>OX393550.1:76100838-76823338 GCA_947650365.1 Chamaelirium japonicum | reverse complement strand
TCTATTCTAATTTATTCGTATGAATGAATGTAGCCATTCTAATTGATTCATACGAAACATTCATACGATCCATTCTAATTCATTCATACGATCCATTCTAATTCATTCGTACGATCCATTCTAATTCATTCGCACGAATGTATTCATTCTAATTCATTCGAACGATCCATTCTAATTCATTCGCACGAATGTATCCATTCTAATTCTTTCGTATGATCCATTCTAATTTATTCGTACGATCCATTATAATTCATTCACACGAATGTATATATTCTAATTCATTCATACGATCCATTCTAATTCATTTGTATGATCCATTCTAATTCATTTGCACGAATGTATCCATTCTAATTCATTCGAACGATATATGAATGAATACGAATGGCTCGTACGAATGAATTAGAATTGATACATTCATGCGATCAATTAGAATGGATCGTATGAATGAATTAGAATAGATCGTGCGAATGAATTAGAATGGATCACAGGAATGAATTAGAATGGATCATATGAATGAATTAGAATGGATATATTCGTGCGAATGAATTAAAATGGATCCTATGATTGAATTAGAACGGATCGCATGAATAAATTAGAATGGATCGCACGAAAGAATTAGAATGGATCGTACGAATGAATTAGAATGGATCATATGAAAGAATTAGAATGGATCGTACGAATGAATTAGAATGGATACATTCATGTGAATGAATTAGAATGGATCGTACGAATGAATTAGAATGGATACATTTGTACCATCCACTCTAATTCCTTCGCACGATCCATTCTGATTCATTCGTACGATCTATTCTAATTTATTCGCACGAATGTATCGATTCTAATTCATTCGTACGATCCATTCCAATTCATTTGTACGATCCATTCTAATTCATTCACACGATCCATTCTATTAATTCGTGATATCCATTTTAATTCATTCATACGATCCATTCTAATTCATTTGTATGATCCATTCTAATTTATTCGCACGGATATATCCATTCTAATTCATTCGTACGATCCATTCTAATTCATTCGTACGATTTATTCTAATTCATTCGTACGATCCATTTCCATATGCACGATCCATTCTAATTCATTCGTAAGATCCATTCTAATTCATTCGCACAAATATATCCATTCTAATTCATTCATACGATCTATTCTAATTCATTCGTACGATCCAATCTAATTCATTCGCATGAATGTATCTATTCTAATTCATTCATACGATCCATTCTAATTCATTCACACAAATATATCCATTCTAATTTATTCGTATGATCCATTCTATTTTATTCTTGCGATCCATTCCAATTTATTCGTACAATCTATTCTAATTAATTCGTACAATCCATTCTAACTCATTCGCACGAATGTATCCATTCTAATTCATTCGTAAGATCCATTCTAATTCATTCGTACGATCCATTCTAATTCATTCTTACGATCCATTCTAATTCATTAGCACGATCTATTCTAATTTATTGGCACGATCCATCCATTTTAATTTATTCGTACGATCCATTCTAATTCATTCGTATGAATATATCCATTCTAATTCATTCGTACGATCCATTCTAATTCATTCGTACGATTGTATCCATTTTAATTCATTCGTAAGGACCATTCTAATTTATTCGTACGATCCATTCTTATTCATTCGCACAATCTATTCTAATTCATTCGCACGATCCATTATAATTCATTCGCACGATCCATTCAAATACAGTCGTACGATCCATTCTAATTTATTTGTATGATTCATTCTAATTCATTTGCACGAATGTATCCATTCTAATTCATTCATACGATATATTCTAATTCATTCATAAGATTCATTCGTAAGATCTATTCTAATTCATTCGTACAATCCATTCTATTACATTCGCACGAATACATCCATTCTAATTCATTCGCACTATCCATTCTAATTCATTCGTACGGTCCATTCTAATTCATTCATACGATCCATTCTAATTCATTCGCATAAATGTATCCATTCTAATTTATTTGTACGATCCATTCTAATTCATTCGTACGATCCATTCTAATTCATTCATAAAATCCAGTCTAATTCATTTGCACAATCCATTCTAGTTCATTCGTCGGATCCATTCTAATTAATTCGTACGATCCATTCTAATTCATTCGCACGAATGTATCCATTCTAATTCATTCGTACGATCCATTCTAATTCGTTAGTACGAACCTTTCTAATTCGTTCGTACGATCCATTCTAATTCATTCGCATGAATGTATCCATTCTAATTTATTCACACGAATGTATCCATTCTAATTCATTCTAACGATACGTTCAAATTCATTCGTACGATCCATTCTAATTCATTCGTACGATCTAGTCTAATTCATTTGTATGATCCATTCTAATTCATTCGCACAAATGTATCCATTCTAATTCATTCGTATGATCCATTCTAATTCTTTCGCACGATCTATTCTAATTCATTCATACGATCCATTCTAATTCATTCGTACGGTACATTCTAATTCATTCGTACGATCCATTCTAATTCATTCATACGATCCATTTTAATTCATTCGCACGAATGTATCCATTCTAATTCATTCATATGATCCATTCTAATTCATTCGCACGAAAGTAACCATTCTAATTCATTCATACGATCCATTCTAATTTATTCGTACGATCCATTCTATTTCATTCGTACGTTAAATTATAATTCATTCGAACGAGTGTATCAATTCTAATTCATTTGTACGATCCATTCTAATTCAATCGCACAATCCATTCTAATTGATTCGTACGATCCATTCTAATTCATTCGTAGGATCCATTCTACTTCATTCATACGATCCATTCTAATTTATTTGTAGGATCCATTCTAATTCTTTCGCGTGAAAGTATGCATTCAAATTCATTCGTATGATCCATTCTAATTCATTCGCACGATCCATTATAATTCATTCGTATGATGTATTCTAATTCATTTACACAAATGTATCCATTCTAATTCATTCGTACGATCCATTCTAATTTATTCGTACGATACATTCCAATTCATTCACACGATCCTTTCTAATTCATTCGCATGATCCATTCTAATTCATTCGTACGATCCATTCTAACTTATTTGCATGATCCATTCTAATTCATTTATACGATCCATTCTAATTCATTCGTACGATCCATTCTAATTCATTCATTTGATCCATTCTAATTCATACGCACGAATGTATCCATTCTAATTCATTCGTACGATTCATTCTAATTCATTCGCACAATCCATTCTAATTCATTCGTACTATCCATTCTAATTCATTCGTACGACCCATTCTAATTCATTCGCACGAATGTATTCATTTTAATTCATTCGGACGGTCCATTCTAATTCATTCGCACAATCAATTCTAATTCATTCGTACGATCCATTCTAATTCATTCGTATGATCCATTCTAATTCATTTGCATGACTATATCCATTCTAATTTATTCATACAATCTATTCTAATTCATTCACCCGATCCATTCTAATTCATTCGTACGACCCATTAGGATTCATTGGTATGAACCACTCTAATTCATTCGTATGAACCATTCTAATTCATTCTCACGAATGTATCCATTCTAATTCATTCGTACGATCCATTCTGATTTATTCTTATGATCCATTCTAATTCATTCCTACGATCCATTCTAATTCATTCGTATGATCCATTCTAATTTATTCGTACGATCCATTCTAATTCATTCATATGATTTATTCTAATTCCTTCATACGATCCATTCTAATTCATTTGTACGATCTATTCTAATTCATTCGCATGAATGTTGTGGGTGCAAATTTTGGCAAGAAGTATGCAAACAGCGGGACCCACCGGCCCTGCCTGGTGGGCCCTCGAAGATAACAGCGGGACCCACCGGCCCTGCCTGGTGGGCCCCCGAGTACCACAGCGGGACCCACCGGCTCTGCCTGGTAGGCCCCCGAAGACTACCACGGGACCCACCGGCCCTGCCCGGTGGGCCCATGAAGGCTTCCGTGGGACCCACCAGCCCTGCCTAGTGGGCCCCCGAAGACTACCGCGAGACCCACCGGCCCTGCCCGGTGGGCCCATGAAGGCTTCCGAGGGACCCACTAGCCCTGCCTGGTGGGCCCCCGAAGACCACAGAGGGACCCACCGGCCCGGCTTGGTGGGCCCCCTAAGACGGCAGCGGAGCCCACCAGCCTTAGCTGGAGGATCCCCAGATACGATAGCAGAAAACCGCCATTTACCACCAGAGAATCCTATAAATAGTAGAGCCTTCGAATGTAAATGGATCCGAAAATTCTAATTTCCTCTCTGAGTTCTGATTTTCAGACTCCAGAGCTCTGGAATTTCTCAGCTTTCCATCTTCCACCTCTCTTTGATCTTCTTCTCTCCTTCGAAGAGACCAGTGTTTTCAGTGATACTCGGCCTGTCGAGATCACTTCGATATAAGTGTTAGTGAATTCGGGTAGGTCCCTATAGCACGGAGACGTAGGCTTCGGCTGAACTCCGAGATCACATCTCTCGTGTCCAACTTTCACTGCTTGCATATTGAGAGTTCGAATTCCAATCGACAGATCGAACAACGATCTTCTACTAAAAACTTCAACTGACTGGTGAGGAGAAGTCTTCGGGTCGGCACGAAGATTTTCCCCCACAGTTTGGCGCCGTCTGTGGGATCAAACGAGAAGCTGTGTCTGTTCTATAACTACTATTAGATCAGTCAGGTAGACAACTGATCTATAGTTAAACTTCCTCGCCCCCTCGGTTAAGCAAACAACCGCTCGGACGCCGGCACTCTCGTTGCACCCTTCGCTTACTAAATGGCGAGGACGAAGCACCAGGGTCAACCAGAAGGAAGTAACACACGTAAACCTCGACCTGAGACTCGATCAATGAGTCAAAGGCTCAATTTCGGGCATCCCCTTGCTGCCCCCAATATGGATACTCGATCAGGTAGTGGGAGATCGGTTGATCGACCGATTGCCCTACGTCCTCATCCATCAATAGGGCATACAACCCCTGCTCCCGTCGAAGACCTTCCCTCAACCTATCAAATCTCGGCGGTCGATTTCCAACTACTTCAATTGGCAAAGCAGAATGCCACCCTCACTGCTGAGAGGGACGCACTCAAGAAGGTAGCCTCCGAGGCTGGAATTGCTCTTCCCATCCCCTCGACTAATGAGAGGGTCGATTGGCCACGACCATCAATCTACTCCGAGCAACGGAGGTCAATGGGCACTGCTGCCCCCGGGAGAATTCATCGCGACCCGACTCCCTCTGCCGCCCCATGGAAGCAGAGTGTTTAGGATCGTCTCGACGATGAGTCCTCCCAATCCTCTTCTGGTCGCAACTGCGACAGGAAGGCACCTTCAAAGCTCGATATACCAAGGAAGCACCCGATGAAAGGCGCTCCTTCAAATAGTAGAGTCTCCCCTTCCATTCCACTTCAACGTGGACTTGGATCGGACCTTCAACACCGACTTCAACTGGCAAATACTTCAATGCCTGAGCAAGACCTTGCGATCTTGCCTCTTGACCCACATCTAGGTCGAGGACACGGTCGTAGGGATGGGTATTCCTCCGCCGGACCTCTCCATCGAAGCCTCTTCGAATCAACATTTCCAAGGGGATGGAGAACTCCTATCCTCCCCAAATTCAACTGCGTCAAAGGAGATGCGACTCTCCATATACTTGCCTTCAAGCAAGCCTTGACACCGCACGAAGAAAAGAATAACGTGCTTTGTCGCACTTTCGCCAGGAGTCTCGATGAGCTGTCACTCGATTGGTATCATAATCTCCGAGCTGGGTCCATCACCCAGTTCGGTATCTTGGCTAACCTTTTCGTGCAGCATTATCAGCTCAATCTGAAGCCAGAAAAGAAGCTCGATTCCCTCTATCGGCTGAGGATGGGTGCTGACGAGACTCTCCGCAGTTTCACAAGGAGATTTTGCAACGAGCATGCTGCCCTCTCTGGAAGACATCTGGATGATGAAGTCATCATGTTGGCTTTCCAGAACGCTCTCCGCTTCTATCTACACATCTACAACGACTTCATTCGCAATCCCCCTCCTTCTCTGGGTTCTATGTTCGATCGAATCCAGAGAGAGATTGAGGTTGAAGATGATCAAGTCGCTCGAAAAGGGCGAGAAACGAAGCGAAGACCCACGGAAAGAGAAGCCCCCAAGTATGCTGCCATAGCCCACAATGCTGAGGCAGCAGCCCCTCCAGCCAACAAGCGATCAAAAAACGAAGGGCGTCGATCTCAAACAAAGACCACTTTCACTGAGTGGAATTTACCAGTCGAATAGATCCTCGACCGTATTCAACACGAAGAATTCCTTCGAAGGCCCAATCCGCTTCAGCCAAACACTAAATTCACGGCGGACAAAACGGTCTACTGCAAATTCCACCGAAGCCACGGCCACTCCACTGATCGGTGCTATCGGCTGAAATTTCATCTCGAAGACTTGTTGCGAGAAGGCCACCTTCAAGAGTATGTCAAAGGCGGACAAGATCAATATCGAACCTCTGCAAAGGGGAAAGAAGCGTGTTGGGTCCATCAAATCTCCTCCAACCGGCAACCTATCTCTGTGAATACCAACGTCTTTGGTATTCATAGAACATTGCACAATCAAACCTTGACCGGGAAGGAAGTGGATCGGCAAGTTCGACGCATTTTCCACGTTCGTTCTGCTGCGAACAAGGAGGATACCTGGATCGAGAAGCCTATCGAAGGTTTGGCTTGGCAATCCATTATTTTCAACGACTCCGATCTTCAAGGAGTTCATACTTCCCATCGAGACCCCCTGGTCTTGAAACTCCTCATCGACGGAAGCACCGTCAATCGAATCCTCATCGACACCGGGAGCTCCATCGATATTATATTCTCAGATTGTTTCAAACGTCTGGGACATAGATACTCAAGCCTCAACGTCGTCCCGACCGTGATCACTGGCTTCAACGGCGAACAAAGCATCACGGTGGGCGAATCGAGATTCACTCTCGACCTTAGCCGAGAAACTCGAGTCTCGGTGAGGTTTGCAATTGTCAAAGGAGTATCCAGCTACAACGCCATTCTCGGGCGACCATTACTCCACCAGATCAATGCCATCTCCTCTTCTTACCACCAACTCCTCAAATTTGCAACGGGAGAGGGCATTGTTTGTATTCGAGGCGATCAGCAAGCTGGGAGGTCTTGTGAGGCTGCCGCGGCTAAAATAGATCGAAAGATCAATATTGCTCCTCCAAAGCGGCCACGAGATGAAGCTGGTCCCTCTTCCAAATAGCAATTAAAGGAGTTTCCACTGACCGAGCCTTCACCAATCGAATGGGAAGCCTCACCTTCAATCGAATAAATCATCCCTATCAATATCGGCAGTGGAAATCTATCTCGACAAACATTTATTGGTACCAGTCTTAGCGACGCAGAAGCGCAAGACATGGTATCCTTCCTTCAATCCAATATCGACGTCTTCGCCTGGTGTTTTGAAGACATGCCAGGGATCAATCCAGATGATGCCTGCCACCGGCTCGCTATTAAAGAAGAAATAAAACCCGTCAAGCAAAAGCCACGCACAATCCGACCAGGATTACAAGTTGCCATTCAAGAAGAGATCAGCAAACTACTCGCAACAGGCTTCATCCATGAAGTAGAGTATCCTACTTGGATCTCTAATATAGTTGCTGTCCCAAAGAAGAACGGAAAGGTCAGAGTGTGCATCGACTTCACCAACCTCAACAAGGCTTATCCCAAAGATCCATTCCCCATGCCAAGGATAGATAGACTCGTCGATGCCACTGCTGGCCACGAGCTATTGTCTTTTATGGATGGATACTCTGGGTACAACCAAATTCCACTTCACGTTGATGATCAAGAGAATACATGCTTTGTGACTAGCCGGGGTCTTTACTGCTATAATGTAATGCCATTCGGCCTCAAAAACGCTGGTTCCACTTATCAAAGGTTAGTCACAAAGATGTTCGAAGATCAGATCGGTCGCAACGTCCAAGTATACATCGACGATCTCCTCACAAAGAGCTCCATTCGAGGAAAGCATCTATCCGATCTGGCAAAAACCTTTCAAGTCCTTCGAAAGTATCGTATGAAGCTCAATCCGGCCAAGTGTGCTTTCGGAGTTCAATCGGGCAAATTCCTGGGTCATCTTGTGACCAGGAGGGGCATTGAAGCCAATCCCGACCAGATTCGGGCCATCCTCGACATGCCATCACCTACCAATCGGAAGGAAGTGCAACGTCTCACTGGAAGACTTGCTGCCCTCAATCGGTTCATCTCAAAGTCTTCCGATAAATGTAAGCCTCTTTTCGACAAACTACGAAAGGCGGATACTTCAGGGTGGAGTTCAACTTGCGAAGAAGCTTTTCAAAGCATCAAGAAATATCTGGTGCAAACTCCTATCCTGACGGCTCCTCTTCCCAAAGAAGACTTGTGGCTCTATCTCGCCGTAACCGATCAAGCAATCAGTGCGGTCCTAGTTAGTAGAAGAGAAGGCATCGAACATCCAGTTTATTACATCAGTCATACTCTTCTTCCGGCTGAGACTCATTACTCCAAAACTGAGAAGGTCATCCTGGCCTTGCTCACTGCATCGCGTCGCCTCCAACCCTACTTTGTCTCTCATCAGATCACTGTCATCTCAGAACACCCACTCAAAGATATCATTGACAAAGCTGGTCGAGCTGGTCGAATGACCAAATGGGTGATCGAAATGAGTGCTCTGGGGATTCAATTCGAATCTCGTACTTCCATCAAAGGTCAGGCCATTGCTGATTTTCTAGCTGACTTTCCGGTTGAAGACCTCATCACTTGGGAAGAAGATGTCGATATGTGCTTAGAAGATGAAGCCGATCCTCCGATCAATCTTGCAACAAAAATCGATCCGAGCCTCGAGGCTATTGCCACAACTCCTCCATGGAGGCTTTATACTGATGGAGCTTCAAGTGCGATCGGATCGGGAACTGGGATAGTCTTGGTTTCCCCCGAACTTGATCATCTCCAAAAGGCCACTCTCCTCGGGTTCAATGCCACCAATAACGAATCCGAATATGAAGCACTCATTTCCGGACTCGAAATAGCTGAATCCCTGGGGGTAGATCGAATCATCATCTACAGCGATTCCCAGCTGATCATACGGCAAATCAATGGAGAGTACACAGCTCGTGAAGAGAGAATGCAACTCTATTTGGCCTTAGTACGACGTCTTCAACAACGTTTTACTAATACTGAATTCGTTCAAATCCCAAGAGCAGAGAACCGAGAAGCAGATGCCTTAGCCAATGCTGCCTCAGTTCTTGGAGACTCACTCGGAAGAAGGCAAATACAAATCGATTATCAGGAAGTGCCAAAGACCACCCCCGAACAACAGATCCTTGCTACTACAAAGGAATCTGGGGGTGGAGATCAACTGGTATTGAACCTTACCATGACAAGCGAGCTTAGAGACTGGAGACGGTCAATTTTCGACTTCTTCAAGCACGGCAAAATGCCAGAAAATCCAACTCAAGCTCGAAAACTTCAAAGAAAGCTTCCATGCTATATCATTCAAGGAGAAGATCTATACTTCAAATCTCACAATGGGATGTTGCTCAAATGAATTGGCCCTGAACAAGCAAAGGCAATCTTGATCGATATCCACTCTGGGGCCTACGGGAATCATTCGGGAGGAAGATCGCTTGAAGCCAAGACGAAATTGCAAGGCTACTACTGGCCTACAATGACAAAGGATGCTCGCCAAGTGGCTCAAAGATGCGAACCGTGCCAACGACACGCTCGTGCCATTCATCTTCCTGCAGATGAGCTTCACCAACTATCAAGTCCATGGCCTTTCCATCAGTGGGGGTTGGACTTCTTGGGTCCTTTTCTACCAACTCCAAGCAAGCAGAAGTATCTACTGCTAGCCACGGATTACTTCACCAAATGGGTTGAAGCTGTGCCACTCTTCCGAGAGACCGATGATGAAGTGATCAAATTCATTCGGTACAACATCTTCTCAAGGTTTGGTACACCTCAAGTTTTTGTTGCTGACAATAGAGCTCAATTTGACTCCGACAAGTTTCGAGAGTTCTGTCTAAACAACAGGATCAAACTCTTCTATTCAACTCCAAGATATCCTCAATGCAATGGTCAAGCTGAAGCCTCCAATAAAGCTATTCTTGGTATACTCAAGAAGAAGCTCAACGACAAGAAAGGATTGTGGGAACAAGTCCTACCTGAAGTTCTTTGGGGATATCGCACAACTCCAAGAAGATCCACAGGGTTCTCACCTTTCCGTTTGACGTATGGATCGGAAGCAGTACTCCCGACAGAGAATATATCGAATACTTTGAAGACCAAGGCAGTTGAAGAAGGAATCAATGAAGAGCTTCGCATCAATGATCTGGATTTCTCTGAAGAATTAAGAGATCAAGCATCCATTCGCGTGGCCAAGTATCAACAAAAGATCAAGCAAGCCTACGATCTAAACGTCTATAAAAGGCAATTCCCAATTGGCAGTCTGGTCCTCAGAGCAGTTTTCTATAACACAAAGGAACACAGTAGTGGGAAACTTGCTCCCAACTGGGAAGGTCTATATATCGTCGAATCAGTGGGAGGTAAAGGCTCTTATCGATTGATCTCACCAGAAGTAGATAGATTGCCACGAGCTTGGAATTCTAGACACCTCAAATTGTTCTATCCATGATGTAAATTCTATTATGAATAAAGATCTTTTTCAATTATTCAAGTGTCCTAGTTCTGGAGCAGTTTCAAATTATCTATATTCAAATTACAAGGTCTTTTAACAAGTTTGGGTGCTTGAGTTGCGACTCAACCCCTTACGAGAAAATGTTAAAAGGATTTCAGGTTGTCATACAAAGCAACCTTCAAGCCACTAGTCAGTTTAACAGGTTTGGGAGTATGTGTCACGACACTACCCCTTACTTACAGATGTTAAACTGACATTCAATTTTGACCTTCAATTTCAATCAATTTCGATATCGTCTAACAAGTTTGGGTGTATGAGTTGCGACTCGACCCCTCACGTACAAATATTAAACGTATTCAAGTTCAATTTTCAAGATACATAACAAGTTCGGGTGGTTGAGTTGCGACTCGACCCCTTATTTTCAAGTGTATGAATATTCAATCATTCCAATAACATTCCAAAACTCAACATTCAAAGAATTCAATACCAGAGACATTCAATTTTCAAACACCAAAAGGATCTCTATTATCAAAAATTTGCTAAGTACAGGAGTGAGCTGTTACATATCAAAGAGTTTACAAGTTCAAACGAGAAAAAAGAAGGTAGAAGATCTCAAGGCTTGGCCACACTTGATGCACGCGACTTCTCTCCCTCGGATCCACCACGAGCTTTGCCCGCCATTGAAACCTTAGAAGATCGGACGCTGCTAGCATGGACCCTGACTGCTTCCACCGCCTTCTCAGCCGTCTCCCTGTAACTCGTGCATTCAGCACGCATATGCTCCAGCTCCTTTTTTAGAGCCTCTTCCCTGGCAGCTGAGGCTGTCTCCCTAGCAGCAAGAGCAGTATCCCTTGCAGCAAGTTCAGCCTCCAACTCCTTTATTCGGGCCACGCAATCGAAGGATAATTTCTCGATCTTAAAAAATCGCTTCTTTAAATCCTCGAGCTCGTGACCCCGGGCCTCGTAGCCGTTCTGCCAGCCCTTGCTCTCCAGCTTCTCCTTGCGAAGAGCCTCGATCTTGGCTTTGAGAGACTCTTTCTTTGAGGACAGAACTTCTCTCAGTTTGTCTCTCTCTTCGTTTGCAGCCTCTAGTTCAGCAGTCAAACGGGATACTTCAGCTGAAGCTTCCCTTTCTCCTGCTTTCCTGAAGAGCTTGCTCGCAAATTTCAAAACTGCTGAGTTCTGCAAAGAAACTAAAGAGTTAGAATTATTCTGAAACTACAACTCCAACGATCGACCAAGCAGAGGCACTTACCACTACTTCAAGCCTATCGAAGGTTTCATCCAGAGTAGCCTCCGGAAGGTTGCAGAGCTTCCGGATCGCAACAGTTGGGTGGTTGATATCAACCTCACCCAAGTTCTTTATTTTCTGAGTCAAGCCAGCAGGTGTACCTACAATCAACACAAAAGTTTAAAGAGTTAGAATAAATTCAAACTTCGAAGGCAAGTCAATCAAGGTAAAACTATTGCAAGTACCTGAGACGTCGACTCAAGGAGCCTTTCCCTTCCCACGGTTGGAGCTCTTACCCCGAGGGGTCGACTTTTCCTTGGTGGGAGTTGCTTCTGGATGGAGTTGGGGAGCCCCATCGCCCACACGGCTCTCCCTCTCCAAGAGAATAGGAGAGGGAGCGCCCTGGGGAGGTGAGACACCCCCTTCCTCTTGCTGCCCACCTGGCTGATGAAGCCCAGCCATGAGAGCAGCCACCTCATCGGCCAAAGAGCGAGAGGAGGGTGGGGGTTGCTCAATCTCCAAACCCCCGCTCGTAGTTGCTCCTTCGATGCGGGGAGCTTCGGGAGGTATTTGATCGAGGGGCGTAGGGTTGCTTCCAACCCCACCACTCCCCGAGAACTTTATCTTCAAGCGCAACGGGCACTTCTTTAACTCCTCAAAGTGATAGGTGGGAACCACCTTATGGCCATCACCTTCCGCATCCATGACTCCCTCCATGCGACGGGCCTTGGCCTCATCGATGGGGATAGGAAGAGAATCTTCCTCTTCTGCACCACCAGTGGGGGTGGGAGGAAGTTTATCCCCACCACCCCCCTGTCCTTGTTCACCACCAATGGGGGTGGGAGGAATTTCTTCCTCACCACCCCCGTTTCCATCTTCTCCACCAGTGGGGGTGGGAGGAAGATCATTCTCACCACCCCCATCCTCCTCATCTTCATCGTTGCCACCGTTGTCGTTACTGCCATTTTCGGTTTCTTCCTCTTCTTCTTCCTCGTCTTCCTTCTTCTTTTCTTCATCTTCTTCATCTTCCTCCTCCTTTTCTTTGTCCTCATTTTCTTTCTGCTTAATGAGGATTTTCCTCTTCTTCTTCGCTGGGCCTCGTTGTATCACCAGCTTCTCCTCAGTAGTGGGCAATCTGCGCCTCGCACCATAGGCCTTCTTCTCGATTCGGATCTTTCTGATAATCTTGCCAGACTGAGGATCCTCCTCATAGTCTGAGTATAAGACTTCATTGTCTTCATATCTGGCCTGTGATCTATGGAGAGATTGGCATTGCCATACCTAACTGGGCAGTTTGAAAACTGCTTCCATGACCTGGTCCCGCAGGTCAACTCCAGAAACAGGTTGTCAATGGCCCCAACCCTCTCTGAAGGCCAAGCTAGTTCTCCTCCTGCATAGTACATCTTGATTTCCTTGTTCATATCAGCGCGAGGAGTCTCTGGCACTGAGAGTGGCATCCAGGCACTAGCCACTGAGAGCGGCCACTCAGTATACAGCTTATCGGAGGCAACTGTGTCGGCAAGGCGGCGTAGAGCAGAAACCCCTGTGAGGTTGAAGAAAGGGCTGTCTTTCCTCGAAGCCCATCGGTAGTGATAAAAGAAGTAGCCCAATTCAATCCGGGCCTCTTCGTCGTCGGGGAGGCTGGAATAGCACTCCCTCAGCTCCTTCTGGAAATCTGACTCTACGCGGCAGAAGGCGTAGATTATCCTCCATGCGTTGCCGGTGAGCTGTCCTGGGCAGAGGCCGGAGGTATTTAGCAACCTCGCGGCAAACGGCAGCAGCGGAAGGCGAAGTCCGCAGTTCAGCTGACCCACGGAGACCACTGTCCCCATCACCTGCTCCATGCTGGCAACGTTCACAAACACTGTCTGTTTGTTGATGCCAAAACCAGATTGAATCCCAGGCAGTGAACGTCGGATCTTCCCCTCTGTGAAGCATGGCAGCAACTTTTGCCACTTTGCCCTCTTAGAGTCAGTAAGCTGGCCGCCTGTGTTGTAAACATAGGCAGGCTCCTCCGCCAGAGGCAGCAGAGGGCCCAAGACAAACTTCGCCTTCGGGATATGCTCTGGCCTAGATGGTGCTGAAGCAATCCAACTCCTTGATGTCTTTTGCCCAGTTGGCCCAACTCCACCAGCACTTCCTTGCCCTTGTCGCGACCTATGGGGGGGGATGATTCTTCAGCAATTTCCTTCCCCTTCCTCTTCGAGGGGACCGCGCTCATCTTCTTCGAGTTTCCAGAGGAGGCCAT
Source organism: Chamaelirium japonicum (assembly GCA_947650365.1). Lineage (NCBI taxonomy): Eukaryota > Viridiplantae > Streptophyta > Magnoliopsida > Liliales > Melanthiaceae > Chamaelirium > Chamaelirium japonicum. The sequence continues at coordinate 76,809,147 of OX393550.1, read as the reverse complement.
TCGATCGATCGAGAAAGAGCAAAGAACAGAGAACGAGAAATTGGAAACAAAAGTTCTGGACTTCGAAAAATTTCTGAAAGCGTGAGGCGAAAATGACAGCCAGTGAAGCTTAAGTATCTTGAGGGAATTAGACATACAAATCGAGATGACACGTGTCATCACCATATCAAATCGTGTGTTTTTGCAGGTACACGTGGCATCTATCCGTAGTAAGCGCAAAACCAGGCGAACCGTCGGACCAGACGAAGCGTTAGACCGTCGGTCCACGTAAGCCACTGGTCCAAGCAAACCACCGGTCCAAGTGAACCGGACCGCCGATTCGAAAAACCATTCAGACAAACCAAAGATTCAAAGCAAAAAAATCAAAATCCATCAATATTCAAGGCTCTGTCCGAAGATCACGAAGAAAGAACGGGCTATACTGCCACCTCGAATGGGCAGGTTTGGAACTTAACCTTGACCGGCTGAATTTAACCGATCGGTCAAACTTGACCGATCGGTCAAATTCATCCGATCAGTCGATTTTCTACTGGATCAGGCAAAAAACTTGGCTTTTTGCCCGATCTCGCCAACCTTGACCGGCTGAATTTAACCGATCGGTCAAACTTGATCGATCGGTCAAATTCATCCGATCAGTCGATTTTCTACTTGATCAGACAAAAAAACTTGGCTTTTTGCCCGATCCCGCCAACCTTGACCGGCTGAATTTAACCGATCAGTCAAACTTGATCGATCGGTCAAATTTACCTGATCGATCAATTTTCTACTGGATCAGGCAAAAAACTTAGCTTTTTGCCCGATCCCGCCAACCTTGACAGGCTGAATTTAACCGATCGGTCAAACTTGACCGATCGGTCAAATTTACCCGATCGGTCGATTTTCTACTGGATCAGGCAAAAAACTTGGCTTTTTGCCTGATCCCACCAACCTTGACCGACTGAATTTAACCGATCGGTCAAACTTGACCGATCGGTCAAATTCATCCGATCAGTCGATTTTCTACTTGATCAGGCAAAAAACTTAGCTTTTTGTCCGATCCCACCAACCTTGACCGGCTGAATTTAACCGATCGGTCAAACTTGACCGATCGGTCAAATTCATCCGATCAGTCGATTTTCTACTTGATCAGGCAAAAAACTTGGCTTTTTGCCCGATCCCGCCAACCTTGACCGGCTGAATTTAACCGATCGGTCAAACTTGACCGATCGGTCAAATTTACCCGATCGGTCGATTTTCTACTGGATCAGGCAAAAAACTTGGCTTTTTGCTCGATCCCGCCAACCTTGACCGACTGAATTTAACCGATCGGTCAAACTTGACCGATCGGTCAAATTCATCCGATCAGTCGATTTTCTACTTGATCAGGCAAAAAACTTAGCTTTTTGTCCGATCCCGCCAACCTTGACCGGCTGAATTTAACCGATCGGTCAAACTTGACCGATCGGTCAAATTCATCCGATCAGTCGATTTTCTACTTTATCAGGCAAAAAACTTGGCTTTTTGCCCGATCCCGCCAACCTTGACCAACTGAATTTAACCGATCGGTCAAACTTGATCGATCGGTCAAATTCATCCGATCAGTCGATTTTCTACTAGATCAGGCAAAAAACTTGGTTTTTTACCCGATCCCGCCAATCTTGACCGGTTAAATTTAACCGATCGGTCAAATTTGACCGATCGGTCAAATTCAACCGATCGATCAAATTCAACCGATCGATCGAATTTTTACTGGATCAGTCAGAAAACTGTGTTTTCTGACCGATCCCTCCAACCTCGACCGGTTGAATTTAACCGATCGGTCAAACTTGACCGATCGGTCAAATTCAACCGATCGGTCGAATTTTTACTGGATCAGTCAGAAAACTGTGTTTTCTGACCGATCACTCCAACCTCGACCAGTTGAATTTAACCGATCGGTCAAACTTGACCGATCGGTCAAATTCAACTGATCGGTCGAATTTTTACTGGATCAGTCAGAAAACTGTGTTTTCTGACTGATCACTCCAACCACGACCGGTTGAATTTAACCAATCGGTCAAACTTGACCGATCGGTCAAATTCAACCGATCGGTCAAATTTCTGCTGGATCGGTCAGAAAACTGTGTTTTCTAACCGATCACTCCAACCTTGACCGGTTGAATTTAACCGATCGGTCAAACTTGACAAATCAGTCAAATTCAACCGATCGGTCAAACTTGACCGATCGGTCAAATTCAACCGATCGGTCAAACTTGATCGATCGGTCAATTTTGACCGATCAGTCTGAAGTTGACCGATGAAAATCTTATTTTCAATGCTAACACTCGACAAAGCTCCTCTGCGTGTGTGACAGGGGGTCGTTAGCTTTGCACCACGAATCCAAGCTAGCCAAGGTGGCCTCTTAGCTAACTTGGAGGGGGTAACTGTGGGTGCAAATTTTGGCAAGAAGTCTGCAAACAGCGGGACCCACCGGCCCTGCCTGGTGGGCCCTCGAAGACAACAGCGGGACCCACCGGCCCTGCCTGGTGGGCCCCCGAGTACCACAGAGGGACCCACTGGCCCTGCCTGGTGGGCCCCCGAAGACTACCGCAGGACCCACCGGCCCTGCCCGGTGGGCCCATGAAGGCTTCCGTGAGACCCACCAGCCCTGCCTAGTGAGCCCCCGAAGACTACCGCGGGACCCACCGGCCCTGCCCGGTGGGCCCATAAAGGCTTTCGAGGGACCCACCAGCCCTGCCTGGTGGGCCCCCGAAGACCACAGCGGGACCCACCGGCCCTGCCTGGTGGGCCCCCTAAGACGGCAGCGGAGCCCAACAGCCTTACCTGGAGGATACCCAGATACGACAGCAGAAAACCGCCATTTACCACCAGAGAATCCTACAAATAGTAGAGCCTTCGAATGTAAATGGATCCGAAAATTCTGATTTCCACTCTGAGATCTAATTTTCAGAATCCAGAGCTCTGGAATTTCTCAGCTTTCCATCTTCCACCTCTCTTTGATCTTCTTCTCTCCTTCGAAGAGACCAGTGTTTTCAGTGATACTCGGCCTGTCGAGATCACTTCGATATAAGTGTTAGTGAATTCGGGTTGCTCCCTATAGCACGGAGACGTAGGCTTCGGCTGAACTCCGAGATCACATCTCTCGTATCCAACTTTCACTGCTTGCATATTGAGAGTTCGAATTCCAATCGACAGATCGAACAACGATCTTCGACTAAAAACTTCAACTGACTGGTGAGGAGAAGTCTTCGGGTCGGCACGAAGATTTTCCCCCACAAATGTATCCATTCTAATTCATTCGTTTGATCCATTCTAATTCATTCGCACTATCCATTCTAATTCATTCACACGATCCATTCTAATTCATTCGTACGATCCAGTCTAATTTATTCATACGATCCATTCTAATTCATTTGCACAATCCATTCTAATCTATTCTAATTCATTCGTACGATCCATTCTAATCCATTCTAATTCCTTCGTATGATCCATTTTAATTCATTCGCACGAATGTATCCATTCTAATTTATTCGTACGATCCATTCTAATTCATTCGCATGATCCATTCTAATTCATTCGTACGATCCATTCTAATTCACTCATACGATCCTTTCCAATTCATTCCTACGATCCATTCTAATTTATTCGCACGAATGTATCCATTCTAATTCATTCGTACGATCTATTCTAATTCATTCGCATGATTCATTTTAATTTATTTGTACGATCCATTCTAATTCATTCGTACAATCCATTCTAATTCATTCGTATGATCCATTTTAAATCCTTCGTACGATCTATTCTAATTCATTCGCACGAATGTATCTATTCTAGTTCATTCGTACGATCCATTCTAATTCATTCACATTATCTATTCTAATTCATTCGTACGATCTATTCTAATTCATTCGTACTATCCAATCTTATTCATTCGGATGATCTATTCTAATTCATTTGCATAAATGTATCCATTCTAATTCATTCGTATGATCCATTCTAATTCATTCGTACGATCTATTCTAATTCATTCGTACGATCCATTCTAATTCATTCGCACAAATGCATCCATTATAATTCATTCGTACGATCCATCCTAATTCATTCGTACGATCCATTCTAATTCATTCGCAAGAATGTATCCATTCTAATTCATTCGTATGATCCATTCTAATTCATTCGCAAGAATGTATCCATTCTAATTCATTCATACGATCCATTCTAATTCATTCGCACGATCTAATCTAATTCATTCATATGATCCATTATAATTCATTCGTATGATCCATTCTAATTTATTCGTACGATAAATTCTAATTCATTCGCACGAATGTATCCATTCTAATTAATGCATACAATCCATTCTAATTCATTCATACAATCTATTCTAATTCATTCGTACGATCCTTTCTAATTCATTCGTACGATTCATTCTAATTCATTCACATGAATGTATCCATTCTAATTCATTCATACGATCCATTCTAATTCATTCGCATGATCCATTCTAATTCATTTGTATAATCCATTCTAATTCATTCGTACGATCTATTCTAATTCATTCGTACGATCCACTCTTATTCATTCACATGAATGTATCCATTCTAATTTATTCGTACGATCCATTCAAATTCATTCGCATGATCCATTCTAATTCATTCGTACGATCCAGTCTAATTTATTCGTACGATCCATTTTAATTCATTCGCAAAAATATAACCATTCTAATTCATTCGTAAGATCCATTCTAATTCGTTCGCACAATTGTATCCATTCTAATTTATTCGTTCAAACCATTCTAATTCATTCGCACGATCCATTCTAATTCATTCGTACAATGCATTCTAATTCATTCGCACAAATGTATCCATTCTAATTCATTCGTACGATTCATTCTAATTAATTCGCACGATCCATTCTAATTCATTCGTATGATCTATTCTAATTCATTTGTTCGATCCATTCTAATTCATTCATACGAACCATTGTAATTCATTCGTATGAATGTATCCATTCTAATTCAGTCGTATGATACATTCTAATTCATTCGCATGATCCATTCTAATTAATTCGTATGATCCATTTTAATTCATTCGTACGATCAATTCTAATATATTCGCAAGAATATATCCATTCTAATTCATTCGTACGATCCATTCTAATTCATTCGCACAATCCATTCTAATTCATTCGGATGATCCATTCTAATTCATTAGTACGATCCATTCTAATTCATTGGCACGAATGTATCCATTCTAATTCATTAGTAAGATCTATTCTAATTCATTCGTACGATCCATTCTACATTTGTACGATCCATTCTAAATCATTCGTACGATCCATTACAATTCATTCGTACGATCCATTCTAATCCATTCGCACGAATGTATCTATTTAAATTCATTCGTACGATCCATTCTAATTCATTCGCACGATCCATTCTAATTCATTCGTATGATCCATTCTAATTCATTCTTACGATCCATTCTAATTCATTTGCACTAATGTATCCATTCTAATTCATTCTTACGATCCATTCTAATTCATTCGTACGATCCATTCTAATTCAGTCGTACGATCTATTCTAATTCATTCGCACGAATGTATCCACTATCATTCATTCGTACCATCTATTCTAATTTATTCGCACGATCCATTCTAATTTATTCGTACGAACCATTCCAATTCATTTATACGATCCATTCTAATACATTTGTACGATCCATTTAATTCATTCGTACGATCAATTCTAATTTATTCGCACGAAAGTATCCTTTCTAATTCATTTATACAATCCATTCTAATTTATTCGTACGTTCCAAGCTAACTCATTCGTACGATCCATTCTAATTCATTCGCACGAATGTATCCATTCTAATTCATTGATACGATCCATTCTAATTCATTCGCAAGATCCATTCTAATTCATTCGTACGATCCATTCTAATTCATTCGTACGATCCATTCTAATTCATTCGCACGAATGTATCCATTCAAATTCATTCGTATGATCTATTCTAATTCATTCGCACGATCCATTCTAATTCATTCCCACGATCTATTCTAACTCATTCGTATGATCCATTATATTCATTCGTACGATCCATTTTATTTCATTCGTACGATCCATTCTAATTCTTTCATACGATTCATTCTCATTCATTCGCATGAATGTAACCATTCTAATTCATTCGTACGATCCATTCTAATTCATTCACACGATCCAATCTAATTCATTCGTACAATCCATTCTAATTCATTCGTACGATCCATTCTAATTCAGTCGTACAATCCATTCTAATTCATTCATACGATTTATTCTAATTCATTCGATGAATGTATCCATTCTAATTCATTCGTACGATCCATTCAAATTCATTTGCACGATCTATTCTAATTCATTCGTACTATCCATTCTAGTTCAATCGTACTATCCATTCTAATTCATTCGTACGATCCATTCTAATTCATTCGCACGAATATATCCGTTCTAATTCATTTGCACGATCCATTCTAATTCATTGTTACAATCCATTCTAATTCATTCGTACGATCCATTCTAATTCATTCGCATGAATGTATCCATTCTAATTTATTCGTACGATCCATTCTAATTCATCCGTACAATCCATTCTAATTCATTCGCTTGAATGTATCCATTCTAATTTATTCGTACGATCCATTCTATTTCATTCGCATGATCTATTCTAATTCATTCGTACGATCCATTCTAATTCATTCGCAATATCCATTCTCATTCATTCGTACGATCCATTCTTTTTCATTCACATGAATGTATCCATTCTAATTCATTCGTACGATCCATTCTAATTCATTCGCAAGATTCATTCTATTTCATTCGTACAATCTATTCTAATTCATTCGTACGATCCATTCTAATTCATTCGTATGATCCATTCTAATTCATACGCACGAATATATCCATTCTAATTCATTCGTACGATCCATTCTAATTCATTCATACCATCCAATCTAATTCCTTTGTATAATCCATTCTAATTCATTCGCACGATCCATTCTAATTCATTTGTAAGATCCATTCTAATTCATTCATACAATCCATTCTAATTCATTCGCATGAATGTATCCATTCTAATTCTTTCGTTCGATCCATTCTAATTCATTCGCATGATCCATTCTAATTCATTCATACGATCCATTCTAATTCATTCGTACTATCCATTCTAATTCATTCGTACGATCCATTCTAATTCATTTGCACGAATGTATCCATTCTAATTCATTCGTACGATCTATTCAAATCCATTTGCACGATCCATTCTAATTCATTCGTACAATCCTATCTAATTCATTTGTACGATCCATTCTATTTAATTCGTACGATCCCTTCTAATTCATTCGCACGAATATATCCATTCTAATTTATTCGTACGATCCATTCTATTTCATTCGCACGATCCATTCGAATTCATTCGTACAATGCATTCTAATTCATTCGTATGATCCATTCTAATTCATTCGTATGATCCATTCTAATTTATTTGCACGAATGTATCTATTCTAATTCATTCGTACGATCCATTTTAATTTGTTCGTATGATCAATTCTAATTCATTCGTACGATCCATTCTAATTCATTCGCATGAATGTTTCCATTCTAATTCATTCGTACGATCTATTCTAATTCATTTGCACGATCCATTCTAATTCATTAGTACAATCCATTCTAATTCATTCATACGATCCATTCTAATTCATTCTAACGATCCATTCTAATTCATTCGTATGAATGTATCAATTCTAATTTATTCGTACGATCCATTCAAATTCATTCGTACGATCCATTCTAATTCATTCGCATGAATGTATCCATTCTAATTCATTCGTACGATCAATTCTAATTCATTCGCACGATCCATACTAATTTATTCATACGATCCATTGTAATTCATTCATAAGATCCATTCTAATTCATTTGCACGAATGTATCCTGTGACGACCAAGATCCAATAGGCCAATAGCAAAGAGCCAAGACTCCTGAGGCGAGAATGCCAAGATGGATGAGGTGAGGTGAGGTGAGGTGTACAAGGCCATGAGTTAGCCCCACATCGTCTGGAGAGAAGGAGATCCTGGGCTACTTATATAATTTCTCCTCCCAAACATAGAAGACGCGTTTTAAAACCGTGCGCCGCTACGGATTTCGTAAGACCTCCGTAGTTTAGCGTGCTCGGGCGAGAGTAGTACCAGGATGGGTGACCTCCCTGGGAAGTTCTGGTGCGGGCACGGGCAAAGCGGACAATATCTTGTGTATTTGGGGCGGATGTTACAAAATGGTATCAGAGCCGGTTCTCCTCGCTATGGGGGGTCTAACCCTACACGAGGACGTGTAGCCCTAAGGGGGGTGGATTGTGACGACCAAGATCCAATAGGCCAATAGCCAAGAACCAAGACTCCTGAGGCGGGAATGCCAAGATAGATGAGGTGAGGTGAGGTGAGGTGAGGTGTACAAGGCCATGAGTTAGCCCCACATCGCTTGGAGAGAAGGAGATCCTGAGCTATGGAGACAGCATCAGATCTGGTTTTAGAGGGCAAGGTAGGGCCGGATTTCGTGGGAGAGCTGGCCAAAAAGGACGAGCTGGAGTTGTTTCAGTATTTCAAGGTCGGGTCCCATGGAGATTGGGGAATAGATCTTGGAGTGGTAATGCTGTGCGGGGGCAAGGAAGAGATGGGGGAGTTGTTCCTTTCTCTATCTCTTTTCCCCCTTTGGTTGCTGGTGGTAAGGGTAAAGCTCCCATGTCAGCTGAAGCTCAGATTGCTGATCCTGCTTTCAACTTATTTGCTGAAATGCCCCATAGAGAGGAAATGCCAGCAACTCTTCAATCTGAGGTGCAGGTTGGAGGTCCTTCTAGCTTGGGTGCTAAGAGATCTTGGAGCTCTATTTGTGGAGGCAATGTTGCACCGTCTAAGCCATGGTTTGTTGCTCCCGAAGCTCGCAAGGGGATCAAATGTGCAGTGCTCCCTTTGGAGGAAGTGCAGGAAAATCTGAAGGCATGGCAACACACTTTGGTGGGTTATGTAGTGGGCAAGAGGCCATTCTATCCTCATTTCAAAGCTGCCATGATGAGGATTTGGAAGGCCAAAGGTCCTGTGGAATTCTTCACTCGTGAAAACGGATTTTTCCTATTTCAATTTAGTGAGGAAGCCGACTGTGTCAAGGTTCTCCAAGGCGGACCTTGGCAGTTCGATGGGCGATTGGTGGTGCTCAAGCATTGGTCGCATGAAGCAATGATGGAGCGAGACCTGTTTGCTAAAATGCTAATTTGGGTAAAGCTGCACAATGTCCCAGTGCATTAGTGGGGCTCGATTAGCAGGATGGCTAGTGTAATTGGTGATCCATTGAAATTGGATTTTTCTAAGCTCAAGACGGAAGGTTTTGCGAGATGCTGCTTAGAGATCTCGGTGGACGACACTCTTCCCTTGGAAGTCCAAGCATTTCGCGAGAAGGAGGCAATCGGGTTCTTGCAACCGGTGGTTTACGAATGGATCCCTCCTAGTTGCAAGTCGTGCGGTGTGTTTGGTCATACCGAGCCGGGTTGTTTGAATCTGCAACCTGCATGCTATGGACGTGCTTCAGCCCCGACTGTTGCTGAGGAAGTACCAGGTTCAGTGTTACGTGAACCTGCTGTAGAGTTACACAAGGTTCCTGCTGCACCAGAAAGGGAGGATATTGAGGAGGTGCAGTCAGTGTTACGTGAGGCTGCAGAGGAGGTGCAACCAGAGATTATTGACGCAACAGGGGCTGTGTTACATGAGGTTCCTGCTGCACCAGGCCCAGTGTTACATATTGATGGTGCTGCTCCTTCTGTAGTACCTACTCCAGGGTTACACTTGTCTGGTGCTGGTACCAGACCTGTGATACATGAGGCTTTTGCTTCTGTCAGCCCTGTGTTACACAGTGCTGGTGCTGAATCCAATTCAGTGTTACGCAGAAATGCCTCAGCATCTTCCTCAGTGCTACGGGAAGATGCTGCAGAATCTGACAGTGCATCTAAGGAAGGTCCAATGCAACAGCAACCTGCTTCTTCTGCAGGTTTATACTGTAAAGGGTCCAGGTTTGCTGTCTTGCATGAGTTGGAAACGGGAGCTGTTGACGCCTCCGTAGTAGGTGCGGAGCCTGAGGGCGTGGGTGGCATTTGTGATGCTGAAGCCTTGGTCACAGAGGAGGCTGACTCGAGTGCTTCTAGTGAAACCGAAGAGGATGATCCTTCGAAGTTGATTAGCCTTGGCATCGAGGAGAACGATTTTATTGGCTTCCCTTTGGAAGACATTGAGAGAGCGAAGAGAATACTAGCGAAGCTCCTAGAGGCTGAGGCGATTTACGGAGACGAAGTAGAGGTATCCTATGATTTGGATGCTGAGGAAAGTTCTTTCTTTTCTAGTTTGGCTGTCCAACACTGGGGACGGAGTCCTTTGGCGAGGGTGGAGCACCTAACGTTCTCTCGACATTTGGTGGTTGAAAACGTAGGTAGGAGAATTAAGAGCCGATGGCCTATGGGAGATAGTGACAGATCTACTCGTAGCGGAGCTGGTGGTTCTTTGGAGTTACCTTGATTGGGTACCACTCCTGGGGGGGTGTGTCTCAGGTTGTGTTGCTCTCAGCTGAGGGTGTTTGGTTGTAAGTTAGTGGAGCAAGTGGTGTATGTGCTGTCCTAACTTACTTCAGGTGTCTTGTTTAGGTTTTGGTACTAGGTGCCGGTATGTGGCCCTATTTTGTCTGGTGTCTGCTTACTCGCCCTGAGTTAAGCCGTGATCTGTAACTGCTCTTGTTTTCCTTTATAAATTCGTTTTTTACCTCTCAAAAAAAAAAAAAAAAAAAAAAAAGGAGATCCTGAGCTACTTATATAATTTCCCCTCCCAAACATAGAAGACGCGTTTTAAAACCGTGCGCCGCTACGGATTTCGTAAGAACTCCATAGTTAAGCGTGCTCGTGCGGGCACGGGCAAAGCGGACAATATCTTGTGTATTTAGGGCGGATATTACATATCCATTCTAATTCATTAGTACGATCCATTCTAATTCATTCGCACGATCCATTCTAATTTATCCGTGCGATCCATTCTAATTCATTCGTACGAATGTATCCATTCTAATTCATTCGCACGATCCATTCAAATTCATTCGTATGATCCATTCGCACGATCCATTCTAATTCATTCGCACGATCCATTCTAATTCATTCGCACGGTCCATTCGCACGAATGTATCTATTTCTATTCATTCGTATGATCCATTCTAATTCATTCGTACAATCCATTCTAATTCATTCATCGTATCCATTCTAATTTATTCGTATGATCCATTCTAATTTAGTCGTACAATCTATTATAATTTATTCGTACGATCCATTCTAATTCATTCGCACGAATGTATCCATTCTAATTCATTTGTATGATCCATTCTAATTCATTCGCCCGATCCATTCTAATTCATTCGTACGATCCGTTTTTATTCATTCGTACTATCCATTCTAATTCATTCGCAACGAATGTATCCATTCTAATTCATTCGTACGATCCATTCTAATTCATTCGCACGAATGTATCCATTCTAATTCATTCGTACGATCCATTCTAATTTATTCACACGATCTATTCTAATTCATTCGCATGATCCATTCTAATTCATTCGTACGATCCATTATAATTCATTCGTACGATCCATTCTAATTAATTCGCACGAATGTATCCATTCTAATTCATTCGTATGATCCATTCTAATTCATTCACACGATCCATTATAATTCATTCGTACGATCCATTCATTTTCATTCATACGATTCATTATAATTCATTCGTGCGATCCATTCTAATTCATTCAAACAAATGGATCCATTCTAATTTATTCAGATGATCCATTCTAATTCATTCGCATGATCCATTCTAATTCATTCATACGAACTATTTTAATTCATTTGTACGATCCATTCTAATTTATTCGTACGATCCATTCTAATTCATTCGCACGAATGTATCCATTCTAATTCATTCGTATGATCCAATCTAATTCATTAGCACGATCCATTATAATTCATTCGTACGATCTATTCTAATTCATTTGTGCGATCCATTCTATTTCATTCGCACGAATGTATCTATTCTAATTCATTCTTACGATCTATTCTAATTCATTTGCATGATCCATTCTAATTCATTCGTACGATCCATTATAATTCATTTGTACGATCCATTCTAATTCATTCGTACGATCTATTCTAATTCATTCGCATGAATGTAACCATTCTAATTCATTCGTACGATCCATTCTAATTCATTCGCACGATCCATTCCAATTAATTCGTATGATCCATTCTAATTCATTCTTACTATCCATTCTAGTTCATTCGTACGATCCACTATAATTCATTCGCACGAATATATTCATTCTAATTCATTCGTACGATCCATTCTAATTCATTCACACGATCCATTCTAATTCATTCGTACGATCCATTCTAATTCATTCGTATGATCCATTCTAATTCATTCGCATGAATGTATCCATTCTTATTCATTCGTACGATCCATTCTAATTCATTCATACGATCCATTTTAGTTCATTCGTACTATCTATTCTAATTCATTCGTACGATCAATTCTAATTAATTTGTACGATCCATTCTCATTCACACAAATGTATCCATTCTAATTTATTCGTACGATCCATTCTAATTTATTTGGACGATCCATTATAATTCATTCGTACGATCCATTCTAATTCATTCGTGCGATCCATTCTAATTCATTCGCACAAATGTATCCATTCTAATTCATTCGTACGATCCATTCTAATTCATTCGCACGATCCATTCTAATTCATTCGTACGATCCATTCTAATTCATTCGTACGATCTATTTTAATTTATTTGCATGAATGTATCCATTCTAATTCATTTGTACAATCCACTCTAATTCATTCACACGATCCATTTTAATTCATTCGTACTATCTATTCTAATTCATTCGCATGATCCATTCAAATTCATTCGTACGATCCATTCTAATTCATTCCTACGATCCATTCTAATTCATTCGCACGAATATATCCTTTCTAATTCATTCGTATGATCCATTCTATTTCATTCGCACGATCCATTCTAATTAATTCGTACTATCCATTCTAATTCATTTGTACAATCCATTCTAATTCATTCGTACGATCAATTCTAATTCATCCGCACGAATATATCCATTCTTATTCATTCGTATGATCCATTATAACTCATTTGTATGATCCAATCTAATTCATTCGTACGATTCATTCTAATTTATTCGCACGAATGTTCCTATTCTAATTCATTCGTACGATCTATTCTAATTCATTCGCACGATCCATTCTAATTCATTCGTATGATCCATTCTAATTCATACTGACGATCTATTCTAATTTATTATCACGAATGTATCCATTCTAATTCATTCGTACGATCCATTCTAACTCATTCATATGGTCCATTCTAATTCATTCGCACGAATGTACCCATTCGAATTCATTCTTACGATCCATTCTAATTCATTCGTACAATCCCTTCTAATTTATTCATACGATCCATTCTAATTCATTCGTATGATCCACTCTAATTCATTCACACGAATGTATCCATTCTAATTCATTCGTATGATCCATTCAAATTCATTCGTATGATCCATTCTGATTCATTCATACGATCCATTCTGACTCATTCGTATGATCCATTCTTATTCATTTGCACAAATATATCCATTAAGATTCATTCGCACGATCCATTCTAATTCATTCGCACGATCCATTCTAATTCATTCGTACGATCCATTCTAATTCATTCGTATTAATGTTTCGATTCTAATTCTTTCGTACGATCCATTCTAATTCATTCGCACGATCCATTCTAATTCATTCGTACGATCCATTCTAATTCAGTCATACGATCCATTCTAATTCATTCGCAGGAATGTATCTATTCAAATTTATTCGTACAATCCATTCTAATTCTTTCGCACAATCCATTCTAATTCATTTGTACGATCCTTTCTAATTCATTGGTACGATACATTCTAATTCATTCGTAAGATTCATTGTAATTCATTTGTACGAACCATTCTAATTCATTCGCACGAATCTATCCATTCTAATTCATTCGTACGATCCATTCTAATTCATTCGCACAATCCATTCTAATTCATTTGTATGATCCCTTCTAATTCTTTCGTAAGATCCATTCTAATTCATTCGTACGATCCATTCTAATTCATTCACACAAATGTATCTATCTAATTCATTCGTATGATCCATTCAAATTCATTCGCACGATCCATTCTAATTTATTCATACGATCTATTCTATTTCATTCGAACGATCCATTCTAATTCATTCGTACAATCCATTCTAATTCATTCGTACGAATGTATCCATTCTAATTCATTTGTATGGTCCATTCTAATTCATTCGCAAGATCCATTTTAATTTATACGTACGATCCATTCTAATTCATTCGTAGGAGCCATTCTAATTCAGTCGTACAATCCAATCTAATTCATTCGTACGATCCATTTTAATTCATTCGCACGAATGTATTAATTCTAATTCATTCATACGATCCATTCTAATTCATTCGCACGATCCATTCTAATTCATTCGTACGATCTATTCTATTTCATTCATACTATCCATTCTAATTCATTCGTACGATCCATTCTAATTCATTCGCACGAATGTATCCATTCTAAGTCATTTGTATGATCCATTCAAATTCATTCGCATGATCCATTCTAATTCATTCATATGATTCATTTTAATTCATTCGTAAGATACATACTAATTCATACGATCCATTCTAATTCATTAAATCCATTCTAATTCATTCGTACGATCCATTCTAATCATTCGTATGATTCATTCTAATTCCTTCGCACGATCCATTCTAATTCATTCGTACGATCCATTCTAATTCCTTTATGTGATCCATTCTAATTCATTCGCACAAATATATCCATTCTAATTCATTCATACGATCTATTCTAATTCATTCGCACGATCCATTCTCATTCATTCGTACGATCTATTCTAATTTATTCATACAATCTATTCTAATTCAGTCGTACGATCCATTCTAATTAATTCATAGAAATTTATCCATTCTAATTCATTCGTTCGATCCATTCTAATTCATTCGCACGATCCATTCTAATTCATTCGCACGATCCATTCTAATTCATTTGTACGATCCAATTTATTTGTAAAATCCATTGTAATTAATTCATACGATCCATTCTAATTCATTCGCACGAATGTATCCATTCTAATTCATTCGTACGATCCATTCTAATTCATTCGCATAATCTGTGGGTGCAAATTTTGGCAGAAGTTTACCAACTACCGCGGGACCCACCGGCCCTGCCTGGTGGGACCACGAGGACTACCATGGGACCCACCGGCCCTGCCTGGTGGGCCCACGAAGACTACCACGGGACCCACCGGCCCTCCCTGGTGGGCTCACGAGGACTACCGCGGGACCCATCGGCCCTGTCCAATAGGCCCACGAGCCTGTGGAATCCCCCAGAAGACAGTAGCGGAGCCCGCTAGCTTTACCTGGAGAATCCCCAGATACGACAGCAGAAAACCGCCATTTGCCTCGGAATTCTTCCCCGGGAATCCTATAAATAGCAGAGCCTTCGAATGTAAAAGGATCGAATTCTCAGTTCTAAAACCAGAGCTCTGGGATTTCCAACTTCCCTTCTTCCACCTCTCTTTGATCTTCTTTTTCTCTCGAAGAGATCAGTGTTTACAGTGATACTCGGCCTGTCGAGATCACTCCAGCATAAGTGTTAGTGAATTCGGGTTGCTCCCTATAGCACGGAGACGTAGGCTTCGGCTGAACTCCGAGATCAATCTCTTGTGTCAAACTCTCTCTGATTGTCTCTCTGTTTACATATCGAAAGAGGTAACTTCAACTCCAATTGACAGATCGATCAACGATCTTCAACTCGAACCTTCAATTGACAGGTGCTGCGAGAGTCTTCGGGTCGGCACGAAGATTTTCCCCCACAGTTTGGCGCCGTCTGTGGGATCCGATCAAAAAGTCCAACTCTCCGCTACTACTTGATCGGTTGAATCTACAACCGATCTTGATAGTCAAACTTCCTCGCCCTCTCGGTTGATCATACAACTGAACGGCACTCTCGTTGCACCTTTCGCTCTCTGAATGGCGAGGACGAAACATCAAGGTCAACCAGAAGGAAGTAACACTCAACAACAAGCTCGTCCTGAGACTCGATCAATGAGTCAAAGGCTCAACTTTGGACAGCCCCTTGCTGTTCCTGACATGGGGGTTCGTTCAGGGAGTGGGAGATCTGTCGATTGACCTATCGCCCACCCCGCACGACAATCAGTTGGGCAAACTGCCCCCACTCCTGCTGAAGATCCTCCATCGACCTACCAAATCTCTGCAATCGACTTTCAATTGCTTCAATTGGCGAAACAAAATGCCACCCTCACTGCTGAGAGAGATGCTCTAAAGAAAGCAGCATCCGAGGCTGGAATCGCTCTTCCTATCCCCTCTACAAGTGAGAGGGTCGATCTTCCTCGACATTCAATTCACTCTGAGCAACGGAGGTCGATGGGCACCGCTGCCCTCGAAAGGATTCGTCGCGACCCTACTCCCTCTGCTGCTCCTTGGAAGTAGAGTGTCTGGGATCGTCTTGACGATGAGTCCTCCCAATCCTCTTCTGGTCGCAACTGCGACAAGAGGGCACCTTCAAAGATCAACATGCCAAGGAAGCACCAAATGAAAGGCGCTCTTTCAAAGAGTAGAGTCTCTCCTTCCATTCCACTTCAACGAGGATTTGGATCGGACCTTCGACATCGACTTCAACCGGCAAATACTTCAATGCCAGAGCAAGACCTTGCAATCCTGCCTCTTGACCCACCTCTAGGTCGAGGATATGGTCGTAGAGACGGGTACTCCTCTGCCGGGCCATTACATCGAAGCCTTTTCGAATCAACATTTCCAAGGGGATGGAGAACTCCTGTCCTCCCCAAATTCAACTGCGTCCGAGGAGATCCTACTCTCCACATCCTCGCATTCAAGCAAGCTTTAACGTCGCACGAAGAAGAAAACAATGTACTCTGCCGCACCTTCGCAGGAAGTCTCGATGAGCCGTCGCTCGACTGGTATCACAATCTCCGAGCTGGGTCCATCACCCAGTTTGATGTTTTGGCCAAACTCTTTGTGCAGCATTATCAGCTCAATCTGAAGCCCGAGAAGAAGCTGGACTCTCTCTATCGGCTAAGGATGGGTGCTGACGAGACTCTCCGAAGTTTCACTAGGAGGTTTCGCAACGAGCATGCTGCCCTCTCTGGAAGACATCTGGATGATGAAGCCATCATGTTGGCTTTCCAGAACGCTCTTCGTTTCGATCTACACATCTACAACGATTTCATCCGCAATCCCCCTCCTTCTCTGGGTGCCATGTTCGATCGAATCCAGAGAGAGATCGAAGTCGAAGACGATCAAGTCGCTCGGAAAGGGCGAGAAACAAAACGAAGGCCCGCGGAGAGAGAAGCTCCCAAGTATGTTGCCAAGGCTCACAACACTGAGGCAGCAGCCCCTCCAGCCAATAAACGATCAAAGAATGAAGGGCGTCGATCTCCAACAAAGACCACTTTCACTGAGTGGAATATTCTGATCGAACAGATACTCAACCGCATTCAACACGAAGAGTTCGTTCGGAGGCCCAATCCTCTTCAGCCAAACTCGAAATTTACAGCTGATAAAACAGTGTATTGCGACTTCCACCGAAGTCACGGCCACTCCACCGATCGGTGTTTTCGGCTGAAGTTCCATCTTGAAGACCTATTGCGAGAAGGCCATCTTCAAGAGTTCGTCAAAGGCGGACACGATCAACACCGAGCCTCTGCAAAGGGGAAAGAAGTGTGTTGGGTACATCAAATCTCCTCCAACCGGCAACCAATCTCTGTGAAAGCCAATGTCTTTGACATTCACGGATCATTGCACAATCAATCAATAACCGGGAAAGAAGTGGATCGACAAGTTCGGCACATCTTCCATGTTCGTGCTGCGGCAAACAAGGAAGACACTTGGATCGAGAAGCCCATCGAGGGTTTGGCTTGGCCCTCTATCGTCTTCAATGACGCAGATCTTCAAGGAGTTCACACTCCCCATCGAGACCCCCTTGTCTTGAAACTCCTCATCGACGGAAGCACTGTCAACCGGATCCTCATCGACACCGGAAGCTCCATCGACATTATGTTCTCGGATTGCTTCAAGCGTCTGGGACATAAGTATCAAAGCCTTGACGTCGTTCCAACGGTGATCACTGGTTTCAACGGTGAACAAAGCATCACGGTGGGCGAGTCCCGATTTACCATCGACCTCAGCCGAGAGACTCGAGTCTCGGGGAGGTTTGCAATCGTCGAAGGAATGTCTAGCTACAATGCCATTCTTGGGCGACCATTCCTCTACCAGATCAATGCCATCTCCTCTTCTTATCACCAACTTCTCAAGTTTGCAACAGGAGAAGGCATCATCTGCATTCGAGGTGATCAACACGCTGGAAGGTCTTGTGAGGCTACTGCGGCTAAAACAGATCGAAAGATCAACATTGCTCCTCCAAAGCGGCCACGAGATGAAGCTGGTCCCTCTTCCAAATAGCAATCAAAGGAGATTCCGCTGACCGAACCTCCACCAATCGAATGGGAAACATCACCTTCAATTGAAGAAATCATCCCTATTAACATTGGCAGTGGAGATCTCCCTCGACAAACATTTATTGGTACCGGTCTTAGCGACGCAGAAGCGCAAGACATGGTATCCTTCCTCCAGTCCAATATCGACGTCTTCGCCTGGTGTTTCGAAGACATGCCTGGTATCAATCCGGATGACGCTTGTCACCGACTTGCAATCAAAGAAGAGGTGAAACCTGTCAAGCAAAAGCCATGCACCATCCGACCAGAGCTGCAAGTTGCTGTTCAAGAAGAAATCACCAAGCTACTCGCAGCAGGCTTCATCCGTGAAGTAGAGTATCCTACCTGGATCTCTAACATAGTTGCTGTTCCAAAGAAGAATGGGAAAGTCAGAGTCTGCATCGACTTCACCAACCTCAACAAGGCTTGCCCCAAAGACCCATTCCCCATGCCAAGAATCGATAGACTCGTCGATGCCACTGCTGGCCACGAGCTATTGTCTTTCATGGATGGGTATTCTGGATACAATCAAATTCCACTTCATCCAGACGATCAAGAGAAGACTTGCTTCGTGACTAACCGAGGTCTCTACTGCTACAATGTAATGCCATTCGGCCTCAAAAATGCTGGTTCCACCTATCAAAGGTTAGTCACAAAAATGTTCGAAGAACAGATTGGTCGCAACGTCGAAGTCTACGTCGATGATCTCCTCACCAAGAGTTTCGTTCGGAGCAAGCATCTTTCTGATCTGGCAGAAACCTTTCAAGTTCTTCAAAAATATCGTATGAAGCTCAATCCAGCCAAGTGCGCTTTCGGAGTTCAATCTGGCAAATTCCTGGGTCATCTTGTGACCAGGAGGGGTATTGAAGCCAATCTCGATCAAATTCGAGCTATCCTCGACATGCCATCACCTACCAATCGAAAGGAGGTACAGCGACTCACTGGAAGACTTGCTGCCCTCAATCGGTTCATCTCAAAGTCTTCTGACAAATATAAACCTCTCTTCGACAAACTACGAAAGGCGGATACTTCAGGATGGAGTCCAATTTGTGAAGAAGCATTTCAAAGCATCAAGAAATATCTGGTGCAAGCTCCTATCTTGACGGCTCCACTTCCACAAGAAGACTTATGGTTCTATCTCGCCGTAACTAATCAAGCAATCAGTGCAGTCTTAGTCAGTAGAAGAGAAGGCTTCGAGCATCCAGTCTATTATATCAGTCACACTCTTCTTCCGGCTGAAACTCGCTATTCAAAAACTGAGAAGGTCATCCTAGCCTTACTCACTGCATCGCGTCGCCTTCAACCATACTTCGTCTCTCACCAGATCATTGTCATTTCAGAACATTCGCTCAAAGATATCATTGACAAAGCTGGTTGAGCTGGTCGAATGACCAAATGGGTGATCGAAATGAGTTCCCTGGGGATTCAGTTCGAATCTCGCACTTCTATTAAAGGTCAAGCTATTGCTGATTTTCTAGCTGATTTTCCAGTTGAAGACCCCATCACTTGGGAAGAAGATGTCGACATGCGCTTGGAAGATGAGGACAATACTCCAATCAACCTTGCAACAAAAATTGATCCAAATCTCGAAGCTACTGCTGCAACTCCTCCATGGAAGCTTTATACTGATGGAGCTTCAAGTTCGATCGGTTCGGGAACTGGGATAGTATTGATATCCCCCGAACTTGATCATCTCCAGAAGGCCACTCTCCTCGGATTCACTGCCACCAACAACGAAGCCGAATACGAAGCACTCATTTCTGGACTCGAGATGGCGAAATCCCTGGGGGTAGATCGAATTATCGTCTACAGCGACTCCCAATTGATCATAAGGCAAATCAATGGAGAGTACACAGCTCGCGAAGAAAGAATGCAACTCTACTTGGCCTTAGTACGATGTCTTCAACAACGTTTTATTGGCGCTGAATTCATTCAAATCCCCAGAGCAGAGAACCGAGAAGCAGATGCCTTAGCCAATGCTGCCTCAGTTCTTGGAGACTCACTCGGAGGAAGGCAAATACAGATCGATTATCAAGAAGTGCCCAAGATCACCCCCGATCAACAGATCCTTACTACTACAAAAGAATCTGGGGGTGGAGATCAGCTTGAAGACTGGAGACAATCAATTTTCGACTTCTTCAAACATGACAAAATGCCGGAAGATCCAAATCAAGCCCGAAGAGTTCAAAAGAAGCTCCCATGCTACATTCTACAAGGAGAAGATCTATACTTCAAATCTCACAACAGGATGTTGCTCAAATGCCTTGGTCCCGAGCAAACACAGGCAATCTTGATTGATATCCACTCTGGAGCTTATGGAAATCATTCGGGAGGAAGATCTCTTGAAGCCAAGACGAAGCTACAAGGGTACTACTGGCCAACAATGGCAAAGGATGCTCAACAAGTTGTTCAAAGGTGCGAACCTTGCCAACGGCACGCACGAGCTATCCATCTCCCTGCAGATGAACTTCATCAATTGTCAAGTCCCTGGCCTTTCCATCAATGGGGGTTAGATTTTTTGGGTCCTTTCCCTCCAACTCCAAGCAAGAAGAAGTATCTACTGCTGGCCACTGATTATTTCACCAAATGGGTTGAAGCTGTGCCCCTCTTCCGAGAGACTGACGACGAAGTGATCAAATTCATTCGGCACAACATCTTCTCAAGGTTTGGTACGCCACAAGTTCTCGTTGCTGACAATGGAGCTCAATTTGACTCCGATAAATTCCGAGAGTTCTGTCTGAACAACGGTATCAAGCTATTCTATTCAACTCAAAGGTACCCTCAATGCAATGGCCAAGCAGAAGCTTCCAATAGAGCTATTCTTGGTATACTCAAGAAGAAACTCGACGACAAGAAAGGATTGTGGGAGCATGTCCTACCTGAAGTTCTTTGGGGGTATCGCACAACTCCGAGAAGATCAACAGGGTTCTCACCCTTTCGTCTAACATATGGATCGGAAGCAGTACTCCCAACAGAAAATATATCAAGTACTTTGAAGACCAAAGCAGTTGAAGAAGGAGTCAATGAAGAACTTCGGATCAATGATCTAGACTTCTCCGAAGAATTACGAGATCAAGCATCACTTCGTGTGGCCAAGTACCAGCAGAAGATCAAAAGAGCCTACGATGAAAAAGTCTACAAGAGACAGTTCCCAGTGGGCAGCCTAGTTCTCAGAGCAGTTTTTTACAACACTAAAGAACACAGCAGTGAGAAGCTTGCTCCCAACTGGGAAGGTCCATATATCGTTGAATCAGTAGGAGGCAAAGGTTCTTACAGACTGATCACACCAGAAGGAGATAGATTGCATCGAGCTTGGAATTCTAGACACCTCAAGTTGTTCTACCCATGATGTAAATTCTGTGATGAATAAAGTTCTCTTTCAAATGTTCAAATGTGCAAGTGTTCAGCTTTTCAATTCAAGTTCTAAACCAGCTTCAAATTCAAGTTACCAGGTCTTTTAACAAGTTTGGGTCCCCTTACTAGCAAATGTTAAAAACTGACCATATTCAAGTTAAAGTCTTTTAACAAGTTTGGGTGTTAGAGTTGCGACTCAACCCCTTACTAGCAAATGTTAAACTGACCTTCAAGTTTCAATATTCAATTTCAATCAATTTCGATATCGTCTAACAAGTTTGGGTGCTTGAGTTACGACTCAACCCCTCACATTCAAATGTTACACGAATTCAAGTTTCAATTTTCAAGTTGCAATAAGTTTGGGTGCTTGAGTTGCGACTCAACCCCTTACATACAAGTGTTGCATGGATTCAAATTCAAATTTCAAGTTACAACAAGTTTGGGTAATCGAGTTGCGACTCGATCCCTTACATTCAAAAGATTGTATCTATGCTAATGCTATCCAGAACATAAGATTCAAAGGCATTCAACTCAAGAGACATCCAATTTTTAAACACCAAAGAGATTTCTATTATTATCAAAATGTGACAAGTACAGGAGCGAGCTACTACATATCAAGAGTTTACAAGCACAACAACTAAAAGGAAGAAAAAGTCTCAAGGCTTGGCCACACTCTGTGCGCGCGACTTCTCCCCCTCAGATCCAGGACGAGCTTTGCTCGCCACTGATGCCTTAGAGGATCGGACACTGGCAACATGGACCCTGAGCGCTTCTGCTGCCTTCTCAGCTGTTTCCCTGTAGCTCTTGCACTCACTCCGCGTATGCTCTAGCTCCTTCTTATGAGTCTCTGCTGAAGCCGCAAGTTGAGCCTCCAGCTCCTTTATTCGAGCCACACGATCGAAGCCCAAGTTCTCGATCTTGAAGAATCGATTCTTCAACTCTTCAAGCTCGTGTCCTCGAGCTTCATAACCCTTTTTCCATCTTTGGCTCTCCAATTTTTCCTGACGAAGGGCCTCAATCTTGGCCTTCAATGACTCCTTCTTTGAGGTTAGAACCTCCCTCAGCTTATCCCTCTCCTCGCTTACAGCCTCCAGTTCAGCAGTTAAGCGGGATACTTCAGCTGAAGCTTCTTTCGCTCCCGCCTTCATGGAGAGCTTGGTCGCGACATTCAAAACTGCTGAGTTCTGCAGAACAACAAAAGAGTTAGAATTATTCTGAAGATACAACTCAAATGATCGATCGAGCAGATGCACTTACCACCAGTTCGAGCCTGTCGAAAGCTTCATCCAGAGTAGCCCCTGGAAGATTGCAGAGTTTTCGGATCACAGCTGTGGGGTGGTTGATGTCAACATCACCCAAACTCTTCATCTTCGGGGTCGAGCCAACAGGCGCACCTGCAATCAACACGAGAGGTCAAAGTGTTAGATTATTTCCAATCTTCAGAGGCAAGAAAATCAAGGCAAGTTAGTACAATTACCTGAGGCTTCAACCCTTGGCTCCTTACCCTTTCGGCGATCGGAACCACCCTGAGGGGTCGTTTTCTCCTGAATAGGGGCCGGCGCTGGCTGAGGTTGAGTAGCTCCATCGCCCACGCGACTTTCCCTCTCCAAATGGATAGGGGAGGGAGCATCCCGGGGAGGTGAGACTCTTTCTTCCTCCTGTGGCCCGCCTGGCTGGATGAGTCCCGCCACCATGGCAGCCACCTCCTCAGCCAGAGACCGAGAAGGGGGTGGGGGTTGCTCAACCTCTATACCCCCGCTCGTTGTCGCTCCTTCGAGACGGGGTACTTCAGGTGGAATTTGATCGAGGGGTGTGGGGTTGCTTCCAACCCCACCACTCCTCGACAATTTTATTTTGAAGCACAGCGGCTTCTTCAATTCATCAAACTTATAGGTGGGAACCGCCTTTAGGCCATCACCTTCTGTATCGAGGACTTCTTCCATTTGACGGGCTTTAACCTCGTCAATTGGAATAGGAAGTGAATCTTCCCCTGTTGCACCACCAGTGGGGGTGGGAGGAATTTCTTCCTCACCACCCCCGTTCTCACCATCTCCACCAGAGGGGGTGGAAGACAGATCATTCTCACCGTCCCCATCCTCGTCTTCGTCATTGCCACTGTTGTCGTGGCTGACATTCTCGGTCTCTTCGTCTTCCTCGACGCTCCCCTTCTTTTCTTTTTCTTCTTCATCTTCATTTTTCTTCCCTTGGTCTTCATCTTCCTTTTGCTTGATGAGGGTTTTTCGTTTCTTCTTCACTGGGCCTCTTTGGATCACCAGTTTCTCCTCCACAGTAGGCAATCGGCGCCTTGCAGTATAAATTTTCTTCTCGGCCCGAATCTTCCGGATAATCTTACCCGAGTGGGGGTCCTCCTCATAGTCAGAGTATAGAACTTCATTATCCTCGTATCTATCTTTTGATCGGTGGAGGAGATTGGCCTTGCCATATCTCACTGGGCAGTTGGAGAACTATTTCCATGACCTGGTCCCGCAGGTCAACTCGAGGAATAAGTTGTCAATAGCTCCAGCCCTCTCGGAGGTCCAGGCAAAGATGCCTCCCTCGCAGTACATCTTCACTGCATCGTGCACTTCGCCTCGGGGGGTATCAGGCACTGAGATGGGTGTCCATGCGCCGGTAACAGAGATGGGCCAATCTGTGTACAATTTGTCCGAAGGGACTGTATCAGTTAGCGGGCGCAGCGGAGACACACCAGTCAAATTGTAGAATGGGCTGTCCCTTCTGTAAGCCCATCGATAGTGGAAGAAAAAATATCCAAGCTCGATCCGAGCATCTTCACCTTCTGGAATGCTGGAGTAGCACGCCTTCAAGTCCTCCTGAAAATCTGACTCTATGTGGCAGAATGCGTAGATAATTCTCCAAGCGTTCCCAGTGACCTGCCCCGGGCAAAGGCCAGAAGTGTTCAATAACCTTGCCGTGAAGGGTGGCAAAGGTAGACGCAGACCGCAGTTGAGTTGACCGATGGTCACAATGGTTCCCATGACCTTCTCATTACTAGCAAAGCTGGTGAAGACGGTCTTCTTGTCGATGCCGAATGTAGTCTGAATGCTGGGGAGCGAAGGTTGCACCCTCCCTTCGGTGAAGAAAGAGAGCAATGTCTGCCACTTCTTCCTCTTTGAATCTATGAACTCGCCACCAGTATTGTATACATACTCAGTTTCCTCTGACAGAGACATGAGCGGGCCCAGAACGAACTGTACTTTAGGGATATGCTCTGGCCTCGATGGCGCTGAAGCAAACCCTACTCCTTGGTGTCTTTTGCCCAGCTGCCCAAGTTCGGTAAGCACAGCCTTGCCCTTGCCGCGGCCGCCCTTCGGAGGGGATGGAACCTCAACAATCTCCTTCCCTTTCCTCTTCGAAGGGACCCCGCCTGACTTCTTCGAACTTCCAGAAGATGCCATCTGATCGATCGAGCAAAAGCAGAAATTGGGAGCAAAAAGGTCTGGACTTCGAAAAATTTTGGAAGCGTGAGGCAAAAATGACAGCCAGTGAAACTTATATACCCAGGGTAAAACAGGTACGCAAATCGAGAAGACACGTGTCTTTACCATATCAAATCGCGTGATTTTGTAGGAACACGTGGCATCCATCCGTAGCAAGCGCAAAATCAGGCGAACCGTCGGACCAGACGAAACGTCGGACCTACCGGTCCACATGAACCAAACGGTCCAAGTGAGCCAACGGTCTGAGTAAACCGGACCGCCGAGTCGAAGCCACATTCAAGCCAACCAAAGATTCAAAACAGGAAGGATCAAGCTCCATCGATGTTCAAAACTCTGCTAGAAGATCAGAACAGAACAGCTGTAAAACCCTCTCTGAGGGCAGGTTCAAAACTTTCAACTAATCTGTCAAATTTCTACTGGATCTAGCAAAAAACCAAGGTTTTTTGCCGATCACTCGAACCTTGACCGGATAATTTTTTACCGATCGGTCAAACTTGACCGATCGGCAAAAATCATTCGATCGGTCAAATTTCTACTGGATCTGGCAAAAAACCAAGGTTTTTTGCCAATCACTCGAACCTTGACCGGATAATTTTTTACCGATCGGTCAAACTTGACCGATCGGCAAAAATCATTCGATCGGTCAAATTTCTACTAGATCTGGCAAAAAACTAAGGTTTTTTGCCGATCACTCGAACCTTGACCGGATAATTTTTTACCGATCGGTCAAACTTGACCGATCGGCAAAAATCATTCGATTGGTCAAATTTCTACTGGATCTGGCAAAAAACCAAGGTTTTTTACCGATCACTCGAACCTTGACCGGATAATTTTTTACCGATCGGTCAAACTTGACCGATCGGCAAAAATCATTCGATCGGTCAAATTTCTACTGGATCTGGCAAAAAACCAAGGTTTTTTGCCGATCACTCGAACCTTGACCGGATAATTTTTTACCGATCGGTCAAACTTGACCGATCGGCAAAAATCATTCGATCGGTCAAATTTCTACTGGATCTGGCAAAAAACCAAGGTTTTTTGCCGATCACTCGAACCTTGACCGGATAATTTTTACCGATCAGACAAACTTGTCCGATCGGCAAAAATCATTCGATCGGTCAAATTTCTACTGGATCTGGCAAAAAACCAAGTGTTTTTGCCGATCACTCGAACCTTGACCGGATAATTTTTACCGATCGGACAAACTTGTCCGATCGGCAAAAATCATTCGATCGGTCAAATTTCTACTGGATCTGGTAAAAAACCAAGTGTTTTTGCCGATCACTCGAACCTTGACCGGATAATTTTTACCGATCGGACAAACTTGTCCGATCGGCAAAAATCATTCGATCGGTCAAATTTCTACTGGATCTGGCAAAAAACCAAGGTTTTTTGCCGATCACTCGAACCTTGACCGGATAATTTTTTACCGATCGGTCAAACTTGACCGATCGGCAAAAATCATTCGATCGGTCAAATTTCTACTGGATCTGGCAAAAAACCAAGGTTTTTTGCCGATCACTCGAACCTTGACCGGATAATTTTTTACCGATCGGACAAACTTGACCGATCGGCAAAAAACATTCGATCGGTCAAATTTCCTACTGGATCGGTCAAAAAACCATGTTTTTTGACCGATCACCTGTTCCTTGACCGGTTGAATTTTAACCGATCGGTTAAAATTTGACCGATCGGTCAAAAATTAACCGATCAGTCAAAATTTAACCGATCGGTCAAAATTCCTACTGGATCGGTTAAAAAACATGGGTTTTTTACCGATCACCTGATTCTTGACCGGTTGAATTTTGACCGATCGGTCAAAATTTGACCGATCGGTCAAAATTTGACCGATCGGTCAAATTGACCGTTCAATCAAAATTGACCGGTCAGTCCTTTTTTGTGCTAACACTCGACAAGCTTCTTCGTGCCTTTTGCGACAGGGGGTTGCTATTTTTTGCACCAAATCCAAGCCAGCCAGAACGAACTCTAGCTAACTTGGAGGGGGTAACTGTGGGTGCAAATTTTGGCAGAAGTTTACCAACTATCGCGGGACCCACCGGCCCTGCCTGGTGGGACCACGAGGACTACCATGGGACCCACCGGCCCTGCCTGGTGGGCCCACGAAGACTACCACGGGACCCACCGGCCCTGCCTGGTGGGCTCACGAGGACTACCGCGGGACCCATCGGCCCTGTCCAATAGGCCCACGAGCCTGTGGAATCCCCCAGAAGACGGTAGCGGAGCCCGCTAGCTTTACCTGGAGAATCCCCAGATACGACAACAGAAAACCGCCATTTGCCCCGGAATTCTTCCCCGGGAATCCTATAAATAGCAGAGCCTTCGAATGTAAAAGGATCGAATTCTCAGTTCTAAAACCAGAGCTCTGGGACTTCCAACTTCCCATCTTCCACCTCTCTTTGATCTTCTTTTTCTCTCGAAGAGATCAGTGTTTACAGTGATACTCGGCCTGTCGAGATCACTCCAGCATAAGTGTTAGTGAATTCGGGTTGCTCCCTATAGCACGGAGACGTAGGCTTCGGCTGAACTCCGAGATCAATCTCTTGTGTCAAACTCTCTCTCATTGCCTCTCTGTTTACATATCGAAAGTGGTAACTTCAACTCCAATTGACAGATCAATCAACGATCTTCAACTAGAACCTTCAATTGACTGGTGCTGCGAGAGTCTTCGGGTCGGCACGAAGATTTTCCCCCACATAATCCATTCCAATTCATTCGTACGATCTATTCTAATTCATTCGTACGATCCATTCTAATTCATTGCACGAATGTATCCATTCTAATTCATTCAGATGAATCATTCGAATTTATTCGCACGATCCATTCTAATTCATTCATATGATCCATTCTTATTCGTTCGTACGATCCATTCTAATTCATTTGCACGAATATATCTATTCTAATTCATTCGTATGATCCATTCTAATTCATTCGCATGATCCATTCTAATTCATTCGTACGATCCATTCTAATTTATTCATATGATCTATTTAGTTCAGTCATACAATCCATTCTAATTCATTCGTACGATCCATTCTAATTCATTCACACGAATGTATCCGTTCTAATTCATTCGTATGATCCATTCTAATTCATTTGCACGATCCATTCTAATTCATTCATATGAACCATTCTAATTCATTCGTACTTTTTATTCTAATTCATTCATACGATCCATTCTTAGTCATTCGCACGAATGTATCCATTCTAATTCATTTGTACGATCCATTCTAATTCATTCGCAAGATCCACTCTAATTCATTCATACGATCCATTCTAATTCATTCGTACGATCCATTCTAATTCATTCACACGAATGTATCTATTCTAATTCATTCGTATGATCCATTCTAATTCATTCGCATGATCCATTCTAATTCATTCACACGATCATTTCTAATTCATTCGCACGATTCTTTCTAATTCATTCGTACGATCCTTTCTAATCATTCTTACGATCCATTCTAATTCTTTTGTACGATCCATTCTAATTCATTCGCACGAATGTATCCATTCTAATTCATTAGTACAATCCATTCTAATTCATTCGCACGATACATTCTAATTCATTCATACGATCCATTCTAATTAATTCGTGCGAACCATTCTGATTCATTCGCACAAATGTATCCATTCTAATTCATTCGTGCAATCCATTCTAATTTATTCGTTCCATCTATTTTAATTCATTCGTATGATCCATTCTAATTCATTCATACGATCCATTCTAATTCATTTGCACGAATGTATCCATTCTAATTCATTCGTACGATCCATTCTAATTCATTAGCACGATCCAATCTAATTCATTCATACGATCCATTCTAATACATTCGCATGAATGTATCCATTCTAATTCATTCGTACGATCCATTCTAATACATTTGCACGATCTATTTTAATTCATTCGTACGACCCATTCTAATTCATTTGTACGATCCATTCTAATTCAGTCGTACAATCCATTCTAATTTATTCGTACGATCTATTCTAATTCATTCGCACGAATGTATCGTTTCTAATTCATTCGCACGATCCATTCTAATTCATTCGTACGATCTATTCTAATTTATTCGTACTATCCGCTCTAATTCATTCGTACCATCCATTCTAATTCATTTGCACGAATGTATTCATTCTAATTCATTCGTATGATCCATTCTAATTCATTCGCACGATCCATTCTAATTCATTCATACGATCCATTCTAATTCATTCGTAGGATCCATTCTAATTCATTCGCATGAATGTATCTATTCTAATTCATTCGTACGATCCATTCTAATTCATTCGCACGATATATTTTAATTCATTCGTACAACCAATTCAAATTCATTCGTACGATCTATTCTAATTCATTCGTACGATCCATTCTAATTCATTCACACGAATATATCCATTCTAATTCATTCGTACGATCCTTTCTAATTCATTCGCACAATTCATTATAATTCATTTGTACGATCCATTCTAATTCATTTGTGGAATCCATTCTAATTCATTCGCAAAAATGAATCTATTCTGATTCATTCGTACGATCCATTCTAATTCATTCGCATGAACCATTCTATTTTATTCGTTCAATATATTTTATTTCATTCGTACGATCCATTCTAATTTATTCGTGCGATCCATTCTAATTCATTCACACAAATGTATCCTTTCTAATTTATTTGTACGATCCATTCTATTTCATTCATACGATCCATTCAAATTCATTTGTACTATTCATTCTAATTCATTCATACGATCTATTCTAATTCATTCATACGAATGTATTCATTCTAATTCATTCTTATGATCCATTCTAATTCATTCGTATGATCCATTCTAATTCATTCGCACGAATGTTTCCATTCTAATTCATTTGTACGATCTATTCTAATTCATTTGCATGATCCATTCTAATTCATTCGTACGATTCGTTCTAAATCATTCGTACGATCCATTCTAATTCAATCTGACGATCCATTCTAATTCATTCACACGAATGTATCCATTCTAATTCATTCGTACGATCCATTCTAATTCATTCGTATGACCCATTATAATTCATTCGCACGAATATATCTATTCTAATTTATTCGTACAATCTATTCTAATTTATTCTTACAATCCAATCTAATTCATTCGTACGATCCATTCTAATTCATTCGCACGAATGTATACATTCTAATTTATTCGTACGATCTATTCTAATTTATTCACATGATCCTTTCTAATTCATTCGTACGATCCATTCTAATTCATTCATACGATCCATTCTAATTCATTCGCACGAATGTATCCATTCTAATTCATTAGTACGATCCATTCTCATTCATTCGCATGATCCATTCTAATTCATTCGTACGATCCATTCTAAATCATTCGTACGAATGTATCCATTCTAATTCATTCGTACGATCCATTCTAATTCATTCGCACGATCCATTCTAATCCATTCGTATGTTCCATTCTGATTCGATAACACGATCCATTCTAATTCATTCGCAGGAATGTATCCATTCTAATTCATTCGTACGATCCATTCTAATTCATTCGCATGAACCATTCTAATTCATTCGTACGATCCATTCTAATTCATTCGTACAATACATTATAATTCATTCGTAAGATCCATTGTAATTCATTCGTACAATCCATTCTAATCCATTGGTATGAATGTATCCATTCTAATTCATTCGTATGATCCATTCCTATTCATTCGCACGATCCATTCAAATTCATTCGTACGATCCATTCTATTTCTTTCGTTCAATCTATTCTAATTCATTCGTACGATCCATTCTAATTCATTCGCACAAATGTATCCATTCTAATTCATTCGTATGATCCATTCTAATTCATTCACACGATCCATTCTAATTCAATCGTACGATCCATTCTAATTCATTCGTACGATCCATTCTAATTCATTAGCACGAATGTATCCATTCTAATTCATTTTTCCGATCCATTCTAATTCATTCGCACGATTAATTCTAATTCACTCGTATGATCCATTCTAATTCATTCGTACGATCCATTCTAATTCAGTCGTACAATCCATTCTAATTCATTCGTGTGATCCATTCTAATTCATTCGCACAAATGTATCCATTCTAATTCATTCGTATGATCCATTCTAATTTATTCGCACGATCCATTCTAATTCATTCATACCATCTATTCTAACTCATTCGTACTATCCATTCTTTTTCATTCGTACGATCCATTCTAATTCATTCGCATGAATGTATCCATTCTAATTCATTCGTACGATCCATTCTAATTCAATCGCATGATCCAATCTTATTCATTCATACAATTCATTCTAATTCTTTCGTATGATCCATTCTAATTCATTCGCACGAATGGAGCCATTCTAATCCATTCGTATGATCCATTCTAATTCATTTGCACAAATGTATCCATTCTAATTCTGTCGTACGATTCATTCTAAGTCATTCGCACGATCTATTCTAATTCATTCATACGATCCATTCTGTTTTATTCGTACGATCCATTCTAATTCATTCGTGCGATCCATTCAAATTCATTCGCACAAATGTATCCATTCTAATTCATTCATACGATCCATTCTAATTCATTCGCACGATCCATTCTAATTCATTCGTACGATCAATTGTAATTCATTTGTACAATTTATTCTAATTTATTCGTATGATTCAATCTAATTCATTCGCACGAATGTATCCATTCTAATTCATTTGTTTGATCCATTCTAATTCTGTCATACAATCTATTCTAATTCATTCGTATGATCCATTCTACTTCATTCGCACGAATGTATCCATTCTAATTCATTCGTACGATCTATTCTAATTCATTCAAACGATCCAATCTAATTCAGTCGCATGATCCATTCTAATTCATTCGTACGACCCATTCAAATTCATTTGTACGATCCGTTCTAATTCAGTCGTACAATCCATTCTAATTCATTTGTACGATCCATTCTAATTCAATCGTACAATCCATTCTAATTCATTCATACGATCCATTCTAATTCATTCGTACGATCCATTCTAATTCATTCGTATGAATGTATCCATTCTAATTCATTCGTACGATCCATTCTAACTCATTCGCACGATCCATTTTAATTCATTCGTACGATCCATTCTAATTCTTTCTTACGATCCATTGTAATTTATTCTCACGATCCATTCTAAATCATTCACACGAATATATCAATTATAATTCATTCATACGATCCATTCTAATTCATTCGCATGATCCATTATAATTCATTCGTATGATCCATTCTAATTCATTTGTGCGATCCATTCTAGTTCATTCGCACAAATGTATCCATTCCTAATTCATTCATAGGATCCATTTTAATTCATTCGCACGATCCATTCTAATTCGTTCGTACTATCCTTTCTAATTCATTTGTATAATCCATTCTATTTCATTTGTACGATCCATTCTAATTCATTCGCACGAATGTATCCATTCTAATTTATTCATACAATCCATTCTAATTCATTCGCACGATCCATTCTAAGTCATTCATACTATCCATTCTAATTTATTTGCACGATCCATTCAAATTTATTCGTACGATCTATTATAATTCATTCGTACGATCCATTCTAATTCATTCGCATGAATGTATCTATTCTAATTCATTCGTACGATCCATTCTATTTCATTCGAATGATCCATTCTAATTCATTCGTACTATCCATTCTAATTGCTTCGTACGATCCATTCTAATTCAATCACACAAATGTATTCGTTCTAATTCATTCGTACGATTTATTCTAATTCATTCGCATGATCCATTCTAATTCATTCGTTTGATCCATTCTAATTCATTCGTACGATCAATTCTA
Source organism: Chamaelirium japonicum (assembly GCA_947650365.1). NCBI lineage: Eukaryota > Viridiplantae > Streptophyta > Magnoliopsida > Liliales > Melanthiaceae > Chamaelirium > Chamaelirium japonicum. Next base: position 76,775,773 of record OX393550.1, on the reverse strand, counting down.
ATTCATTCTGACGATCCATTCTAATTCATTCGTACGAATGTATCCATTCTAATTCATTCAAACGATACATTCTAATTCATTCGTACGATCCATTCTAATTCATTCGTATGTTCCATTCTAATTTATTCGCCCGAATATATCCATTCTAATTCATTCGTACGATCTATTCTAATTCATTCGTACAATTCATTCCAATTCATTCTTACGATTCATTCTAATTCATTCGTACGATCCTTTCTAATTCATTCGCACGAATGTATCCATTCTAATTCATTCGTATGATGCATTCTAATCCATTCGCATGATCCATTCTAATTGATTCGTATGATCCATTCAAATTCATTCATACGATCCATTCTAACTTATTCGTACGATCCATTCTAATTCATTCGCACGATTGTATCCATTCTAATTCTTTCGCACGATCCATTCTAATTCACTCGTACGATCCATTCTAATTCATTCGTATGAATGTAACCCTTCTAATTCATTTGTACGATCCATTCTAATTCATTCGCACGATCCATTCTAATTCATTCGCACGATCCTTTCAAATTCATTCGCACGGTCCATTCTAATTAATTTGCAGGAATGTATGCATTCTAATTCATTCGTACGATCCATTCTAATTCATTCGCATGATCCATTCTAATTCATTCGTACGATCCTCTCTAATTCATTCGTACGATACATTCTAATTCATTCGTAAGATCCATTGTAATTCATTCTTACGATCCATTCTAATTCATTCGCACGAATGTTTCCATTATAATTCATTCGTACGATCCATTCAAATACATTCGCATGATCCATTCTAATTCATTCGTACAATCCATTCTAATTCTTTCGTACGATCCATTTTAATTCATTCGTACGATCCATTCTAATTCATTCGCACGAATATATCCATTCTAATTCATTCGTATGATCCATTCTAATTCATTCGCACGATCCATTCTAATTCATTCATACAATCCATTCTAATTCATTCGTACGATCCTTTCTAATTCATTTGTACGATCCATTTAATTCATTCGCACGATCCATTATAATTCATTTGTACGATCCATTCTAATTCATTCGTGCGATCCATTCTAATTAAGTCGCACAAATGTATCCATTCAAATTCATTCGTACGATCCATTCTAAATCATTCCCACGATCTATTCTAATTCATTCGTACTTTCCATTCTAATTCATTTGTATGATCCATTCTAGTTCATTCGTACGATCCATTCTAATTCATTCGCACGAATATATCCATTCTAATTCATTCATACAATCCATTCTAATTCATTCGCACGATCCATTCTAAGTCATTCGTACTATCCATTCTAATTTATTTGCACGATCCATTCAAATTCACTCGTACAATCAATTCTAATTCATTCGTACGATCCATTCTAATTCATTCGCACGAATGTATCCATTCTAATTAATTCATACGATCCATTCCATTTCATTCTCACGATCTATTCTAATTCATTCATACTATCCATTCTAATTCCTTCGTACGATTCATTCTAATTCATTCTCATGAATGTATTCGTTCTAATTCATTCGTACGATCCATTCTAATTCATTCGTATGATCCATTCTAATTCATTCGCACGAATGTTTCCATTCAAATTTATTTGTACGATCTATTCTAATTCATTCGCAAGATCCATTCTAATTTATTCATACGATGCATTCTAATTCAATCGTACGATCCATTCTAATTCATTCTGACGATCCATTCTAATTCATTTGCATGAATTTATCCATTCTAATTCATTCATACGATCCATTCTAATTTATTCGTACGATCCATTCTAATTCATTCGTATGATCCATTCTAATTCATTCACACGAATGTATCCATTCTAATTCATTCGTACGATCCATTCTAATTCATTCGTACAATCCATTCCAATTCATCCGTACGATCTATTCTAATTCATTCATATGATCCTTTCTAATTCATTCACATGAATCTATCCATTCTAATTCATTCGTATGATGCATTCTAATCCATTCGCATGATCCATTCTAATTGATTCGTATGATTCATTCTAATTCATTCGTACAATCCATTCTAACTCATTTGTACGATCCATTTTAATTCGTTCGCATGAATATATCCATTCTAATTCATTCGTACGATCCATTCTAATTCATTCATATGAATGTACCCCTTCTAATTCATTCGTACAATCTATTCTAATTCATTCGCATGATCCATTCTAATTCATTCGTACGATCCATTCTAATTCAGTCATACGATCCATTCTAATTAATTCGCAGGAATGTATGTATTCTAATTCATTCGTACGATCCATTCTAATTCATTCGTATGATCCATTCTATTTCATTCGTACGATCAATTCTAATTCATTCGTACGATACATTCTAATTCATTCATAAAATCCATTGTAATTCATTCGTACGGTCCATTCTAATTCATTCGCACGAATGTTTTCTTTCTATTACATTCGTACGATCCATTCTAATATATTCGCACGATCCATTCTAATTGATTCGTACGATCCATTCTAATTCTTACGTATGATCCATTCTAATTCATTCGTACGATCCATTCTAATTCATTTGCACGAATGTGTCCATTCTAATTCATTCGTATGATCCATTCTAATTCATTCGCATGATCCATTCTAATTCATTCGTACGATCCATTCTAATTCATTCGCACGAATGTATCCATTCAAATTCATTCACACGATCCATTCTAATTCATTCGTACGATCCATTCTAATTCAGTCGTACAATCCATTCTAATTCATTCGTGCGATCCATTCTAATTCTTTTGCACGAATGTATCCATTCTAATTCATTCGTACGATCCATTCTAATTCATTCGCACGATCCATTCTAATTCATTCGTACGATCTATTCTAATTCATTCGTACTATCCATTCTAATTCATTCGTAAAATCCATTCTAATTCATTCGCATGAATGTATCCATTCTAATTCATTCGTACGATTATTCTAATTCATTCGCACAAATATATCCATTGTAATTCATTCGTACGATCCATTCTAATTCATTCGCATGATCATTTCTAATTCATTCATACGATCCATTCTAATTCATTCGTATGATCCATTCTAATTAATTTGCATGAATGTATCCATTCTAATTCATTCGTACGATCCATTCTAATCCATCCGCATGATCTATTCTAATTCATTTGCACGATCCATTATAATTTATTTGTACGATCCATTCTAATTCATTCGTATGATCCATTCTAATTCATTCGCACGAAGGTATCCATTCTAATTCATTTGTACGATCTATTCTAATTTATTGGCACGATTCATTCTAATTCGTTCATACGATCCATTCTACTTCATTCACACAAAATCTATCCATTCTAATTCATTCATACGATCTATTCTAATTCATTCGCACGATCCATTCTAATTCATTCCTACGATTCATTCTAATTCATTCATATGATCCATTCTAATTTATCGCACAAATGTATCCATTCTAATTCATTCATACAATCCATTCTAATTCATTCGTACGATCCATTCTAATTCATTTGCACAATCCTTTCTAATTAATTCGTATGATCCATTCTAATTCATTCATACAGTCCATTATAATCATTCGTACGATCCATTCTAATTTATTTGTAAGATCCATTCGAATTCATTCGTACGATTCATTCTAATTCATTGGCACGATCCATTATAATTCATTCGTGCGATCCATTATAATTCATTCGTAGGATCCAATCTAATTCATTTGGGTAGTCTATTCTAATTCATTCGCACATAATGTATCCATTCTAATTCATTCATACGATCCATTCTAATACATTCGCACGATCCATTCTAATTCATTCGTACAATCCATTCTAATTCATTCGTACGGTCTATTCTAATTCATTCGTACGATTAATTTTAATTCATTCGCACGAATGTATCCATTGTAATTTATTCGTACGATCCATTCTGATTCATTCGCATGATCCATTCTTATTCATTCATATGATCCATTCTAATTCATTCGTACGATACATTATAATTCATTCGTACGATCCATTCTAATTCATTCGCATGAATGTATCTATTCTAATTCATTTGTACGATCCATTCTAATTTATTCGTATGATCCATTATAATTCAGTCATACAATTCATTCTAATTCATTCGTAAGATCTATTCTAACTCATTCACACGAATGTATCCATTCTAATTCATTCATATGATCCATTCAAATTCATTCACACGATCCATTCCAATTCATTCGTATGATCCATTCTAATTCATTCGTACTATCCATTCTAATTCATTCGTACAATCCATTCTAATTCATTCGCACGAATGTATCCATTCTAATTCGTTCGTACGATCCATTCTAATTCATTCGTACGATCCATCCTAATTCATTCACACGAATGTATCCATTCTAATTCATTCCTACGATGCATTCTAGTTTATTCGCACGAACCATGATAATTCATTTGTACGATCTATTCTAATTCATTTGTGTGATCCATTCTAATTCATTGGCATAAATGTATCCATTTTAATTCATTCATACAATCCATTCTAATTCAATCGTATGATCCATTCTAATTCATTCGTACGATCCATTCTAATTTATTCACACGAATGTATCCATTCTAATTCATTCGTATAATCCGTTCTAATTCATTCGCACGATCCATTCTACTTCATTCGTACGATCTATTCTAATTTATTTGTACGATACATTCTAATTCATTCGTACGATCCATTCTAATTCATTCGCATGAATGTATCCATTGTAATTTATTCGTATGATCCATTATAATTCATTCGCACGATCCATTCTAATTCATTCGTATGATCCATTCTAATTCATTCATATGATCCATTCTAATTCATTCGTACGATCTATTTTAATTAATTCGCACGAATGTATCCATTCTAATTTATTCGTATGATCCATTCTAATTCAATCGCATGATCTATTCTAATTCATTCGTACGATCTATTCTAATTCCTTCGTACGATCTACTCTAATTCATTCGTACGATCCATTATAATTCATTCGCATGAATGTATCCATTCAAATTAATTCGTACGATCCATTCTAATTCATTCTCATGATCCATTCTAATTCATTCGTACGATCCAATCTAATTAATTTATACGATCCATTCTAATTCAGTCGTACAATCCATTCTAATTCATTCGTACGATCCATTCTAATTCATTTGCATGAATGTATCCATTCTAATTCATTCGTACGATCCATTTTAATTCATTCGCACAAATGTATCCTTTCTAATTCATTCGTACGATCCATTCTAATTTATTCGCACAATCCATTCTAATTCATTCGTATGATCCATTCTAATTTATTCGTATGAACCTTTCTAATTCATTCGCACGAATTTATCCATTCTAATTCACTCGTACGATCCATTCTAATTCATTCGTCTGATCCATTCTATTTCATTCGTAAGATCCATTCTAATACATTCGCACGAATTTATCCATTCTAATTCATTTCTACGATCCATTCTAATTCATTCACATGATCGATTTTAATTCATTCGTACGATCCATTCTAATTTATTCGCACGAATATATCCATTCTAATTCATTCGTATGATCCATTCTAATTTATTCGCACGATCCATTCTAATTCATTCACACGATCCATTCTAATTCATTCGTAGTATCCATTCTAACTTATTCGTACGATCCATTCTAATTCATTCGCATGAATGTATCCATTCTAATTCATTCGTACGATCCATTCTAATTCATTCGCACAATCCATTCTAATTCATTCGTACGATCCATTCTAATTCATTTGTACGATCCATTCAAATTCATTCGCATGAATGTAGCCATTCTAATTCATTCATACGATCCTTTCTAATTCATTCGTACTATCCATTCTAATTCATTCGCACGAATTTATCTATTCCAATCCATTCATACGATCCATTCTAATTCATTCGCATTATCTATTCTAATTCATTTGTATGATCCATTCTAATTCATTCGTACAATCCATTCTAATTCATTCGCACGAATGTATCCATTCAAATTCATTCGTACGATCTATTCTAATTAATTCGCAAGATCCATTTTAATTCATTCGTACGATCCATTCTAATTCATTCGAGCGATCCATTCAAATTCATTCGTATGATCTATTCTAATTCATTCGCATGAATGTATCCATTGTAATTCATTCGTACTATCTATTCTAATTTATTCACAAGATCTATCCTAATTCATTCATACGATCCATTATAATTCATTCGTATAATCCATTCAAATCCATTCGCACGAATGTATCCATTCTAATTCATTCGTATGATCCATTCTAATTCTTTCGTACGATCCATTCTATTTCAGTCGTACAATCCAATCTAATTCTTTCATGTGATCCATTCTAATTCATTCATACAATCCATTCTAATACATTTGTATGAATATATCCATTCTAATTCATTCATACGATCGATTCTAATTCATTCGTACGATCCATTCTAATTCATTCGCACGATCCATTCTAATTCATTCGCACGATCCATTCTAATTCATTCGCACGATCCATTCTAATTCATTCGCACGAATATATCCATTCTAATTCATTCGTACGATCGAGTCTAATTCATTCGCTCGAATGTATCCATTCTAATTCATTCGTATGATCCATTCTACTTCATTCGCACGATCCATTCTAATTTTTTCGTATGATCTAATCTAATTCATTCGTACGATGCATTCTAGTTCATTCGTACGATCCATTCTAATTCATTTGCACGAATGTATCCATTCTAATTCATTTGTACGATCGATTCTAATTCATTCGCACGATCCATTCTAATTTATTCGTATGATCCATTCTAATTCATTTATACGATCTATTCTAATTCATTCGCATGAATGTATTCATTCTAATTCATTCCTACGATCCATTCTAATTCATTCACGCGATCTATCCTAATTATTCGTACGATCCATTCTAACTCATTCGTACGATCCAGTCTAATTCGTTCGCACGAATGTATCCATTAAAATTCATTAGTACGATCCATTCTAATTTATTCACACGAACCATTATAATTCATTCGTACGATACATTCAAATTCATTCGTACTATCCATTCTAATTCATTCGTGCAATCCATTCTAATTCATTCACACAAATGTATCCATTTTAATTCATTCATACGATCCATTCTAATTCATTCGCACGATCCATTCTAATTCATTCGTATGATCCATTCTAATTCATTCGTACGATCCATTCTAATTCATTCGCATGAATGTATTCATTCTAATTTATTCGTACAATCCATTCAAATACATTCACACGATCCATTCTACTTCATTCGTATGATCCATTCTAATTCATACGTACGATACATTCTAATTAATTCGTATGATCCATTCTAATTTATTCGCACGAATGTAGCCATTCTAATTCATTCGCACGATCCATTCTAATTCATTCGTACGATCCATTCTAATTCATTCGTATGACCTATTCTAATTCATTCGCACGAATATATACGTTCTAATTTATTCGTTTGATCCATTCTAATTCATTCGCACGATCTAGTCTAATTCATTCGTACGATCCATTCTAATTCATTCGTACGATCCATTCTAATTCATTCGCATGAATGTATCCATTCTAATTCATTCATATGATCCAATCTAATTCATTCATACGATCCATTCTAATTCTGTCATACAATCCATTCTAATTCATTCGTACGATCCATTCTTATTCATTTGTACGAATATATCCATTCTAATTCATTCATACGATCATTTCAAATTCATTCGCACGATCCATTCTAATTCATTCGTACGATCTATTCTAATTCATTCGTACGATCCATTCTAATTCATTCGCACGAATGTATCCTTTCTAATTCATGTACGATCTATTCTAATTCTTTCGCATGATCCATTCTAATTCATTCATATGATCCATTATAATTCATTCGTAGGAACCAATCTAATTCATTCGCACGAATGTATCCATCTAATTCATTCGTACGATCCATTCTAATACATTCGCACGATCATTCGTACGATCCATCTAATTCATTCGTACGATCCATTCTAATTCATTCGTACGATCCATCTAATTTATTCGTACGATCTATCTAATTCATTCGTACGAACCATTCTAACTCATTCGTCTAATCCATTCAAAGTCATTCATACGATCCATTCTAATTCATTCACACAAATATTTCCATTCTAATTCATTCGTACGATCCATTTTAATTCATTCGCACGATCCATTCTAATTCATTCACACGATCCATTTTAATTCATTCATACTATACATTCTAACTTATTCATACGATCCATTCTAATTCATTCGCACGAATGTATCTATTCTAATTCATTCGTATGATCCATTCTTATTCAGTCACACGATCCATTCTAATTCATTCATATGATCTATTCTAATTCATTCGTACGATCCATTCTAACTTATTCGTACGATCCATTCTAATTCATTCCCACGAATGTATCCTTTCTAATTCATTCGTACGATACATTCTAATTCATTCGTACGATCCATTCAAATTCATTCGTATGATCCATTCAAATTCATTCATACGATCCATTCTAATTTATTCGTACGATTTATTCTAATTCATTCGCATGAATGTAGCCATTCTAATTCATTCGTACGTTAATTCTAATTCATTCGTATGATCTATTCTAATTCATTCGCACGAATGTATCCATTCAAATTCATTCGTACCATCCATTCTTATTCATTCGTACGATCCATTCTAATTTATTCATACGATCTATTCTAATTCATTCGTATTATCTATTCTAATTCATTCATACAAATGTATCCATTCTAATTCATTCGCATGACCTATTCTAATTCATTCGTACGATCCTTTCTAATTCATTCGTACGATCCATTCCAATTCACTCACACGAATGTATCCAATCTAATTCATTTGTATGATCCATTCAAATTCATTCGCACGATCATTTCTAATTCATTCGTACAATCTATTCTAATTCATTCATTCGATCCATTCTAATTCAGTCGTACGATCCAATCTAATTCATTTGTACGATCCTTTCTAATTCATTCGTATGATCCATTATAATTTATTTGCACGAATGTATCCATTCTAGTTCATTCATACGATCGATTCTAATTTATTTGCACGATCCATTCTAATTCATTCGTACGATCCATTCTAATTCATTCGCACGATCCATTCTAATTCATTCGCACGATCCATTCTAATTCATTCGTACGATCCATTCTAATTCAATTGCACAAATGTATCCGTTCTAATTCATTCGTACGATCCATTCTAATTCATTCACATGATCCATTCTAATTCATTCATACGAACCATTCTAATTTATTCGCACGAATGTATCCATTCTAATTCATTTGTACGATCCATTCTAATTCATTCGTCTGATCCATTCTAATTCATTCGTACGATCCATTCTAATTTATTCGTATGGTCTATTCTAATTCATTCGCACGAATGTATCTATTCTAAATCATTCGTATGATTTATTCGCACGATCTATTCGAATTAATACATACGATCAATTTTAATTCATTCGTACGAACCATTCTAATTCATTTATACGATCCATTATAATTCATTCGCACAAATATATCCATTCTAATTCATTCGTACGATCCATTCTAATTCATTCGTATGATCCATTCTAATTCAGTCGTATAATCCATTCTAATTCATTAGTACGATCCTTTCTAATTCACTCGCACGAATGTATCCATTCTAATTCATTCGTACGATCCATTCTAATTTATTCGCACGATCCTTTCTAATTCATTCATTTGATCCATTCTAATTTATTCGTACGATCCAATCTAATTCATTCGTATGATCCATTCTAATTCATTCGTACGATCCATTCTAATTCATTTGCGTGAATGTATCCATTCAAATTCATTCGTACGATCGATTCTAATTCATTCGCACGATCCATTCTAATTCATTTGTATGATCCATTTTAATTCATTTGTATGATCCATTCTAATTCATTCGCATGAATGTATTAATTCTAATTCATTCGTATGATCAATTCTAATTCATTCGCACGATCCATTCTAATTCATTCGTACGATCCATTCTAATTTAATCGCACGAATGTATTCATTCTTATTCATTCATAAAATCCATTCTAATTTATTCGCACGAACTATTATAATTCATTCGTACGATCCATTCCAATTCGTTCGCACAAATATAACCATTTTAATTTATTCATGTGATTCATTCTAATTTATTCGCACGATCCATTCTAATACATTCGTACGATCCATTCTAATTCATTCGCACGAAAGTATCCATTCTAATTCATTCGTACAATCCAGTCTAATTCATTCACACTATCCATTCTACTTCATTCGTACGATCCATTCTAATTCATTCGTACGATACATTCTAATTCATTCGTACGATCCATTCTAATTCATTCGCACGAATGTATCCATTCTAATTTATTCATACGATCCATTCTATTTCATTCACAAGATCGAGTCTAATTCATTCGTACGATCCATTCTTATTCATTCGTAAGATCCATTCTAATTCTTTCGTACGATCTATTCTAATTCATTCGCACGAATATATCTATTCTAATTCATTCGTATGATACATTCTAATTCATTCGCATGATCTATTATAATTCATTCGTACGATAAATCCTAATTCATTCGTACGATCCATTCTAATTCATTCGTACGATCCATTCTAATTCATTCGCATGAATGTATCCATTCTAATTCATTCATACGATCCATTCTAAATTATTCGCACGACCCATTCTAATTCATTCGTGCGATCCAATCTAATTCATTCATATGATCCATTCTAATTCAGTCGTATAATCCATTCTAATTCATTCGTACAATCCTTTCTAATTCATTTACACGAATGTATCCATTCTAATTCATTCATACGATCCATTCTAATTCATTCGCATGATCTATTCTAATTCATTCGTATGATCCATTCTAATTCGTTCGTACGATCCATTCTAATTCTTTAGTACGATCCATTCTAATTTATTCGCACAAATATATGCATTCTAATTCATTCGTACGATCCATTCTAATTCATTCGTATGATCCATTCTAATTCTTTCGTACAAACCATTCTAATTTATTCGCACAAATGTATCCATTCTAATTCTTTCGTACGATCCATTCTAATTCATTCGTCTGACCCATTCTAATTCGTTTATACGATCCATTCTAATTCAATCGCACGAAAATATCCATTCTAATTCATTCGTACGATCCATTCTAATTCATTCGTATGATCTATTCTAATTCAGTTGTACAATCCATTCAAATTCATTCATACGATCCATTCTAATTCATTTGCAAGAATATATCCATTCTATTTTATTCGTACGATACATTCTTATTCATTCGCATGACCCATTCTAATTCATTCACACGATCCATTCTAATTCATTCAGACTATCCATTCTAACTTATTCGTATGATCCATTCCAATTCATTCGCATGAATGTATCCATTCTAATTTTTTCGTACGATCCATTCTAATTCATTCGCACGATCCATTATAATTCATTCACAGGATCCATTCTAATTTTCGTATGATCCATTCTAAATCATTCGTATGATCCATTGTAATTCATTCACATGAATAAATCCATTCTAATTCATTCATACGATAAATTCTAATTCATTCGCACGATCCATTCTAATTTATTCATACGATCCATTCTAATTCATTCGTACGATCCATTCTAATTCACTCCTACGATCCATTCTAATTCATTCGCACGATCCATTCAAATTCATTCGTAGGATCCATTCTAATTCATTCGTACGATACAATGTAATTCATTCGTACGATCCATTGTAATTCATTCGTATGATCGAATTTAATTCATTCGCTGGAATGTATACATTCTAATTTATTCATACGATCCATTCTAATTCATTTACACGATCCATTCTAATTCATTCGTACAATCAACTCTAATTCATTCGTACGATCCATTCTAATTCATTCGCCCGATCCATTCTAATTCATTTGTACGATCAATTCTAATTCATTCGTGCGATCCATTCTAATTCATTCGCACGAATGTATCCATTCAAATTCATTCATACGATCCATTCTAATTGATTCACACGATCCATTCTAATTTATTCATATGAGCCATTTTAATTCATTCGTACGATCGATTCTAATTCATTCGTATAATCTATTCTAATTCATTCGCACGAATGTATAATTTCTAAATCTTTCGTATGATTTATTCTAATTCATTCACACGATCTATTCTAATTCATTCGTACGATCCATTCTAATTCATTCGTATTATCCATTCTAATTCATTCGCACGAATATATCCATTCTAATTCATTCACACGAATGAATCCATTCTAATTCATTCTAATTCATTCTCACGATCAATTGTAATTCCTTCGTACGATCCATTCTAATACATTCATACTATCCATTCTAATTCATTTGCATAATCCTTTCTAATTCATTCGTACGATCCATTCAAATTCATTCGTATGATCCATTCTAATTCATTCGTATAATCTATTTTAATTCATTCGCACGAATGTATCCATTCTAATCCATTCGCACGATCCATTCTACTTCATTCGCATGATCCATTCTAATTTATTCGTTCCATCCATTCTAATTGATTCACACGAATGTATCCATTCTAATTCATTCGTATAATCCATTCTAATTCATTCAAACGATCCATTCTAATTTATTCATCCAATCTATTCTAATTAATTCGTATGATCCATTCTAATTCATTCGTATGATCAATTCTAATTCATTCGCATGAACGTATCCCTTCTAATTCATTCGTACAATCCATTCTAATTCATTCGTACGATCCATTCTAATTTATTCGCACGATGCATTCTAATTCATTCATATGATCCATTCTAATTCATACGTATGATCCATTATAATTCATTCTAGTTCATTCCTATAATCCATTCTAATTCATTCGTACGATCCGTTCTAAATCATTCTTACAAATGTTTCCATTCTAATTCATTCGTACAATCCATTCTAATTCATTCCCATGATCCATTCTAATTCATTCGCACGATCCATTCTAATTCATTCGTACGATCCATTCAAATACATTCATGCGATCCATTCTAATCCTTTCATATGATCCATTCTATTTCATTCGTATGATCCATTCTAACTCATTCGCACGAATGTATCCATTCTAATTCATTCATACGATCCACTCTAATTCATTTGACGATCCATTCTATTTAATTCGTACGATCCATTCTAATTCATTCGTACGACCTATTCTAATTCATTCATACGATCCATTCAAATTCATTAGTACGAATGTATCTATTCTAATTCATTTGTACGAACCATTTTAATTTATTCGCACGGATGTATCGATTCTAATTCATTCGTACGATCCATTCTAATTCTTTCGCACGAATGTATCCATTCTAATTCATTCGTACGATCCATTCAAATTCATTAGCACGAATGTATCTATTCTAATTCATTCATACGATCCATTCTAATTCTTTTGCACGGATGTATCGATTCTAATTCATTCGTACGATCCATTCTAATTCTTTCGCACGAATGAATCCATTCTAATTCATTCGCACGACCCATTCTAATTGATTCACATGATTCATTCTAATTTATTCGTATGATTCATTCTAATTCATTCGTACGATCCATTCTAATTTATTCATACGAATATATCCATTCTAATTTATTCTTTCGATCCATTCTAATTCATTCGCATGATCCATTCTAATTCATTCGCACGATCCATTCTAATTCATTTGCATGAATGTATCCATTCTAATTCATTCGTACGATCCATTCTAATTCATTCGTACGATCCATTCTAATTCATTCGCACAAATGTATCCATTCTAATTCATTCGCACGATCCATTCAAATTCATTCGCACGATCCATTCTAATTCATTCGCACGATCCATTCTAATTCAGTCGTACAATCCATTCTAATTCATTCGTATGATCCATTCTAATTCAGTCGCACGAATGTATCCATTCTAATTCCTTCGTACGATCCATTCTAATTCATTCGCACGATCCATTCTATTTCATTCGTACGATCCATTCTAATTCATTCGCACGAATGTATCTATTCAAATTCATTCGTACGATCCATTCTAAATTATTCGCATGATGCATTCTAATTCATTCGTACGATCCATTCTAATTCATTCTCAAGAATGTATTAATTCTAATTCATTCGTACGATCCATACTAATTCAATCACACGATCCATTCTAATTCAATCGTACGATCTATTCTAATTAATTTGTACGATCCATTCTAATTCATTCGCACTAATGTATCCATTCTAATTCATTAGTACGAATGTATCCATTCTAATTCATTCGTACGATCCATTCTAAGTCAGTCGTACAATCCATTCAAATTCATTCGTACGCTCCATTCTAATTCACTCGCACGAATGTATCCATTCTAATTCATTCGTACGATCCATTCTAGTTCATTCGCATGATAAATTCTAATTCCTTCATTCGATCCATTCTAATTCATACGTATGATCCAATCTAATTCATTCGTACGATCCATTCTAATTCATTCGTACGATCCATTCTAATTCATTTGCACGAATGTATCCGTTCTAATTCATTCGTATGATCGATTCTAATTAATTTCCATGATCCATTCTAATTCATTCGTATGATCTATTCTAATTCATTTGTACGATCCATTCTAATTTTTTCGTACGATCTATTCGAATTCATTCGCATGATCCATTCTAATTCATTCATATGATCTATTCTAATTCATTCATACGATCCATTCTAATTCATTCGTATGATCTATTCTAATTCACTCGTATGGTCCATTCTAATTCATTCGTACGATCCATTCTAATTCATTTGTTCGATCCATTCTAATTCATTCGCACGATCCATTCTAATTAATTCGCACGATCTATTCTAATTCATTAGCACGATCCATTCTAATTCATTCATACGATCCATTCTAATTCATTCGCACGAATGTATACATTCTAATTCATTCGTATGATCCATTCTAATTCATTCGCACGATCAATTCTAACTCATTCGCAAGATCAATTCTAATTCATTCGCACGATCAATTATAATTCATTTGCACGATCAATTCTAATTCATTCATACAATCAATTCTAATTCATTCGTACAATCCATTCTAATTCATTCGTACGATCCATTCTAATTTATTCGCACGATCCATTCTAATTCATTCATATGATCCATTCTAATTCATTCGTATGATACATTCTAAATCATTCTAATTCATTCGTACGATCCATTCTAATTAATTCATACGATCCATTCTAAATCATTCGTACGAATGTTTCCATTCTAATTCATTCGTACGATCCATTCTAATTTATTCGCATGATCCATTCTAATTCATTCGCACGATCCATTCTAATTCATTCGTACGATCCATTCAAATGCATTCATGTGATCCATTCTAATCCTTTCATACGATCCATTCTGTTTCAATCGTACGATCCATTCTAATTCATTCACACGAATTTATCCATTCTAATTCATTCGTACGATCCATTCTAATTCATTCGTACGATCCATTCTATTTCATTCGTACGATCCATTCTAATATATTTATACGACCTATTCTAATTCATTCATCCGATCCATTCTAATTCATTAGCACGAATGTATCTATTCTAATTCATTCGTACGATCCATTCTAATTTATTCGTATGATCCACTCTAATTCATTCGTACGATCCATTCTAATTCATTCGCACGGATGTATCGATTCTAATTCATTCGTACGATCCATTCTAATTCTTTCGCACGAATGTATCCATTCTAATTCATTCGTACGATCCATTCTAATTGATTCGTATGATTCATTCTAATTCATTCGTACGATCCATTCTAATTCATTCGTACGAATGTATCCATTCTAATTTATTCTTTCGATTCATTCTAATTGATTCGCATGATCCATTCTAATTCATTCGCACGATCCATTCTAATTCATTTGCATGAATGTATCCATTCTAATTCATTTGCATGAATGTATCCATTCTAATTCATTCATACGATCCATGCTAATTCATTCGTACGATCCATTCTAATTCATTCGCACGAATGTATCCATTGTAATTCATTCGTACGATCCATTCTAATTGATTCGTATGATCTATTCTAATTCATTCGTACAATCTATTCTAATTCATATGTACGATCCATTCTAATTTATTCGTATTATCCATTCTAATTTATTCGTAGGATCCATTCTAATTCATTCGCACAAATGTATCCATTCTAAATCATTTGTACGATCCATTCTAATTCATTCGCACGATCCATTCTAATTCATTCGCACGATCCATTCTAATTCAGTCGTACAATCCATTCTAATTCATTCGTATGATCCATTCTAACTCACTCGCACAAATGTATCCATTCTAATTCCTTCGTACGATTCATTCTAATTCATTCGCACGATCCATTCTATTTCATTCGTACGATCCATTCTAATTCATTCGCATGAATGTATCCATTCAAATTCATTCGTACGATCCATTCTAATTTATTCGCATGATGCATTCTAATTCATTCGTACGATCTATTCTAATTCATTCTCAAGAATGTATTAATTCTAATTCATTCGTACGATCCATTCTAAGTCATTCACACGATCCATTCTAATTCAATCAAACGATCCATTCTAATTCATTTGTACGATCCATTCTAATTCATTCGCACGAATGTATCCATTCTAATTCATTCGTACGATCCATTCTAATTCATTCGTACGATCCATTCTAAGTCAGTCGCACAATCCATTCAAATTCATTCGTACACTCCATTCTAATTCACTCGCACGAATGTATCCATTCTAATTCATTCGTACGATCCATTCTAATTCATTCGCACGATAAATTCTAATTACTTCATTCGATCCATTCTAGTTCATTCGTATGATCCAATCTAATTCATTCGTATGACCCATTCTAATTCATTCATACGGTCCATTCTAATTCATTTGCACGAATGTATCCTTTCTAATTTATTCGTACGATCGATTCTAATTCATTTCCATGATCCATTCTAATTCATTCGTATGATCCATTCTAATTCATTTGTACAATCTATTCTAATTTATTCGTACGATGTATTTGAATTCATTCGCACGATCCATTCTAATTCATTCGTACGATCCATTCTAATTCATTCGTAGGATCTAATCTAATTCATTCGTATGATCCATTCTAATTCATTCGTACGATCCATTCTAATTCATTTGTTCGATCCATTCTAATTCATTCGCACGATCCATTCTAATTTATTCGCATGATCTATTCTAATTCATTTGCACGATCCATTCTAATTCATTCATACGATCCATTCTAATTCATTCGCACGAACGTATCCATTCTAATTCATTCGTATGATCCATTCTAATTCATTCGCACGATCAATTCTATTTCATTCGCAAGATCAATTCTAATTCATTCGCATGATCAATTATAATTCATTCACACGATCAATTCTAATTCATTCATACAATCAATTCTAATTCATTCGTACAATCCATTCTAATTGTTTCGTACGATCCAATCTAATTTATTCGCACGATCCTTTCTAATTCATTCATATGATCCATTCTAATTCATTCGTATGATCCATTCTAATTCATTGTAATTCAATTGTACGATCCATTCTAATTTGTTCGTACGATCCATTCTAAATCATTCATACGAATGTTTCCATTCTAATTCATTCGTACGATCCATTCTAATTCATTCGCATGATCCATTCTAATTCATTCGCACGATCCATTCTAATTCATTCGTACGATCCATTCAAATACATTCATGCGATCCATTCTAATCCTTTCATACGATCCATTCTATTTCATTCGTACGATCCATTCTAATTCTTTCGCACGAATGTATCCATTCTAATTCATTCGTACGATCCAATCTAATTCATTTGTATAATCCATTCTATTTCATTCGTACGATCTATTCTAATTCATTCGTACGACCAATTCTAATTCATTCGTACGATCTATTCAAATTCATTAGCACGAATGTATCTATTCTAATTCATTTGTACGATTCATTCTAATTCATTCGCACGATCCACTCTAATTCATTCGTACGATCCATTCTAATTCATTCGCACGGATGTATCGATTCTAATTCATTCGTATGAACAATTCTAATTCTTTCGCACGAATGTATGCATTCTAATTCATTCGTACGATCCATTCTAATTGATTCACACGATTCATTCTAATTCATTCGTATGATCCATTCTAATTCATTCGTCTGAATGTATCCATTCTAATTTATTCTTTCGATCCATTCTAATTCATTCGCATAATCCATTCTAATTCATTCGCACGATCCATTCTAACTCATTTGCATGAATGTATCCATTCTAATTCATTCGTAAAATCCATTCTAATTCATTCGTATAATCCATTTTAATTTATTCGCACGAATGTATCCATTGTAATTCATTCGTACGATCCATTCTAATTCATTCGCATGATCGATTCTAATTCATTCGTACAATCTATTCTAATTCATTTGTACGATCCATTCTAATTTATTCGGATTATCAATTATAATTCATTCATACGGTCCATTCTAATTCATTCGCACAAATGTATCCATTCTAAATCATTCGTACGATCTATTCTAATTCATTCGCACGATCCATTCTATTTCATTCGCACGATCCATTCTAAGTCAGTTGTACAATCTATTCTAATTCATTCGTATGATCCAGTCTAATTCACTCGCACGAATGTATCCATTCTAATTCCTTCGTATGATCCTTTCTAATTCATTCGCACGATCCATTCTATTTCTTTTGTACGATCCATTCTAATTCATTCGCACGAATGTATCCATTCAAATTCATTCGTACGATCCATTCTAATTTATTCGCATGATGCATTCTAATTCATTCATACGATCCATTCTAATTCATTCTCAAGAATGTATTAATTCTAATTCATTCGTACGCTCCATTCTAATTCATTCACACGATCCGTTCTAATTCAATCGTACGATCTATTCTAATTCATTTGTACGATCCATTCTAATTCATTCGCACGAATGTATCCATTCTAATTCATTCGCACGAATGTATCCATTCTAATTCATTCATTCGATCCATTCTAATTCATTCGTACGATCCATTCTAAGTCAGTCATACAATCCATTCAAATTCAATCTTACGCTTCATTCTAATTCACTCGCACGAATGTA
Source organism: Chamaelirium japonicum (assembly GCA_947650365.1). Classification (NCBI taxonomy): domain Eukaryota; kingdom Viridiplantae; phylum Streptophyta; class Magnoliopsida; order Liliales; family Melanthiaceae; genus Chamaelirium; species Chamaelirium japonicum. The sequence continues at coordinate 76,756,432 of OX393550.1, read as the reverse complement.
TCCATTCTAATTCATTCGTACGATCCATTCTAATTCATTCGCACGATAAATTCCAATTCCTTCATTCGATCCATTCTAATTCATTCGTTTGATCCAATCTAATTCATTTGTACGATCCATTCTAATTCATTCGTACGAACCATTCTAATTCATTTGCACGAATGTATCCTTTCTAATTCATTCGTACGATCGATTCTAATTCATTTCCATTATCCATTCTCATTCATTCGTATGATCCATTCTAATTCATTTGTACGATCCATTCTAATTTATTCGTACGATCTATTCGAATTCATTCGCATGATCCATTCTAATTCATTCGTACGATCCATTCTAATTCATTCGTACGATCTATTTTAATTCACTCGTATGATCCATTCTAATTCATTCGTACGATCCATTCTAATTCATTTGTTTGATCCATTCAAATTCATTCGCACGATCCATTCTAATTTATTCGCACGATCAATTCTAATTCATTAGCACGATCCATTCTAATTCATTCATACGATCCATTCTAATTCATTCGCACGAACGTATACATTCTAATTCATTCGTATGATCCATTCTAATTCATTCGCACGATCAATTCTAATTTATTCGCAAGATCAATTCTAATTCATTCGCACGATCAATTATGATTCATTTGGATGATCAATTCTAATTCATTCATACAATCAATTCTAATTCATTCGTACAATCCATTCTAATTCATTCGTATGATCAATTCTAATTTATTCGCACGATCCATTCTAATTCATTCATATGATCCATTCTAATTCATTCGTATGATCCATTCTAATTCATTCTAATTCATTTGTACGATCCATTCTAATTCATTCGTACGATCCATTCTAAATCATTCCTATGAATGTTTCCATTCTAATTCATTCGTACGATCCATTCTAATTCATTCGCATGATCCATTCAAATTCATTTGCATGATCCATTCTAATTCATTCGTACGATCCATTCAAATGCATTCATGCGATCCATTCTAATCCTTTCATACGATCCATTCTATTGTATTCGTACGATCTATTCTAATTCATTCGCATGAATGTATCTATTCTAATTCATTCGTACGATCCATTCTAATTCATTCGTACGATCCATTCTATTTTATTCGTACGATCCATTCTAATTCATTCGTACGATCCATTCTAATTCATTCGTATGATCCATTCTAATTCATTCGCACGAATGTATCTATTCTAATTCATTCGTACGATCCATTCTAATTCATTCGCACGATCCACTCTAATTCATTCGTACGATCCATTCTAATTCATTCGCACGGATGTATCGATTCTAATTCATTCGTACGATCCATTCTAATTCTTTCGCACGAATGTATCCATTCTAATTCATTCATACGATCCATTCTAATTGATTCACACGATTCATTCTAATTCATTCGTATGATTCATTCTTATTCATTCGTACGATCCATTCTAATTCATTCGTTCGAATGTATCAATTCTAATTTATTCTTTCGATCCATTCTAATTCATTCGCATGATCCATTCTAATTCATTCGCACGATCCATTCTAATTCATTTGAATGAATGTATCCATTCTAATTTATTCATACGATCCATTCTATTTCATTCGTATGATCCATTCTAATTCATTCGCACGAATGTATCCATTGTAATTCATTCGTACGATCCAATCTAATTCATTCACATGATCTATTCTAATTCATTCGTACAATCTATTCTAATTCATTTGTACGATCCATTCTAATTTATTCGTATTATCCCTTCTAATTCATTCATACGGTCCATTCTAATTCATTCGCACAAATGTATCCATTCTAAATCATTCGTACAATCCATTCTAATTCATTCACACGGTCCATTCTAATTTAGTCGTACAATCCATTCTAATTCATTCGTACGATCCATTCCAAGTCAGTCGTACAATCCATTCAAATTCATTCGTACGCTCCATTCTAATTCACTCCCACGAATGTATCCATTCTAATTCATTCGTACGATCCATTCTAATTCATTCACACGATAAATTCTAATTCCTTTATTTGATCCATTCTAGTTCATTCGTATGATCTAATCTAATTCATTCGTACGATCCATTCTAATTCATTCGTACGATCCATTCTAATTTATATGAACGAATGTATCCGTTCTAATTTATTCGTACGATCGATTCTAATTCATTTCCATGATCTATTCTAATTCATTCGTATGATCCATTCTAATTCATTTGTACGATCCATTTAACTTATTCATATGATCTATTCGAATTCATTCGCACGATCCATTCTAATTCATTCATACGATCCATTCTAACTCATTCGTATGATCTAATCTAATTCGTTCGTATGATCCATTCTAATTCATTCGTACGATCCATTCTAATTCATTTGTTCGATCCATTCTAATTCATTCGCACGGTCTATTCTAATTTATTCGCATAATCTATTCTAATTCATTTGCACGATCCATTCTAATTCATTGATACGATCCATTCTAATTCATTCTCATGAACGTATCCATTCTAATTCATTCGTATTATCCATTCTAATTCATTCGCACGATCAATTCTAATTCATTCGCAAGATCAATTCAAATTCATTCGCATGATCAATTATAATTCATTCGCACGATCAATTCTAATTCATTCATACAATCAATTCTAATTAATTCATACAATCCATTCTAATTCATTCGTATGATCCATTCTAATTTATTCGCACGATCCATTCTAATTCATTCATATGATCCATTCTAATTCATTCGTATGATCCATTCTAATTCATTCTAATTCATTCGTACGATCTATTCTAATTCATTCGGACGATCCATTCTAAATCATTCGTACGAATATTTCCATTCTAATTCATTCGTACGATCCATTCTAATTCATTCGCATGATGCATTCTAATTCATTCGCACGATCCATTCTAATTCATTCGTACGATCCATTCAAATACATTCATGTGATCCATTCTAATCCTTTCATACGATCCATTCTATTTTGTTCGTATGATCCATTCTAATTCATTCGCACGAATGTATCCATTCTAATTCATTCGTACGATCCATTCTAATTCATTTGTACGATCCATTCTATTTCATTCGTACGATCCATTCTAATTCATTCGTACGATCTATTCTAATTCATTCGTACGATCCATTCTAATTCATTAGCACGAATGTGTCTATTCTAATTTATTCGTTTGATCCATTCTAATTCATTCGCACAATCCACTCTAATTCATTCGTACGATCTATTCTAATTCATTCGCACGGATGTATCGATTCTAATTTATTCGTATGATCCATTCTAATTCTTTCGCACGAATGTATCCATTCTAATTCATTCGTACGATCCATTCTAATTGATTCACACATTTCATTCTAATTCATTCGAATCATTCGTTCTAATTCATTCATACGATCCATTCTAATTCATTCGTCTGAATATATCCATTCTAATTTATTCTTTTGATCCATTCTAATTCATTCGCATGATCCATTTTGATTCTTTCGCATGATCCATTCTAATTCTGTTGCATGAATGTATCCGTTCTAATTCATTCATAAGATCCATTCTAATTCATTCGTACGATCCATTTTAATTCATTCGCACGAATGTATCCATTGTAATTCATTCGTACGATCCATTCTAATTCATTCGTATGATCTATTCTAATTCATTCGTACAATCTATTCTAATTCATTTGTATGATCCATTCTAATTTATTCGTATTATCCATTCTAATTCATTCGTACGGTCCATTCTAATTCACTCACACAAATGTATCCATTCTAATTCATTCGTACGATCTATTCTAATTTATTCGCATAATCCATTCTAATTCATTTGCAAGATCCATTCTAATTCAGTCGTACAATCCATTCTAATTCATTCATATGATCCATTCTAATTCACTCGCACGAATGTATCCATTCTAATTCCTTCGTACGATCCTTTCTAATTCATTCACACGATCCATTCTATTTCTTTCGTACGATCCATTCTAATTCATTCGCACGTATGTATCCTTTCAAATTCATTCGTACGATCCATTCTAATTCATTCTCAAGAATGTATTAATTCTAATTCATTCGTACGATCCTTTCAAATTCATTCGCACGATCCATTCTAATTCAACCGTACCATCCATTCTAAGTCATTTCTACGATCCATTCTACTTCATTCGCACGAATGTATCCATTCCAATTCATTCGCATGATCCATTCTAATTCATTCGTACGATCCATTTTAATTCATTCATACGATCCATTCTAAGTTAGTCGTACAATCCATTCAAATTCATTTGTACGCTCCATTCTAATTCACTCGCAAGAATGTATCCATTCTAATTCATTCGTACGATCCATTCTAATTCATTCGCACGATAAATTCTAATTCCTTCATTCAATCCATTCTAATTCATTCGTATGATCCAATCTAATTCATTCGTATGATCTATTCTAATTCATTCGTATGATCCATTCTAATTCATTTGGACGAATGTATACGTTCTAATTCATTCGTACGATCGATTCTAATTCATTTACATGATCTATTCTAATTCATTCGTATGATCTATTCTAATTTATTTGTACGATCCATTCTAATTTATTCGTACGATCTATTCGAATTCATTCACACGATCCATTCTAATTTATTCGTATGATCTATTCGAATTCATTCGTACGATCCATTCTAATTCATTCGTATGATCTATTCTAATTCATTCGTATGATCCATTCTAATTCATTCGTACGATCCATTCTGATTTATTTGTTCGATTCATTCTACTTCATTCGCATGATCCATTCTAATTTATTCGCACGATCTATTCTAATTCATTTGCACGATCCATTCTAGTTCATTCATGCGATCCATTCTAATTCATTCGCACGAACGTATCGATTCTAATTCATTCATATGATTCATTCTAATTCATTCGTATGATCCATTCTAATTCATTCGCAAGATCAATTCTAATTCATTCGCACGATCAATTATAATTCATTCGCAAGATCAATTATAATTCATTCGCACGATCAATTCTAATTCATTCATACAATCAATTCTAATTCATTCGTATGATCAATTCTAATTCATTCGCATGATCAATTCTAATTCATTCGCACGATCCATTCTAATTCATTCGCACGATCTATTCTAATTCATTTCAATTCATTCGTATGATCCATTCGAATTCATTCGCACGATCCATTCTAATTTATTCGTACAATCAATTCTAATTCATTCGCACGATCCATTCTAATTCATTCGTACGATCTATTTTAATTCATTCGCATGAATGTATCCATTCTAATTCATTCGTATGATCCTTTCTAATTCATTCGCTCGATCAACTCTAATTCATTCAGACGATCTGTTCTAATTCATTCATACGATCCATTCTAACTCATTTGTACGATCCATTCTAATTCATTTGCATGAATGTATTCATTCTAATTCATTCGTTTGATCCATTCTAATTGATTCGCACGATCCATTCTAATTCATTCGTACGATCTTTTCTAATTTATTCGTACAATTCATTCTAATTCATTCGCACGAATATAGCTATTCTAATTCATTCGTACGATCTATTCTAATTCATTCCTATGATCCATTCTAATTCATTTGCATGAATTTATCCATTCTAATTCATTTGTACGATCCATTCTAATTCATTTGCACAATCAATTCTAATTCATTCATACGATCCATTCTAATTGATTCGTACGATCCAATCTAATTCATTCGTACGATCCATTCTAATTCATTCGCACGAATGTATCCATTCGAGTTCATTCATACGATCCATTCTAATTCATTCGCACGATCCATTATAATTCATTCGCATGATCCATTCTAATTCATTCGTACAATCTATTCTAATTCATTCGCACAAATATATCCATTTTAACTCATTCATACGATCAATTCTAATTCATTCACACAATTCATTCTAATTCATTCATATGAACCATTAAAATACATTCGCACGATCCATTCTAATTCATTCGTACGATCCATTCTAATTCTGTCGTACAATCCATTCTAATTCATTAGTACGATCCTTTCCAATTCATTCGCACGAATGTATCCATTCTAATTCATTCGTACGATCAATTCTATTTCATTCGCACGATCCATTCTAATTCATTCATTCGATCCATTCTAATTCATTCGTACGATCCAATCTAATTCATTCGTACGATCCATTCTAATTCATTCGTACGATCCATTCTAATTCTTTTGCACAAATGTATCCATTCTAATTCATTCGTATGATCGATTCTAATTCATTCGTACGATCCATTCTAATTCATTGGTACGATCAATTCTAATTCATTTGTACGATCCATTCTAATTCATTCGTATGATCCATTCTAACTCATTCGCACGAATGTATCCATTCTAATTAATTTGAACGATCCATTCAAATTCATTTGCACGATCCATTATTATTCATTCGTACGATCCATTCTAATTCATTCATACAATCCATTCTAATTCAGTCGCATTATCTTTTCTAATTCATTCGTACGATCTATTCTAATTCATTCGTACGATCCCTTCTAATTCATTCGTACGATCCACTTAAATTCGTTCGCACGAATGTATCCATTCTAATTCATTCGTACGATCCATTCTAATTCATTCGCACGATCTATTCAAATTCATTCGTACGATCTATTCTAATTCATTTATACGATATATTGTAATTCATTCATAGGATCCAATCTAATTCATTCATACGATCCATTCTAATTCTTTCGCACGAATGTATCCATTCTAATTCATTCGTACGATCCATTCTAATTACTTCGTATGATCCATTCTAATCCATTCGTACGATCAATTCTAATTTATTTGTACGATCCATTTTAATTCATTCGTACAATCCATTCTAATTCATTCGTATGACCTATTGTAATTCATTCGCACGAATGTATCCATTCTAATTCATTAGTACGATCCATTCTAATTCATTCATACGATCCATTCTAATTCATTCGTACGATCCATTCTAATTCATTCGTACGATCCATTCTAATTCACTCGTTCGATCCATTCTAATTCATTCGGACGAATGTATCGATTCTAATTCATTTGTACAATCCATTCTATTTTATTCGCACGATCCATTCTTATTCATTCGTACAATTCATTCTAATTCATTCGCATGAATGTATCCATTCTAATTCATTCGTACAATCCATTCTAATTCATTCGTACGATCCATTCGAATTTATTTGTACGATCCATTCTGATTTAGTCGTACAATCCATTCTAATTCATTCGTACGATCTATTCTAATTCATTCCCACGAATGTATCCATTCTAATTCATTCGTTCGATCCATTCTAATTCATTCGCACGATCCATTCCAATTCATTCGTATGATCCATTATAATTCATTCGTACTATCCATTCTAATTCATTCATACGATCCATTCTAATTCATTCGCACGAATATATTCGTTCTAATTCATTCGTACGATCCATTCTAATTCATTTGCATGATGCATTCTAATTCATTCGTAGGATCCATTCTAATTCATTCGTACGATCCGTTCGAATTCATTCGCATGAATGTATCTATTCTAAATCATTCGTACGATCCATTCTAATTTATTCACACGATCCATTTTAATTCATTCATATGATCCATTCTAATTCATTCGCACGATCGATTCTAATTCATTTGTACGATCCAATCTAATTCCTTCACACGAATGTATCCATTCTAATTCATTCATACGATCCATTCTAATTCATTCGCACGATCCATTATAATTCATTCGTACGATCCATTCTAATTCATTCCTACGATCCATTGTAATTCATTCGCACAAATGCATCCATTCTAATTCATTTGTACGATCCATTCTAATTCATTCGCACGATCCATTCTATTTCATTTGTACTATCCATTCTAGTTCATTCATACGAAACATTCTAATTCATTCGCATGAATGTATCCATTCTAATTCTTTCGTAAAATCCATTCTAATTCATTCGCAAGATCCATTCTAATTCATTCGTACGATCCATTCTAATTCATTCCTACGATCCATTCTAATTCATTCGCATGAATGTATCCATTCTAATTCATTCGTACGATCCATTCTATTTCATTTGCATAATCCATTCTAATTCATTAGTACTGTCCATTCTAATTCGTTCGTACGATCCATTCTAATTCATTCGTACGATCCAATCTATTTTATTTGTATGATCCGTTCTAATTCATTCGTACAACCTATTCTAATTCATTAGTACGATCCATTCTAATTTATTAACACGAATGTATCCATTCTAATTCATTCGTACGATCCATTCTAATTCATTCGCATGATCCACTCTAATTCATTCGTACGATCCATTCTAATTCATTTGCGCAGATATATCCTTTCTAATTCATTCGTACGATCCATTCTAATTCCTTCGCACGGATGTATCCATTCTAATTCATTCGTACGATCCATTCTAATTGATTCGCACTATTCATTCTAATTCATTCGTACGATTCATTCTAATTTATTTGTACGATCCATTCTAATTCATTCGTACGAATGTATCTATTCTAATTTATTCTTACGATCCATTCTAATTCATTCGCATGAATGTATCCATTCTAATTCATTCGTACGATCCATTCTAATTCATTCGCACGAATGTATCCATTCTAATTCATTCGTACAATCCATTCTTATTCATTCGTGTGATCTATTCTAATTCATTCGTATAATCTATTCTAATTCATTTATACGATCCATTCTAATTTATTCGTATTATCCATTCTAATTCATTCGTACGATCTATTCTAATTCATTCGCACAAATGTATCAATTCTAAATCATTCGTACGATCCATTCTAATTAATTCGCACGATTCATTCTAATTCATTTCTATGATCCATTATAATTCATTCGTACAATCTATTCTAATTTACTCACACGAATGTATCCATTCTATTTCATTCATACGATCCAATCTAAGTCATTCGTACCATCCATTCTAATTCATTCGCACGAATCTTTCTATTCTAATTCATTCGTAAGATCCATTCTAATTAATTCGCACGATCCACTCTAATTCATTCGTATGATCTATTCTAATTCATTCGTTAGATTCATTCTAATTCATTCGCACAAATATGGCCATTCTAATTCATTCGTACGATCCATTCAAGTTCATTCGTACGATCAATTCTAATTCATTCGCACAATCCATTCTAATTCATTCACAGAATCCGTTCTAATTCATTCCCACGATCTATTCTAATTCATTCGTAGGATCTATTCTAATTCATTCGCCCGAATGTATCCATTCTACTTCATTCATACGATCCATTCTAATTCATTCACCCAATCCGTTCTAATTCATTCGTATGAACCATTCAAATTCATTCGTACGATCCATTCTAATTCATTGGTATGAATGTATCTATTCAAATTCATTCGTACGATCCATTCTAATTCATTCGCATGATCCATTCTAATTTATTTATACGATCCATTCTAATTCTGTCGTACAATCCATTCTAATTCATTACTGCGATCCTTTCTAATTCACTCGCAGGAATGTATCCATTCTAATTCATTCCTACGATCCATTCTAATTCATTCACATCATTTATTCTAATTCATTCATTCGATCCATTCTAATTCATTCGTACGATCCATTCTTATTCTTTTGCACGAATGTATCCATTCTAATTCATTCGTACGATCGATTCTAATTCATTTGCACGATTCATTCTATAATTCATTCGTACGATCTATTTTAATTTATTCGTACAATCCATTCTAAATAATTCGTATGATCCATTCTAATTTATTCGTACGATCCATTCTAATTCATTTGCACGAATGTATCCATTCTAATTCATTCATATAATCCATTCTAATTCATTTGTATGATCCATTCTAATTCATTCTTACGATCCATTCTAATTCATTCGTATGATGCATTCTAACTCATTCGCACGAATGTATCCATTCTAATTCATTTGTACGATCCATTCTAATTCATTCGCACGATCCATTCTAATTCATTCATATGATCCATTCTAATTCATTCGCATAATCTATTCTAATTCATTCGTACGATCCATTCTAATTCATTCGTACAATTATTTCTAATTCATTTGTACGATCCACTCTAATTCGTTCGCATGACTGTATCCGTTCTAATTCATTCATACGATCCATTCTTATTCATTCGCACGATCGATTCAAATTCATTCGTAGGATCCATTCTAACTCATTCGTACGATACATTATAATTCATTCGTAGGATACATTCTAATTCATTTGTACCATCCATTCTAATTCATTCGAACGAATGTATCCATTCTAATTCATTCGTACGATCCATTCCAATTCCTTCGCATGATCCATTCTAATCCATTCGTACGATCCATTCTAATTGATTCGTACGATCCATTCTAATTCATTCGTACGATCCATTCTAATTCATTCGTATGACCTATTCTAATTCATTCGTACGATCCATTCTAATTCATTCGTATGACCTATTCTAATTCATTCGCACAAATGTATCCATTCTAATTAATTCATATGATCCATTCTAATTCATTCGCACGATCTAGTCTAATTCATTCGTACGATCCATTCTAATTCATTCGTTCGATCCATTCTAATTCATTCGCAGGAATTTATCGATTCTAATTTATTCGTAAGATCCATTCTAATTCATTTGCACGATCCATTCAAATTCACTTGTACGATCCAATCTAATTCATTCATACGATCCATTCTAATTCAGTCGTATAATCCATTCTAATTCATTCGTATGATCCATTTTAATTCATTTGAATGAATGTATCCATTCTAATTCATTCATATGATCAATTCTAATTCATTCGTACGATCCATTCTAATTCGTTCGTACGATCTATTCTAATTCATTCGTACGATCCATTCTAATTTATTTGCATAAATATATACTTTCTAATTCATTCGTACGATCCATACTAATTCATTCGCACGATCTGTTCTAATTAATTCATATGATTCATTATATTTCATTCATACGAACCATTCAAATTCATTCGCCCGAATGTATCCATCTAATTCATTCGTACGATCCATTCTAATTCATTCGTCTAATCCATTCAAATTCATTCGTACGAACCATTCTAATTCATTCGCACGAATATATCCATTCTAATTCATTCATACGATCCATTCTAATTCATTCGCACGATCCATTCTAATTCATTCGTACGATCCATTCTAATTCATTCGCACAAATGTACCCTTTCTAATTCATTCGTATGATCCATTCTGATTCATTCGCACGATCTATTCTAATTTATTCACACGATCCTTCTTAATTCATTCGTATTAAACCATTCTAATTCATTCACACGATCCATTTTAATTCATTCGCACGATACATTCTAATTCATTTGTACGATCCATTTTAATTCATTCGTACTATCCTTTCTGATTCATTCGTATGATCCATTCTTATTCATTCACACGCTCCATTCTAATTCATTCATTTGATCTATTCTAATTCATTTGTACGATCCATTCTAACTTACTTGTACAATCCATTCTAATTCATTCGCACGAATGTATCCATTCTAATTCATTTGTACAATGCATTCTAATTCATTCGCATGATCCATTCTAATTCTTTCGTACGATCCATTCAAATTCATTTGTACGATCCATTCAAATTCATTCGTACGATCCATTCTAATTCATTCGCACGAATATAGCCATTCTAATTAATTCATACGATCCATTCTAATTTATTCGTATGATCCATTCTAATTCATTCGCATGACTGTATCTATTCAAATTCATTCGTATGATCCATTTTAATTCATTCGCACGATCCATTCTAATTCATTCGTACGATCCATTCTAATTCATTCGTACGATTAATTCTAATTCATTCATACAATCCATTCTAATTCATTCGTGTGATCAATTCTAATTCATTCGCACGAATGTATCCATTCTAATTCATTCGTACGATCCATTCTAATTCATTTGCACGATCTATTCTAATTCATTCGTACGATCCATTCTAATTCATTCGTCTGACCCATTCTAATTCATTCGCACGAATGTATCCATTCTAATTCATTCGTACGATCCATTCTAATTCATTCGCACGATCCATTCCAATTCATTCGTATGATCCATTCTAATTCATTCATTCGGTCCATTCTGATTCAGTCGTACGATCCAATCTAATTCATTCGTACGATCCATTCTAATTCATTCATAGGATCCATTCTAATTCATTTGCACGAATATATCCATTCTATTTCATTCATACGATCGATTCTAATTCATTCGTACGATCCATTCTAATTCATTCGTACAATCCATTCTAATTCATTCGTACGATCCATTCTAATATTTTCGTAAGATCCATTCTAATTCATTCGTACGATCCATTCTAATTCATTCACACAAATGTATCTATTCTAATTCATTCGTACGATCCATTCTAATTTAGTCGGATGATTCATTCTAATGCATTCATACGAACCATTCTAATTTATTCGCACAAATGTATCCATTCTAATTCATTCATACGATCCATTCTAATTCATTCGTCTAATCCTTTCTAATTCATCTGTACGATCCATTCTAATTCAATCGTATGATCTATTCTAATTCATTCGCCCGAATGTATCCATTCTAAATCACTCGTTCGATTCATTCGTACGATCCATTCAAATTCATTCATACAATCAATTCTAATTCATTCGTACAAACCATTCTAATTCATTCGTACGATCCATTCTAATTCATTCGCACGAATGTATCCATTCTAATTCATTCATACAATCCATTTTAATTCATTCGCACGATCCATTCTAATTCAGTCATATAATCCATTCTAATTCATTAGTACGATCCTTTCTAATTCACTCGCACGAAAGTATCCATTCCAATTGATTCGTACGATCCATTCTAATACATTCACACGATCCTTTCTAATTCATTCATCTGATCCATTCTAATTTATTCGTATGATCCAATCTAATTCATTCGTATGATCCATTCTAAATCATTCGTACGATCCATTTTAACTCATTTGTATGATCCAATCTAATTCATTCGTATGATCTATTCTAAATCATTCGTATGATCCATTCTAATTTATTCGTATGATCCATTCTAATTCATTCGTATGATCAATTCTAATTCATTCGCACGATCCATTCTAATTCATTCGTATCATCAATTATAATTCATTTGTACGACCCACTCTAATTCATTCACATGAATGTAGTCATTCTAATTCATTCAAACAATCCATTCTAATTCATTCGCACGATTCATTCTAATTCATTCGTATGATCCATTCTAATTCATTCGTATGATTCATTCTAATTCAATCGCACGAATGTATCCATTCTTATTCATTCGTTCAATCCACTCTAATTTATTCGCACGTACTATTATAATTCATTCGTACGATCCATTCTAATTTATTCGTACGATCCATTCTAATTCATTCGCACAAATGTAACCATTTTAATTCATTCTTGTGATCCATTCTAACTCAGTCACACGATCCATTCTAATTCATTCGTACGATCCATTCTAATTCATTCGCGCGAATGTATCCATTCTAATTCAGTCGTACAATCCATTCTAATTCATTCGCACGATCCATTCTACTTCAATCGTACGATCCATTCTAATTCATTCGTACGATATATTCAAATTCATTCGTACGATCCATTCTAATTCATTCGCACGAGTGTATCCATTCTAATTCATTCATACGATCCATTCTAATTCATTCGCACAATCCATTCTAATTCATTCGTATGAACCATTCTAATTCATTCGTTTGATCCATTCTAATTCATTCGTACGATCTATTCTAGTTCATTCACACGAATGTAACTATTCTAATTCGATTGCACAAATATATCCATTCTAATTCATTCATACGATCCATTCTAATTCCTTCGCACGATCTATTATAATTCATTCGTATGATCCATTCTAATTTATTCGTACGATCCATTCTAATTCATTCGTACGATCCATTCTAATTCATTCGCACAAATATGTCGATTCTAATTCATTCGTACGATCCATTCTAATTCATAAGCATGATCCATTCTAATTCATTCGTACAAACCATTCTAATTTCTTCGCATGAATGTATCCATTCTAATTCATTCGTACGATCCATTCTAATTCATTCGTCTGATCCGTTCTAATTCATTCGTCTGATCTATTCTAATTCGTTCGTCTGATTCATTCTAATTCAGTCGCACGAAAATATCCATTCTAATTCATTCGTACGATCCATTCTAATTCATTCGTACGATCCATTCTAATTCAGTCGTACAATCCATTCAAATTCATTCGTATGACCCATTCTAATTCATTCGCACTAATATATCCAATCTAATTCATTCGTATGATACATTCTAATTCATTCGCACGATCCATTCTAATTCATTCACACGATCCATTCTAATTCGATCGTACTATCCATTCTAACTTGTTCATACGATCCATTCAAATTCATTCGCACGAATGTATCCATTCTAATTCATTTGTACGATCCATTCTAATTCATTCGCACGATCCATTCTTAATCATTCATACGATCCATTCTAATTCATTCGTACGATCCATTCTAACTCATTCGTACGATCCATTCTAATTCATTCGCACGAATATATCCATTCTAATTCATTCGTACGATCGATTCTAATTCGTTCGCACGATCCATTCTAATTCATTCATAAGATCCATTCAAATTCATTTATATGATCCATTCTAATTCATTCGTACGATCTATTTTAATTCATTCGCACGAATATAGCCGTTGTAATCCATTCATATGATCCATTCTAATACATTCGTACGATCCATTCTAATTCTTTCGCATGATCCATTCTAATTCATTCGTACTATCAATTCTAATTTATTCGTATGATCTATTCTAATTCATTCGCATGATCCATTCTAATTCATTTATACGATCAATTCTAATTCATTCGTACGATCCATCGTAATTCATTCGCACGAATGTATCCATTTAAATTCATTCGTACGATCCATTCTAATTCATTCGCACGAGCCATTCTAATTCACTGGTACGATCCATTCTAATTCATTCGTACGATCCATTCTAATTCATTCGTATGGTCTATTCTAATTCATTCGCACGAATGTATCAATTCTAATTCATTCGTACGAATTATTCTAATTCATTCGCACGATCTATTCTAAATCATTCGTACGATCCATTCTAATTCATTCGCATGATCCATTCTAATTCATTCGCACGAATGTATCTATTCTAATTTATTCACACGAATGTATCTATTCAAATTTATTCTAATTCATTCGCACGATCAATTGTAATTCATTCGTACGATCAATTCTAATTCATTCGTACGATCCATTCTAATTCATTTGCATGATCCTTTCTAATTCTTTTGTACGATTCATTCAAATTCATTCATATGAACCATTCTAATTTATTCATATGATCTATTCTAATTCATTCGCACGAATGTATCCATTTTAATTCATTCGTACGATTCATTCTAATTCATTCGCACGATCCATTCTAATTCATTCGTACGATCCATTCTAATTCTTTCGCACGAATGTATCCATTCTAATTCATTCGTACGATCCATTCTAATTCATTTGCACGATCCATTCTAATTCATTCGTACGATCCATTCTAATTCATTCGCACGAATGTATCCATTCTAATTCATTCGTACGATCCACTCTAATTCCTTCACACGATCCATTCTAATCCATTCGTACGATGCATTCAAATTCATTCGTACGATCCATTTTAATTCATTCGTACGATCCATTCTTATTCATTCGTATGACCCATTCTAATTCATTCACATGAATGTATCCATTCTAATTCATTCGTACGATCTATTCTAATTCATTCGCACTATCCATTCTATTTCTATCATACGATCTATTCTAATTCATTCATACGATCCATTCTAATTTATTCGTAATATCCATTCTAATTGATTCGCACGAATGTATCCATTCTAATACATTCGTACAATCCATTCTAATTCATTTGCATGATCCATTCTAATTCAATCGTACAATCCATTCTAATTAATTCGTACGATCCATTCTAATTTATTCGTACGATCCGTTCTAATTTATTCGCACGATCCATTCTAATTTATTCATATGATCTATTCTAATTCATTCGTATGATCCATTCTAATTCATTCTAATTCATTTGTACGATCCACTCTAATTCATTCATACAATCCATTCTAGATCATTCGTTTGAATGTTTCTTTTCTAATTTATTCGTATGATCCATTCTAATTCATTCCCGTGATCCATTCTAATTCATCCGCACGATCCATTCTAATTCATTCGTACAATCCATTCAAATACATTCATGTGATCCATTCTAATCCTTTCATATGATCCATTCGATTTTATTCGTATGATCTTTTCTAATTCATTCGCATCAATGTATCCATTCTAATTCATTCGTACGATCCATTCTAACTCATTCGTACGATCCATTCTATTTCATTCGTACGACCTTTTCTAATTCATTCGTACGATCCATTCTAATTCATTACCACGAATCTATCTATTCTAATTCATTCGTACGATCCATTCTAATTCATTCGCACGATCCACTCTAATTCTTTTGTACGTGTGGGGGAAAATCTTCGTGCCGACCCGAAGATTCTCGCAGCACCAGTCAATTGGAGTCGAAGTTGATGCTGAAGATCGTTGATCGATCTGTTGATTGAAGTTGGAGCTTCTTTGATATATAAACAGAAAAGCAATCAGAGAGAGATTTTGACACAAGAGAAATGATCTCGGAGTTCAGCCGAAGCCTACGTCTCCGTGCTATAGGGAGCAACCCGAATTCACTAACACTTATGTTGAAGTGATCTCGACAGGCCGAGTATCACTGTAAACCCTGATCTCTCTGAAAGAAGATCAAAGGGAGATGGTTGATCTGAAATTGGTAATCTCAGAGCTCTGGTTTTTAGAATTCAGAGTTCGATTTCTGGAATCGATCCTTTTACATTCGAAGGCTCTGCTATTTATAGGCATTCTGGGTGGCGAATGGCGGTTTCTGCTGCAGTATCTGGGGATTCTCCAGGTAAAGTTACGGGCCCCGTAGTTGTCCTCGTGGACCCACCAGGCAGGGCCGGTGGGTCCCGCGGTAGTCCTCGTGGGCCCACCAGGCAGGGCCGGTGGGTCCCGCGGTAGTCCTCGTGGGCCCACCAGGCAGGGCCGGTGGGTCCCGCGGTAGTCCTCGTGGGCCCACCAGGCAGGGCCGGTGGGTCCCGCGGTAGTCCTCGTGGGCCCACCAGGCAGGGCCGGTGGGTCCCGTGGTGGATTTTTGCCAAAATTTGCACCCACAGTTACCCCCTCCAAGCTAGCTAGAGTGCATTCTGGCTGGCTTGGATTTGGTGCAAAGAACAGCAACTTCCTGTTTGAAAATAGGACACGAAGAAACTTGCCGCGTATTAGCGTAAGAAAGGACCCATCGGTAAATTTTGACTGATCGGTCATATTTTGACCGATCGGTCAAATTTTGTCCGATCGGACAAATTTTGACCGATCGGTCAAGTCTTGACCGATCGGTCAAAATTCAACCGGTCAAGAATCAGGCGATCGGTCAAAAAACATGGTTTTTTGACCGATCCAGTACAATTTTGACCGATCAAATGATTTTTGCCGATCGGACAAGTTTGTCCGATCGGTCAAAAATTATCCGATCAAGGTTCGAGTGATCGGTCAAAAAGACAGGGTTTTTTGACCGATCCAGTACAATTTTGACCGATCGAATGATTTTTGCCGATCGGACAAGTTTGTCCGATCGGTCAAAAATTATCCGGTCAAGCATCGAGTGATCGGAAAAAACCCTTGGTTTTTTGCCAGATCTAGTAGAAATTTGACCGATCAGATAACTTTCGCCGATCGGACATGTTTGTCCGATCGGTGAAAAATATCCGGTCAAGGTTCGAGTGATCGGCAAAAAACCTTGGTTTTTTGCCAGATCCAGTAGAAATTTGACCGATCAGATAACTTTCGCCGATCGGACATGTTTGTCCGATCGGTGAAAAATATCCGGTCAAGGTTCGAGTGATCGGCAAAAAACCTTGGTTTTTTGCCAGATCCAGTAGAAATTTGACCGATCAGATAACTTTCGCCGATCGGACATGTTTGTCCGATCGGTGAAAAAATATCCGGTCAAGGTTCAAGTGATCGGCAAAAAACCTTGGTTTTTTGCCAGATCCAGTAGAAATTTGACCGATCAGATAACTTTCGCCGATCGGACATGTTTGTCCGATCGGTGAAAAAATATCCGGTCAAGGTTCAAGTGATCGGCAAAAAACCTTGGTTTTTTGCCAGATCCAGTAGAAATTTGACCGATCAGATAACTTTCGCCGATCGGACATGTTTGTCCGATCGGTGAAAAAATATCCGGTCAAGGTTCGAGTGATCGGCAAAAAACCTTGGTTTTTTGCCAGATCCAGTAGAAATTTGACCGATCAGATAACTTTCGCCGATCGGACATGTTTGTCCGATCGGTGAAAAATATCCGGTCAAGGTTCGAGTGATCGGCAAAAAACCTTGGTTTTTTGCCAGATCCAGTAGAAATTTGACCGATCAGATAACTTTCGCCGATCGGACATGTTTGTCCGATCGGTGAAAAATATCCGGTCAAGGTTCGAGTGATCGACAAAAAACCTTGGTTTTTTGCCAGATCCAGTAGAAATTTGACCGATCAGATAACTTTCGCCGATCGGACATGTTTGTCCGATCGGTGAAGAAATATCCGGTCAAGGTGAAATTCGAACCTGCCCTTCAGAGAAAGTTTGCTGCTTTGTTCTTCGATATTTTGGCAGAGTTTTGAACATTGATGGAGCTTGATTCTTCTTTGTTTTGAATCCTTGATTGGCTTGATGGTTGCTTTGAACCGGCGGTCCGGTTTACCTAGACCGGTGGCTTGATTAGACCGTTGGTTCATGCGGACCGGTAGGTCCGACGTTTCGCCTGGTCGCGACTGTTCGCCTGGTTTTGCGCTTGCTACGGATGGATGCCACGTGTACCTACAAAAACACGCGATTTGATATGGTGAAGACACGTGTCTTCTCGATTTGCGCACCTGTTTTACCCTGGGTACAAAAAGCTTTCACCGGCTGTCATTTTGCCTCACGCTTCCAAAATTTTTCGAAGTCCAGACTCTTGCTCTCTTGATTTCTGCTCTCTGTTCCCTGCGCTTGTCTGATCGGTGAAATGGCTTCCTCGGGCAGTTCGAAGAAGTCCGGTGCAACTCCCTCGAAGAGAAAGGGGAAGGAGATTGTGGAGGTTCAATCTCCTCCGAGGGGCCGTGGCAAGGGAAAGGCGGCTCTCGTTGAACTCGGCCAGCTGGGTAAAAGGCACCAAGGTGTTGGGTTTGCCTCAGCGCCATCAAGGCCAGAGTTCATCCCGAAGGTGAAGTTTGTTCTGGGCCCTCTGATGCCCCTGACGGATGAGACGGAGTATATGTATAATGTAGGCGGTGAGTTCACAGACACGAAGAGGAAGAAGTGGCAAGCACTTCTCTCTTACTTTACTGAAGGGAAAGGAGCGCAGCCCTCGCTCCCCAGCATCCAGACGGCTTTCGGCATTGACAAGAAGACCGTCTTCACCAACTATGCCAGCAACGAGAAGGTCATGGGAACCATCGTGACCATCGGCCAGATGAACTGCGGTCTGCGTCTGCCGTTGCCCCCCTTTGCTGCAAGACTTTTGAATACATCTGGCCTCTGCCCGGGACAAGTGACAGGGAATGCATGGCGAATCATTTACGCCTTCTGCAGAGTGGAGTCAGATTTTCAAGAGGACTTGAGGGCCTGCTACTCCAGTATCCCGGATGGGGAATCTGCCAGGATCGAACTTGGGTATTTCTTCTTCCATTATCGATGGAGTTACAGGAAGGACAGCCCGTTCTACAATCTGACCGGCGTGTCTCCGCTGCGACCGCTAACTGATACAGTTCCTTCGGACAAACTGTATACAGATTGGCCTATCTCCGTCTCCGGAGCGTGGACATCCATGTCTGTGCCCGACACCCCTCGAGACAGCGTGCATGAGGCGGTCAAGATGTACAGTGCTGGAGGCATTTATGCTTGGACCTCCGAGAGGGCAGGAGCAATCGACAATTTGTTCCTCGAGTTGACCTGTGGAACCAGGTCGTGGAAGCAGTTCTCCAACTGCCCAGTGAGATATGGCAAGGCCAATCTCCTCCACAGATCGAAGGACAGGTATGAGGACAACGAAGTCCTATACTCTGATTATGAAGAGGATCCCAGCTCGGGCAAGATCATCCGGAAGATTAGGGCCGAGAAGAAGATCTACACCGCGAGGCGCCGATTGCCCACTATGGATGAGAAGTTGGTTATCCAAAGAGGCCCCGCGAAGAAGAAGCGAAAAACGCTCATCAAGCCTAAGGAAGACGAAGAAGAAGAAAAGAAGAAGAGCGAAGAGGAAGAAGAGAGGAAGAAAAAGGAAGAAGAAGAGGAGACAGAGAATATCAGCCACGACGATAGTGGTAGTAATGAAGACGAGGAAGGAGACGATGAGGATGATCCGTCTTCCACTCCCTCTGATGGGGATGGTGAGAATGGGGGTGGTGAGGAAGAAATTCCTCCCACCCCCACTGTTGGTGCAATGGGGGAGGACTCGATCCCCATTCCCATTGACGAGGTAAAAGCCCGTCAGATGGAGGAAATTCTCGACACTGAAGGCGATGGAAAAAAGGTGATTCCCGCCTACAAATTCGAAGAGTTGAAGAAGCCATTGCGCTTTAAAATAAAGGTGTCGAAGAGTGGTGGGGTTGGAAGCAACCCCACCCCCATCTATCAAATTGCACCAGAAGTACTTCGCCTCGAAGGAGCAACAACAAGCGGGGGTGTGGAGGTTGAGCAACCCCCACCCCCATCTCGCTCTCTGCTGAACGAGGTGGAGGCCATGGTGGCGGGACTGATCGAACCCGGAGGGCATCATGAGGAAGAAAGAGTTTCACCTCCCCGCGATGTTCCCTCTCCTATCCATTTGGAGAGGGGAAGTCGCGTTGGTGATGGGGCTCCTCAACCTCAACCGGCCCCGGCTCCTACTCAGAAGAAAACCCCTAAGGATGGCTCTGAGCGCCGGAAGGGCAAGGAACCGAAGGTTGAAACCTCAGGTAATCGAACAACTTACTTTGAATACTTGTATCTGGAGCTCGAAAATATTCTAACACTTTGATTCCCTTCGACTGCAGGTGCGCCTGCTGGATTGTCCCCAACAATAAAGAACTTGGGTGATGTTGATATCAACCGCCCCACTGCTGCAATTAGGAAGCTTATCAACCTCCCGGGGGCTACATTGGATGAAGCTTTCGATAGAATAAACCTGGTGGTAAGTGCATCTGTTTGATCGGTCATTTGAATCGTATCTTTCTTCAGAATAATTCAACACTTTTGTTCTTTTGCAGAACTCAGCACTTATGAATGTTGCAACCAAACTCTCTTTGAGGGCGGGAGCAAAAGAAGCTGTGGCTGAAATAAATAAGTTGATCGCGGAGAGAGATGAGCTAAGAGATCTCCTGACTTCGAAGAAAGCTTCTCTCAAAACCAAGATTAAGGAACTTCGGGAGGGAAAGCTGGAGATCAAAGAGCTGAAGGATCGATGTGAGGCACAGAGTCACGAACTCGAATCTCTGAAGACTCGACTCTCAAAGGTTGAGGATGTGTCCTGTGGCCGTTCCATCGAGATCCAAGAGCTGAAGCAACAACTTGCTACCCAGCACGCTGCCTTTGCTGCCAGAGAAGAGACTTCGAAGAAGGCACTGGAGCACGCGTTGTCTGAGTGCAAGGTTTACAAGGAGACAGCAGAGAAGGCGGCAGAAGCGCTCAGGACTCATATAGCTAGCGTCCGATCTTCCAAGGCCTCGGTGGCGAGCAAAGCTCGTGCTGGATCTGAGGGAGAGAAGTCGCATGCGAAGAGTGTGGCAAAGCCTTGAGACTTTTCTCCTTCTTCTCTGTTGTACTTGTAAATTTTTGAAATGTAACAGCTCTTTGTATCTGACATATTTTGATGATAATAGAAAACATCTATTTGGTATTCGAAACTTGCACCTCTTTTGAGTTGAATGTCTTTGAATGTTGAGTTCTGGAATGCTATCTGAAATGATTGAGTATTCGTACATTTGAATGTAAGTTGAATATGCATATACTTGAATGTAAGGGGTTGAATCGCAATTCAAACACCCAAACTTGTAACTTTGAAAATTGAATTTGAACTCGAATAACATTTGAATGTAAGGGGTCGAGTCGCAACTCAAACTCCCAAACCTGTTAGACGATATCGAATTGATTGAAATTGGATATTTGAATTTCGAAGGTCAGTTTAACATTTGCAAGTAAGGGGTCGAGTCGCAACTCTAACTCCCAAACATGTTAAGACCTGGTAACTTGAAAATGGTCAGTTTTTAACATTTGCTAGTAAGGGGTTGGGTCGCAACCCTAACACCCGAACTTGTTAAAAGACCTGGTAATTTGAATGTGAATAGCTTGAAACTGCTTCAGAACTTGAATTGAAAATCAGAACACTTGTACATTTGAACACTTGAAAGAGAGCTTTATTCATCACAGAATTTACATTACGGATAAAACAACTTGAGGTGTCTAGCATTCCATGCTCGAGGCAATCTATCTCCTTCTGGTGTGATCAATCTGTAAGAACCTTTGCCTCCAACTGATTCAATGATATATGGACCTTCCCAGTTGGGAGCAAGCTTTCCACTGCTGTGTTCTTTGGTATTGTAGAAAACTGCTCTGAGAACTAAACTACCCACTGAGAACTGTCTCTTGTGGACTTTCTCATCGTAGGCTCTCTTGATCTTCTGTTGGTACTTAGCCACACGAAGTGATGCTTGATCTCGTAATTCTTCGGAGAAA
Source organism: Chamaelirium japonicum (assembly GCA_947650365.1). Taxonomy (NCBI): domain Eukaryota; kingdom Viridiplantae; phylum Streptophyta; class Magnoliopsida; order Liliales; family Melanthiaceae; genus Chamaelirium; species Chamaelirium japonicum. Next base: position 76,733,436 of record OX393550.1, on the reverse strand, counting down.
TCTAGATCATTGATCCGAAGTTCTTCATTGACTCCTACTTCAACTGCTCTGGTCTTCAGAGTGCTTGATATATTTTCTGTTGGGAGTACTGCCTCTGATCCATATGTTAGGCGAAAAGGCGAGAAACCAGTTGATCTTCTCGGAGTTGTGCGATATCCCCAAAGAACTTCAGGTAAGACTTGTTCCCACAATCCTTTCTTATCATTGAGTTTCTTCTTGAGTATACCAAGAATAGCTCTGTTGGAGGCTTCTGCTTGGCCATTGCATTGAGGATATCTTGGAGTTGAATAGAATAGCTTGATACCATGGTTCAGACAGAACTCTCGAAACTTGTCTGAGTCAAATTGAGCTCCATTGTCAGCAACAAGAACTTGAGGTGTGCCAAACCTTGAGAAGATGTTGTGCCGAATGAATTTGATCACTTCGTCATCAGTCTCTCGGAAGAGGGGCACAGCTTCAACCCATTTGGTGAAGTAATCCGTGGCCAGGAGTAGGTACTTCTTCTTGCTTGGAGTTGGAGGGAAAGGTCCCAAGAAGTCTAACCCCCATTGATGGAATGGCCAGGGACTTGATAATTGATGAAGTTCATCTGCAGGGAGATGATTAGCTCGAGCGTGCCGCTGGCAAGGCTCGCACCTTTGAACGACTTGTTGAGCATCCCTTGCCATTGTTGGCCAGTAGTACCCTTGTAGCTTTGTCTTGGCTTCAAGAGATCTTCCTCCTGAATGATTTCCACAAGCTCCGGAGTGGATATCAATCAGGATTGCCTGTGCTTGTTCAGGACCAAGGCACTTGAGTAACATCCCGCTGTGAGATTTGAAATATAAATCTTCACCTTGTAAAGTGTAGCAAGGGAGCTTCCTTTGGAGCCTTCGGGCTTGATTTGGATCTTCTGGCATTTTGCCATGTTTGAAGAAGTCAAGAATTTGTCGTCTCCAATCTTCAAGCTGATCTCCACCCCCAGATCCTTCTGTAGTGGTAAGAATCTGTTGATCGGGGATGATTTTGGGCACTTCTTGATAATCAATTTGTATTTGCCTTCCTCCGAGTGACTCTCCAAGAACTGAGGCAGCATTAGCTAAGGCATCTGCTTCTCGGTTCTCTGCTCTGGGGATTTGAATGAATTCAGCGCTAGTAAAACGTTGTTGAAGACGTCGTACTAAGGCCAAGTAGAGTTGCATTCTTTCTTCTCGAGCTGTGTACTCTCCATTGATTTGCCTTATGATCAATTGGGAGTCGCTGTATATGATGATTTGATCTACCCCCAGAGATTCTGCCATTTCGAGTCCGGAAATGAGTGCTTCATATTCAGCTTCGTTGTTGGTGGCATTAAACCCAAGTAGAGTGGCCTTCTGGAGATGATCAAGTTCGGGGGATATTAAGACTATCCCAGTTCCCGAACCGATTGAACTTGATGCTCCATCAGTATAAAGCTTCCATGGAGGAGTTGCAGCAATAACTTCAAGACTTGGATCAATTTTTGTTGTAGGATTGATCGGGGGATTATCCTCATCTTCTAAGCGCATGTCTACATCTTCCTCCCAAGTGATGGGGTCTTCAACTGGAAAGTCAGCTAGAAAATCAGCAATTGTTTGACCTTTGATAGAAGTGCGAGATTCGAATTGAATCCCCAGAGCACTCATTTCGATCACCCATTTGGTCATTCGACCAGCTCGACCAGCTTTGTCAATGATATCTTTGAGTGAGTGTTCTGAAATGACAGTGATCTGGTGAGAGACGAAATATGGTTGGAGACGACGCGATGCAGTGAGCAAGGCCAGGATGACCTTCTCAGTTTTTGAGTAGCGAGTCTCAGCCGGAAGAAGAGTGTGGCTGATGTAGTAGACTGGATGTTCGATGCCTTCTCTTCTACTGACTAGGACCGCGCTGATTGCTTGATCGGTCACAGCAAGGTAGAGCCACAAGTTTTCTTTTGGAAGTGGAGCAGTCAGGATAGGAGCTTGCACCAGATATTTCTTGATGCTTTGAAATGCTTCTTCACAGGTTGGACTCCAGCCGGAGGTATCTGCCTTTCGTAGTTTGTCGAAGAGTGGCTTGCACTTGTCTGAGGACTTTGAGATGAATCGATTGAGTGCTGCTAACCTTCCAGTAAGACGTTGAACTTCTTTTCGATTTGTAGGTGAAGGCATATCGATGATGGCTCGAATTTGATCAGGATTGGCTTCAATACCTCTCCTGGTCACAAGATGACCCAGGAATTTGCCAGATTGAACTCCGAAGGCGCACTTGGCTGGATTGAGCTTCATTCGATACTTTCGGAGGACTTGGAAAGTTTCAGCCAGATCAGATAGATGTTTGCTCCGAACGGAACTCTTGGTGAGGAGATCATCGACATAGACTTCAACGTTGCGACCGATCTGATCTTCGAACATTTTGGTGACTAGCCTTTGATAGGTGGAACCAGCATTTTTGAGGCCGAATGGCATGACATTGTAGCAGTAGAGACCTCGGCTAGTCACAAAACATGTCTTCTCTTGATCGTCTGGATGAAGTGGAATTTGATTGTACCCAGAGTACCCATCCATGAAAGATAATAGCTCGTGGCCAGCAGTGGCATCGACGAGCCTATCAATCCTTGGCATGGGGAATGGGTCTTTGGGACAAGCCTTGTTGAGATTGGTAAAGTCGATGCAGACTCTAACCTTCCCATTCTTCTTCGGAACAGCCACTATGTTAGAGATCCATGTTGGATACTCTACTTCTCGGATGAATCCAGCTGCGAGTAACTTGGTAATTTCTTCTTGAACAGCAACTTGCAGCTCTGGTCGAATGGTGCGAGGCTTTTGCTTGACGGGCTTCACCTCTTCTTTGATCGCAAGTCGGTGACAAGCGTCCTCTGGATTGATTCCAGGCATGTCTTCGAAGCACCATGCGAAGACGTCGATATTGGACTGGAGGAAGGATACCATGTCTTGCGCTTCTGCGTTGCTAAGACCGGTACCAATAAATGTTTGTTGAGGGAGATCTCCGCTGCCTATGTTGATCGGGATGATTTCTTCAATTGAAGGTGATGCTTCCCATTCGATTGGCGGAGGTTCGGTCAGCGGAATCTCCTTTGATTGCTATTTAGAAGAGGGACCAGCTTCATCTCGTGGCCGCTTTGGAGGAGCAATGTTAATCTTTCGATCTGTTTTTGCCGCAGCAGCTTCACAAGACCTTCCAGCTTGCTGATCGCCTCGAATGCAGACGATGCCTTCTCCAGTTGCAAATTTGAGTAGTTGATGGTAAGAGGAGGAGATGGCATTGATCTGATGGAGGAATGGTCGCCCAAGAATGGCGTTATAGCTAGACATTCCTTCGACGATTGCAAACCTCACCGAGACTCGAGTCTCTCGGCTGAGGTCGATGGTAAATCTGGATTCGCCCACTGTGATGCTTTGTTCACCGTTGAAGCCGGTGATCACAGTCGGGACGACGTCGAGGCTTTGATACTTATGTCCCAGACGTTTGAAACAGTCTGAGAACATAATGTCGATGGAGCTTCCGGTGTCGATGAGGATCCGGTTGACAGTGCTGCCGTCGATAATGAGTTTCAAGACCAGAGGGTCTCGATGTGGAGTGTGAACTCCTTGAAGATCGGTGTCGTTGAAGACTATGGATGGCCAAGCCAGACCTTCGATGGGCTTCTCGATCCAGGTATCTTCTTTGTTTGCAGTAGATCGAACATGGAAGATGCGTCGAACCTGCCGATCGACTTCCTTCCCGGTCAAAGCTTGATTGTGCAGGGTTCCATGAATGCCAAAGACATTGGCATTCACAGAAATTGGTTGCCGGTTGGAAGAGATTTGATGTATCCAGCACACTTCTTTCCCCTTTGCAGAGGTTCGACGTTGATCGTGCCTGTTGTTGACGAATTCTTGAAGGTGGCCTTCTCGTAGCAAGTCTTCAAGATGGAATTTCAGCCGAAAACACCGATCGGTGGAATGGCCGTGACTTCGATGGAATTCACAGTAGACTGTTTTGTCTGCTGTGAATTTGGAATTTGGTTGAAGAGGATTGGGCCTTCGAAGATACTCGTCGTGTTGAATACGGTCGAGTATCTGCTCAACTGGCATGTTCCACTCGGTGAAAGTGGTCTTCGTTGGAGATCGATGCCCATCTTTCTTTGGTCTCTTGTTGGCTGGAGGTGCTGCTGCTTCAGCGTTGTGAGCCTTTGCAGCATACTTAGGAGCTTCTCTTTCAGCAGGCCTTCTCTTGGTTTCTCGCCCTTTCCGAGCGACTTGATCGTCTTCCACCTCAATCTCCCTCTGTATTCGATCGAACATAGCTCCCAGAGAAGGAGGGGGATTGCGGATGAAGTCATTGTAGATGTGTAGATCGAAGCGGAGAGCGTTCTGGAAAGCCAACATGATGGCTTCATCATCCAGATGTCTTCCAGAGAGAGCAGCATGCTCGTTGCGAAACCTCCTCGTGAAGCTGCGGAGAGTCTCATCTGCACCCATCCTTAGTTGATATAGAGAGTCGAGCTTCTTCTCGGGCTTCAGATTGAGTTGGTAGTGCTGTACAAAGAGTTTAGCCAAAATATTGAATTGGGTGATGGACCCAGCTCGAAGGTTGTGATACCAGTCAAGCGATGGTTCATCGAGGCTTCCTGCGAAGGTGCGGCAGAGCACGTTGTTTTCCTCTTCGTTTGGCGTTAAAGCTTGTTTGAAGGCGAGGATGTGGAGAGCTGGATCTCCTCGGATGCAGTTGAATTTGGGGAGGATAGGGGTTCTCCATCCCCTTGGAAATGCTGTCTCGAAGAGACTTCGATGGAGAGGTCCGGCAGAGGAATACCCGTCCCTACGTCCATGTCCTCGACCTTGAGGTGGGTCAAGAGACAAGATCGCAAGGTCTTGCTCTGGCATCGAAGTGTTTGCCGGTTGAAGTCGATGTCGAAGGTCCGATCCAAGTCCACTTTGAAATGGAATGGAAGGAGAAACTCTACTCTTTGAAGGAGCGCCTTTCATTTGGTGCTTCCTTGGCATATTGATCTTTGAAGGTGCCCTCTTGTCGCAGTTGCGACCAGATGAAGATTGGGAGGACTCGTCTTCAAGACGATCCCAGACACTCTGCTTCCAAGGAGCAGCAGAGGGAGTTGGGTCGCGTCGAATCCTCTCGAGGGCATCAGTGCCCATTGACCTCCGTTGTTCGGAGTAAATTGAATGTCGAGGAGGATCAACCCTCCCACTTGCGGAGGGGATCGGAATAGCAATTCCAGCTTCGGAAGCTGCCTTCTTCAGAGCATCCCTCTCAGCAGTGAGAGTGGCGTTCTGTTTCGCCAGTTGGAGTAATTGGAAATCTGTTGCAGAGACTTGGTAAGTTGATGGAGGATTTTCAGCAGGAGCAGGGACAGTCTGCCCAATTGATTGATGAGGATGAGGGGCGATCGGTCGATCGACAGATCTTCCGCTTCCTGAGTGAACCCCCATCTCGGGGACAGCAAGAGGCTGCCCGAAGTTGAGCCTTTGACTCATTGAACGAGTCTCAGGACGAGGTTGATGTTGAGTGTTACTTCCTTCTGGTTGACCCTGATGTTTGGTTCTCGCCATTCAGAGTGCGAAGGGTGCAACGAGATTGCCGACGTCCGATCAGTTGTCTGATCAACCGAGGGGGCGAGGAAGTTTGGCTATTGATCTGGTATTCGAAGTAGAGAGAGAGAACACAGCTTCTTGCTCGGATCCCACAGACGGCGCCAAACTGTGGGGGAAAATCTTCGTGCCGACCCGAAGATTCTCGCAGCACCAGTCAATTGGAGTCGAAGTTGATGCTGAAGATCGTTGATCGATCTGTTGATTGAAGTTGGAGCTTCTTTGATATATAAACAGAAAAGCAATCAGAGAGAGATTTTGACACAAGAGAAATGATCTCGGAGTTCAGCCGAAGCCTACGTCTCCGTGCTATAGGGAGCAACCCGAATTCACTAACACTTATGTTGAAGTGATCTCGACAGGCCGAGTATCACTGTAAACCCTGATCTCTCTGAAAGAAGATCAAAGGGAGATGGTTGATCTGAAATTGGTAATCTCAGAGCTCTGGTTTTTAGAATTCAGAGTTCGATTTCTGGAATCGATCCTTTTACATTCGAAGGCTCTGCTATTTATAGGCATTCTGGGTGGCGAATGGCGGTTTCTGCTGCAGTATCTGGGGATTCTCCAGGTAAAGTTACGGGCCCCGTAGTTGTCCTCGTGGACCCACCAGGCAGGGCCGGTGGGTCCCGCGGTAGTCCTCGTGGGCCCACCAGGCAGGGCCGGTGGGTCCCGCGGTAGTCCTCGTGGGCCCACCAGGCAGGGCCGGTGGGTCCCGCGGTAGTCCTCGTGGGCCCACCAGGCAGGGCCGGTGGGTCCCGCGGTAGTCCTCGTGGGCCCACCAGGCAGGGCCGGTGGGTCCCGTGGTGGATTTTTGCCAAAATTTGCACCCACAGTACGATCCATGCTAATTCATTCGCACGGATGTATCCATTCTAATTCATTTATACGATCCATTCTAATTCCATTGCACGAATGTATCCATTCTAATTCAATCGTATGATCTGTTCTAATTGATTCGCAAGATTCATTCTAATTCATTCGTAAGATCCATTCTAATTCATTCGTACGAATATATCCATTCTAATTTATTCTTATGATCCATTCTAATTTATTTGCACGATCCATTCTAATTCATTCGCACGATCCTATCTAATTCATTCGCATGAATGTATCCATTCTAATTCATTCGTACGATCCATTCTAATTCATTCGCACGAATGTATCCATTGTAATTCATTCATACGATCCATTCTAATTCATTCGCATGATCTATTCTAATTCATTAGTACAATCTATTCTAATTAATTTGAACGATCCATTCTTATTTATTCGTATTATCCATTCTAATTCATTCGTACGATCCATTCTAATTCATTCGCATAAATATATCCATTCTAAATCATTCGCACGATCCATTCTAATTCTTTCGCACGATCCATTCTAATTCATTCGTACGATCCATTCTAATTCAGTCGTACAATCCATTCTAAGTCATTCGTACGATCCATTCCAATTCACTCGCACGAATATATCCAATCTAATTTATTCGTACGATCCATTCTAATTCATTCGTACGATCCATTCTAATTCATTTGCACGAATGTATCCATTCTAATTCGTACGATCGATTCTAATTCTTTTGGACGATCCATTCTAATTCATTCGTATGGTCCATTCTAATTCATTTGTACGATCCATTCTAATTTATTCGAACGATCAATTCAAATTCATTCGTACGAACCATTCTAAATCATTCGTACGATCCATTCTAATTCATTCGTACGATCCATTCTAATTCATTTGCACGATCCATTCTAATTTATTCGCACGATCCATTCTAATTCATTTGCACGATCCATTCTAATTCATTCGTACGATCCATTCCAATTCATTCGCATGAATGTATCCATTCTAATTCATTCGTATGATCCATTCTAATTCGTTCGCACGATCAATTATAATTCATTCGCAAGATCAATTCTAATGCATTCGCACGATCAATTCTAATTCATTCATACGATCAATTCTAATTCATTCGCACGATCAATTCTAATTCATTCATATGGTCCATTCTAAGTCATTCGCACGATCCATTCGAATTCATTCGCACGATCAAATCTAATTCATTCAAATTCATTCAAACGATCCATTCTAATTCATCCGCACGATCCATTCTAATTCATTCGTATGATCAATTCTAATTCATTCGTACGATCCATTCTAATTTATTTCTAATTCAATTCTAATTCATTCGCACGATCCATTCTAATTCATTCGTACGATCCATTTTAATTCATTCGCATGAATGTATCCATTCTAATTCATTCGTATGATCCATTCTAATTCATTTGCACGATCAATTTTAATTCATTCATACGATCCATTCTAATTCATTTGTACGATCCAATCTAACTCATTCGTACGATCCATTCTAATTCATTCGTACGAATTTATCCATTCTAATTTATTCGTATGATCCATTCTAATTCATTCGTACGATCTATTCTAATTTATTCGTATGATCTATAATAATTCATTCGTACGATTCATTCTAATTCATTCGCACGAATATAGCCATTTTAATTAATTTGTACGATCCATTCTAATTTATTCGTACGATCTACTCTAATTTATTCGTATATTCCATTCTAATTCATTCGCATGAATGTATCCATTCTAGTTCATTCGTACGATCTATTCTAATTCATTCATACGATCCATTCTAATTCATTCGTACGATCCATTCTAATTCATTCATACGATCCATTCTAATTCATTCGCACGAATGTATCCATTCAAATTCATTCATACGATCCATTCTAATTCATTCGCACAATCCATACTAATTCATTCGCATAAGCCATTCTAATTCATTTATACGATCTATTCTAATTCATTTGCACGAATGTATCCATTCTAATTCATTCATACGATCCATTCTAATTCATTTACACAATTCATTCTAATTCATTCATACGAACCATTCAAATTCATTCGTACGATCCATTCTAATTCACTCGCACGAATATATCTATTCTAATTCATTCGTACGATCAATTCTAATTCATTCACGTGATCCATTCTAATTCATTCATTCGATTCATTCTAATTCATTCGTCCGATCCAATCTAATTCATTCGTACGATCCATTCTAATTCTTTTGCACGAATGTATGCATTCTAATTCATTTGTAAGATCGATTCTAATTCATTCGCATGATCCATTCTAATTCATTCGTACGATCCATTATAATTTATTCGTACAATCCGTTCTAAATAATTCGTATGATCCATTCTAATTCATTCGTACGATGCATTCTAATTCATTTGCACGAATGTATGCATTCTAATTCATTAGTATAATCCATTCTAATTCATTCGTACGACTTATTCTAATTCATTCGTACGATCTATTCTAATTCATTCGTACGATCCATTCTAATTCATTCGTATGATCCATTATAAGTCATTCGTACGAATGTATCCATTCTAATTCATTTGCACGACCCATTCTAATTCATTCGCACGATCCATTCTAATTTATTCGTACGATCCATTCTAATTTATTCGTACGATCCATTCTAATTCATTCGTATGATCCATTATAAGTCATTCGTACGAATGTATCCATTCTAATTCATTTGCACGATCCATTCTAATTCATTTGTACGATCCATTCTAATTAATTCGCACGATCCATTCTAATTTATTCGTACAATCCTTTTTAATTCAGTCGTTCGATCCATTCTAATTCATTCGGATGAATGTATCGATTCTAATTCATTCGTACAATCCATTCTAATTCATTCGCACGATCCATTCTAATTCATTTGTACGATCCATTCTAATTCATTCGTACGATCCATTCGAATTCATTTATACGATCCATTCTAATTTAGTCATACAATCCATTCTAATTCATTCGTATGATCTATTCATTCGCATGAATATATCCATTTTAATTCATTTGCACGATCCATTCCAATTCATTTGTACGATCCATTCTAATTCATTCGTAATATCCATTCTAATTCACTCATACTATCTATTCTAATTCATTCGTATGATCCATTCTAATTCATTCGGACGAATGTAACCATTCTAAGTCATTTGTATGATCCATTCTAATTGATTCGCATGATCCATTCTAATTCATTCATATGATTGATTCTAATTCATTCGTATGATCCATTCTAATTCACAGGATCCATTCTAATTCATTAAATCCATTCTAATTCAATTGTACGATCTATTCTAATCATTCGTACGATTCATTCTAATTCCTTCGCACGATCCATTCTAATTCATTCCTACGATCCATTCTAATTCCTTCGCGCGATCCATTCTAATTCATTCACACAAATGTATCCATTTTAATTCATTCATACGATCTATTCTAATTCATTCGTACGATCCATTCTCATTCATTCGTACGATCCATTCTAATTCATTCATACAATCCATTCTAATTCAGTCATACGATCCATTCTAATTAATTCATAGGAATTTATCCATTCTAATTCATTCGTACGATCCATTCTAATTCATTTGCACGATCCATTCTAATTCATTCGTACGATCCATTCTAATTCATTCATACGATACATTCCAATTTATTTGTAAAATCCATTGTAATTAATTCATACGATCCATTCTAATTCATTCGCACGAATGTATCCATTCTAATTCATTCTTACAATCCATTCTAATTCATTCGCATAATCCATTCTAATTCATTCGTACGATCCATTCTAATTCATTCGTATGATCCATTCTAATTCATTGCACGAATGTATCCATTCTAATTCATTCGTATGAATCACTCGAATTCATTCGCACGATCCATTCTAATTCATTCATATGATCCATTCTAATTCATTCGTACGATCCATTCTAATTCATTTGTATGAATATATATATTCTAATACATTCGTATGATCCATTCTAATTCATTCACACGAATGTATCCGTTCTAATTCATTCGTATGATCCATTCTAATTTATTCGCACGATCCATTCTAATTCATTCGTACGAACCATTCTAATTCATTCGTACAATCCATTCCAATTCATTCGTACGATCTATTCTAGTTCATTCATACGATCCATTCTAATTCATTCGCACGAATGTATCCATTCTAATTCATTTGTATGATCCATTCTAATTCATTCGCAAGATCCACTCTAATTCATTCATACGATCCATTCTAATTCATTCATACGATCCATTCTAATTCATTCGCACGAATGTATCTATTCTAATTCATTCGTATGATTCATTCTAATTCATTCGCATGATCCATTCTAATTCATTCGCACGATCCTTTCTAAATCATTCGCACGATTCTTTCTAATTCATTCGTACGATCCTTTATAATCATTCGTACGATCCATTCTAATTCTTTTGTACGATCCATTCTAATTCATTCGCACGAATGTAGCCATCCTAATTCAATCGTACGATCCTTTCTAATTCATTCGCACGATACATTCTAATTCATTCGTACGATCCATTCTAATTCATTCGTGCGAACTATTCTAATTCATTCGCACAAATGTATCCATTCTAATTCATTCGTGCGATCCATTCTAATTCATTCGTACGATCTATTTTAATTCATTCGTATGATCCATTCTAATTTATTCATACGATCTATTCTAATTTATTTGCACGAATGTGTCCATTCTAATTCATTTGTACGATCCATTCTAATTCATTAGCACGATCCAATCTAATTCATTCGTACGATCCATTCTAATTCATTCGCACGAATGTATCCATTCTAATCCATTCGTACGGTCCATTCTAATTTATTGCACGATCTATTCTAATTCATTCGTACGGCCCATTCTAATTTATTTGTACGATCCATTCTAATTCAGTCGTACAATCCATTCTAATTTATTCGTACAATCTATTCTAATTCATTCGCACAAATGTACACATTCTAATTCATTCGCACGATCCATTCTAATTCATTCGTACGATCCATTCTAATTTATTAGTACTATCCGCTCTAATTCATTCGTACAATCCATTCTAATTCATTTGCACGAATGTATTCATTATAATTCATTCGTATGATCCATTCTAATTCATTCGCACGATCCATTCTAATTCATTCATATGATCCATTCTAATTCATTCGTAGGATCCATTCTAATTCATTCACATGAATGTATCTATTCTAATTCATTCGTACGATCCATTCTAATTCATTCGCACGATATATTTGAATTCTTTCGTACAATCAGTTCAAATTCATTCGTACGATCCATTCTAATTCATTCGTACGATCCATTCTAATTCATTCACACGAATATATCCATTCTAATTCATTCGTACGATCCTTTCTAATTCATACGCACAATCCATTATAATTCATTCGTACGATCCATTCTAATTCATTTGTGCAATCCATTCTAATTCATTCGCAAAAATGAATCCATTCTGATTCATTCGTACGATCCATTCTAATTTATTCACACGATCCATTCTATTTTATTCGTTCAATACATTGTATTTCATTTGTACGATCCATTCTAATTTATTCGGGCGATCCATTCTAATTCATTCACACAAATGTATCCTTTCTAATTTATTCGTACGATCCATTCTATTTCATTCACACGGTCCATTCTAATTCATTTGTACTATTCATTCTAATTCTTTCGTACGATCTATTCTAATTCATTCACACGAATGTATTCATTCTAATTCATTCTTACGATCCATTCTAATTCATTCGTATGATCCATTCTAATTCATTCGCATGAATGTTTCCATTCTAATTCATTTGTACGACCTATTCTAATTCATTTGCATGATCCATTCTAATTTATTCGTACGATTCATTCTAAATCATTCGTACGATCCATTCTAATTCTTTCTGAAGATCCATTCTAATTCATTCACACGAATGTATCCATTCTAATTCATTCGTACGATCCATTCTAATTCATTCGTATGACGTCCCATTCTAATTCATTCGCAAGAATGCATCCATTCTAATTCATTCGTATGATCTATTCTAATTCATTCGTACAACCCAATCTAATTCATTGGTACGATCCATTCTAATTCATTCGCACGAATGTATCCATTCTAATTTATTCGTACGATCCATTCTAATTCATTCGCATGATCCATTCTAATTCATTCGTACGATCCATTCTAATCCATTCGTACGATCCATTCTAACTCATTCGTACGATCCATTCTAATTCATTCGCATGAATGTATCTATTCTAATTCATTAGTACGATCCATTCAAATTCATTCGCACGATCCATTCTAATTCATTCGTACGATCCATTCTAATTCATTCGTAAAAATATATCCATTATAATTCATTCGTACGATCCATTCTAATTCATTCGCACGATCCATTCTAATTCATTCGTATAATCCATTCTAATTCGATAATACGATCCATTTTAATTCATTCGCAGGAATGTATCCAATCTAATTTATTCGTACGATCCATTCTAATTCATTCGCATGATCCATTCTAATTCATTCGTACGATCCATTCTAATTCATTCGTATGATACATTATAATTCATTCGTAAGATCCATTGTAATTCATTCGTACAATCCATTCTAATTCATTCGTATGAATGTATCCATTCTAATTCATTCGTACGATCCATTCTTATTCATTCGCACGATCCATTCTAATTCATTCGTACGATCCATTCTATATCTTTCGTACAATCCATTCTAGTTCATTCGTACGATCCATTCTAATTCATTCGCACAAATGTATCCTTTCTAATTCATTCGTATAATCCATTCTAACTCATTCACATGATGCATTCTAACTCATTCGTACGATCCATTCTAATTCATTCGTACGATCCATTCTAATTCATTAGCACGAATGTATCAATTCTAGTTCATTTTTATGGTCCATTCTAATTCATTCGCACGATTAATTCTAATTCACTCGTATGATCCATTCTAATTCATTCGTACGATCTATTCTAATTCAGTCGTATAATCCATTCTAATTCATTCGTGCGATCCATTCTAATTCATTCGCACAAATGTATCCATTCTAATTCATTTGTATGATCCATTCTAATTTATTCGCACGATTCATTCTAATTCATTCGTACCATCTATTCTAATTCATTCGTACTATCCATTCTTTTTCATTCGTACGATCCATTCTAATTCATTCACATGAATGTATCCATTCTAATTCATTCGTACGATCCATTCTAATTCAATTGCATGATCCATTCTTATTCATTCATACGATCCATTCTAATTCATTCGTATGATCCATTCTAATTCATTCGCACGAATATAGCCATTCTAATTCATTCGTACGATCAATTCTAATTCATTTGCACAAATGTATCCATTCTAATTCAGTCGTACGATTCATTCTAAGTCATTCGCACGATCCATTCTAATTCATTCGTACGATTCATTCTGTTTCATTCGTACGATCCATTCTAATTCATTCGTGCGATCCATTCAAATTCATTCACACAAATGTATCCATTCTAATTCATTCATACGATCCATTCTAATTCATTTGCACGATCCATTCTAATTCATTCGTATGATCAATTGTAATTCATTCGTACGATTCATTCTAATTTATTCGTACGACCCAATCTAATTCATTCGCACGAATGTATCCATTCTAATTCGTTCATACGATCCATTCTAATTCATTCGTTCGATCCATTCTAATTTTGTCGTATAATCTATTCTAATTCATTCGTACGATCCATTCTATTTCATTCGCACGAATGTATCCATTCTAATTCATTCATACGATCAATTCCAATTCATTCAAACGATCCACTCTAATTCATTCGCATGATCCATTCTAATTCATTCGTACGATCCATTCTAATTCATTTGTACGTTCCGTTCTAATTCAGTCGTACAATCCATTCTAATTCATTTATATGATCAATTCTAATTCAGTCGTACAATCCATTCTAATTCATTCATACGATACATTCTAATTCATTTGTACGATCCATTCTAATTCATTCGCATGAATGTATCCATTCTAATTCATTCGTACGATCCATTCTAATTCATTCGCACGATCCATTTTAATTTATTCGTACGATCCATTCTAATTCTTTCTTACGATCCATTGTATTTTATTCGTACGATCCATTCTAAATCATTCACACGAATATATCAATTCTAATTCATTCGTATGATCCATTTTAATTCATTCGCATGATCCATTATAATTCATTCCTATGATCCATTCTAATTCATTCATACGATCCAATCTAGTTCATTCGCACAAATGTATCCATTCTGTGGGGGAAAATCTTCGTGCCGACCCGAAGACTCTCGCAGCACCAGTCAATTGGATTCGAAGTTGATGTCGAAGATCGTTGATCGATCTGTTGATTGAAGTCGAAGCCTTTTGATATGCAAACAGAGGAGTGCAATCAGAGAAATTGTGACACGAGATGTGATCTCGGAGTTCAGCCGAAGCCTACGTCTCCGTGCTATAGGGAGCAACCCGAATTCACTAACACTTCAGTTGAAGTGACCTCGACAGGCCGAGTGTCACTGAAAGCTCCCTGATCTCTTCGAAAGAGAAAAGAAGATCAAAGAGAGATGGTAGATCGGAAGTTAGAAATCCCAGAGCTCTGGTTCTGAAAGTCAGATCTCAGAGTGGAAATCAGATTTGTGGATCTGGATCCCCCCTTTTACATTCGAAGGCTCTGCTATTTATAGGCATTCCGGGTGGCGAATGGCGGTTTCCGTTGTAATATCTGGGGATTCTCCAGGTAAAGTTGCGGGCCCTGCGGTTGTCTTCGGGGGTCCACCAGGCAGGGCTGGTGGGTCCCGCTGTAGTCCTCGTGGGCCCACCAGGCAGGGCCGGTGGGTCCCGTGGTAGTCCTCGTGGGCCCACCAAGCAGGGCCGGTGGGTCCCGTGGTAGTCCTCGTGGGCCCACCAAGCAGGGCCGGTGGGTCCCGCTGTAGTCCTCGTGGGCCCACCAGGCAGGGCCGGTGGGTCCCGTGGTAGATTTATGCCAAAATTTGCACCCACAGTTACCCCCTCCAAGTTAGCTAGAGTGCATTCTGGCTGGCTTGGACTTGGTGCAAAAAATAGCAACTTCCTGTTTTGAAAAACGGACACGAAGAAACTTGTTGTATGTTAGAGAAAAAAGGACCGATCGGTCAATTTTGACCGATCGGTCAAATTTGACCGAACGGTCGAATTTGACCGATCGGTCAATTTCGACCGATCGGTCGAAATCGACCGGTCACGTTTTGAGTGATCGGTCAAAAAACTTGGTTTTTTGACCGATCTAGTACAAAATTGACCGATCGGTTGATTTCGACCGATCGGTCAATTTTGACCGATCGGTCGAATTCAACCGGTCACGTTTTGAGTGATCGGTCAAAAAACTTGGTTTTTTGACCGATCTAGTACAAAATTGACCGATCGGTTGATTTCGACCGATCGGTCAATTTTGACCGATCGGTCGAATTCAACCGGTCACGTTTTGAGTGATCGGTCAAAAAACTTGGTTTTTTGACCGATCTAGTACAAAATCGACCGATCGGTTGAAATCGACCGATCGGTCAATTTTGACCGATCGGTCGAATTCAACCGGTCAAGAATCGGGTGATCGGTCAAAAAACAGGGTTTTTTGACCGATCCAGTAGTAAATTTGACCGATCAAATAACTTTCGCCGATCGGACATGTTTGTCCGATCGGTGAAAAATATCCGGTCAAGGTTCGAGTGATCGGCAAAAAACCTTGGTTTTTTGCCAGATCCAGTAGAAATTTGACCGATCGGATAACTTTCGCCGATCGGACATGTTTGTCCGATCGGTGAAAAATATCCGGTCAAGGTTCGAGTGATCGGCAAAAAACCTTGGTTTTTTGCCAGATCCAGTAGAAATTTGACCGATCGGATAACTTTCGCCGATCGGACATGTTTGTCCGATCGGTGAAAAATATCCGGTCAAGGTTCGAGTGATCGGCAAAAAACCTTGGTTTTTTGCCAGATCCAGTAGAAATTTGACCGATCGGATAACTTTCGCCGATCGGACATGTTTGTCCGATCGGTGAAAAATATCCGGTCAAGGTTCGAGTGATCGGCAAAAAACCTTGGTTTTTTTGCCAGATTCAGTAGGAATTTGATCGATCGGATAACTTTCGCCGATCGGACATGTTTGTCCGATCGGTGAAAAATATCCGGTCAAGGTTCGAGTGATCGGCAAAAAACCTTGGTTTTTTGCCAGATCCAGTAGGAATTTGACTGATCGAAGTAAAGTTTTGAACCTGCCCTTCAGAGAAGATTTACTGCTTTGTTTTTCGATATTTTGGCAGAGTTTTGAACATTGATGGAGCTTGATTCTTCTTGTTTTGAATCCTTGGTTGGCTTGATGGTTGCTTTGAACCGGCGGTCCGGTTTACCCAGACCGGTGTCTTGTTTGGACCGTTGGTTCATGTGGACCGGTAGGTCCGACGTTTCGCCTGGTCGCGACTGTTCGCCTGGTTTTGCGCTTGCTACGGATGGATGCCACGTGTACCTACAAAAACACGCGATTTGATATGGTGAAGACACGTGTCTTCTTGATTTGCGCACCTGTTTCATCCCGGGTATATAAGTTTTTCTCGCTGTCATTTTCGGCTCACGCTTTCAGAATTTTCTTGAAGTCCAGAGCTTTTGCTTTTGATCTTCCGTTCTCCATCTCCTTTCGATCGGTCAAATGGCATCTCCGGGCAGCTCGAAGAAGGGTGCTGTTCCATCCAAGAGGAAGGGCAAGGAAGTTGTCGAGGTTTCTTCTGCTCCGAAGGGCCGAGGCAAAGGCAGGGCCGAATTGATCGAACTTGGTCAACTTGGTAAGAGGCACCAGGGAGTTGGATTTGCTTCTGCACCGTCAAGGCCAGAGCAGATCCCCAAGGCCAAATTTGTTCTCTGCCCGCAGATACCTTTGGAGGCGGAGCCTGAGTTTGGGTACAACATCGGCAGCAAGCTTACAGATGCAAAGAGGGAGAATCTGCATGAGTTGCTGTCATTCTTCACAGAGGGAAAGTCTCGACCAACACTTCCAGGTGTGTTATCTGCTTTTGGTGTCGATAGGAGGACAGTCTTTGTCTCCTGGGCTAGCAAGGAACAAGTGATGGGAACTATCGTCACGATCGGCCAGCTCAACTGCGGTCTGCGCCTCCCCCTACCTCCTTTTGCTGCGAGGTTGCTGAATGTCTCCGGTCTCTGTCCCGGGCAGGTGACTGGAAACTCCTGGAGGATCATCTACGCTTTCTGTCGCGTAGAGTCAGACTTTTAGGAGAAGCTGAGGGAATGCTACTCCAGCATCCCTGAAGGTGAAGAGGCCCGAGTCGAGCTGGGGTACTTCTTCTACCACTACAGATGGGCTTGGAGGAAGGACAGCCCGTTCTACTACTTGACAGGTGTTAGTGCTCTCCGCCCGCTCTCTGACACCATCGGCTCCGACAAGCTCTACACCGATTGGCCGTTGTCGATATCTGGTGCATGGACCCCTATGTCCGTTCCAGAGGTCCCTCGGTACAAAGTGCACAAGGAGACCGATATGTTCTGCACGGGAGGAGCTCTCTCTTGGCCTCCGGAACGAGTAGGGGCCCTGGACAATCTCTTCCTGGAGTTGACGTGCGGGACCAGGTCGTGGAGGCAGTTTTCGAATTGCCCAGTCCGACACGGCAAGGCCAACCTTCTCCATCGATCGAAGCTGCGATATGAAGACAACGAGGTAATCTACTCTGATTATGAGGAAGACCCTCAGTCTGGAAAAATTGTTAGAAAGCGTCGATTCGAAAAGAAGGCTTATGCTGCCAGGCGCGCCCTCCCCTTAGAGAAGCTGGTGGTTCCGAAGGGACCAGCGAAGAAGAAAAGGAAAATCCTCATCCAGCAGGAGGATGAGGAGGAGAAAAAGAAAGAGGAAGAAGAGGAACAAGATAGAGAGGAGGAAGGTGGAGGCGAAGAAGGCGAGGGTGGTGACGATGATGATGATGAAGATGATGATGGTACTGACAGCGACGGGGGAGAGGATGAAGAAGATGAGGATGATGAAGATGGGGGTGGTGAGGAAGAGATTCCTCCCACCCCCACCGATGGTGGTTATGGACATGGGGGTGGTGAGGAAGAAATTCCTCCCACCCCCACTGGTGGTGCTGACGAGGGATCGCAGCCTATCCTCATAGACGAGGGTAAGGCTCGAAGGATGGAAGGAGTTATGGACGCCACGGGAGATGGTTCCAGGGTGATTCCAACTTACGACTTCGGGGAGCTGAAAAGGAACACTCTGCGCTTCAAGATCAAGCTATCGGGGAGTGGTGGGGTTGGAAGCAACCCCACACCCCTCGATCAGATACCTCCCGAGGTCCCCCGTCTCGAAGGGGGAACAACGAGTGGGGGTGTGGAGGTTGAACAACCCCCACCCCCCTCACATTCTCTGTTCGAAGAGGTAGTTGCCATGGTGGCAGGGCTCGACCATTCGAGCGGGCATGAGGACGAAGGGGGAGCTTCACCTCCTCGAGACATTCACTCTCCTGCTCATTTGGAGAGAGGAAGCCGGGTTGGTGAAGCCACTCCTCAACTCTTGCCAGAGCCAACCCTCAGCAAGGAGAAATCGACCCCCAAGGGTAAGAGCTCCGACCGCAGGAAGGGAAAAGCTCCTCAAGTCGAGGCTTCAGGTATTTGTACTAACTTGTTCTGCTTGACTGTCTTGTCATTGAAAACTCGAAAATATTCTAACACTTTGAATTTTTGTCGATTGTAGGTACGCCTGCTGGCTCGACTCCGAAGATGAGGAGTTTGGGTGATGTGGACATCAACCATCCCACCAACGCGATCCGTAAGCTCTGCAATCTTCCGGGAGCTCCTTTTGAAGAAGCCTTCGATCGGCTTGAAGTTGTGGTATGTGCATATGCTTGATCAACTATTTGAGTTGTCTTTGAGATAATTCTAACTATTTGTTCATTTGCAGACTGGAGCCTGTTTGAGAATTGCAAGCAAGCTTTCCAGGAAGGCAGGAGAACGAGAGGCCGCTGCTGAGGTGTCTCGTTTGACGGCTGAACTGGAGGCTGTGAGCACGGAGAGAGATGAGCTGAGAGAACAACTGACTTCGAAGAAAGTCTCTCTCAAAACGCTACAGGATCGTTGTGAGGCACAGAGTCACGAGCTCGAATCCTTGAAGACTCGACTCTCCAAGGTTGAGGACGTGTCCTGCGGTTGCACTATCGAGATCACAGAGCTGAAGCAACAACTTGCTACTCAGCACGCTGCCTTCACTGCCAGAGAAGAAACTTCGAAGAAGGCACTGGAGCATGCGTTGTCTGAATGCAAAGTTTACAAGGAAACAGCTGAGAAGGCGGCTGAAGCACTACGGACTCACGTAGCTAGCGTCCGATCTTCCAAGGCCTCGGTGGCGAGCAAAGCTCGTGCTGGATCTGAGGGAGAGAAGTCGCATGCGAAGAGTGTGGCCAAGCCTTGAGACTTTTCCCCTTCTTTGTTGTTGTACTCTGTAAACTTTTGGGATGTAACAGCTCACTTTTGTATCTGGCATATTTTGATAATAAAAGATCTTCTTGGTGTTTGAAAATTGAATGTCTTCTTGAGTTGCATGCCTTGTGTTTGAACTCTTTGAATGCTGCGTTCTGGATGGTATTGAAATATTTGAATACATATGCACACTTGAATGTAAAGGGATGAGTCGTAACTCGATTACCCAAACTGCTGAGTAACTTGAAAATTGAACTCTGTTGTAGCATATAACTTTGAAATCGTTAACATTTGTATGTGAGGGGTAGAGTCGCAACTCAAGCACCCAAACTTGTTAGACGATATTGAAATTGATTGAAATAGAATATTGAAATTCGAAGGTCAGTTTAACATTTGCTAGTAAGGGGTCGAGTCGCAACTCTAACACCCAAACATGTTAAGACCTGGTAACTTGAAATTGAGAGTTGTGCTGTTTCACAACCCGAAACCGTTTAACATTTGTATGTAAAGGGTCGTGTCGCAACACGAGGCCCTAAACATGTAAAGGGTCGTGTCGCAACACGAGGCCCTAAACTTGTTAAACGACCTGGTCATTTGAAATTGAGAGTTGTGCTGTTTCACAACCCGAAATCGTTTAACATTTGTACGTAAAGGGTAGTGTCGCAACACGATGCCCTAAACTCGTTAAACGACCTGGTAGCTTGAAGGTTGAGCTGGCTCTTGAATTTGCTTGAAGGTTTGAAACTGAATGTTTCATTGTCTCATAACTCAGAATTCGAACGGGCAAGTAGACACCTGAGAGCAATCTTTATTCAGCATAGAATTTACATCATAGATAGAACAATTTAAGATCTCAAGCATTCCAGGCTCGTGGCAGTCGATAGAATCCTTTGCTCCCTCCTGATTTGACTATGTACGGACTTTCCCAGTTGGGAGCTAGTTTCCTGCTGCTGTGTTCTCTGGCAATACGAATGGTTGCTTAGAAGTTGACCATCTCTAACCCCCATATCTGCCAGTCTTGTGGGAGATCTTCATTGTCGATGCTTGTCGGAATGATCTTGCCTGCCTTTGACAAATTCATGGAGATGTCCTAGACGTAGCAAATCTTCCAAATGATACTTCAGCCGGTGGCATTGATCGGTAGAATGTCCATGACTGCGATGGAAATCACAGTAGACTGTTTTATCTGCAGTGGCCTTAGTGTCGGGCTGCAGTGGATTAGGCCATCGGAGGAACTCTTCATGCTGAATTCGATTGAGGATCTGTTCGATTGGTAGATTCCATTTGGTAAAAGTAGTCTTCTTGGGAGGAGATCGGCGTTCATCGTTTCTTAATCGCTTGGGTGCGGGAGGAACTTCTGTTTCTGCGTTGTAGGCTCTGGTAGCATATTTTGTGGTTTCCCTTTCGGCGGGTCGCCTCTTCGTCTCTCGTCCCTTTCGGGCAACTTGATCATCCTCAACCTCAATTTCCCGTTGGATTCGATCAAACATTGAACCTAGGGAAGGAGGAGGATTGCGAATGAAGTCGTTGTAGATGTGCATGTCGAAGCGGAGTGCATTCTGAAATGCCAACATGATAGCTTCATCATCCAGATGCCTCCCAGAGAGGGCAGCGTGCTCATTGCGAAATCTCCTTGTGAAGCTGCGAAGACTCTCATCCGAACCCATCCTTAGCCGATAGAGGGAATCGAGCTTCTTCTCAGGCTTTAGATTAAGTTGATAATGTTGCACAAAGAGATTGGCTAAGACGCTGAACTGAGTAATGGATCCAGCTCGAAGGTTGTGATACCAATCGAGGGATGGCTCATCGAGGCTCCCAGCGAAGGTGCGGCAGAGCATATTGTTTTCTTCTTCGTGTGGTGTTAGAGCTTGCTTGAAAGCAAGTATATGGAGGCTTGGATCTCCTCTAATACAGTTGAATTTGGGGAGGACAGGAGTTCTCCATCCCCTTGGAAATGTTCTCTCAAAGAGACTTCGATGTAGAGGCCCGGCAGAAGAATACCCATCCCTACGACCATGTCCTCGACCTAGAGGTGGGTCAAGAGGCAAGATCGCAAGGTCTTGCTCTGGTATTGAAATGTTTGCCGGTCGAAGTCGATGTCGAAGGTCCGATCCAAGTCCACGTTGGAGTGGAATAGAAGGGGAGACTCTACTTTTTGAAGGAGCGCCTTTCATTTGGTGCTTCCTTGGCAGGTTGAGCTTCGATGGTGCTCTTTTGTCGCAGTTACGACCAGATGAAGATTGGGAGGACTCGTCTTCAAGACGATCCCAAACACTCTGCTTCCAAGGAGCAGCAGAGGGAGTTGGGTCGCGTCGAATCCTCTCGAGAGCATCAGTGCCCATTGACCTCCGTTGTTCGGAGTAAATTGAATGTCGAGGAGGATCAACCCTCTCACTTGCGGAGGGGATCGGAATAGCAATTCCAGCTTCGGAAGCTGCCTTCTTCAGAGCATCCCTCTCAGCAGTGAGGGTGGCGTTTTGCTTTGCCAATTGGAGTAGTTGGAAATCGATTGCAGAGATCTGGTAAGTCGATGGAGGATCTTCAGCAGGAGCAGGGACAGTCTGCCCAATTGATTGATGAGGATGAGGGGCGATTGGTCGATCGACTGATCTCCCGCTTCCTGAGTGAACTCCCATCTCGGGAACAGCAAGGGGCTGCCCGAAGTTGAGCCTTTGACTCATTGAATGAGTCTCAGGACGAGGTTGATGTTGAGTGTTACTTCCTTCTGGTTGACCCTGATGTTTGGTTCTCGCCATTCAGAGTGCGAAGGGTGCAACGAGATTGCCGACGTCCGATCAGTTGTCTGATTAACCGAGGGGACGAGGAAGTTTGACTATATTGATATGGTAGTCGAAGTAGAGAGAATACAGCTTTTTGCTCGAATCCCACAGACGGCGCCAAACTGTGGGGGAAAATCTTCGTGCCGACCCGAAGACTCTCGCAGCACCAGTCAATTGGATTCGAAGTTGATGTCGAAGATCGTTGATCGATCTGTTGATTGAAGTCGAAGCCTTTTGATATGCAAACAGAGGAGTGCAATCAGAGAAATTGTGACACAAGATGTGATCTTGGAGTTCAGCCAAAGCCTACATCTCCGTGCTATAGGGAGCAACCCGAATTCACTAACACTTCAGTTGAAGTGACCTCGACAGGCCGAGTGTCACTGAAAGCTCCCTGATCTCTTCGAAAGAGAAAAGAAGATCAAAGAGAGATGGTAGATCGGAAGTTAGAAATCCCAGAGCTCTGGTTCTGAAAGTCAGATCTCAGAGTGGAAATCAGATTTGTGGATCTGGATCCCCCCTTTTACATTCGAAGGCTCTGCTATTTATAGGCATTCCGGGTGGCGAATGGCGGTTTCCGTTGTAATATCTGGGGATTCTCCAGGTAAAGTTGCGGGCCCTGCGGTTGTCTTCGGGGGTCCACCAGGCAGGGCTGGTGGGTCCCGCTGTAGTCCTCGTGGGCCCACCAGGCAGGGCCGGTGGGTCCCGTGGTAGTCCTCGTGGGCCCACCAAGCAGGGCCGGTGGGTCCCGTGGTAGTCCTCGTGGGCCCACCAAGCAGGGCCGGTGGGTCCCGCTGTAGTCCTCGTGGGCCCACCAGGCAGGGCCGGTGGGTCTCGTGGTAGATTTATGCCAAAATTTGCACCCACACATTCTAATTCATTCGTAGGATCCATTCTAATTCATTCACACGATCCATTCTAATTCATTTGTACTATCCTTTCTAATTCACTTGTATAATTCATTCTAGTTCATTTGTACGATCCATTATAATTCATTCGCACGAATGTATCCATTCTAATGTATTCATACAATCCATTCTAATTCATTCACACAATCCATTCTAAGTCATTCGTACTATCCATTCTAATTTATTTGCACGATCCATTCAAATTCATTCGTACGATCCATTCTAATACATTCGTACGATCCATTCTATTTCATTCGCATGATCCATTCTAATTCATTCGTACTATCCATTCTAATTCCTTCGTACGATCTATTCTAATTCAATCACACGAATGTATTCGTTCTAATTCATTCGTACGACCATTCTCATTCATTCGTATGATCCATTCTAATTCATTCGCACGAATGTTTCCATTCAAATTAATTCATACGATCTATTCTAATTCATTCGCACGATCCATTCTAATTCATTCGTGTGATCCATTCTAATTCATTCGTACGATCCATTCTAATTCATTCTGACGATCCATTCTAATTCATTCGCATGAATGTATCCATTCTAATTCATTCAAACGATGCATTCTAATTCATTCGTACGATCCATTGTAATTCATTCGTATGTTCCATTCTAATTTATTCGCACGAATATATCTATTCTAATTCATTCGTATGATCCATTCTAATTCATTCGTACAATCCATTCCAATTCATTCGTACGATCCATTCTAATTCATTCGTACGATCCTTTCTAATTCATTCGCACGAATGTATCCATTCTAATTCATTCGTATGATGCATTCTAATCCATTCACATGATCCATTCTAATGGATTCGTATGATCCATTCTTATTCATTCATACGATCCATTCTAACTTATTCCTACGATCCATTCTAATTCATTCGCACGATTGTATCCATTCTAATTCTTTCGAACGATCCATTCTAATTCACTCATACGATCCATTCTAATTCATTCGTATGAATGTATCCCTTCTAATTCATTCATACGATCCATTCTAATTCATTCGCACGATCCATTCTAATTCATTCGCACGATCCTTTCTAATTCATTCACACGATCCATTCTAATTAATTCACAGGAATGTATGCATTCTAATTCATTCGTACGATCCATTCTAATTCATTCGCATGATCCATTCTAGTTCATTCGTACGATCCATTCTAATTCATTCGTACGATACTTTCTAATACATTCGTAAGATCCATTGTAATTCATTCGTACGATCCATTCTAATTCATTCGCACAAATGTTTCCATTCTAATTCATGCGTACGATCCTTTCTAATACATTCGCACGATCCATTCTAATTCATTCTTACAATCCATTCTAATTCTTTCGTACGATCCATTTTAATTCATTCGTACGATCCATTCTAATTCTTTCGCACGAATATATCCAGTCTAATTCATTTGTATGATCCATTCTAATTCATTTGCACGATCCTTTCTAATTCATTCGTATAATCCATTCTAATTCATTCGTATGATCCTTTCTAATTCATTTGTACGATCCATTTCAATTCATTCGCACGATCCATTATAATTCATTCGTACGATCCATTCTAATTTATTCATGCGATCCATTCTAATTAATTCGCACAAATGTATCCATTCAAATACATTCGTACGATCCATTCTAAATTATTCGCACGATCCATTCTAATTCATTCGTACTTTCCATTCTAATTTATTTGTATGATCCGTTCTAGTTCATTCGTAAGATCTATTCTAATTCATTCGCACGAACGTATCCATTCTAATTCATTCATACAATCCATTCTAATTCATTCGCACGATCGATTCTAAGTCATTCGTACTATCCATTCTAATTCATTTGCACGATCCATTGAAATTCACTCGTACAATCTATTCTAATTCATTCGTACGATCCATTCTAATTCATTCGCACGAATGTATCCATTCTAATTAATTCATACGATCCATTCTATTTCGTTCACACGATCCATTCTAATTCATTCATACTATCCATTCTAATTCCGTCGTACGATCCATTCTAATTCATTCACATGAATGTATTCGTTCTAATTTATTCGTACGATCCATTCTAATTAATTCGTATGATCCATTCTAATTCATTCGCACGAATGTTTCCATTCAAATTTATTTGTACGATCTATTCTAATTCATTCGCAAGATCCATTCTAATTCATTCATACGATTCATTCTAATTCATTCGTATGAACTATTCTAATTCATTCTGACGATCCATTCTAATTCATTTGCACGAATGTATCCATTCTAATTCATTCATACGATCCATTTTAATTCATTCGTACGATCCATTCTAATTCATTCGTATGATCCATTCTAATTCATTCACACGAATGTATCCATTCTAATTCATTAGTACGATCCATTTTAATTCATTCGTACAATCCATTCCAATTCATTCGTACGATCCATTCTAATTCATTCATACGATCCTTTCTAATTCATTCGCACGAATGTATCCATTCTAATTCATTCGTATGATGCATTCTAATCCATTCGAATGATCCATTCTAATTGATTCGTATGATCCATTCTAATTCATTCGTACAATCCTTTCTAACTCATTCGTACGATCCATTCTAATTCGTTGGCACGAATATGAACATTCTAATTCTTTCGTACGATCCGTTCTAATTCATTCATATGAATGTATCCCTTCTAATTCATTCGTACGATCTATTCTAATTCATTCGCATGATCCATTCTAATTCATTCGTATGATCTATTCTAATTCATTCGTACGATCCATTCTAATTCAGTCATACGATCCATTCTAATTAATTCGCAGGAATGTATGTATTCTAATTCATTCGTACGATCCATTCTAATTCGTTCGCATGATCCATTCTAATTCATTCGTACGATCCATTCTAATTTATTTGTACGATACATTCTAATTCATTCGTAAGATCCATTGTAATTCATTCGTACGATCCATTCTAATTCATTCGAACGAATGTTTCCTTTCTAATTCATTCGTACGGTCCATTCTAATATATTCGCACGATCCATTCTAGTTCTTTCGTATGATCCATTCTAATTCATTCGTACGATCCATTCTAATTCATTCGCACGAATGTGTCCATTCTAATTCATTCGTATGATCTATTCTAATTCATTCGCACGATTCATTCTAATTCATTCGTACCCATTCTAATTCATTCGCACGAATGTATCCATTCAAATTCATTCACACGATCCATTCTAATTCATTCATACGATCCATTCTAATTCAGCCATACAATCAATTCTAATTCATTCGTGCGATCCATTCTAATTCTTTTGCACGAATGTATCCATTCTAATTCATTCGTACGATCCATTCTAATTCATTCGCACGATCCATTCTAATTCATTCGTACTATCCATTCTAATTCATTCGTAAAATCCATTCTAATTCATTCACATGAATATATCCATTCTAATTCATTCGTACGATCTATTCTAATTCATTCGCATAAATATATCCATTGTAATTCATTCGTACGATCTATTCTAATTCATTCGCACGATCTTTTCTAATTCATTCATACGATCCATTCTAATTTATTCGTATCATCCATTCTAATTAATTTGCATGAATGTATCCATTCTAATTCATTCGTACGATCCATTCTAATCCATCCGTACGATCAATTCTAATTCATTTGCACGATCCATTATAATTTATTTGTACAATCCATTCTAATTCATTCGTATGATCCATTCTAATTCATTCACACGAAGGTGTCCATTCTAATTCATTCGTACTATCATTTCTAATTCATTCGTGCGATCCATTCTAATTCATTCGCTCAAAATCTATCCATTCTAATTCATTCATACGATCCATTCTAATTCATTCGCACGATCCATTTTAATTCATTCGTACGATTCATTCTAATTCAATCATATGATCCATTCTAATTCATTGCACAAATGTATCCATTCTAATTCATTCATACGACCCATTCTAATTCATTCGTACGATCCATTCTAATTCATTCGCACAATCCTTTCTAATTCATTCGTATGATCCATTCTAATTCATTCATACGATCCATTCTAATCATTTGTATAATCCATTCTAATTCATTCGTAAGATCCATTCCAATTCATTCGTACGATCCATTCTAATTCATTGGCACGATCCATTATAATTCATTCGTGCGATCCATTCTAATTCATTCGTACGATCCAATCTAATTGATTTGGGTGGTCCTTTCTAATTCATTCGCACATAATATATCCATTCTAATTCATTCATACGATCCATTCTAATGCATTCACACGATCCATTCTAATTCATTCGTACAATCCATTCTAATTCATTCGTACGGTCCATTCTAATTCATTCGTACGATTAATTTTAATTCATTCGCACGAATATATCCATTATAATTTATTCGTACGATACATTCTGATTCATTCGCACGATCCATTCTTATTCATTCATATGATCCATTCTAATTCATTCGTACGATACATTCTAATTCATTCGTACGATCCATTCTAATTCATTCGCATGAATGTATCCATTCTAATTCATTCGTATGATCCATTCTAATTCATTCGTACAATCCATTCGAATTTATTCATACGATCCATTCTAATTCATTCGTTTGATCCATTCTAATTCAGTCGTACAATCCATTCGAATTCATTCGTAAGATCCATTCTAACTCATTCAAACGAATGTATCCATTCTAATTCAATCATATGATCCATTCTAATTCATTCACACGATCCATTCCAATTCATTCGTACGATCCATTCTAATTCATTCGTACTATCCAGTCAAATTCATTCGTACGATCCATTCTTATTCATTCGCACGAATGTATCCATTCTAATTCGTTCGTACGATCCATTCTAATTCATTCGTACAATCCATTCTAATTCATTCGCACGAATGTATCCATTTTAATTCATTCCTACGATCCATTCTAGTTTATTCGCACGAACCATTATATTTCATTCGTACGATCCATTTTAATTCATTCGTACGATCTATTCTAATTCATTTGTGTGATCCATTCTAATTCATTCGCACAAATGTATCCATTTTAATTCATTCGTACGATCCATTCTAATTCATTCGTATGATCCATTCTAATTCATTCGTACGATCCATTCTAATTTATTCGCACGAATGTATCCATTCTAATTCATTCGTATAATCTATTCTAATTCATTCGTACGATCCATTCTACTTCATTCGTACGATCAATTCTAATTCATTTGTACGATATATTCTAATTCATTCGTACGATCCATTCTAATTCATTCGAATGAATGTATCCATCTTAATTCATTCGTATGACCCATTCCAATTCATTCGCACGATCCATTCTAATTCATTCGTACGATCCATTCTAATTCATTCGTATGATCCATTCTAATTCATTTGTACGATCTATTTTGATTCATTCGCACGAATATATCCATTCTAATTCATTCATATGATCCATTCTAATTCAATCGCATGATTTATTCTAATTCATTCGTACGATCTATTCTAATTCATTCGTATGATCTACTCTAATTCATTCGTACGATCCATTCTAATTCATTCGCATGAATGTATCCAGTCGAATTCATTCGTACGATCCATTCTAATTCATTCTCATGATCCATTCTAATTCATTCGTACGATCCAATCTAATTAATTTGTACGATCCATTCTAATTCAGTAGTACAATCCATTCTAATTCATTCGAACGATCCATTCAAATTCATTTGCATGAATGTATCCATTCTAATTAATTCGTACGATCCATTCTAATTCATTCGCACAAATGTATCCTTTCCAATTCATTCGTACGATCCATTCTAATTTATTCGCACAATCCATTCTAATTCATTTGTATGATTCATTCAAATTTATTCGTATGAACCTTTCTAATTCATTCGCACGAATTTATCCATTCTAATTCACTCGTACGATCCATTTTAATTCATTCGTCTGATACATTCTATTTCATTCGTACGATCCATTCTAATTCATGGGCACGAATTTATCCATTCTAATTCATTGCTACGATCTATTCTAATTCATTCACACGATCCATTTTAATTCATTCCTACGATCCATTCTAATTCATTCGCACGATCCATTCTAATTCATTCGCACGAATGTATCAATTCTAATTCATTCATACGATCCATTCTAATTTATTCGCACGATCCATTCTAATTCATTCACATGATCCATTCTAATTCATTCGTACTATCCATTCTAACTTATTCGTACGATCCATTCTAATTCATTCGCAAGAATGTATCCATTCTAATTCATTCGTACGATCCATTCTAATTCATTCGTACGATCCATTCTAATTCATTCGCACGAATATAGCCATTCTAATTCATTCATTTGATCCATTCTAATTCAGTCGTACTATCAATTCTAATTCATTCGAACGAATGTATCTATTCTAATTCATTCATACGATCCGTTCTAATTCATTCGTATGATCCATTCTAATTCATTCGTATGATCAATTCTAATTCATTCGTACGATCCATTCTAACTCATTCGCACGAATGTATCCATTCAAATTCATTCGTATGATCTAGTCTAAATAATTCGCACGATCTATTTTAATTCATTCGTACGATCCATTCTAATTCATTCGTGCGATCCATTCTAATTCATTCGTATGATCTATTCTAATTCATTCGCACGAATGTATCCATTCTAATTTATTCACAAGATCTATCCTAATTCATTCGTACGATCCATTATAATTTATTCGTATAATCCATTCTAATTCATTCGCACGAATGTATCCATTCTAATTCATTCGTACGATCCATTCTAATTCATTCCTACGATCCATTCTAATTCAGTCGTACAATCCAATCTAATTCATTCGTGCGATCCATTCTAATTCATTCATACGATCAATTCTAATACATTTGCATGAATATATCCATTCCAATTCATTCATACGATCGATTCTAATTCATTCGTACGATCCATTCTAATTCATTCGCATGATCCATTCTAATTCTTTCGCACGATCCATTCTAATTCATTCGCATGATCCATTCTAATTTATTCGCACGAATATATTCATTCTAATTCATTTGTACGATCCATTCTAATTCATTCGCTCGAATGTATCCATTCTAATTCATTCGTATGATCCATTCTACTTCATTCACACGATCCATTCTAATTTTTTCGTACGATCCATTCGAATTCATTCATACGATCCATTCTAATTCATTCGTACGATCAATTCTAATTCATTTGTACGATCCATTCTAATTCATTCCTACGATCCATTCTAATTCATTCATACGA
The DNA here is from genome assembly GCA_947650365.1 of Chamaelirium japonicum. Taxonomy (NCBI): domain Eukaryota; kingdom Viridiplantae; phylum Streptophyta; class Magnoliopsida; order Liliales; family Melanthiaceae; genus Chamaelirium; species Chamaelirium japonicum. The sequence goes on along the minus strand of OX393550.1, from coordinate 76,702,401 downwards.
TCCATTCTAATTCAGTCGTACAATCCAATCTAATTCCTTCGTGCGATCCATTCTAATTCATTCATATGATCCATTCTAATACATTTGCATGAATATATCCATTCTAATTCATTCATACGATCGATTCTAATTCATTCGTACGATCCATTCTAATTCATTCGCATTATCCATTCTAATTATTTCGCACGATCCATTCTAATTCATTCACACGATCCATTCTAATTCATTCGCACGAATATATTCATTCTAATGCATTTGTACGATCCATTCTAATTCATTCGCTCGAATGTATCCATTCTAATTCATTCGTATGATCCATTCTACATCATTCGCACGATCCATTCTAATTTTTTCGTACGATCCATTCGAATTCATTCTTACGATCCATTCTAATTCATTCGTACAATCCATTCTAATTCATTCGTACGGTCCATTCTAACATATTCGTACGATCCATTCTAATTCAATCGCACGAATGTATCTATTCTAATTCATTCATACGATCCATCTAATTTATTCGCACGATCCATTCTAATTCATTCATACGATCCATTCTAATTCATTCGTACGATCCATTCTAATTCATTCGCACAAATGTGGCCTTTCTAATTCATTCGTATGATCCATTCTAATTCATTCGTACGATCCATTCTAATTCATTCGCATGATCTATTCTAATTCATTCGTACGATCCATTCTAATTCATTCGCACGATCTATTCTAATTCATTTGCATAATCTATTCTAATTCATTCGTACTATCCATTCTAATTCATTCGCACGAATATATCCATTCTAATTCATTTGTACGATCCACTCTAATTCATTCGCACGATCCATTCTAATTCATTCGTACGAACCATTCTAATTCATTCGTACGATCCATTCTAATTCATTCCCACGAATGTATTCATTATAATTCATTCGTATGATCTATTCTAATTCATTCACACGATCCATTCGAATTTATTCGTTCGATCCATTCTAATACATTCGTACGATCCATTCTAATTCAGTCATACAATCCATTCTAATTCATTCGTACGATCAATTCTAATTCATTCTTACGATCCATTCTAATTCATTCGTACGATCCATTCTAATTCATTCGCATGAATGTATCCATTCTAATTCATTCGTACGATCTAGTCTAATTCATTCGCACGATCTATTCTAATTCAATCGTACGAACCATTCTAATTTATTCGAACGATCCATTCTAATACATTCGCACAAATGTATCCATTCTAATTCATTCGTAGGATCCATTCTAATTCATTCGCACTACCTATTCTAATTCATTCGTATGATCCATTCTAATTCATTCATACAAACCATTCTAATTCATTCGCACGAATATATCCGTTCTAATTCATTCGTTCGATCTATTCTAATTCATTTATCTGATCCATTCTAATTCATTTGTACGATTCATTCTATTTCATTCGCACGAATATATCCATTCTAATTCATTCGTACGATCCATTCTAATTCATTCGCACGATCCATTCTAATTCATTTGTATGATCCATTCTAATTCATTCGCACGAATGTATCTATTCTAATTCATTCGTTCGATCCATTCTAATACATTCGCATGATCCATTCTAATTCACTCACACCATCCACTTTAATTCATTCGTACTATCCATTCTAACTTTTTCGTACGATCCATTCTAATTCATTCGCACGAATGTATCCATTCTAATTCATTCATACGATCCATTCTATTTCATTCACATGATCCATTCTAATTCATTCGTACGATCCATTCTAACTTATTCGTACTATCCATTCTAATTCATTCGCACGAATGTATCCAATCTAATTCATTCGTACAATCCATTCTAATTTATTCGCACGATCCATTCTAATTCATTCATACTATCCATTCAAATTCATTCGTACAATTCATTCTAATTCATTCGTACGCTCCATTCTAATTCATGCGCACGAATGTAACCATTCTAATTCACTTGTACGATCAATTCTAATTTATTCATACGGTCCATTCTAATTCATTCGTACGATCCATTCTAATTCATTCGTACGAATGTATCCATTCAAATTCATTCATACGATCCATTCTAATTCATTCGCACGATCCATTCTAATTCATTCATACGATCCATTATAATTCATTAGTACGATCCATTCTAATTCATTCCTATGATCTATTCTAATTCATTCGCACGAATGTATCCATTCTAATTCATTCATCAGATCCATTCTAATTCATTCGCACGAATGTATCTATTCTAATTTATTCGTACAATCCATTCTAATTCATTCGCACGAAACATTCTAATTCATTCGTACGATCCATTCTAATTCATTCATTCGATCCATTCTAATTCAGTCGTACGATCCAATCTAATTCATTCGTACGATCTATTCTATTTCATTCGAACGATCCATTCTAATTTATTCGTATGATCTATTCTAATTCATTCGCACGAATGTATCCATTCTAATTCATTCGCACGATCCATTCTAATTCATTCGCACGATCCATTCTAATTCATTCATTCGATCCATTCTAATACATTCGTACGATCTAATCTAATTCATTCGTACGATCTATTCAAGTTCATTCGTACGATCCATTCTAATTCATTTGCACGAATGTATCCATTCTATTTCATTCGTACGATCGATTCTAATTCATTCGCACGATCCATTCTAATTCTTTCGTATGATCCATTCTAATTCATTTGTACGATCTATTCTAATTCATTTGCATGAATGTATTCATTCTAATTCATTCGTACGATCCATTCTAATTTATTCGCACGATCCATCCTAATTATTCGTAGGATCCATTCTAGTTCATTCGTACGATCCATTCTAATTCGTTCGCACGAATGTATCCATTCAAATACATTAGTACGATCCATTCTAATTTATTCACACGAACCATTATAATTCATTCGTACGATACATTCAAATTCATTCGTACTATTTATTCTAATTCATTCGTGCGATCCATTCTAATTCATTCGCACAAATGTATCCATTTTAATTCATTCATACGATCCATTCTAATTCATTCATACGATTCATTCTAATTTAGTGTGATGCCCCGGGCTTCGATGAAAAGCACACCGCCGCGAGTTGTCGGTGGAGCCGGGCTCTCCGACCTGCAGGGGTGGCGGGTACTTGAAGAAAGGTTCATTCCGAATCTGATGAAAGATTTGCCCTGGGGAATGGGTTAGCGCGGTGAAGTCCCGCTCCCCGGGTCCCGGAGGCAGGCGCCAGTTCGTCGGCCTTCCAGCGACCGCCGCGGGGGCTTCAGCGGGCTGTACAGCAGGAGCTGCGGGCGGTCCGGGGAAAGGCACCGCCAGTGGCACCTCCCTCCTCTCCACGGCCTTAACGACAAGTGGTCGCAGGGCCGGAGGAGGTCGCTGCTCGACTGCCTTTCCCTTCCGGTCTAACACAGCGTCTTCGAGCTTGATGTGTTACTGGACCAGGGCAAATAGTTCAACCATCGTGCGAGGATCTTTGATCACTAGAGCGTCATGAAGCTTGCCCCCCTCGGGGAGGGCGCTTCTGAAAGCACTCACCACGGTACGATCTTGGCCCGCCGCGTCTTCCAGAGCGAGGTAGGTGCTTCGGAATCGGGTTGCGAAGCACCGGAGCGTCTCGCGAGCTCCCATGGCTAAGGTAAACAGAGACTCGATTCTCTTCGCTGGCTGCCTATTGAAGCGATACTGCTCCAGAAATAGCCTAGAGAGAGTTGGAAAGTCGGGGATCATGCCGGGCGGCAACTTGTGGAACCAGTTCAATGCCGAGCCGGTCAAACTGCTCGGGAATGCTCGGCACAAGACGTGGTCTTGGTCCCGGAAAAACAGAAGCTTTCTGTAGGCCAAGAGATGGTCAACGGGATCCTGCGACCCGTCGAACAATACAAACTTCGGGGGGGTCCAGTGGTGCAGAAAACCTTCTTGGTGGACCTCGCTGGTGAAAGGCGAGCTACCTCCGTGGGCGGCGAGGTCTTCCAGCAAATCTACTGGCGCACTAGATCGCTGCCAGTGCCCGGGGAGAACTCCCAGAGGCGGCTGCGCAGGTCCTAGGCGGTCTCGTACGCTCCCTCGTGGCAAGGTCGGACCCACCCCGTGGCGACCCTCGGGGGCTACCGCTCGGCGGCCTCCTTGCTGTCTGCCCGCGGATTCCTTCAGCGCGTCAGTTGGTCTGTGGGAGGCCGTTGCCTCGCGAGCTTCGGAAGGTATAGCCACCACGGGCTCTTTCCCTCGTCGCCGATGGCGCGGGTCGCGATCCCGCTCTAGAGACCTTGCCTCCGACCCGTCAGAATCGACGCTCCGGCTACGGCGGCAAGGGATGGTCACGCGCGAGGTCGCCTGGTTGCTAGACCGCTGGGTTACTAGCTTCTGCAACATCATGAGCGGGGTTTTCGGCACCCCGCGCACGGCCGCTCTCCCGACTGGGGGTTCCGGATGGGAAACCTGCCGCGCCGGAGCGGTCGTGAGCGGGCGCGATGTTGACGCCGGTGGTCGCACCGGAGACGCCGTCTTCGCCGGCCCAGACCGTCGGCTGGCCGCCGGAGCCTGACGCAATCGCGTCAGTTCCTCCATCATGGCCCGTTGGGTGGCCAACATCTCCAACAAGAGTTGGTCACTGAGCGGGACCTGGGGCTGAGGGGTCTCAACAGGAGGCTCGCTGCGCGCAGATCTCGCACGGGTCCTCGGTCGCCTGTGTCCCCTTATCGTCGGAGCCATCTTTGGGGTTACGAGAGCCAACGACGCTCAACCGCGTGGTCATGGGCATTCTCGCAGGAACCAGTCGAAGATCCCACAGACGGCGCCAAATGTTTGGGGGATTTTTCGCTGGTCCGTGCGGGCTGCCTGCAAGACAAAGAAAAGAGAACGTGAGAACGGCTGGCTCCCTTAGGAGCGCAGACCCTCCGACGCTCAAGTCAGTCACGGTGGCACAACGGCGAGCTGTTGTATACCAAAGTGGTAGGGAAAAGGATTTCGAACCTGTACTATGGAGCCTGGGGGTGAGCATTTATAGCAATCGGCGGCCTACCGTGCCCCGACACGTGGAGATTCTTCCAGGGCCTTCTAGACCCCCACGTTCTGGCTCGCGTGGGTCTGACAGTCCTTGGTACTCGCGCCCTGACATTCTGTCGTCAAGCCTGCCAGACGGTTTGAGTGGGGGAAGGCATCTTTCTTGTCGCGGCCAGGTGGCCATTCTGGAATGTTCAAGTCCGGGCGGTCTCAGGGAGGAAGCGAAAGCCAGCTCGCCCGGTACTGCTCCGTCCTTTCGCCCATATTTATCAAGAGTCGGACCTCGCGGGGGCAACCTCTTCGAAAAACAGGGGTCGAGGCGAGCTCCGGAGCGAGCTAAGCGAGCTCCTGAGCGAGCTTGGCGAACTCCTGAGAGAGCTTAGGCGAGCTCCGGAGCAAGCTTGGCGAGCTCATGAGAGAGCTTAGGTGAGCTCCTGAACGAGCTTAGGCGAGCTCCGACGCGAGCTTGGCGAGCTTAAGCGGGCTCCTGGGCGAGCTCCGAGGCGAGCTTGGCGAGCTCCCGAGCGAGCTTAAGCGGGCTCCTGGGCGAGTTCCCCACCCCTTGGAATCCTAGGGTCTATGAGATCCACAGGCAAGGGCAAACTTGGGCGAGCTCCTACGCGATCTTGGGCGAGCTCCTGCATGAGCCAGGGGCGTTTGCGATGCCGGTGTCTTTGTTATGCATGACGGTCTAACTCCCGCTACCACTGCAAGCGAGTTCTCGCGCGGGCTTGGCGAGCTTAGGCGAGCTCCGGGGCGAGCTTGGCGAGCTCCTGAGCGAGCTTAGGCGGGCTCCTGGGCGAGCTCAGGCGAGCTCCAGTGAGCTTAGGCGAGCTCCTATGAGTGCCCTTGGCCTAGGCCCCTTCAGCCCAATGTGGATCTCGCTCCCTGTCAAGGTGATTTGGTGAGCACGGGGGGGGGGGGGGGCGAACTCCAGGGCAGATTTCAGCTACCCCCAACATTACACCCTCCTGAGGGAGCGACCAAGGAGACTTTGGCGTTTGCTCAGGAGTCTTATTGCACACGACGGTCGAATTGGGAGTTCAAGTCACTTGCGACCTTCACCTGGGGAGATGCGGGCACCAACCATGGGCGGTCTTTGCCGAGAGCTTTGACTGTCAGTATTTCACAAACGCTGGGCGGGCCATGAGCATCAGCCACGAGCGATCTCCCTCCGATGCGAGCTTGTCACATGCGGTCAGGGTCTGCCTCGAGCGAGCTACGGGCACCTGCCGCGAGCGGTCTGCGTTGAGAGTTTTGACTCTCAGTACTTCTCAAACGCTGGTCGGGCCACGAGCATCAGCCACGAGCGATCTCCTTCCGATGCGAGCTTGTCACATGCGGTCAGGGTCTGCCTCGAGCGAGCTGCGGGCACCTGCCGTGGGCGGTCTTTGCCGAGAGCTTTGACTGCCAGTACTTCTCAAACGCTGGGCGGGCCACGAGCGTCAGCCACGAGCGATCTCCTTCGGATGCGAGCTTGCCACATGCGGCCAGGGTCTGCCTCGAGCGAGTTGCGGGCACCTGCCGCGAGCGGTCTGCGTCGAGAGTTTTGACTGTCAGTATTTCACAAACGCTGGGCGGGCCACGAGCATCAGCCACGAGCGATCTCCCTCCGATGCGAGCTCGTCACATGCGGTCAGGGTCTGCCTCGAGCGAGCTGCGGGCACCTGCCGCGAGCGGTCTGCATCGAGAGTTTTGACTGTCAGTACTTCTCAAACGCTGGGCGGGCCACGAGCATCAGCCACGAGCGATCTCCTTCCGATGCGAGCTTGTCACATGCGGTCAGGGTCTGCCTCGAGCGAGCTACGGGCACCTGCCGTGGGCGGTCTGCACCGAGAGCTTTGACTGCCAGTACTTCTCAAATGCTGGGCGGGCCACGAGCATCAGCCACGAGCGATCTCCTTCCGATGCAAGCTTGTCACATACGGCCAGGGTCTGCCTCGAGCGAGCTGTGGGCACCTGCCGCGAGCGGTCTGCGTCGAGAGTTTTGACTCCCAGTATTTAACAAACGCTGGGCGGGCCGGGAGCGCCAGCCACGAGCGATCTCCTTCCGATGCGAGCTTGTCATATGCGGTCAGGGTCTGGCTCGGGCGAGCTGCGGGCGCCTGCCGTGAGCGGTCTTGTGACTTGGGTATCGCACCAAATCTCCAACGGTCGCTTCACCTTAAATGCGGCGTGAGGCTCAATGCTGATACAACGAATCTCATCATGAGATCCCGATCGGCGCGAGACACGTGTCTCCTCCTCATCCGCCCTTCTTTTGTCAGTAAATGACAGTGTCGGCGCCGGCGCAGCCTTTTCCACGCGTGGCCCACGTGGCGCTTGACGATTGGAAAGAAACAAGCTGTCGCTTCGATCGCCGTCACGTCGCCTCACCGCGCGCGCTTGGGCATTAACTGCGGATCGATTCACCTGTCTCTCACTTGCCTATAAATAGGGGATGGGGGGCGATTTTTACCGCTGCATGAAAAACAGCTCTCCCTTCCTTCTTTGCCTTCTGCTCGCAGCTCGCTAGCGCCCTCCCGCTCATGGCTTCTTCAGCTGCTGCTGCTGCTGCGTCCTCCCAAGAGGGACCTCTAAATGTCACCCCCATCTCGGTGCGGGCTCCGGGCTCAGGGGAAGAGGCACCTCCGAAGGAGCCCGCCGTCGTTTGGTTCCATGTCATCGGGGGTGCGCCCATCCCCGATAGCCTACGAACCGCGGTGGGCATTCCCCAAGAGCTCACCATTCTTCCTCTTCCGAGCTCCGGGAGGCCGCTCTCGGGGACCGTGGTCTCCGTGGGGCAGTTATGGTCAGGGCTCCGGCTGCCCCTGAACCATCTGGCCAGCGAGCTCCTGGAACTGGCGGGCTTATGCCCCGCCCAGCTTCCGGGAAACTCGTGGGGGATCCTCTATGGGCTTGCTCGCATCGAGGAAGCCCTAAACGTGAAGATCCCCCTAGCCTACCTTCTGAAGAAGTGGTTCCTCAAACCGGGGCCCTTCTTCGGCGAGGTAGACTGTGGACAGTTCTACCTCACGGGCCGCTCCGGCGAGGTGCTTCCGTTCACCGCCGTCGAGAACAAAGACCGGTACTGGAAAGCATACCCGTTCATGATCGACGGCGAGTGGCGAGGTCCTCGAGCCGGTGTCCCCTCTCTTCCCGGCAGACCGCCTCTCCCTGTCTTCAAGGAGATCGCGGAGTACCGGGCAAAGGGGAAGAAGTGCATCGCCGCAGCCCGCGAAAGATCGCTCGACGAGGTGATTCTGGACTTCCTCGGGGGTCGAACCCTCGAGAAGGTCCTCCCGCCGGACTTCTCCTTCCTCTGGAAGGATCTACGGACCGGAACCATCACCACCCGGCAGAAGGTGATGCGGAAGAAGGTTGCGGTCTCCCGGCCTGCTGCCGTGACCTCCGCTGCGGGGACCTCGGCGAAGAAGGGGAAGAATCGGGCTCCCCCCATCAAGGTCGCCGACAAGGACACCCTCGAGATGCTCCACGAGAAGGATGTCGCGCCACCACCGCCTCCAACCCGCGAAGCAGCCCCAGGTCAGGCGACCTCTCTTTCTGTCATTTCTCCGAGGGCCCCAGTCCCGGAGCCTCGGCGACGTCGCATTTCCTTCGTCGAGCCTGAGGATCCGTGCGTCGAGCTTCTTCTCAGCATGGCGGAAGTAGAGTCCCCAATGGCTGAAGTGCTGATGCACGAGTTCCCAGGCGATCTGACTAAAACTTTGTTTGCTGCGGTGATGAATCCAGAGGAGGGCGCCTCGCAGAAGAAGGCGAGGAAGAAGAAGACCCCCTCAGCCCGCCCATCGGGAGAGGACAACACTGTTCGGGAGACTCGCGAAGCCTTCCAACAGGTCCTCGAGGAGCGGAGGAAGGCCACCCTCGCGGAGGCGGGCTTGGGATCAGCCGATGATCTCAGCACGACCTCCAGCTCAGGCGACGAGGAGTGGGCTACGGAAGATGAGCCCGCGGCTACAATTGCGGGGCTTCCCCCGCCCTTCGAGGGACCAGCTCCGACGGGCTCAACCCTTCCGCTTGCTCCGAGCGCGATACCAACACCGGCCGCGCCTGCTCCCAGCACGCCCGCGCCTGCGCCCTCTGCTGCCAGCGCGCCTACTGCCCCCGAGCCCGCGCCCGAGCCCGCGCCTGCCAGCACGCCTGCGCCCGAGCCCGTGCCTGCCAGCACGCCTGCGCCCGAGCCCGTGCTCGCGCCTGCGCCTGCCCTCAGCGCGCTTGCGCCCGAGCCCACGCCTGCGCATGCTATCAGCGCGCCCGCGCCCGAACCCGCGCCTGCGCCTGCTATCAGCGCGCCCGTGTCCGAGCCCGCGCCTGCGCCTGCTCTCAGTGCGCTCGCGCCCGAGCCCGCGCCTATGGCACCTAGCGCGCCCGCGCCTGAGCCCGCGCCTGCCACTCTTGAGGTTCCTCCTCTCCCGGAGCTGGGCGGGTTGGTCTACTGGTCTCCGGACCTGGGGGCCATCCTGGACGACCTTCCGTGATCCAGCTCGGAAGCCTCGGACCCGGACTTGCTTGGGCGAAGGGGAGCCGTCGTGCCTTCCCCTATCAATGAAGGGGTTGCCGGTGCTCAAGGGGCCGAGCCCGCCGCTGCTGTCATCAGTGCGCCCCCTCCAGCTGCTCCCACCGAGGCGAGCCAGGCGGGCTCCTCCTCTGGCGACCCCGAGCGCGCCCCTTTCTTTATGCGGGAGATCCTGGGACGCAACATCTTCGCCCGGACTCCCTACATCGCTTTTATCAACCGACTCCTCGAGGTAAGATTACCTTCATACTTCTTTGTCCCAAACCCCTGTTCTAACTTCTAACTCTTAACTGTTTTCCCTTTCCGTAGGTAGAGCGGGTCAGCCGGGCTCTCGCCGACGAGGTCGCGGGCGTCACGGGGGACACTGTCGCCCTCTACGATGACACTCTCCATGACTCGGAGAGGAGAGTAGACGAGCACATCCACCGTATTCGCCAAATGGACCGGTCGGGCGACCTGTGGGCTGAAGTGGACCGGCTGCGCCAGCAGGTCGCCTCCTCTAACACGGAGGTTGACGAACTGCGCCAGCGGGCCGCCACCTTTACCACCACGCTAGCTTCGGTTGAGGACGCCCACAACCGCGCCCTATCCGATGTGCAAGGGGCCCGTCGAGCTGAAGAGGCCGCCCAAAAGAAAATCTCTGAGCTTCGACGTCAGTTGGCGGCTTCTAGGGATGAGATCGCGTCTCTGAGGGAAACGCATCTCCAAGACCTCCACTCTCAGCAATGCCGCCTCCAGGCGCAGCTCGTCGAGCTCCTGCGGAAAGGCGCGCTCGATGCCATCGAGAAGTATAAGGCCGAAAGGTCGAAAAAGAGGAAGCGCGGCGATGACGACGGTGCGGGTGCCGGCCCAGCCTAGGGTCTCTTTTGTAACCCTGTTGTAATTTTTAACAATGAATAAAATGTTCTCTTTGAGCTCGCCTCTATGTTTTTTTCTTTCTCTGTGCCACTTATGAGTCCGCTCTAGGAGTTCGCAGTGATCTCGAGAGTGATACCCCGGGCGAGGCAGCTAATTCGATTCAACCTTTTTATTTTAAAGTATATGCAAACGAAAAACTCGGCATGCTCGCAAAAATTCTAGTCTTTGAGCCCGGAAAACGTTTAAGCGAACCAAAAGACTTCAAAAACTTCCCTACACTCAGAGACTTAAACCATTTTTATTTTTAAAGGAAACTAATAAGTGCTAGCTGCCCCCTGCCCGGTTAATTTCTCTCGATGATCCTGTTCGGCGGGCTCGCCCTTCGAGGGGTATGCCAACGCCAGGATGCTTCCGTTCATGGCAGGTGAACGCGAAGGATCCCGGTTAGGTTTAGAGTCCACTAGGCAGCGGACTTCCCCGGGAAGCTCAAGGTCGCCCACTGGCTGCCTCTGAGGATCCCGGTCTTGCTTTAAGTCCGCACAACGGCGGACCGCCCCGGGAAGCTCAAGGTCGCCCACTGGCTGCCTCTGAGGATCCCGGTCTTGCTTTAAGTCCGCACAACGGCGGACTGCCCCGGGAAGCTCAAGGTCGCCCACTGGCTGCCTCTGAGGATCCCGGTCTTGTTTTTAGTCCGCACAACAGCGGACTGCACACTATAGATCATGCGGGCTCTGTATGCGCCGAGCTTACTAGTTAAATTGTTGAAACCTCCATCGTTCATTCATAACTTCTTCAGAAGATGATTTACAAAAATTCCCTTAGGCATAAAACTTGCGAAGGTGCAGAGCGTTCCAAGGTCGCTCTAACAGGTCGCCTCCAGCGGTCATCAACCGGTAAGCCCCCGAGCTTCCTGCTTCGTGTATTATGTAGGGGCCTTCCCAGTTCGCCGCGGGCTTTCCTGCATTAGGCTCTTGTGTGTTTGCGAACACCTTTCTCATCACCAGATCGCCGGCCTTGAATGCCCGATGGCGGACTCTTTTGTCATAGGTGCGCTTCATTTCTTGTCTATATCCGGTGAGGTGTAGATTGGCGCGCTCTCGTCTTTCTTCGAGCTGATCGAGGGTGTCAGCGAGTAGAGCGTCATTATCGACCTCCTCTGCTGTGAGCCTTCTTTCAGTGGGCAGCTCGACTTCGATGGGTAGCACAGCTTTACACCCATAAGTTAGGCTGAAAGGGGACTCGTTAGTTGAGCGACGTGGAGTAGTGCGATAGGCCCACAAGACTCCATCGAGCTCCTGCTCCCACAATCCTTTTTTCCCTTCCAGCCTTTTCTTGAGGTTGTCAAGGATCACGCGATTCGTTGCTTCGGCCTGCCCATTGCTCTGAGGGTACCTTGGGGAAGAGAACCTTAGGTCGACTCCATATTCAACACAAAAGCTTCTGATCAAGCGATTGTCGAACTGGCGACCATTGTCGGTGATAAGTACCCGAGGCAGACCGAACCGACAAAAAATATTCTTCCAAAGGAAGTCCTTCACTTGCTTTTTGCCTATCTTAGCTAGCGGGACCGCTTCCACCCATTTGGTGAAGTAGTCCGTGGCCACTAAGATGAATTTCTTTTGCCGGGCTGATACGGGGAATGGTCCCATAATATCTAACCCCCACTATTGAAACGGCCAGGGGCTCGCCAGAGGATGCAGTTCCTCTGCGGGCATATGATTCGTGGTGGCGTGCTTCTGGCATTGGATGCACCTCTGGGCGACCTTCAAGGCATCTTGCTCCAGAGTGGGCCACCAGTATCCTTGCCTTCGTACTTTCGCAGCTAGAGACCGCCCACCAGCGTGGTTTCCCAGCTCGCCAGAGTGGATGCAATTCAATACTTCTTCAGTCTCCGGGCTCTCGACGCAATGGAGATTTGGCCCGCTGAAGGATCTTCGAAAAAGGCGATCCCAACGAATGAGGTAGCGCCCAGCGCATTTCTCCACTCGCCGGGCTTCCTCTCTATCCTCTAGAAGCTCGCCCTTCTGGAGAAAACGAAGAATGGAGGCGTTCCACCCGCTGGTTGGTACGTCGGCGGAGACTTGGTTAACAGCGGGCTCTATCGGTCGGAGCCGAGACTGGTTTTGGACCTCGATGAGAATCTGGCGAGCTTCTGATGTTCCCAGCAGGGAGGCGGTGTTCGCCAAAGCATCAGCTCGCCTATTATCGGCTCGCGGAATTTGCTCGAAGGAGATCTTTTCGAACTCCGCGGCCTTGCGCTTCACCAGATCCACATTGCCCGCCATTCGTGCATCCCGGGAGGCGTACTCCCCATTGATTTGGAAAATAATTAGCTGGGAATCACTAAAGACCTTCAAGTGTTTGGCACCTACCTCTTGAGCGAGCTCCAGACCAGCCAGCAGCGCCTCATATTCCGCCTCATTGTTGGTAGCGACGAAATCCAACCGGACTGATTTCTCCAGAAGTACCGACTGGGCGATCAGTGCGACCCTGATCCCAGCCCCTAAAGCATTGGAGGATCCATCGACGAATAATTCCCAGCCCGCCTCCTCTGAACGCTTAGTTGGAGGAAGCTCGCCTTGGTTGTCCAAGAACCTCGCCTTCCCAGGGTGTGACTCAGTTGGCTCATCCTCCTGGTACTGGACCGGTTCTTCTATGGGGAAGTCCGCCAAGAAATCGGCGAGTGCCAGTCCTTTGACAGCAACTCGAGGGACATACTCCAAACCATAGGCGGCGAGCTCGGCGGACCAACGGTAGAGCCTACCGGCTACCGAGGGTCTGGAGAGCGCGCTCTTTAGAGGGTGCTCTGTGATGACCTTGACAGGGTGCTCCGAGAAGTAGGGGTGGAGCTTTCTCGCGGTAAGGACCAAGGCCAATGCGACCTTCTCGATTGGTCGATACCGGAGCTCGGCGGGAAGCATTGTGTGGCTTACAAAGTAGACAAGCCGCTCCACCTTTGCTTCTTCCACAACAAGGACCCCGCTCACCGCATTCTCAGTGACCGCGAGGTATACACCGAGATCGGCGCCCTCTTTGGGTGCCGCTAAGATCGGCGGGCTCGCCAGGTAGTCCTTGATCTTCTGAAAGGCGTGCTCGCACTTTTCATCCCAACAAATGCTCGCTCCTTTTCGTAGCAGCTCGAAAAGAGGTCGGCAATTGTCTGAGGATTTGGAGATGAACCGATTGAGCGCGGTGATTCGCCCGCTCAACCTCTGGACTTCCTGCCGGGTTCTTGGTGCAGGCATTTCGACAAGTGCTCGGATTTGCCCCGGGTCGGCCTCGATCCCCCTGTGGGTGACCAGGCACCCGAGGAATTTCCCAGAAGTCACCCCGAATGCGCACTTCGCCGGGTTTAGCCTCATTTGGTACTTTCTCAGTATCTCAAAGATTTTGCGGAGATCGGCAACATGCCCCTCTCGCTCCCGACTCTTCACCAGGAGGTCGTCTACGTAAACTTCGATATTTCTACCGATCTGATTTTTGAACATCTGAGTGACTAACGTTTGGTAGGTCGCTCCAGCGTTCTTAAGTCCGAACGACATCACTCGATAGTAGTATAGCTTCTGGTAGCCCGCTCCAGAGTAGAAAGCGGTCTTCTCCTGATCGTCGACGTGGAGAGGTATCTGGTTATACCCCGAATATCCATCCATGAAGGACAGGGCCTGGAACCCGACAGCTGCGTCGACCAGCGCGCCTATTCTTGGAAGAGGAAAACCGTCCTTCGGGCATGCCTTATTGAGGTCGGAGAAGTCAATGCACACTCTGACCGCTCCGCTCTTCTTGGGCACCGCCACGATATTGGAGATCCACTCGGGGAAGTGTGCCTCGCGGATGAAGCCAGCTCGCTCTAGCTTGTCTATCTCCGCCGCTACTGCAACGGACTTCGCAGCAGGTATGTGCCGAGCTTTCTGCTTGACCGGCGGGAACTCTTTCATGGTGTGCAGACGATGACAGGCGACCTCCGGGTCAATCCCTGGCATGTCCGCAAAGCTCAAGGCGAATACGTCACGGTATTCCCTGAGCAAGTTGGTTATGGCCAGGACCTCGCCCTTGGTTAGCGTGGTCCCGAGGCTAACAACTCTTGGCCCTTCTCTACCGCCAATGTCGACCTCTTGGAGTGGTTCGGTAACTGGAAAACTTCCTCTCTTGGGGGTTGTCGGGCGACCTTCCTCCTCCAACTTAAGATCCACACCGCTCCCACCCGGGAGTGGAGTAGAGGACTTAAGCGAGGAGGCCCCCAGCGGGCTCCCCAGTAGCTCGCTCGTAGCGGGCGGTAATTGCTAGGAGGGTGCGGGCCTCTTGGCCTCGGCGACCTCCATGTCCATGAGGTGAAGAACATCCTGCTCGCATCGGGTAGCGGTTACCTGATCAGCCCGAATAACTACGACCCCGCTCGTGGTTGGGAATTTGAGGGCCTGATGGTTGGGTGAAGATACCGCATTCATTTGCCTTTGCCAAGGTCGCCCAAGGATGGCATTAAATGCGGAACTTCCGTCCACTACCGCAAAGCGGACTTGGCGAGCCTCCGGGCCCGCTGTCACAGTAAGGGTTATCTCTCCTGCCACTTTGGCGACCTCGCCGGTGAATCCACTGAGGGAGCTCGTCGAGGGAGACAGGTCGGCAAGTCTCAACCCCATTCGCAGGTAGGCCGACAGAAAAAGGATGTCAACGGCGCTCCTCGAATCAACCAGAGCTTGCCTCACCTCGATGTTAGCCATCATCAGGCATATGACGAGGGGGTCATTGTGGGGCGTAACGACCCCAGTCATGTCATCTTCCGAAAACCAGAGAAAATCGCGGGCTTCCACCCTCGGTGCTTGAAGTAAAGTAGGAGTTAGCGAGACGGAAAATACCTTCTGTGCCCGCTCTATCTCCCTAACTCATCGGCGGGCTTCGTTACTGGATCTCGGGCCGCTCAGTCGCCCGCTAATGGTATGGCAGATCGCCGGTCCTCCCGGGGGAGGCGGAGGTAAGGCGGGCTCCGCGAGTCCTAGGCGATCTCCCTCCCGAGGGGCTCGTTCTGGTACCACCTTGAATCTCCTCTGGGGTGAGATGAACTGGCTCAAGTTCCCCAAAGCGACCAAATCCTCCAAGTGGTTCTTCAGAGCCCGGCATCTGTTAGTGTGATGCCCCGGGCTTCGATGAAAAGCACACCATCGCGAGTTGTCGGTAGAGCCGGGCTCTCCGACCTGCAGGGGTGGCGGGTACTGGAAGAAAGGTTCATTCCGAATCTGATAAAAGATTTGCCCTGGGGAATGGGTTAGCACGGTGAAGTCCCGCTCCCCGGGTCCCGGAGGCAGGCGCCAGTTCGTCGGCCCTCCAGCGACCACCGCGGGGGCTTCAGCGGGCTGTACAGCAGGAGCTGCGGGCGGTCCGGGCAAAGGCACCGCCAGTGGCACCTCCCTCCTCTCCACGGCCTTAACGACAAGTGGTCGCAGGGCCGGAGGAGGTCGCTGCTCGACTACCTTTCCCTTCCGGTCTAACACAGCGTCTTCGAGCTTGATGTGTTACTGGACCAGGGCAAATAGTTCAACCATCGTGCGAGGATCTTTAATCACTAGAGCGTCATGAAGCTTGCCCCCCTCGGGGAGGGCGCTTCTTAAAGCACTCACCACGGTACGATCTTGGCCCGCCGCGTCTTCCAGAGCGAGGTAGGTGCTTCGGAATCGCGTTGTGAAGCACCGGAGTGTCTCGCGAGCTCCCATGGCTAAGGTAAACAGAGACTCGATTCTCTTCGGGGGCTGTCTATTGCAGCGATACTGCTCCAGGAATAGCCTAGAGATAATTGGAAAGTCGGGGATCATGCCGGGCGGCAACTTGTGGAACCAGTTCAATACCGAGCCGGTCAAACTGCTCGGGAATGCTCGGCACAAGACGTGGTCTTGGTCCCGGAAAAACAGAAGCTTTCTGTAGGCCAAGAGATGGTCAACGGGATCCTGCGACCCGTCGAACAATACAAACTTCGGGGGGGTCCAGTGGTGCGGAAAACCCCCTTGGTGGACCTCGCTGGAGAAAGGCGAGCTACCTCCGTGGGCGGTGAGGTCTTCCAGCAAATCTACTGGCGTACTAGATCGCTACCAGTGCCCGGGGAGAACTCCCAGAGGTGGCTGCGCAAGTCCTAGGCGGTCTCGTACGCTCCATCGTGGCAAGGTCGGACCCACCCCGCGGCGACCCTCGGGGGCTACCGCTCGGCGGCCTCCTTGCTGTCCGCCCGCGGATTCCTTCAGCACGTCAGTTGGTCTGTGGGAGGCCGTTGCCTCGCGAGCTTCGGAAGGTATAGCCACCGCGGGCTCTTTCCCTCGTCGCCGATGGCGCGGGTCGCGATCCCGCTCTAGAGACCTTGCCTCCGACCCGTCAGAATCGACGCTCCGGCTACGGCGGCAAGGGATAGTCACGCGCGAGGTCACCTGGTTGCTAGACCGCTGGGTTACTAGCTTCTGCAACCTCATGAGCGGGGTTTCCGGCACCCCGCGCACGGCCGCTCTCCCGACTGGGGGTTCCGGATGGGAAACCTGCCATGCCGGAGCGGTCGTGGGCGGGCACGATGTTGACGCCGGTGGTCGCACCGGAGACGCCGTCTTCGCCGGCCCAGACCGTCGGCTGGCCGCCGGAGCCTGACGCAATCGCGTTAGTTCCTTCATCATGGCTCGCTGGGTGGCCAACATCTCCAACAAGAGTTGGTCGCTGAGCGGGACCTGGGGCTGAGGGGTCTCAATAGGAGGCTCGCTGCGCGCAGATCTCGCACGGGTCCTCGGTCGCCTGTGTCCCCTTATCGCCGGAGCCATATTTAGGGTTACGAGAGCCAACGGCGCTCAACCGCGTGGTCGTGGGCGTTCTCGCAGGAACCAGTCGAAGATCCCACAAACGGCGCCAAATATTTGGGGGATTTTTCGCTGGTCCGTGCGGGCTGCCTGCAAGACAAATAAAAGAGAACGTGAGAACAGCTGGCTCCCTTAGGAGCGCAGACCCTCCGACGCTCAAGTCAGTCACGGTGGCACAACGGCGAGCTGTTGTATACCAAAGTGGTAGGAAAAAGGATTTCGAACCTGTACTATGGAGCCTGGGGGTGAGCATTTATAGCAATCGGCGGCCTACCGTGCCTCGACACGTGGAGATTCTTCCAGGGCCTTCTAGACCCCCACGTTCTGGCTCGCGTGGGTCTGACAGTCCTTGGTACTCGCGCCCTGATATTCTGTCGTCAAGCCTGCCAGATGGTTTGAGTGGGGGAGGGCATCTTTCTTGTCGCGGCCAGGTGGCCATTCTGGAATGTTCAAGTCCGGGCGGTCTCAGGGAGGAAGCGAAAGCCAGCTCGCCCGGTACTGCTCCGTCCTTTTGCCCATATTTATCAAGAGTCGGACCTCGCGGGGGCAACCTCTTCGAAAAAAAGGGGTCGGGGCAAGCTCCGGAGCGAGCTAAGCGAGCTCCTGAGCGAGCTTGGCAAACTCCTGAGAGAGCTTAGGCGAGCTCCGGAGCAAGCTTGGCGAGCTCATGAGAGAGCTTAGGTGAGCTCCTGAACGAGCTTAGGCGAGCTCCGAGGAGAGCTTGGCGAGCTTAAGCGGGCTCCTGGGCGAGCTCCGAGGCGAACTTGGCGAGCTCCCGAGCGAGCTTAAGCGGGCTCCTGGGCGAGTTCCCCACCCCTTGGAATCCTAGGGTCTATGAGATCCACAGGCAAGGGCGAACTTGGGCGAGCTCCTGCGCGATCTTGGGCGAGCTCCTGCATGAGCCAGCGGCGTTTGCGATGCCGGTGTCTTGGTTATGCATGACGGTCTAACTCCCGCTACCACTGCAAGCGAGTTCTCGCGCAGGCTTGGCGAGCTCCTGGGCGAGCGTAGGCGAGCTCCGGGGCGAGCTTGGCGAGCTCCTGAGCGAGCTTAGTCGGGCTCCTGGGCGAGCTCAGGCGAGCTCCAGCGAGCTTAGGCGAGCTCCTATGAGTGCCCTTGGCCTAGGCCCCTTCAGCCCAATGTGGATCTCGCTCCCTGTCAAGGTGATTTGGTGAGCACGGGGGGGGGCGGACTCCAGGGCAGATTTCAGCTAACCCCAACAAGATCCATTCTACTTCATTCGTATGATCCATTCTAATTCATTCGTACGATACATTCTAATTCATTCGTACGATCCATTCCAATTCATTCGCACGAAGGTAGCCATTCTAATTCATTCGCACGATCCATTCTAATTTATTCGCACGATCCATTCTAATTCATTCATACGATCCATTCTAATTCATTCGTATGACCTATTCTAATTCATTCACATGAATATATCCGTTCTAATTTATTCGTATGATCCATTCTAATTCATTCGCACGATCTAGTCTAATTCATTCGTACGATCCATTCTAATTCATTCGTACGATCCATTCTAATTCATTCACATGAATGTATCCATTCTAATTCATTCATATGATCCAATCTAATTCATTCATATGATCCATTCTAATTCAGTCATACAATCCATTCTAATTCATTCGTACGATCCATTCTTATTCATTTGTACGAATATATCCATTCTAATTCATTCATACGATCATTTCAAATTCATTCGGACAAACCATTCTAATTCATTCGTACGATCTATTCTAATTCATTCGTACGATCCATTCTAATTCATTCGCACAAATGTATCATTTCTAATTCATTTGTACGATCTATTCTAATTCATTCGCATGATCCATTCTAATTCATTCGTATGATCCATTATAATTCATTCGTACGAACTATTCTAATTCATTTGCACGAATGTATCCATCTAATTCATTCGTACGATCCATTCTAATTCATTCGTCTAATCCATTCAAATTCATTCGTACAATCCATTGTAATTCATTCGCACGAATATATCCATTCTAATTCATTCGTACGATCAATTCTAATACATTCGCACGATCATTCGTACGATCCATCTAATTCATTCGTACGATCCATTCTAATTTATTTATACGATCCATCTAATTTATTCGTACGATCCATCTAATTCATTCGTACGAACGATTCTAATTCATTCGTCTAATCCATTCAAATTCATTCATACGATCCATTCTAATTCATTCGCACGAATATATCCATTCTAATTCATTCGTATGATCCATTTTAATTCATTTGCACGATCCATTCTAATTTATTCACACGATCCATTTTAATTCATTCATACTATCCATTCTAACTTATTCATACGATCCATTATAATTAATTCGCACGAATGTATCTATTCTAATTCATTCGTATGATCAATTCTTATTCAGTCACACGATCCATTCTAATTCATTCATATGATATATTCTAATTCATTCGTACGTTCCATTCTAACTTATTCATACAATCCATTTTAATTCATTCCCACGAATGTATCCTTTCTAATTCATTCGTATGATGCATTCTAATTCATTTGCATGATCCATTCTAATTCATTCGTATGATCCATTCAAATTCATTCGTACGATCCATTCAAATTCATTCGTACGATCCATTCTAATTTATTCGTACGATCCATTTTAATTCATTCGAATGAATGTAGCCATTCTAATTCATTCGTACGATTCATTCTAATTCATTTGTTGGATGTATTCTAATTCATTCTCATGAATGTATCCATTCAAATTCATTCTTACGATCCATTTTAATTCATTCGCACGATCTGTTCTAATTCCTTCATACGATCCATTCTAATTCATTTGTACGATCGATTCTAATTCATTCATATGATCTATTCTAATTCATTCGTATGATCTATTCTAATTCATTCGCACAAATATATCCATTCTAATTCATTCGTACGATCCATTCTAATTCATTCGCATGATCTATTCGAATTCATTCGTACCATCCATTCTAATTCATTCGTATGATCCATTCCAATTCATTCGCACGAATGTATCCGTTCTAATTCATTCGTACGATCGTTTCAAATTCATTCGCACGATCCATTCTAATTCATTCGTACGATCCATTCTAATTCATTCATTCGATCCATACTAATTCAGTCGTACGATCCAATCTAATTCATTCGTACGATCCTTTCTAATTCATTCGTATGATCCATTATAATTCATTTGCACGAATGTATCCATTCTAGTTCATTCATACGATCGATTCTAATTTATTCGCACGATCCATTCTAATTCATTCGTACGATCCATTCTAATTCATTCGTATGATCCATTCTAATTCATTCGCACGATCCATTCTAATTCATTCACACGATCCATTCTAATTCATTTGTACGATCCATTCTAATTCAATTGCACAAATATATCCGTTCTAATTCATTCGTACGATCCATTCTAATTCATTCGCATGATCCATTCTAATTCATTCAAACTAACCATTCTTATTTATTCGCACGAATGTATCCATTCTAATTCATTTGTACGATCCATTCTAATTCATTCGTCTGATCTATTCTAATTCATTCGTACGATCCATTCTAATTCATTCGTATGATCTATTCTAATTCATTCACACAAATGTATCCATTCCAAATCATTCGTACGATTCATTGCACGATCTATTCTAATTCATACATACGATTAATTTTAATTCATTCGCACGAACCATTCTAATTCATTTGTACGATCCATTCTAATTCATTCGCACAAATGTATCCATTCTAATTCATTCGTACGATCCATTCTAATTCATTCGCATGAATGTACCCATTCTAATTCATTCATACGATCCATTCTAATTCATTCGCACGACCCATTCTAATTCATTCGTGCGATCCAATCTAATTCATTCATATAATCCATTCTAATTCAGTCGTACAATCCATTCTAATTCATTCGTACAATCCATTCTAATTCATTTGCACGAATGTATCCATTCTAATTCATTCGTATGATCCATTCTAATTCATTCGCACGATCAATTCTAATTCATTCGCAAGATCAATTCTAATGCATTCGCACGATCAATTATAATTCATTCGCACGATCAATTCTAATTCATTCATACGATCAATTCTAATTCATTCGCACGATCAATTCTAATTCATTCGCACGATCAATTCTAATTCATTCATATGGTCCATTCTAATTCATTCGCACGATCCATTCTAATTCATTCGCACGATCAATTCTAATTCATTCAAATTCATTCGAATGAACCATTCTAATTCATTTGCACGATCCATTCTAATTCATTCGTACGATCAATTCTAATTCATTCGCACGATCCATTCTAATTCATTTCTAATTCAATTCTAATTCATTCGCACGATCCATTCTAATTTATTCGTACGATCCATTTTAATTCATTCGCACGAATTTATCCATTCGAATTCATTCGTATGATCCATTCTAATTCTTTTGCACGATCAATTTTAATTCATTCGTACGATCCATTCTAATTCATTCGTACGATCCATTCTAACTTATTCGTACGATCCATTCTAATTCATTCACACGAATTTATCCATTCTAATTTATTTGTATGATCCATTCTAATTCATTCGCACGATCTTTTCTAATTTATTCGTATGATCTATAATAATTCATTCGTATGATTCATTCTATTTCATTCGTACGAATGTAGCCATTCTAATTCATTTGTACGATCCATTCTAATTTATTCGTACGATCCACTCTAATTTATTCGTATGATCCATTCTAATTCATTCGCACGAATGTATCCATTCTAATTCATTCGTACAATCTATTCTAATTCATTCGCACGATTCATTCTAATTCATTCATATGATCCATTCTAATTCATTCGTACGATCCATTCTAATTCATTCGTACGATCCATTCTAATTTATTTGCACGAATGTATCCGTTCAAATTCATTCATACGATCCATTATAATTCATTCGCATAAGCCATTCTAATTCATTCATACGATCTATTCTAATTCATTCGCACGAATGTATCCATTCTAATTCTTTCATACGATTCATTCTAATTCATTTACACAATTCATTCTAATTCATTCGTACGAACCATTCAAATTCATTCGTACAATCCATTCTAATTCACTCGCACGAATGTATCTATTCTAATTCATTCGTACGATCAATTCCAATTCTTTCGCACGATCCATTCTAATTCATTCATTCGATCCATTCTAATTCATTCGTACGATCAATTCTAATTCTTTCGCACGATCCATTCTAATTCATTCATTCGATCCATTCTAATTCATTCGTACGATCCATTCTAATTCATTCGTATGGTCCATTCTAATTCTTTTGCATGAATGTAAGCATTCTAATTCATTTGTACGATCGTTTCTAATTCATTCACACGATCCATTCTAATTCATTCGTACGATCTATTTTAATTTATTCGTACAATCCGTTCTAAATAATTCGTATGATCCATTCTAATTCATTCGTACGATCCATTCTAATTTATTTGCACAAATGTATCCATTTTAATTCATTCGTATAATCCATTCTAATTCATTCGTACGACATATTCTAATTCATTCGTATGATCTATTCTAATTCATTCGTACGATCCATTCTAATTCATTTGTATGATCCATTATAAGTCATTCGCACGAATGTATCCATTCCAATTCATTTGTACGATCCATTCTAATTCATTCATACGATCCATTCTAATTCATTTATACGATCCATTCTAATTCATTCGCATAATCTATTCTAATTCATTCGTATGATCCATTCTAATTCATTCGTACGATCCACTCTAATTTGTTCGCACGAATGTAACCATTCTAATTGATTCGTACGATCCATTCTAATTCATTCACACGATCCATTCAAATTCATTCATACGATCCATTTTAATTCATTCATACGATACATTGTAATTCATTCGTAGGATACATTCGAATTCATTCGTATGATTCATTCCAATTCATTTGCCTAAATGTATCCATTCTAATTCATTCGTACGATCCATTCTAATTCCTTCGCATGATCCATTCTAATCCATTCGTACGATCCATTCTAATTCATTCATACGATCCAATTTAAATCATTCGTACGATCCATTCTAATTTATTCGTATGACCCATTCTAATTCATTCGCACGAATGTATCCATTCTAATTCATTAGTACGATTCAGTCTAATTCATTCGCACGATCCTTTCTAATTTATTCGTACGATCCATTCTAATTCACTCGTACTATCCATTCTAATTCATTCGGACCAATGTATCGATTCTAATTCATTCGTACAATCCATTCTAATTCATTCGTACGATCCATTCGAATTCATTTGTACGATCCATTCTAATTTAGTCATACGATCCATTCTAATTCATTCGTACGATCTATTCATTCGCACGAATATATCCATTCTAATTCATTCACACGATCCATTCCAATTCATTCGTATGATCCATTCTAATTCATTCGTAATATCCATTCTAATTCATTCATACTATCTATTCTAATTCATTCGTACGATCCATTCTAATTTATTCAGACGAATGTATCTATTCTAAGTCATTTGTATGATCCATTCAAATTCATTCGCATGATCCATTCTAATTCATTCATATGATTCATTCTAATTCATTCGTACGATCCATTCTAATTCATACGATCCATTCTAATTCATTAAATCGATTCTAATTCATTCGTACGATCCATTCTAATCATTCGTACGATTCATTCTAATTCCTTTGCACGATCCATTCTAATTCATTCCTACGATCCATTCTAATTCCTTCATGCGATGCATTCTAATTCATTCGCACAAATGTATCCATTCTAATTCATTCGTACGATCTATTCTAATTCATTCGCACGATCCATTCTTATTCATTCGTACGATCCATTCTAATTCATTCATACAATCTATTCTAATTCAGTCGTACGATCCATTCTAATTAATTCACAGGAATTTATCCATTCTAATTCATTCGTACGATCCATTCTAATTTATTTGCACGATCCATTCTAATTAATTCGTACGATCCATTCTAATTAATTCATACGATACATTCCAATTTATTTGTAAAATCCATTGTAATTAATTCATACGATCCATTCTAATTCATTCGCACGAATGTATCCATTCTAATTCATTCGTATGATCCATTCTAATTCATTCGCATAATCCATTCTAATTCATTCGTACGATCCTTTCTAATTCATTCATATGATCCATTCTAATTCATTGCACGAATGTATCCATTCTAATTCATTCGTATGAATCATTCGAATTCATTCACGCGATCCATTCTAATTCATTCATATGATCCATTCTAATTCATTCGTACGATCCATTCTAATTTATTTGCACGAATATATCTGTTCTAATACATTCGTATGATCCATTCTAATTCATTTGCATGATCCATTCTAATTCATTCGTACGATCCATTCTAATTTATTCGTATGATCCATTCTAATTCAGTCGTACAATCCATTCTAATTCATTCGTACGATCCATTCTAATTCATTCACACGAATGTATCCGTTCTAATTCATTCGTATGATCCATTCTAATTCATTTGCACGATCCATTCTAATTCATTCGTACGAACCATTCTAACTCATTCGTACTTTTCATTCTAATTCATTCATACGATCCATTCTAATTCATTCGCACGAATGTATCCATTCTAATTCATTTGTACGATCCATTCTAATTCATTCGCAAGATCCACTCTAATTCATTCATACGATCCATTCTAATTCATTCGTATGATCCATTCTAATTCCTTCGCACGAATGTATCTATTCTAATTCATTCGTATGGTCCATTCTAATTCATTCACATGATCCATTCTAATTCATTCGCACGATCCTTTCTAAATCATTCGCACGATTCTTTCTAATTCATTCGTACGATCCTTTCTAATCATTCGTACGATCCATTCTAATTCTTTTGTATGATCCATTCTAATTCATTCGCACGAATGTATTCATTCTAATTCAATCGTACGATCCATTCTAACTCATTCGCACGATACATTCTAATTCATTCGTACGATCCATTCTAATTTATTCGTGCGAACCATTCTAATTCATTCGCACAAATGTATCCAATCTAACTAATTCGTGCGATCCATTCTAATTCATTCGTGCGATCTATTTTAATTCATTCGTATGATCCATTCTAATTCATTCATACGATCCATTCTAATTCATTCGCAGGAATGTATCCATTCTAATTCATTCGTACGATCCATTCTAATTCATTCGCAGGATCCATTCAAATTCATTCGTACGATCCATTCTAATTCATTCATACGATACATTATAATTTATTCGTAAGATCTATTGTAATTCATTCGTACAATCCATTCTAATTCATTTGTATGAATGTATCCATTCTAATTTATTCGTACGATCCATTCTTATTCATTCGCACGATCCATTCTAATTCATTTGTACGATCCATTGTATTTCTTTCTTACAATCCATTCTAATTCATTCGTACGATCCATTCTAATTCATTCGCACAAATGTATCCTTTCTAATTCATTCGTGTGATCCATTCTAATTCATTCACACAATCCATTCTAACTCATTCGTACGATCCATTCTAATTCATTCGTACGATCCATTCTAATTCATTAGCATGAATGTATCCATTCTAATTCATTTTTATGATCCATTCTAATTCATTCGCACGATTAATTCTAATTCACTCGTATGATCCATTCTAATTCATTCGTACGATCCATTCTAATTCAGTCGTATAATCCATTCTAATTCATTTGTGCAATCCATTCTAATTCATTCGCACAAATGTATCCATTCTAATTCATTCGTATGATCCATTCTAATTTATTCACACGATCCATTTTAATTCATTCGTACCATCAATTCTAATTCATTCGTACTATCCATTCTTTTTCATTCGTACGATCCATTCTAATTCATTCGCATGAATGTATCCATTCTAATTCATTTGTACGATCCATTCTAATTCAATCGCATGATCCATTCTTATTCATTCATACGATCCATTCAAATTCATTCGTATAATTCATTCTAATTCATTTGCACGAATGTAGCCATTCTAATTCATTCGTACGATCAATTCTAATTCATTTGCACAAATGTATCCATTCTAATTCAGTCGTACGATTCATTCTAAGTCATTCGCACGATCCATTCTAATTCATTCGTACAATCCATTCTGTTTTATTCGTACGATCCATTCTAATTCATTCGTGCGATCCATTCAAATTCATTCGCACAAATGTATCCATTCTAATTCATTCAAACGATCCATTCTAATTCATTCGCACGATCCATTCTAATTCATTCGTACGATCAATTGTAATTCATTCGTACGATTCATTCTAATTCATTCGTACGATCCAATCTAATTCATTCGCACGAATGTATCCATTCTAATTCATTCATACGATCCATTCTAATTCATTCGTTCGATCCATTCTAATTCTATCGTACAATCTATTGTAATTCATTCGTACGATCCATTCTATTTCATTCGCACGAATGTATCCATTCTAATTCATTCGTACGATCCATTCTAATTCATTCAAACGTTCCATTCTAATTTTTTCGCATGATCCATTCTAATTCATTCGTACAATCCATTCTAATTCATATGTACGATCCGTTCTAATTCAGTCGTACAATCCATTCTAATTCATTTGTACGATCAATTCTAATTCAGTCGTACAATCCATTCTAATTCATTCATACGACCCATTCTAATTCATTCGTACGATCCATTCTTATTCATTCGCATGAATGTATCTATTCTAATTCATTCGTACGATCCATTCTAATTCATTCGCACGATCCATTTTAATTTATTTGTACGATCCATTCTAATTCTTTCTTACGATCCATTATAATTTATTCATACGATCCATTCTAAATCATTCACACGAATATATCAATTCTAATTCATTCGTACGATCCATTCTAATTCATTCGCACGATCCATTATAATTCATTCGTATGATCCATTCTAGTTCATTCGCACAAATGTATCTATTCTAATTCATTCGTAGGATCCATTCTAATTCATTTTCACGATCCATTCTTATTCATTCGTTCTATCCTTTCTAATTCACTTGTATAATCTATTCTAGTTCATTTGTACGATCCATTCTAGTTCATTCGCACGAATGTATCCATTCTAATTTATTCATATAATCCATTCTAATTCATTCGCACGATCCATTCTAAGTCATTCGTACTATCAATTCTAATTTATTTGCACGATCCATTCAAATTCATTCGTACGATCCATTCTAATTAATTCGTACGATCCATTCTAATTCATTCGCACGAATGTATCCATTCTAATACATTCGTACGATCCATTCTATTTCTTTCGCATGATCCATTCTAATTCATTCATTCGTATGATTCATTCATACGATCGATTCTAATTCATTTGCACGATCCATTCTAATTCATTCACACGATCGTTTCTAATTCATTCGCACGATCCATTCTAATTAATTCGCAGGAATTTATGCATTCTAATTCATTCGTACGATCCATTCTAATTCATTCGCATGAACCATTCTAATTCATTCGTACGATCCATTCTAATTCATTCGTACGATACATTCTAATACATTCGTAAGATCCATTGTAATTCATTCGTACGATCAATTCTAATTCATTCGCACGAATGTTTCCATTCTAATTCATTCGTACGATCCATTCTAATACATTTGCACGATCCATTCTAATTCATTCGTACAATCCATTCTAATTCTTTCGTACGATCCATTTTAATTCATTCGTACGATCCATTCTAATTCCTTCGCACGAATATATCCATTCTAATTCATTCGTATGATCCATTCTAATTCATTCGCACGATCCTTTCTAATTTATTCGTACAATCCATTCTAATTCATTCGTACGATCATTTCAAATTCACTCGTACTATCCATTCTAATTTATTTGGACGATCCATTCAAATTCACTCGTACAATCCATTCTAATTCATTCGTACGATCCATTCTATTTCATTCGCACGAATGTATCCATTCTAATTAATTCATACGATCTATTCTATTTCTTTCGCACGATCCATTCTAATTCAATCATACTATCCATTCTAATTCCTTCGTACGATCCATTCTAATTCATTCACATGAATGTATTCGTTCTAATTTATCCGTACGATCCATTCTAATTCATTCGTATGATCCATTCTAATTCATTCACACGAATGTTTCCATTCAAATTTATTTGTACGATCTATTCTAATTCGTTCGCAAGATCCATTCTAATTCATTCGTATGATGCGTTCTAATCCATTCGCATGATCCATTCTAATTGATTCGTATGATCCATTCTAATTCATTCGTACAATCCATTCTAACTCATTCGTACGATCCATTCTAATTCGTTGGCACAAATATATCCATTCTAATTCATTTGTACGATCCATTCTAATTCATTCATATGAATGTATCCCTTCTAATTCATTCTTACGATCTATTCTTATTCATTTGCATGATCCATTCGAATTCATTCGTACGATCTATTCTAATTCATTCGTACGATCCATTCTAATTCAGTCATACGATCGATTCTAATTAATTCGCAGGAATGTATGTATTCTAATTCATTCGTACGATCCATTCTAGTTCGTTCGCATGATCTATTCTAATTCATTCGTACGATCCAATCTAATTAATTCGTACGATACATTCTAATTCATTCGTAAGATCCATTGTAATTCATTCGTACGATCCATTCTAATTCATTCGAACGAATGTTTCCTTTCTAATAAATTCGTATGATCCATTCTAATATATTCGCACGATCCATTCTAATTCTTTCGTATGATCCATTCTAATTCACTCGTGTGATCCATTCTAATTCATTCGCACGAATGTGTCCATTCTAATTCATTCGTATGATCCATTCTAATTCATTCGCACGATCCATTCTAATTCATTCGTATGATCCATTCTAATTCATTCGCACGAATGTATGCATTCAAATTCATTCGCACGATCCATTCTAATTCATTCGAACGATCCATTCTAATTCAGTCATAGAATCCATTCTAATTTATTCGTGCGATCCATTCTAATTCTTTCGCACGAATGTATCCATTCTAATTCATTCGTACGATCCATTCTAATTCATTCGCACGATCCATTCTAATTCATTCGTACTATCCATTCTAATTCATTCGAAAAATCCATTCTAATTCACTCGCATGAATGTATCCATTCTAATTCATTAGTACGATCTATTCTAATTCATTCGCATGAATATATCTATTGTAATTCATTCATACGATCTACTCTAATTCATTCGCATGATCTTTTCTAATTTATTTATACGATCCATTCTAATTCATTCGTATGATCCATTCTAATTCGTTCGCACGAAGGTATCCATTCGAATTCATTCGTACGATCCATTCTAATTCATTCGCACGATTCATTCTAATTCATTCATACGATCTATTCTAATTCATTCGTGCGATCCATTCTAATTCATTCGCACAAAATCTATCCATTCTAATTCATTCATATGATCCGTTCTAATTCATTCACACGATACATTCTAATTCATTCGTACGATTCATTCTAATTCAATCATATCATCCATTCTAATTCATCGCACAAATGTATCCATTCTAATTCATTCATACGATCCATTCTAATTCATTCGTACGATTCATTCTAATTCATTCGCACAATCCTTTCTAATTCATTTGTCTGATCCATTCTAATTCATTCATACGATCCATTCTAATCATTCGTATGATCCATTCTAATTCATTCGTAAGATCCATTCTAATTCATTTGTACGATCCATTCTAATTCATTGGCACGATCCATTATAATTCATTCATGCGATCCATTCTAATTCATTCGTACGATCTAATCTAATTCATTTGGGTGGTCCACTCTAATTCATTCGCACATAATGTATCCATTCTAATTCATTCATACGATTCATTCTAATGCATTCGCACGATCCATTCTAATTCATTCGTACAATCCATTCTAATTCATTCGTACGGTCCATTCTAATTCATTCGTACGATTAATTTTAATTCATTCGCACGAATGAATCCATTATAATTTATTCGTATGATCCATTCTGATTCATTCGCACGATCCATTCTTATTCATTCATATGATACATTGAAATTCATTCGTACGATACATTCTGATTCATTCGTACGATCCATTCTAATTCATTCGCATGAATGTATCCATTCTAATTCATTCATACGATCCATTCTAATTCATTCGTACGATCCATTCGAATTTATTTATACGATCCATTCTAATTCATTCATACGATCCATTTTAATTTATTCGTACGATCCATTCTAATTCATTCGTATGATCCATTCTAATTCATTCGTACGATCCATTCTAATTTATTCGCACGAATATACCCATTCTAATTCATTCGTATAATCTATTGTAATTTATTCGCACGATCCATTCTACTTCATTCGTACGATCCATTCTAATTCATTTGTACGATACATTCTTATTCAATCGTACGATCCATTCTAATTCCTTCGCATGAATGTATCCATTTTAATTCATTCGTATGATCCATTCTAATTCATTCGCACGATCCATTCTAATTCATTCGTACGATCCATTCTAATTCATTCGTATGATCCATTCTAATTCATTCGTACGATCTATTTTAATTAATTCGCACGAATGTATCCATTCTAATTCATTCGTATGATCCATTCTAATTCAATCGCATGATCTATTCTAATTTATTCGAACGATCTATTCTAATTCATTCGTACGATCTACTCTAATTCATTCGTATGATCCATTCTAATTCATTCGCATGAATGTATCCTTTCTAATTCATTTGTACGATCCATTCTAATTCATTTGCATGAATGTATCCATTCTAATTCATTCGTACGATCCATTCTAATTCATTCGCACAAATGTATCCTTTCTAATTCATTTGTACGATCCATTCTAATTTATTCGCACAATCCATTCTAATTCATTCGTATGACCCATTCTAATTTATTCGTATGAACCTTTCTAATTCATTCGCACGAATTTATCCATTCTAATTCACTCGTACGATCCATTCTAATTCATTCGTCTGATCCATTCTATTTCATTCGTACGATCCATTCTAATTCATTCGTCTGATCCATTCTATTTTATTCGTACGATTCATTCTAATTCATTCGCACGAATTTACCCATTCTAATTCATTTCTATGATCCATTCTAATTCATTCGCACGATCCATTTTAATTCATTCGTACGATCCATTCTAATTCATTCGCACGATCCATTCTAATTCATTCGCACGAATGTATCCATTCTATTTCATTCGTATGATCCATTCTAATTTATTCGCACGATCCATTCTAATTCATTCACACGATCCATTCTAATTCATTCGTACTATCCATTCTAATTTATTCGTACGATCCATTCTAATTCATTCGCACGAATATATCCATTCTAATTCATTCGTACGATCCATTCTAATTCATTCGCACGATCCATTCTAATTCATTCGTACGATCCATTCTAATTCATTCGTACGATCCACTCTAATTCATTCGCACGAATGTAGCCATTCTAATTTATTTATTTGATCCATTCTAATTCATTCATACTATCCATTCTAATTCATTCGCACGAATATATCTATTCTAATTCATTCATACTATCCATTCTAATTCATTCGCATGATCCATTCTAATTCATTCGTATGATCCATTCTAATTCATTCGTACGATCTATTCTAATTCATTCGCACGAATATATCCATTATAATTCATATGTATGATCCATTCTAATTGATTCGCACGACCAATTATAATTCATTTGTACAATCCATTCTAATTCATTCATACGATCCATTCTAACATATTCGTACTATCCGTTCTAATTCATTCGCACGAATGTATGTATTCTAATTCATTCGTACTATCTATCTAATTTATTCGCACGATCCATTCTGATTCATTCATACGATCCATTCTAATTCATTCGTACGATCCATTCTAATTCATTCGCACAAATGTGGCCTTTCTAATTCATTCGTACGATCCATTCTAATTCATTCGTACGATCCATTCTAATTCATTCGTACGATCCATTCTA
Organism: Chamaelirium japonicum; assembly: GCA_947650365.1. Taxonomy (NCBI): domain Eukaryota; kingdom Viridiplantae; phylum Streptophyta; class Magnoliopsida; order Liliales; family Melanthiaceae; genus Chamaelirium; species Chamaelirium japonicum. The sequence continues at coordinate 76,669,991 of OX393550.1, read as the reverse complement.
ATTCATTCGCACGATCTATTCTAATTCATTCGCACGATCCGTTCTAATTCATTTGTACTATCCATTCTAATTCATTCGCACAAATATATCCATTCTAATTCATTCGTATGATCCATTCTAATGCATTCACACGATCCATTCTAATTCATTCGTACGAACCATTCTAATTCATTCGTACGATCCATTCTAATTCATTCGCACGAATGTATCCATTCTAATTCATGCGTATGATCTATTCTAATTCATTCGCACGATCCATTCGAATTCATTCGTGCGATCCATTCTAATTCATTCGTACGATCCATTCTAATTCAGTCGTACAATCCTTTCTAATTCATTCGTACGATCAATTCTAATTCATTCTTACAATCCATTCTAATTCATTCGTACGATCCATTCTAATTCATTCGCATGAATGTATCTATTCTAATTCATTCGTACGATCTAGTCTAATTCATTCGCATGATCCATTCTAATTCATTCGTACGATCCATTCTAATTCATTCGAACGATCCATTCTAATACATTCGCACAAATGTATCCATTCTAATTCATTCGTACGATCCATTCTAATTCATTCGCACTACCTATTCTAATTCATTTGTATGATCCATTCTAATTCATTCATATGAACCATTCTAATTCATTCGCACGAATATATCCGTTCTAATTCATTCGTTCGATCTATTCTAATTCATTTATCTGATCCATTCTAATTCATTCTTACGATTCATTCTATTTCATTCGCACGAATATATCCATTCTAATTTATTCGTACGATCCATTCTAATTCATTCGCACGATCTATTCTAATTCATTTGTACGATCCATTCTAATTCATTCGCACGAATGTATCCATTCTAATTCATTCGTACGATCCATTCTAATTCATTCGCACGATCCATTCTAATTCATTCGTACGATCCATTCTAATTCATTCGTACGATCCACTCTAATTCATTCGCACGAATGTAGCCATTCTAATTTATTCATTTGATCCATTCTAATTCATTCATACTATCCATTCTAATTCAATCGCACGAATGTATCTATTCTAATTCATGCATACTATCCATTCTAATTCATTCGCATGATCCATTCTAATTCATTCGTATAATCCATTCTAATTCATTCGTACGATCTATTCTAATTCATTCGCACGAATATATCCATTCTAATTCATATGTATGATCCATTCTAATTGATTCGCACGACCAATTATAATTTATTTGTACAATCCATTCTAATTCATTCGTACGATCCATTCTAACATATTCGTACGATCCGTTCTAATTCATTCGCACGAATGTATCTATTCTAATTCATTCGTACTATCTATCTAATTTATTCGCACGATCCATTCTAATTCATTCATACGATCCATTCTAATTCATTCGTACGATCCATTCTAATTCATTCGCACAAATGTGGCCTTTCTAATTCATTCGTACGATCCATTCTAATTCATTCGTACGATCCATTCTAATTCATTCGTACGATCCATTCTAATTCATTCACACGATCTATTCTAATTCATTCGCACGATCCGTTCTAATTCATTTGTACTATCCATTCTAATTCATTCGCACGAATATATCCATTCTAATTCATTCGTACGATCCATTCTAATGCATTCACACGATCCATTCTAATTCATTCGTACGAACCATTCTAATTCATTCGTACGATCCATTCTAATTCATTCGCACGAATGTATCCATTCTAATTCATGCGTATGATCTATTCTAATTCATTCGCACGATCCATTCGAATTCATTCGTGCGATCCATTCTAATTCTTTCGTACGATCCATTCTAATTCAGTCGTACAATCCATTCTAATTCATTCGTACGATCAATTCTAATTCATTCTTACAATCCATTCTAATTCATTGGTACGATCCATTCTAATTCATTCGCATGAATGTATCTATTCTAATTCATTCGTACGATCTAGTCTAATTCATTCGCATGATCCATTCTAATTCATTCGTACGATCCATTCTAATTCATTCGAACGATCCATTCTAATACATTCGCACAAATGTATCCATTCTAATTCATTCGTACGATCCATTCTAATTCATTCGCACTACCTATTCTAATTCATTCGTATGATCCATTCTAATTCATTCATATAAACCATTCTAATTCATTCGCACGAATATATCCGTTCTAATTCATTCGTTCGATCTATTCTAATTCATTTATCTGATCCATTCTAATTCATTCTTACGATTCATTCTATTTCATTCGCACGAATATATCCATTCTAATTTATTCGTACGATCCATTCTAATTCATTCGCACGATCTATTCTAATTCATTTGTACGATCCATTCTAATTCATTCGCACGAATATATCCAATCTAATTCATTCGTATGATCCATTCTAATTTATTTGCACAACCCATTCTAATTCATTCATATGATCCATTCAAATTCATTCGTACAATCCATTCTAATTCATTCGTATGCTCCATTCTAATTCATGCGCACGAATGTAGCCATTCTAATTCATTTGTACGATCAATTCTAATTTATTCGTGCGATCCATTCTAATTCATTCGCACGAATGTGTCCATTCTAATTCATTCGTACGATCCATTCTAATTCATTCGAACGAATGCATCCATTCAAATTCATTCGTACGATCCATTCTAATTCATTCGCACGATCCATTCTAATTCATTAGTATGATCCATTCTAAATCATTCCTATGATCTATTCTAATTCATTCGCACGAATGTATCCATTCTAATTCATTCATCAGATCTATTCTAATTCATTCGCACGATCTAATCTAATTCATTCGTACGATCCATTCTAATTCATTCGTACGTTCCATTCTAATTCATTCGCACGAATGTATCTATTCTAATTCATTCGTACAATCCATTCAATTTCTTTCGCACGAAACATTCTAATTCATTCGTGCGATCCATTCTAATTCATTCATCCGATCCATTCTAATTCAGTCGTACGATCCAATCTAATTCATTCGTACGATCTATTCTATTTCATTCAAACGATCCATTCTAATTCATTTGCATGAATAGATCCATTCTAATTTATTTGTATGATTCATTCTAATTCATTCGTACGATCCATTCTAATTCATTCGTACGATCGATTCTAATTTATTCGTACGATCCATTCTAATTCATTCGCACGATCCACTCTAATTCATTCGTACGACTCATTCTAATTCATTCATACGATCCATTCTAATTCATTCACATGAATATATCCATTCTAATTCATTCGTACGATCTATTCTAATACATTCGTACGATCCATTCTAATTTATTAGTACGATCCTTTCTAATTCACTCGTACGAATATATCCATTCTAATACATTCGTACGATCCATTCTAATTCATTCGCACGATCCATTCTAATTTATTCATTCGATCCATTCTAATTCATTCGTATGATCTAATCTAATTCATTCGTACGATCCATTCTAGTTCATTCGTACGATCCATTCTAATTCATTTGCACGAATGTATCCATTCTATTTCATTCGTACGATCGATTCTAATTCATTCGCACGATCCATTCTAATTCATTCATATGATCCATTCTAATTCATTTGTACGATCTATTCTAATTCATTCGCATGAATGTATTCATTCTAATTCATTCGTATGATCCATTCTAATTCATTCGCACGATCCATCCTAATTATTCGTACGATCCATTCTAGTTCATTCGTGCGATCCATTCTAATTCGTTCGCACGAATGTATCCATTCAAATTTATTAGTACGATCCATTCTAATTTATTCATATGAACCATTATAATTCATTTGTACGATACATTCAAATTCATTCGTACTATCCATTCTAATTCATTCGTGCGATCCATTCTAATTCATTCGCATAAATGTATCCATTTTAATTCATTCATACGATTCATTCTAATTCATTCGCACGATCCATTCTAATTCATTCGTATGATCCATTCTAATTCATTCGTACGATCCATTCTAATTCATTCGCATGAATGTATCCATTCTAATTCATTCGTACAATCCATTCTAATACATTCACCTGATCCATTCTACTTCATTCGTATGATCCATTCTAATTCCTTCGTACGATACATTCTAATTCATTCGTACGATCCATTCTAATTCATTCACACGAATGTAGCCATTCTAATTCATTCACACGAATGTAGCCATTCTAATTCATTCGCACGATCCATTCTAATTTATTCGCACGATCCATTATAATTCATTCGTATGACCTATTCTAATTCATTCGCATGACTATATCCGTTCTAATTTATTAGTATGATCAATTCTAATTCATTCTCACGATCTAGTCTAATTCATTCGTACGATACATTCTAATTCATTCGTACGATCCATTCTAATTCATTCGGATGAATGTATCCGTTCTAATTCGTTCATATGATCCAATCTAATTCATTCATACGATCCATTCTAATTCAGTCATACAATCCATTCTAATTCATTCGTACGATCCATTCTTATTCATTTGTACGAATATATCCATTCTAATTCATTCATACGATCATTTCAAATTCACTCGCACGATCCGTTCTAATTCATTCGTACGATCTATTCCAATTCATTCATACGATCCATTCTAATTCATTCGCACAAATGTATCCTTTCTAATTCATTCGTACGATCCATTCTAATTCATTCGCATGATCCATTCTAATTCATTCGTATGATCCATTATAATTCATTCGTATGAACCATTCTAATTCATTCGCACGAATGTATCCATCTAATTCATTCGTACGATCCATTCTAATTCATTCGCACGAATATATCCATTCTAATTCATTCGTACGATCCATTCTAATACATTCGCATGATCATTCGTACGATCCATCTAATTCATTCGTACGATCCATTCTAATTCATTCGTATGATCCATCTAATTCATTCGTACGATCCATCTAATTCATTCGTACGAACCATTCTAATTCATTCGTCTAATCTATTCAAATTCATTCATACGATCCATTCTAATTCATTCACATGAATATATCCATTCTAATTCATTCATATGATCCATTTTAATTCATTCACACGATCCATTCTAATTCATTCACACGATCTATTTTAATTCAATCATACTATCCATTCTAGCTTATTCATACGATCCATTCTAATTCATTCATATGATCTATTCTAATTCATTCGTATGATCAATTCTTATTCAGTCACACGATCCATTCTAATTCATTCATATGATCTATTCTAATTCATTCGTACGATCCATTCTAACTTATTCGTACAATCCATTCTAATTCATTCCCACGAATGTATCCTTTCTAATTCATTCATACGATGCATTCTAATTCATTCGTATGATCCATTCTAATTCATTCGTATGATCCATTCAAATTCATTCGTACGATCCATTCAAATTCATTCGTAAGATCCATTCTAATTTATTTGTACGATCCATTCTAATTCATTCGAATGAATGTAGCCATTCTAATTCATTCATACGATTCATTCTAATTCATTCGTGCGATCTATTCTAATTCATTCGCACGAATATATCCATTCAAATTCATTTGTACGATCCATTTTAATTCAATCGCACGATTCGTTCTAATTCATTCGTACGATCCATTCTAATTCATTCGTACGATCCATTCTAATTCATTCATACGATCCATTCAAATTCATTCGTATGATCAATTCTAATTCATTCGTACAAATGTATCCATTCTAATTCATTCGTACGATCCATTCTAATTCATTCGTATGATTTATTCTAATTCATTCGTACGATCCATTCTACTTCATTTGTATGATCCATTCCATTTCATTCGCACGAATGTATCCATTCTAATTCATTCGTACGATCTATTCAAATTCATTCGCACCATCCATTCTAATTCATTCGCACGATCCATTCTAATTCATTCATACGATCCATTCTAATTCAGTCGTACGATCCAATCTAATTCATTCGTACGATCCTTTCTAATTCATTTGTACGATCCATTATTATTCATTTGCACGAATGTATCCATTCTAGTTCATTCATACGATCGATTCTAATTTATTCGCACAATCCATTCTAATTCATTCGTACGATCCATTCTAATTCATTCGCACGATCCATTCTAATTCATTCACACGATCCATTCTAATTCATTCGTATGATCCATTCTAATTCAATTGCACAACTATATCCGTTCTAATTCATTCGTACGATCCATTCTAATTCATTCGCATGATCCATTCGAATTCATTCATACGAACCATTCTAACTTATTCGCACGAATGTATCCATTCTAATTCATTTGTACGATCCATTCTAATTCATTCGTCTAATCCATTCTAATTCATTCGTACGATCCATTCTAATTCATTCGTATGATCTATTCTAATTCATTCGCACGTATGTATCCATTCTAAATCATTCGTATAATTCATTCGCACGATCTATTCTAATTCATACATATGATCAATTTTAATTCATTCGTACGAACCATTCTAATTCATTTGTACGATCCATTCTAATTCATTCGCACAAATGTATCCATTCTAATTCATTCATACGATCCATTCGAGTTCATTCGCACGATTCATTCTAATTCATTCGTACGATCCATTCTAATTCAGTCGTATAATCCATTCTAATTCATTAGTACGATCCTTTCTAATTCATTCATTTGATCCATTCTAATTTATTCGTACGATCCAATCTAATTCATTCATATGATCCATTCTAATTCATTCGAACGACCCATTCTTATTCATTCGTACGATCGATTCTAATTCATTCGCACGATCCATTCTAATTCATTTGTATGATCCATTCTAATTCATTTGTACGATCCATTCTAATTCATTCGCATGAATGTATTCATTCGTACGATCAATTCTAATTCATTCGCACGATCCATTCTAATTCATTCGTACGATGCATTCTAATTCAATCGCACGAATGTATCCATTCTTATTCATTCGTACAATCCATTCTAATTTATTCGCACGAACCATTATAATTCATTCGTATGACCCATTCTAATTCGTTCGTACGATTCATTCTAATTCATTCGGACAAATGTAACCATTTTAATTTATTCGTGTGATCCATTCTAATTCATTCACACAATCCATTCTAATTCATTCGTACGATCCATTCTAATTCATTCGCACGAAAGTATCCATACTAATTCATTCGTACAATCCATTCTAATTCATTCGCACTATCCATTCTACTTCATTCGTACGATCTATTCTAATTCATTCGTATGATATATTCTAATTCATTCGTACGAACCATTCTAATTCATTCGCACGAATGTATCCATTCTAATTTATTCATACGATCCATTCTAATTCATTCACACGATCGATTCTAATTCATTCGTACGATCCATTCTAATTCATTCGTAAGATCCATTCTAATTCATTCGTACGATCTATTCTAATTCATTTGCACGAATGTATCTATTCTAATTCATTCGTATAATCCATTCTAATTCGTTCGCATGATCTATTCTAATTCATTCGTACGATAAATTCTAATTCATTCGTACGATCCATTTTAGTTCATTCGTACGATCCATTCTAATTCATTCGCATGAATGTATCCATTCTAATTCATTCATATGATCCATTCTAAATCATTCACATGACCCATTCTTATTCATTCGTGCGATCCAATCTAATTTATTCATATGATCCGTACTAATTCAGTCGTACAATCCATTCTAATTCATTCGTACAATCCATTCTAATTCATTTGCACAAATGTATCCATTCTAATTCATTCATACGATCCATTCTAATTGATTCGCATGATCTATTCTAATTCATTTGTATGATCCATTCTAATTCATTCGTACGATCCATTCTAATTCTTTAGTACGATCCATTCTAATTCATTCGCACAAATGTATCATTTCTAATTCATTCGCACGATCCATTCTAATTCATTCGTACGATCTATTCTAATTCAATCGCACGAATGTATCCATTCTTATTCATTCATACAATCTATTCTAATTTATTCACACGAACCATTATAATTCATTCGTACGATCCATTCTAATTCATTCGTACGATCCATTCTAATTCATTCGCACAAATGTAACCATTTTAATTTATTCATGTGATCCATTCTAATTCATTCGCACGATCCATTCAAATTCATTCATACGATCCATTCTAATTCATTCGCACGAAAGTATCCATTCTAATTCATTCGTACAATCCATTCTAATTCATTCGCACTATCCATTCTACTTCATTCGTACGATCTATTCTAATTCATTCGTACGATATATTCTAATTCATTCGTACGAACCATTCTAATTCATTCGCATGAATGTATCCATTCTAATTTATTCGTACGATCCATTTTAATTCATTCACACGATCGATTCTAATTCATTCGTACGATCCATTCTAATTCATTCGTAAGATCCATTCTAATTCATTCGTACGATCTATTCTAATTCATTTGCACGAATGTATCTATTCTAATTCATTCGTATGATCCAATCTAATTCATTCGCATGATCTATTCTAATTCATTCATACGATAAATTCTAATTCATTCGTACGATCTATTCTAATTCATTCGTACGATCCATTCTAATTCAATCGCATGAATGTATCCATTCTAATTCATTCATACGATCCATTCTAAATCATTTGCACGACCCATTCTAATTCATTCGTGTGATCCAATCTAATTCATTCATATGATCCATTCTAATTTAGTCGTACAATCCATTCTAATTCATTCGTACAATCCATTCTAATTCATTTGCACGAATATATCCATTCTAATTCATTCATACGATCCATTCTAATTCATTCGCATGATCTATTCTAATTCATTCGTATGATCTATTCAAATTCATTCGTACGATCCATTCTAATTCTTTAGTACGATCCATTCTAATTCTTCGCACAAATGTATCATTTCTAATTCATTCGCACGATCCATTCTAATTCATTCGTACGATCCATTCTAATTCAATCGCACGAATGTATCCATTCTTATTCATTCGTACAATCCATTCTAATTTATTCGCACGAACTATTATAATTCATTCGTACGATCCATTCTAATTTATTCGCACGATTGTATCTATTCTAATTTATTCGTACGATTCATTCTAATTCATTCACACGATCGATTCTAACTTTTTTGTATGATCCATTCTAATTCATTCGTAAGATCCATTCTAATTCATTCGTACGATCTATTCTAATTCATTCGCACGAATGTATCTATTCTAATTCATCCGTATGATCCATTCTAATTCATTCGCATGATTTATTCTAATTCATTCATACGATAAATTCTAATTCATTCGTATGATCCATTCTAATTCATTCGCATGAATGTATCCATTCTAATTCATTCATACGATCCATTCTAAATCATTCGCATGACCCATTCTAATTCATTCGTGCGATCCAATCTAATTTATTCATATGTTCCATTCTAATTCAATCGTACAATCCATTCTAATTCATTCGTACAATCCATTCTAATTCATTTGCACGAATGTATCCATTCTAATTCATTCATACGATCCATTCTAATTTATTCGCATGATCTATTCTAATTCATTCGTATGATCCATTCTAATTCATTCGTACGATCCATTCTAATTCTTTAGTACGATCCATTCTAACTCATTCGCACAAATGTATCCATTCTAATTCATTCGTACGATCCATTCTAATACATTCGCATGATCCATTCTAATTCTTTCGTACAAACCATTCTAATTTATTCGCTCAAATGTATCCATTCTAATTCATTCGTACGATCCATTCTAATTCATTCGTCTGATCCATTCTAATTCATTCATACGATCCATTCGAATTCAGTCACACGAAAATATCCATTCTAATTCATTCGTACGATCCATTCTAATTCATTCGTACGATCCGTTCTAATTCAGTCGTACAATCCATTCAAATTCATTCGTACGATCCATTCTAATTCACTTGCACGAATATATCCATTCTAATTTATTCGTACGATATATTCTTATTCATTCGCATGATCCATTCTAATTCATTCACACGATCCATTCTAATTCGTTCAGATTATATATTCTAACTTATTCGTATGATCCATTCCAATTCATTCGCATGAATGTATCCATTCTAATTCTTTCGTACGATCCATTCTAATTCATTCGCACGATCCATTATAATTCATTCATAGGATCCATTCTAATTTTCATATGATCCATTCTAAATCATTCGTACGATCTATTCTAATTTATTCGCCTGAATAAATCCATTCTAATTCATTCGTACGATCAATTCTAATTCATTCGCTCGATCCATTCTAATTCATTCGTACGATCCATTCTAATTCATTCGTACGATCCATTCTAATTCACTCATACGATCCATTCTAATTCATTCGCACGATCCATTCAAATTCATTCGTAGGATCCATTCTAATTCATTTGTACGATACCATTCTAATTCATTTGTACGATACAATATAATTCATTCGTATGATCGAATTTAATTCATTCACTGGAATGTATCCATTCTAATTCATTCATACGATCCATTCTAATTCATTTACACGATCCATTCTAATTCATTCTTACAATCAACTCTAATTCATTCGTACGATCCATTCTAATTCATTCGCACGATCCATTCTAATTCATTTGTACGATCAATTCAAATTCATTCGTGCGATCCATTCTAATTCATTCGCATGAATGTACCCATTCAAATTCATTTGTACGATCCATTCTAATCCATTCGTATTTTCTATTCTAATTCATTAACACAAATGTATCAATTCTAAGTCATTCGTACGATTTATTCTAATTTATTCACACGATCTATTCTAATTCATTCGTACGATCTATTTTAATTCATTCGTATGATCCATTCTAATTCATTCACACGAATGTATCCATTCTAATTCATTCACACGAATGAATCCATTCTAATTCATTCTAATTCATTCGCACGATCAATAGTAATTCATTCGTACGATCCATTCTAATGCATTCATATGATCCATTCTAATTCATTTACATTATCCTTTCTAATTCATTCGTACGATCCATTCAAATTCATTCGTATGATCCATTCTAATTCATTCGTATAATCTATTCTAACTCATTCGCACGAATGTATCTATTCTAAATCATTTGTACGATTCATTCTAATTCAATCGCATGATCCATTCTAATTCATTCGCACGAATATATCCATTCTAATTCATTCGCACGATCCATTCTACTTCATTCGCACGATCCATTCTAATTTATTCGCATGATCCATTCTAATTCATTCATACGATCCATTCTAATTCATTCGTACGATCTATTCTAATTCATTCGCACGAATGTATCCATTCTAATTCATTCGTACGATCTACTCTAATTCCTTCGCACGATCCATTCTAATCCATTCGTACGATCCATTCTAATTCATTCGAACGATCCATTTTAGTTCATTCGTACGATCCATTCTTATTCATTCGTATGACCCATTCTAATTCATTCCCACGAATGTATCCATTCTAATTCATTCGTACGATCTATAATAATTTATTCGCACGATCCATTCTATTTCATTTGTATGATCCATTCTAATTCATTCATATGATCCTTCTAATTCATTCGTTCCATCCATTCTAATGTATTCACACGAATGTATCCATTCTAATTCATTCGTATAATCCATTCTAATTCATTCACACGATCCATTCTAATTCACTCGTACAATCCATTCTAATTAATTCGTATGATCCATTCTAATTCATTCGTACGATCAATTCTAATTCATTCGCACGAATGTATCCCTTCTAATTCATTCGTACAATCCATTCTAATTCATTCGTACGATCCATTCTAATTTATTCGCACGATCCATTCTAATTCATTCATATGATCCATTCTAATTCAATCGTATGATCCATTATAATTCATTCTAATTTATTCGTACGAGCCATTCTAATTCATTCGTATGATCCATTCTAAATCATTCGTACGAATGTTTCCGTTCTAATTCATTCGTACAATCCATTCTAATTCATTCACATGATCCATTCTAATTCATTCGCACGATCCATTCTAATTCATTCGTACGATCCATTCAAATACATTCATGCGATCCATTCTAATCCTTTCATATGATCCATTCTATTTCATTCGTACGATCCATTCTAATTCATTCGCACGAATGTATCCATTCTAATTTATTTGTACGGTCCATTCTAATTTATTCGTTTGATCCATTCTAATTTATTCGTACGAACGAATGTAGCCATTCTAATTCATTCGCATGAAACATTCATACGATCCATTCTAATTCATTTGTACGATCCATTCTAATTTATTCATACGATCAATTCTAATCTATTTGTACGATCCAGTCTAATTCATTTGTACAGTGCATTCTAATTCATTCACACGAATGTATCGATTCTAATTCATTCGTACGATCCATTCTAATTCATTCGTACGATCTATTCTAATTTATTCGTACGAATGAATATAGCCATTCTAATAGATTCATACGAAACATTCATACGATCCATTCTTATTCAATCATACGATCCATTCTAATTCATTCGTACGATCCATTCTAATTCATTCGCACGCATGTATTCATTCTAATTCATTCGAACAATTCATTCTAATTCATTCGCACGAATGTATCCATTCTAATTCTTTCGTATGATCCATTCTAATTCATTCGTACGATCCATTATAATTCGTTCGCACGAATGTATATATTCTAATTCATTCATACGATCCATTCTAATTCATTCGTACGATCCATTCTAATTCATTTGCACGATCCATTCTAATGCATTCGTACGATCCATTCTAATTAATTCGTACGACCTATTCTAATTCATTCGTACGATCCATTCTAATTCATTCGTACGATCCATTCTAATTCATTCGTACAATCCATTCTAATTAATTCGTACGACCTATTCTAATTCATTCGTCCGATCCATTCTAATTCATTAGCACGAATATATCTATTCTAATTCATTCGTACGATCCATTCTAACTCATTCGCACGATCCACTCTAATTCATTCGTACGATCCATTCTAATTCATTCGCACGGATGTATCGATTCTAATTTATTCGTACGATCCATTCTAATTCTTTTGCACGAATGTATCCATTCTAATTCATTCGTACGATCCATTCTAATTGATTCACATGATTCATTCTAATTCATTTGTATGATTTATTCTAATTCATTCGTACGATCCATTCTAATTCATTCGTACGAATGTATCCATTCTAATTTATTCTTTCGATCCATTGTAATTCATTCGCATGATCTATTCTAATTCATTCGCATGATCCATTCTAATTCATTTGCATGAATGTATCCATTCTAATTCATTCGTACGATCCATTCTAATTCATTCGTACGATCCATTCTGATTCATTCGCATAAATGTACCCATTCTAAATCATTCGTACGATCCATTCTAATTCATTCGCACGATCCATTCTAATTTATTCGCACGATCCATTCTAATTCAGTCGTACAATCCATTCTAATTCAATCGTATGATCCATTCTAATTCACTCGGACGAATGTATCGATTCTAATTCCTTCGTACGATCCATTCTAATTCATTCGCACGATCCATTCTATTTCATTCGTACGATCCATTCTAATTCATTCGCATGAATGTATCCATTCAAATTCATTCGTACGATCCATTCTAATTTATTCGCATGATGCATTCTAATTCATTCGTACGATCCATTCTAATTTATTCTCAAGAATGTATTAATTCTAATTCATTCGTACGATCCATACTAATTCATTCACACGATCCATTCTAATTCAATCATACGATCTATTCTAATTCATTTGTACGATCCATTCTAATTCATTCGCACGAATATATCCATTCTAATTCATTCGCACGAATGTATCCATTCTAATTAATTCGTACTATCCAATCTAATTCATTCGTACGATCCATTCTAAGTCAATCGTACAATCCATTCAAATTCATTCGTACGCTCCATTCTAATTCAGTCACACAAATGTATCCATTCTAATTCATTCGTACGATACATTCTAACTCATTCACACGATAAATTCTAATTCCTTCATTCAATCCATTCTAATTCATTCGTATGATCCAATCTAATTCATTCGTACGATCTATTCTAATTCATTTGTACGATCTATTCTAATTCATTTACACTAATGTATCCGTTCTAATTCATTCGTATGATCGATTCTAATTCATTTCAATGATCCTTTCTAATTCATTCGTATGATCCATTCTAATTCATTTGTACGATCCATTCTAATTTATTCGTACGATCTATTTGAATTCATTCGCATGATCTATTCTAATTCATTCGTACGATCCATTCTAATTTATTCGTACGATCTATTCTAATTCATTCGTATGATCTATTCTAATTCACTCGTATGATCCATTCTAATTCATTGGTACGAACTATTCTAATTCATTTGTTCGATCCATTCTAATTTATTCGCACGATCCATTCTAATTTATTCGCACGATCTATTCTAATTCATTAGCACGATCCATTCTAATTCATTCATACGATCCATTCTAATTCATTCGTACGAACGTATACATTCTAATTCATTCGTATGATCCAATCTAATTCATTCGCACGATCAATTTTAATTCATTCGCAAGATCAATTCTAATTCATTCGCACGATCAATTATAATTCATTTGCACGATCAATTCTAATTCATTCATACAATCAATTCTAATTCATTCTTACAATCCATTCTAATTCATTCGTACGATCCATTCTAATTTATTCGCACGATCCATTCTAATGCATTCATATGATCCATTCTAATTCATTCGTACGATCCATTCTAATTCATTCGTACGATCCATTCTAATTCATTCGTACGATCCATTCTAAATCAATCGTACGAATGTTTCCATTCTAATTCATTCGTACGATCCATTCTAATTCATTCCCATGATCCATTCTAATTCATTCGCACGATCCATTCTAATTCATTCGTATGATCCATTAAAATGCATTCATGCGATCCATTCAAATCCTTTCATACGATCCATTCTATTTCATTCGTACGATCCATTCAAATTCATTCACACGAATGTATCCATTCTAATTCATTTGTACGATCTATTCTAATTCATTCATCCGATTCATTCTAATTCATTAGCATGAATGTATCTATTCTAATTTATTCGTACGATCCATTCTAATTCATTCGCATGATCCACTTTAATTCATTCGTACGATCCATTCTAATTCATTCGCACGGATGTATCGATTCTAATTTATTCGTACGATCCATTCTAATTATTTCACACAAATGTATCCATTCTAATTCATTCGTACGATCCATTCTAATTGATTCACATGATTCATTCTAATTCATTCGTATGATTAATTCTAATTCATTCGTACGATCCATTCTAATTCATTCGTACGAATGTATCCATTCTAATTTATTCTTTCGATCCATTCTAATTCCTTCGCATGATCCATTCTAATTCATTCGCACGATCCATTCTAATTCATTTGCATGAATGTATCCATTCTAATTCATCCATACGATCCATTCTAATTCATTCGTACGATCCATTCTAATTCATTCGCACGAATGTATCCATTGTAATTCTTTCGTACGATCCATTCTAATTCATTCGCATGATCTATTCTAATTCATTCGTACAATCTATTCTAATTCATTTGTATGATCCATTCTAATTCATTCGTACGATCCATTCTAATTCATTCGTACGATCCATTCTAATTCATTCGCATAAATGTATCCATTCTTAATCATTCGTACGATCCATTCTAATTCCTTCGCACGATCCATTCTAATTCGTTCGCACGATCCATTCTAATTCAGTCGTACAATCCATTCTAATTCATTCGTATGATCCATTCTGATTCACTCGCACAAATGTATCCATTCTAATTCCTTCGTACGATCCATTCTAATTCATTCGCACGATCCATTCTATTTCATTCATACGATCCATTCTAATTCATTCGTACAAATGTATCCATTCAAATTCATTCGTACGATCCATTCTAATTTATTCGCATGATGCATTCTAATTCATTCGTACGATCCATTCTAATTCCTTCTCAAGAATGTATTAATTCTAATTCATTCGTACGATCCATTCTAATTCATTCATACGATCCATTCTAATTCAATCGTACGATCCTTTCTAATTCATTTGTACGATCCATTCTAATTTATTCGCACGAATGTATCCATTCTAATTCATTCGCACGAATGTATCCATTCTAATTCATTCGTATGATCCATTCTAATTCATTCGTACGATCCATTCTAATTCAATCGCACGAAAGTATCCATTTTAATTCATTCGTATAATCCATTCTAATTCATTCACACTATCCATTCTACTTCATTCGTACGATCCATTCTAATTCATTCCTACGATATATTCTAATTCATTTATATGATCCATTCTAATTCATTCGTATGAATGTATCCATTCAAATTTATTCATACGATCAATTCTAATTCATTCACACGATCAATTCTAATTCAATCGTACGATCCATTCTAATTCATTCGTAAGATCCATTCTAATTCATTCTTACGAACTATTCTAATTCATTCGCCCGAACGTATCTATTCTAATTCATTCGTATGATCCATTCTAATTCATTCGCATGATCTATTCTAATTCATTCGTACGATAAATTCTAATTCATTCGTACGATCCATTCTAATTCATTCATACGATCCATTCTAATTCATTCGCATGAATGTATCAATTCTAATTCATTCATACGATCCATTCTAAATCATTCGCACGACCTATTATACTTCATTCGTGCGATCAAATCTAATTCATTCATATGATCCATTCTAATTCAGTCGTACAATCCATTCTAATTCATTCGTACAGTCCATTCTAATTCATTTGCACGAATGTATCCATTCTAATTCATTCATACGATCCATTTTAATTCATTCGCATGATCTATTCTAATTCATTCGTATGATCCATTCTAATTCATTCGTACGATCCATTCTAATTCTTTAGTACGATCCATTCTAATTCATTCGCACAAATGTATCCATTCTAATTCATTCGTATGATCCATTCTAATTCATTCGCATGATCCATTCTAATTCTTTCATACAAACCATTCTAATTTATTTGCACAAATGTATCCATTCTAATTAATTCGTACGATCCATTCTAATTCATTCGTCTGATCCATTCTAATTCATTCATACGATCCATTCTAATTCAGTCGCACGAAAATATCCATTCTAATTCATTCATATGATCCATTCTAATTCAGTCGTACAATCCATTAAAATTTATTCGTACGATCCATTATAATTCATTCGCACGAATATATCCATTCTAATTCATTCGTACGATACATTCTTATTCATTAGCATGATCCATTCTAATTCATTCACACGATCCATTCTAATTCATTCAGACTATCCATTCTAACTTATTCGTATGATCCATTCCAATTCATTCGCATGAATGTATCCATTCTAATTTTTTCGTATGATCCATTCTAATTCATTCGCACGATCCATTATAATTCATTCATAGGATCCATTCTAATTTTCGTATGATCCATTCTAAATCATTCGTATGATCCATTCTAATTCATTCGCATGAAAAAATCCATTCTAATTCATTCGTACGATTAATTCTAATTCATTCGCACGATCCATTCTAATCCATTCGTACGATCCATTCTAATTCATTCGTACGATCCATTCTAATTCATTCGTACGATCCATTCAAATTCATTCGTAGGATCCATTCTAATTCATTCGTACGATCCATTCAAATTCATTCGTAGGATCCATTCTAATTTATTCGTACGATCCATTCAAATTCATTCGTAGGATCCATTCTAATTCATTTGTATGATCGAATTTAATTCATTCGCTGGAATGTATCCATTCTAATTCATTCATATGATCTATTCTAATTCATTTACACGATCCATTCTAATTCATTCTTAAAATCAACTCTAATTCATTCGTACGATCCATTCTAATTCTTTCGCACGATCCATTCTAATTCATTTGTACAATCAATTCTTATTTATTCGTGCGATCATTTCTAATTCATTCGCATGAATGTACCCATTCAAATTCATTCGTACGATCCTTTCTAATTCATTCGCACGATCCATTCTAATTCATTCATATGAGCCATTCTAATTCATTCGTACGATCCATTCTAATTCATTCGTATGATCTATTCTAATTCATTCGCACGAATGTATCAATTCTAAATCATTTGTACGATTTATTCTAATTCATTCACACGATCTATTATAATTCATTCATACGATCCATTCAAATTCATTCGTATGATCCATTCTAATTCATTCACACGAATGTATTCATTCTAATTCATTCACACGAATGAATCCATTCTAATTCATTCTAATTCATTCGCACGATCAATAGTAATTCATTCGTATGATCCAATCTAATACATTCATACGATCCATTCTAATTCATTTGCAATGTCCTTTCTAATTCATTCGTACGATCCATTCAAATTCATTCGTATGATCCATTCTAATTCATTCGTATAATCTATTCTAATTCATTCGCATTAATGTATCCATTCTAATTTATTTGTACGATTCATTCAAATTCAATCGTACGATCCATTCTAATTCAATCGCACGAATGTATCCATTCTAATTCATTCGCACGATCCATTCTACTTCATTCGCACGATCCATTCTAATTCATTCGCATGATCCATTCTAATTCATTCATACGATCCATTCTAATTCATTCGTACGATCTATTCTAATTTATTCGCACGAATGCATCTATTCTAATTCATTCGTACGATCTACTCTAATTCCTTCGCACGATCCATTCTAATCCATTTGTACGATCCATTCTAATTCATTCGAACGATTCATTTTACTTCATTCGTACGATCCATTCTTATTCATTCGTATGACCCATTCTAATTCATTCGCACGAATGTATCCATTTAATTCATTCATACGATCTATTCTAATTTATTCACACGATCCATTCTATTTCATTTGTATGATCCACTCTAATTCATTCATACGATCCATTCTAATTCATTCGTTCCATCCATTCTAATTGATTCACACGAATGTATCCATTCTAATTCATTCATACAATCCATTCTAATTCATTCACATGATCCATTCTAATTCATTCGTACAATCCATTCTGATTAATTCGTATGATCCATTCTAATTCATTCGTACGATCAATTCTAATTCATTCGCACGAATGTATCTCTTCTAATTCATTCGTACAATCCATTCTAATTCATTCGTACGATCCATTCTAATTTATTCGCACGATCCATTCTAATTCATTCATATGATCCATTCTAATTCATTCGTATGATCCATTATAATTCATTCTAATTCATTCGTACGATCCATTCTAATTCATTCGTACGATCCATTCTAAATCATTCGTACGAATGTTTCCATTCTAATTCATTCGTACAAGACATTCTAATTCATTCACATGATCCATTCTAATACATTCGCACGATCCATTCTAATTCATTCGTACGATCCATTCAAATACATTCATGCGATCCATTCTAATCCTTTCATACGATCCATTCTATTTCATTCGTACCATCCATTCTAAATCATTCGCACAAATGTATCCATTCTAATTCATTTGTACGATCCATTCTAATTCATTCGTACGATCCATTCTATTTAATTCGTACGATCCATTCTAATTCAATCGTACGACCTATTCTAATTCATTCGTACGATCCATTCTAATTCATTAGCACGAATGTATCTATTCTAATTCATTCGTACGATCCATTCTAATTCATTCGCACGATCCACTCTAATTCATTCGTACGATCCATTCTAATTCATTTGTACGGATGTATCGATTCTAATTTATTCGTACGATCCATTCTAATTCTTTCGCATGAATGTATCCATTCTAATTCATTCGTACGATCCATTCTAATTGATTCACACGATTCATTCTAATTCATTTGTATGATTCATTCTAATTTATTCGTACGATCCATTCTAATTCATTCATACGAATGTATCCATTCTAATTTATTCTTTCGATCCATTGTAATTCATTCGCATGATTCATTTTAATTCATTCGCATGATCCATTCTAAATCATTTGCATGAATGTATCCATTCTAATTCATTCGTACGATCTATTCTAATTCATTCGTACGATCCATTCTGATTCATTCGCACAAATGTACCCATTCTAAATCATTCGTACGATCCATTCTAATTCATTCGCACGATCCATTCTAATTCATTCGCATAATCCATTCTAATTCAGTCGTACAATCCATTCTAATTCATTCGTATGATCCATTCTAATTCAGTCGTACAATCCATTCTAATTCATTCGTATGATCCATTCTAATTCACTCGCACGAATATATCCATTCTAATTCCTTCGTAGGACCCATTCTAATTCATTCGCACGATCCATTTTATTTCATTCGTATGATCCATTCTAATTCATTCGCACGAATGTATCTATTCAAATTCATTCGTACGATCCATTCTAATTTATTCTCAAGAATGTATTAATTCTAATTCATTCGTACGATCCATACTAATTCATTCACACGATCCATTCTAATTCAATCGTATGATCTATTCTAATTCATTTGTACGATCCATTCTAATTCATTCGCACGAATGTATCCATTCTAATTCATTCGCACGAATGTATCCATTCTAATTCATTCGTACGATCCATTCTAATTCATTCGTACGATCCATTCTTAGTCAATCGTACAATCCATTCAAATTCATTCATACACTCCATTTTAATTCACTCGCACAAATGTATCCATTCTAATTTATTCGTACGATCCATTCTAATTCATTCGCACGATCCATTCTAATTCCTTCATTCGATCCATTCTAATTCATTCGTATGATCCAATCTAATTCATTCGTACGATCCATTCTAATTCATTCGTACGATCCATTCTAATTCATTTGCACTAATGTATCCGTTCTAATTCATTCGTACGATCGATTCTAATTCATTTCCATGATCCTTTCTAATTCATTCATATCATCCATTCTACTTCATTTGTACGATCCATTCTAATTTATTCGTACGATCTATTTGAATTCATTCGCATGATCCATTCTAATTCATTCGTACGATCCATTCTAATTCATTCGTACGATCCATTCTAATTCATTCGTATGGTATATTCTAATTCACTCGTATGATCCATTTTAATTCATTCGTATGATCCATTCTAATTCATTTGTTCGATCCATTCTAATTCATTCGCACGATCCATTCTAATATATTCGCACGATCTATTCTAATTCATTAGCACGATCTATTCTAATTCATTCATACGATCCATTCTAATTCATTCGCACAAACATATACATTCTAATTCATTCGCACGATCAATACTAATTCATTCGCAAGATCAATTCTAATTCATTTGCACGATCAATTATAATTCAATTGCACGATCAATTCTAATTCATTCATACTATCAATTTTAATTCATTCGTACAATCCTTTCTAATTCATTCGTACGATCCATTCTAATTTATTCGCACGATCTATTCTAATGCATTCATATGATCCATTCAAATTCATTCGTATGATCCATTCTAATTCATTCGTACGATCCATTCTTATTCATTCGTACGATTCATTCCAAATCATTCATATGAATGTTTCCATTCTAATTTATTCATACGATCCATTCTAATTCATTCGCATGATTCATTCTAATTTATTCGCACGATCCATTCTAATTCATTCGTACGATCCATTCAAATGTATTCATGCGATCCATTCAAATCCTTTCATACGATCCATTCTATTTCATTCGTACGATCCATTCCAATTCATTCGCACAAATGTATCCATTCTAAATCATTCGTACGATCCATTCTAATTCATTCGTACGATCCATTCTATTTCATTCGTACGATCCATTCTAATTCATTCGTACGATCTATTCTAATTCATTCATCCGATTCATTCTAATTCATTAGCACGAATGTATCTATTCTAATTTATTCATACGATCCATTCTAATTCATTCGCACGATCCACTTTAATTCATTCGTACAATCCATTCTAATTCTTTCGCACGGATGTATCGATTCTAATTCATTCGTACGATCCATTCTAATTCTTTCGCACGAATGTATCCATTCTAAATCATTCGTACGATCCATTCTAATTGATTCACATGATTCATTCTAATTCATTCGTATGATTCATTCTAATTCATTCGTACGATCCATTCTAATTCATTCGTACGAATGTATCCAATCTAATTTATTCTTTCGATCCATTCTAATTCATTCGCATGATCCATTCTAATTCATTCGCACGATATATTCTAATTCATTTGCATGAATGTATCCATTCTAATTCCTTCATACGATCCATTCTAATTCATTCGTACGATCCATTCTAATTCATTCGCACAAATGTATCCATTGTAATTCTTTCGTACGATCCATTCTAATTCATTTGCATGATCTATTCTAATTCATTCGTACAATCTATTTTAATTCATTTGTACGATCCATTCTAATTTATTCGTATTAGCCATTCTAATTCATTCATACGATCCATTCTAATTTATTCGCACAAATGTATCCACTCTTAATCATTCGTACGATCGATTCTAATTCATTCGCACGATCCATTCTAATTCGTTCGCACAATCCATTCTAATGCAGTCATACAATCCATTCTAATTCATTCGTATGATCCATTCTAATTCACTCGCACAAATGTATCCATTCTAATTCCTTCGTACGATCCATTCTAATTCATTCACACGATCCATTCCATTTCATTCGTACGATCCATTCTAATTCATTCGCACGAATGTATCCATTCAAATTCACTCGTATGATCCATTCTAATTTATTCGCATGATGCATTCTAATTCATTCATACGATCCATTCTAATTCATTCTCAAGAATGTATTAATTCTAATTCATTCGTACGATCCATTCTAATTCATTCACACGATCCATTCTAAATCAATCGTACGATCCTTTCTAATTCATTTGTACGATCCATTCTAATTTATTCGCACGAATGTATCCATTCTAATTCATTCGCACGAATGTATCCATTCTAATTCATTCGTACGATCCATTCTAATTCATTCGCACGAAAGTATGCATTTTAATTAATTCGTACAATTCATTCTAATTTATTCGCACTATCCATTCTATTTCATTCGTACGATCCATTCTAATTCATTCGTACGATATATTCTAATTCATTCATACGATCCATTCTAATTCATTCGCATGAATGTATCCATTCTAATTTATTCGTACGATCCATTCTAATTCATTCACACGATCAATTCTAATTCATTCGTATGATTCATTCTAATTCATTCGTAAGATCCATTCTAATTCATTCATACGATCTATTCTAATTCATTCGCACGAATGTATCTATTCTAATTCATTCGTATGATCCATTCTAATTCATTCGCATGATCTATTCTAATTCATTCGTACGATAAATTCTAATTCATTCGTACGATCCATTCTAATTCATTCGTACAATCCATTCTAATTCATTCGCATGAATGTATCCATTCTAATTCATTCATACGATCCATTCTAAATCATTCGCACGACCCATTCTAATTCATTCGTGCGATCCAATCTAATTCATTCATATGATCCATTCTAATTCAGTCGTACAATCCATTCTAATTCATTCGTACAATCTATTCTAATTCATTTGCACGAATGTAACCATTCTAATTCATTTATACGATCCATTCTAATTCATTCGCATGATCTATTCTAATTCATTCGTTTGATCCATTCTAATTCATTCGTACGATCCATTCTAATTCTTTAATATGATCCATTCTAATTCATTCGCACAAATGTATCCATTCTAATTCATTTGTACGATCCATTCTAATTCATTCGCATGATCCATTCTAATTCTTTCGTACAAACCATTCTAATTTTTTCGCACAAATGTATCCATTCTAATTCATTCGTACGATCCATTGTAATTCTTTCTTCTGATCCATTCTAATTCATTCATACGATCCATTCTAATTCAGTCGCACGAAAATATCCATTCTAATTTATTCGTACGATCCATTCTAATTCATTCGTACGATCCATTCTAATTCAGTCGTACAATCCATTCAAATTCATTCGTACGATCCATTCTAATTCATTTGCACGAATATATCCATTCTAATTCATTCGTACGATACATTATTATTCATTCGCATGATCCATTCTAATTCATTCACACGATCCATTCTAATTCATTCAGACTATCCATTCTAACTTATTCGTATGATCCATTCCAATTCATTCGCATGATCCATTATAATTCATTCATAGGATCCATTCTAATTTTCGTATGATCCATTCTAAATCATTCGTACGATCCATTCTAATTCATTCGCATGAATAAATCCATTCTAATTCATTCGTACGATCAATTCTAATTCATTCGCACGATCCATTCTAATTCATTCGTACGATCTATTCTAATTCATTTGTACGATCCATTCTAATTCACTCGTACGATCCATTTTAATTCATTCGTACGATCCATTCAAATTCATTCGTAGGATCCATTCTAATTCATTCGTATGATACAATGCAATTCATTCGTAGGATCTATTCTAATTCATTCGTATGATCGAATTTAATTCATTCGTTGGAATGTATCCATTCTAATTCATTCATACGATCCATTATAATTCATTTACACGATCCATTCTAATTCATTCTTACAATCAAGTCTAAATCATTCGTACGATCCATTCTAATTCATTCGCATGATCCATTCTAATTCATTCGCACGATCCATTCTAATTTATTTGTACGATCAATTCTAATTCATTCGTACGATCCATTCTAATTCATTCGCACGAATGTACCCATTCAAATTCATTCGTACGATCCATTCTAATTCATTCATATGAGCCATTATAATTCATTCATACGATCCATTCTAATTCATTCGTATGATCTATTCTAATTCATTCGCACGAATGTATCAATTCTAAATAATTCGTATGATTTATTCTAATTTATTCACACGATCTATTCTAATTCATTCGGACGATCCATTCTAATTCATTCGTATGATCCATTCTAATTCATTGACACGAATGTATCCATTCTAATTCATTCACACGAATGAATCCATTCTAATTCATTCTAATTCATTCGCACGATCAATAGTAATTCATTCGTACGATCCATTCTAATACATTCATACGATCCATTCTAATTCATTTGCATGATCCTTTCTAATTCATTCGTACGATCCATTCAAATTCATTCGTATGATCCATTCTAATTCATTCGTATAATCTATTCTAATTCATTCGCACGAATGTATCCATTCTAATTCATTTGTACGATTCATTCTAATTCAATCGCACGATCCATTCTAATTTATTCGCACGAATGTATCCATTCTAATTCATTCGCACGATCCATTCTACTTCATTCGCACGATCCATTCTAATTCATTCGCATGATCCATCCTAATTCTTTCATACGATCCATTCTAATTCATTCGTATGATCTATTCTGATTCATTCGCACGAATGTATCCATTCTAATTCATTCGTACGATCTACTCTAATTCATTTGCATGATCCATTCTAATCCATTCGTACGATCCATTCTAATTCATTCGAACGATCCATTTTAGTTCATTCGTACGATCCATTCTTATTCATTCGTATGACCCATTCTAATTCATTCGCACGAATGTATCCATTCTAATTCATTCATACGATCTATTCTAATTTATTCGCACGATCCATTCTATTTCATTTGTATGATCCATTCTAATTTATTCATACGATCCATTCTAATTCATTCGTTCCATCCATTCTAATTGATTCACACGAATGTATCCATTCTAATTCATTCGTACAATCCATTCTAATTCATTCACACGGTCCATTCTAATTCATTCGTACAATCCATTCTAATTAATTCGTATGATCCATTCTAATTCATTCGTACGATCAATTCTAGTTCATTCGCACGAATGTATCCCTTCTAATTCATTCGTACAATCCATTCTAATTCATTCGTACGATCCATTCTAATTTATTCGCACGATCCATTCTAATTCATTCATATGATCCATTCTAATTCATTCGTATGATCCATTATAATTCATTCTAATTCATTCGTACGATCCATTCTAATTCATTCGTACGATCCATTCTAAATCATTCGTACGAATGTTTCCATTCTAATTCATTCGTACAATCCATTCTAATTCATTCACATGATCCATTCTAATTCATTCGCACGATCCATTCTAATTCATTCGTACGATCCATTCAAATACATTCATGCGATCCATTCTAATCCTTTCATACGATCCATTCTATTTCATTCGTACGATCCATTCTAATTCATTCGCACGAATGTATCCATTCTAATTCATTCGTACGATCCATTCTAATTCATTCGCACGATCCATTCTATTTAATTCGTACGATCCATTCTAATTCATTCGTACGACCTATTCTAATACAATCGTACGATCCATTCTAATTCATTAGCACGAATGTATCTATTCTAATTCAGTCGTACGATCCATTCTAATTCATTTGCACGAACCACTCTAATTCATTCGTACGATCCATTCTAATTCTTTCGCACGAATTTATCCATTCTAATTCATTCGTACGATCCATTCTAATTGATTCACACGATTCATTCTAACTCATTCGTATGATTCATTCTAATTCATTCGTATGATCCATTCTAATTCATTCGTACGAATGTATCCATTCTAATTTATTCTGTCGATCCATTGTAATTCATTCGCATGATCCATTCTAATTCATTCGCATGATCCATTCTAATTCATTTGCATGAATATATCCATTCTAATTCATTCGTACGATCCATTCTAATTCATTCGTACGATTCATTCTAATTCATTCGCACAAATGTACCTATTCTAAATCATTCGTACGATCCACTTTAATTCATTCGCATGATCCATTCCAATTCATTCGCACGAATGTATCCATTCTAATTTTTTCGTACGATCCATTCTAATTCATTTGCACGAGCCATTCTATTTCATTCGTTTGATCCATTCCAATTCATTCGCACGAATGTATCCATTCAAATTCATTCGTACGATCCATTCTAATTTATTCGCATGATTCATTCTAATTCATTCGTACGATCCATTCTAATTTATTCCCAAGAATGTATTAATTCTGATTTATTCGTACGATCCATACTAATTTATTCACACGATCCATTTTAATTCAATCGTACTATCTATTCTAGTTCATTTGTACGATCCATTCTAATTCATTCGCACGAATGTATCCATTCTAATTCATTCGTACGATCTATTCTAATTCCTTCGTACGATCCATTCTAAGTCAATCGTACAATCCATTCAAATTCATTCGTACGCTCCATTCTAATGTACTCGCACAAATGTATCCATTCTAATTCATTCGTACGATCCATTCTAATTCATTCGCACGATAAATTCTAATTCCTTCATTCGATCCATTCTAATTCATTCATATGATCCAATCTAATTCATTCGTACGATCCATTCTAATTCATTCGTACGATCCATTCTAATTCATTTGCACTAATGTATCCATTCTAATTCATTCGTACGATCGATTCTAATTCATTTCCATGATCCTTTCTAATTCATTCGTATGATCCATTCTAATTCATTTGTAAGATCTATTCTAATTTATTCGTACGATCTATTTGAATTCATTCGCATGATCCATTCTAATTCATTCGTACGATCCATTCTAATTCATTCGTATGATCCATTCTAATTCATTCGTATGATCAATTCTAATTCACTCGTATTATCCATTCTAATTCATTCGTACGATCCATTCTAATTCATTTGTTCGATCCATTCTAATTCATTCGCACGATCCATTCTAATTTATTCGCACGATCTATTCTAATTCATAAGCACGATCCATTCTAATTCATTCATACGATCCATTCTAATTCATTCGCACGAACGTATACATTCTAATTAATTCGTATGATCCATTCTAATTCATTCACACGATCAATTCTAATTCATTCGCACGATCAATTATAATTCATTTGCACGATCAATTTTTATTCATTCATACAATCAATTCTAATTCATTCGTACAATCCATTCGAATTCATTCGTACGATCCATTTTGATTTATTCGCACGATCCATTCTAATGCATTGATATGATCCATTCTAATTCATTCGTACGATCCATTCTAAATCATTCATACGAATGGTTCCATTCTAATTCATTCGTACGATCCATTCAAATTCATTCGCATGATCCATTCTAATTCATTAGTACGATCCATTCAAATGCATTCATGCGATCCATTCAAGTCCTTTCATACGATCCATTCTATTTTATTCGTACGATCCATTTTAATTCATTCGCACGAATGTATCCATTCTAACTCATTCGTACGATCGATTCTAATTCATTCGTACGATCCATTCTATTTCATTCGTACGATCCATTCTAATTCATTCGTACGACCTATTCTAATTCATTCATCCGATTCAGTCTAATGCATTAGCACGAATGTATGTATTCTAATTCATTCGTACGATCCATTCTAATTCATTCGCAAGATCCACTTTAATTCATTCGTACGATCCATTCTAATTCATTCGCACGGATGTATCGATTCTAATTCATTCGTACGATTCATTCTAATTCTTTCGCACGAATGTATCCATTCTAATTCATTCGTACGATCCATTCTAATTGATTCACACGATTCATTCTAATTCATTCGTATGATTCATTCTAATTCATTTGTACGATCTATTCTAATTCATTCGTACGAATGTATCCATTCTAATTTATTCTTTCGATCCATTCTAATTCATTCGCATGATCCATTCTAATTCATTCGCACGATCCATTCTAATTCATTTGTATGAATGTATCCATTCTAATTCATTTATACGATCCATTCTAATTTATTCGTACGATCTATTCTAATTCATTCGCACGAATGTATCCATTGTAATTCAATCGTACGGTCCATTCTAATTCATTCGCATGATCTATTCTAATTCATTCCTACAATCTATTCTAATTCATTTGTATGATCCATTCAAATTTATTCGAATTAGCCATTCTAATTCATTCGTACGATCCATTCTAATTCATTCGCACAAATGTATCCATTTTAAATCATTCGTACGATCCATTCTAATTTATTCGCATGATGCATTCTAATTCATTCGTGTGATCCATTCTAATTCATTCTCAAGAATGTATTAATTCTAATTCATTCGTACGATCTATTCTAATTCATTATCACGATCCATTCTAATTCAATTGTACGATCCTTTCTAATTCATTTGTACGATCCATTCTAATTCATTCTAATTCATTCACACTATCCATTCTACTTTATTCGTACGATCCATTCTAATTCATTCGTACGATATATTCTAATTCATTCATACGATCCATTCTAATTCATTCGCATGAATGTATCCATTGTAATTTATTCGTATGATCCATTCTAATTCATTCATACAATCGATTCTAATTCATTCGTACGATCCTTTCTAATTCATTCGTAAGATCCATTCTAATTCATTCGTACGATCTATTCTAATTCATTCGCACGAATATATCTATTCTAATTCATTCATATGATCTATTCTAATTCATTCGTATGATCTATTCTAATTCATTCATACGATCCATTCTAATTCATTCGTACGATCCATTCTAATTCATTTGTACGATCCATTCTAATTAATTCGCATGAATGTATCCATTCTAATTCATTCATATGATCCATTCTAAATCATTCGCACGACCCATTTTAATTCATTCGTGCAATCCAATCTAATTTATTCATATGATCCATTCTAATTCAGTCGTACAATCCATTCTAATTTATTCGTACAATCCATTCTAATTCATTTGCACGAATGTATCCATTCTAATTCATTCATACGATCCATTCTAATTCATTCGCATGATCTATTCTAATTCATTCGTATGATCCATTCTAATTCATTCATATGATCCATTCTAATTTTTTAGTACGATCCATTCTAATTCATTCGCACAAATGTATTCATTCTAATTCATTCGCACGATCCTTTCTAATTCATTCGTACGATCCATCCTAATTCAATCGCACGAATGTATCCATTCTTAATCATTCGTACAATCCATTCTAATTTATTCGCACAAACCATTATAATTCATTTGTACGATCCATTCTAATTCGTTCGTACGATCTATTCTAATTCATTCGCACAAATGTATCCATTTTAATTTATTCGTGTGATCCATTCTAATTCATTCGCACGATCCATTCTAATTCATTCTTACGATCCATTCTAATTCATTCGCACGAAAGTATCCATTCTAATTCATTCGAACAATCCATTCTAATTCATTCGCACTATCCATTCTACTTCATTCGTATGATCCATTCTAATTCATTCGTACGATACATTCTAATTCATTCATACGATCCATTCTAATTCATTCGCACGAATATATCCATTCTAATTTATTCGTACGATCCATTTTAATTCATTTACCCGATCGATTCTAATTCATTCGTACGATCCATTCTAATTCATTCGTAAGATCCATTCTAATTCATTCGTACGATCTATTCTAATTCATTCGCACAAATGTATCTATTCTAATTCATTCGTATGATCCATTCAAATTTATTCGCATGATCTATTCTAATTCATTCATATGATAAATTCTAATTCATTCGTACGATCCATTCGAATTCATTCGTACAATCCATTCTAATTCATTCGCATGAATGTATCCATTCTAATTCATTCATATGATCCATTCTAAATCATTCGGACGACCCATTTTAATTCATTCGTGCGATCCAATCTAATTCATTCATATGATCCATTCTAATTCAGTCGTACAATCCATTCTAATTCATTCGTACAATCCATTCTAATTCATTTGCACGAATGTATCCATTCTAATTCATTCATACGATCCATTCTAATTCATTCGCATGATCTATTCTAATTAATTCGTATGATCCATTCTAATTCATTTGTACGATCCATTCTATTTCTTTAGTACGATCCATTCTAATTCATTCGCACAAATGTATCCATTCTAATTCATTCGTACGAACCATTCTAATTCATTCGTATGATCCATTCTAATTCTTTCGTACAAACCATTCTACTTTATTCGCACAAATGTATCCATTCTAATTCATTCGTACGATCCATTCTAATTCATTCGTCTGATCCATTCTAATTCATTCATACGATCCATTCTAATTCAGTCGCACGAAAATATCCATTCTAATTCATTCGTACGATCTATTCAAATTCATTCGTACGATCTATTCTAATTTAGTCGTATAATCCATTCAAATTCATTCGTACGATCCATTCTAATTCATTTGCACGAATATATCCATTCTAATTCATTCGTACGATCCATTCTAATTCATTCACTTGATCTATTTTAATTCATTCAGACTATCCATTCTAACTTATTCGTATGATTCATTCCAATTCATTCGCATGAATGTATCCATTCTAATTCTTTCGTACGTTCATTCTACTTCATTCGCACGATCCATTATAATTCATTCATAGGATCCATTCTAATTTTCGTATAATCCATTCTAAATAATTCGTACGATCCATTCTAATTCATTCGAATGAATAAATCCATTCTAATTCATTCGTACGATCAATTCTAATTCATTCGCACGATCCATTCTAATTCATTCGTACGATCCATTCTAATTCTCTCGTACGATCCATTCTAATTCATTCGCACGATCCATTCAAATTCATTCGTAGGATCCACTCTAATTCATTCGTACGATACAATGTAATTCATTCGTCGGATCCATTCTAATTCATTCGTATGATCGAATTTTATTTATTCGCTGGAATGTATCTATTCTAATTCATTCATACGATCCATTCTAATTCATTTACACAATACATTCTAATTCATTTTTACAATCAACTCTAATTCATTTGTACGATCCATTCTAATTCATTCGCACGATCTATTCTAATTCATTTGTACGATCAATTCTAATTTATTCGTGCGATCCATTCTAATTCATTCGCACGAATGTACCCATTCAAATTCATTCGTACGATCCATTCTAATTCATTCGCACGATCCATTCTAATTCTTTCATCTGAGCCATTCTAATTCATTCGTACGATCCATTCTATTTCATTCGTATGATCTATTCTAATTCATTCGCACGAATGTATCAATTCTAAATCATTCGTACGATTTATTCTAATTCATTTACACGATCTATTCTAATTCATTTGTACGATCCATTCTAATTCATTCGTATGATCTATTCTAATTCATTCACACGAATGTATCCATTCTAATTCATTCACACGAATGAATCCATTTTAATTCACTCTAATTCATTCGCACGATCAATTGTAATTCATTTGTACGATCTATTCTAATAAAATCATACGATCCATTCTAATTCATTTATATGATCCTTTCTAATTCATTCGTTCGATCCATTCAAATTCATTCGTATGATCCATTTTAATTCATTCGTATAATATTCTAATTCATTCGTACGAATGTATCCATTCTAATTCATTTGTACGATTCATTCTAATTCAATCGCACGATCCATTCTAATTCATTCGCACGAATCTATCCATTCTAATTCATTCGCACGATGTATTCTACTTCATTCGCACGATCCATTCTAATTCATTCGCATGATCCATTCTAATTCATTCATACGATCCATTCTAATTCATTCGTACGATCTATTCTAATTCATTCGCACGAATGTATCCATTCTAATTCATTCATACGATCTACTCTAATTCCTTCGCACGATCCATTCTAATCCATTCGTACGATCCATTCTAATTCATTCGAACGATCCATTTTAGTTCATTCGTACGATCCATTCTTATTCATTCGTATGGCCCATTCTAATTCATTCGCACGAATGTATCCAATCTAATTCATTCGTACGATCTATTCTAATTTATTCGCACAAACAATTCTATTTCATTCGTACGATCCATGCTAATTCATTCATACGATCCATTCTAATTCATTCGTTCCATCCATTCTAATTGATTCACACGAATGTATCCATTCTAATTTATTCGTACAATCCATTCTAATTCATTCACACGATCCATTCTAATTCGTTCGTACAATCCATTCTAATTAATTCGTATGATCCATTCTAATTCATTCGTACGATCAATTCTAATTCATTCGCACGAATATATCCCTTCTAATTCATTCGAACAATCCATTCTAATTCATTCGTACAATCCATTCTAACTTATTCGCACGATCCATTCTAATTTACTCATATGATCCATTCTTATTCATTCGTATGATCCATTATAATTCATTCTAATTCATTCGTACGATCCATTCTAATTCATTTGTACGATCCATTCTAAATCATTCGTACGATTGTTTCCATTCTAATTCATTTGTACAATCCATTCTAATTCATTTGCATGATCCTTTCTAATTCATTCGCACGATCCATTCTAATTCATTCGTACGATCCATTCAAATGCATTCATGCAATCCATTCTAATCCTTTCATACGATCCATTCTATTTCATTCGTACGATCCATTGTAATTCATTCGTACAAATGTATCCATTCTAATTCATTCGTACGATCCATTCTAATTTATTCGTACGATACATTCTATTTAATTCGTACGATCCATTCTAATTCATTCGTACGACCTATTCTAATTCATTCGTACGATCCATTCTAATTCGTTAGCACGAATGTATCTATTCTAATTCATTCGTACGATCCATTCTAATTCATTCGCACGATCCATTCTAATTCATTCGTACGATCCATACTAATTCATTCGCACGGATGTATCAATTCTAATTCATTCGTACGATCCATTCTTATTCTTTCGCACGAATGTATCCATTCTAATTTATTCGCACGATCCATTCTAATTGATTCACGCGATTCATTCTAATTCATTCGTATGATTCATCCTAATTCATCTGTACGATCCATTCTAATTCATTCGTACGAATGTATCCATTTTAATTTATTCTTTCGATCCATTGTAATTCATTCGCATGATCCATTCTAATTCATTTGCATGATCTATTCTAATTCATTTGCATGAATGTATCCATTCTAATTCATTCGTACGATCCATTCTAATTCAGTCGTACGATCCATTCTAATTCATTCGCACAAATGTATCCATTCTAAATAATTCGTACGATCCATTCTATGTCATTCGCACGATCCATTCTAATTCATTCGCACGATCCATTCTAATTCAGTCGTACAATCCATTCTAATTCATTCGTATGATCTATTCTAATTCACTCGCACGAATGTATCCATTCTAATTCCTTCGTACGATCTATTCTAATTCATTCGCACGATCCATTCTAATTCATTCGTACGATCCATTCTAATTCATTCGCACGAATGTATCCATTCAAATTCATTCGTACGATCCATTCTAATTTATTCGCATGATGCATTCTAATTCATTCGTACGATCCATTCTAATTTATTCTCAAGAATGTATTAATTCTAATTCATTCGTACGATCCATACTAATTCATTCACACGATCCATTCTAATTCAATCGTACGATCTATTCTAATTCGTTTGTACGATCCATTCTAATTTATTCGCACGAATGTATCCATTGTAATTCATTCGCACGAATGTATCCATTCTAATTCATTCGTACGATCCTTTCTAATTCATTCGTACGATCCATTCTAAGTCAGTCGTACAATCCATTGAAATTCATTCGTACGCTCTACTCTAATTCACTCGCACGAATGTATACATTCTAATTCATTCGTACGATCCATTCTAATTCATTCGCACGATAAATTCTAATTCCTTCATTCGATCTATTCTAATTCATTCGTATGATCCAATCTAATTCATTCATACGATCCATTCTAATTCATTCGTACGATCCATTCTAATTTATTTGCACTAATGTATCCGTTCTAATTCATTCGTACGATCGATTATAATTCATTTCCATGATCCTTTCTAATTCATTCGTATGATCCATTCTAATTCATTTGTACGATCCATTCTAATTTATTCGTACGATCTATTCGAATTCATTCGCATGATCCATTCTAATTCATTCGTACGATCCATTCTAATTCATTCGTACGATCCATTCTAATTCATTCGTATGATCTATTCTAATTCACTCGTATGATCCATTCTAATTCATTCGTACGATCCATTCTAATTCATTTGTTCAATCCATTCTAATTCATTCGCACGAACGTATACATTCTAATTCATTCATATGATCCATTCTAATTCATTCGCACGATCAATTCTAATTCATTCGCACGATCAATTATAATTCATTTGCACGATCAATTCTAATTCATTCATACAATCAATTCTAATTCATTCGTACAATCTATTCTAATTCATTCGTACGATCCATTCTAATTTATTCGCACGATCCATTCTAATGCATTCATATGATCCATTCTAATTCATTCGTATGATCCATTCTAATTCATTCTAATTCATTCGTACGATCCATTCTAATTCATTCGTACGATCCATTCTTAATCATTCGTACGAATGTTTCCATTCTAATTCATTCGTACGATCCATTCTAATTCATTCGCATGATCCATTCTAATTCATTCGCACGATCTATTCTAATTCATTCGTACGATCGATTCAAATGCATTCGTGCGATCCATTCTAAGCCTTTTATACGATCCATTCTATTTCATTCGTACGATCCATTATAATTCATTCCCACAAATGCATCCATTCTAATTCATTCGTACGATCCATTCTAATTTATTCGTACGATCCATTCTATTTCATTCGTACGATTCATTCTAATTCATTCGTACGACCTATTCTAATTCATTCATCCGATCCATTCTAATTCACTAGCACGAATGTATATATTCTAATTCATTCGTACGATCCATTCTAATTCATTTGCACGATCCACTCTAATTTATTCGTACGATCCAATCTAATTCATTCGCACGGATGTATCGATTCTAATTCATTCGTACAATCCATTATAATTCTTTCGCACGAATGTATCCATTCTAATTCATTCGTACGATCCATTCTAATTGATTCACACGATTCATTCTAATTCATTTGTATGATTTATTCTAATTCATTCATACGATCCATTCTAATTCTTTCGTACAAATGTATCCATTCTAATTTATTCTTTCGATCCATTCTAATTCATTCGCATGATCCATTCTAATTCATTCGCACGATCCATTCTAATTCATTTGCATGAATGTATCCATTGTAATTCATTCATACGATCTATTCTAATTCATTCGTACGATCCATTCTAAATCATTCGCACGAATGTATCCATTGTAATTCATTCGTACGATCCATTCTAATTCATTCGCATGATCTTTTCTAATTCATTCGTACAATCTATTATAATTTATTTGTACGATCCATTCTAATTTATTCGTATTATCCATTTTAATTCATTCGTACGATCAATTCTAATTAATTCACACAAATGTATCCATTTTAAATCATTCGTACGATCCATTCTAATTCATTCGCACGATCCATTCTAATTCATTCGCACGATCGATTCTAATTCAGTCGTACAATCCATTCTAATTCATTCGTATGATCCATTCTAATTCACTTGCACAAATGTATCCATTCTAATTCCTTCGTACGATCCATTCTAATTCATTCACACGATCCATTCTATTTCATTCGTACGATCCATTCTAATTCATTCGCACGAATGTATCAATTCAAATTCATTCGTACGCACTATTCTAATTTATTCGCATGATGCATTCTAATTCATTCGTACGATCCATTCTAATTCATTCGTACGATCCATTCTAATTCATTCACACGATGCATTCTAATTCAATCGTACGATCCTTTCTAATTCATTTGTACGATCCATTCTAATTCATTCGCACGAATATATCCATTCTAATTCAATCGCATGAATGTATCCATTCTAATTCATTCGTATGATCCATTCTAAGTCAGTTGTACAATCCATTCAAATTCATTTGTACACTCCATTCTAATTTACTCGCACGAATGTATCCATTCTAATTCATTCGTACGATCCATTCTAATTCATTCGCACAAATGTATCCATTCTAATTCAGTCGTACAATCCATTCTAATTCATTCGTATGATCCATTCTAATTCACTCGCACAAATGTATCCATTCTAATTGCTTCGTATAATCCATTCTAATTCATTCGCACGATCCATTCTATTTCATTCGTACGATCCATTCTAATTCATTCGCACGAATGTATCCATTCAAATTCATTCGTACGATCTATTCTTATTTATTCGCATAATGTATTCTAATTCATTCGTACGATCCATTCTAATTCATTATCAAGAATGTGTTAATTCTAATTCATTCGTACGATCCATTCTAATTCATTCACACGATGCATTCTAATTCAATCGTACGATCCTTTCTAATTCATTTGTACGATCCATTCTAATTCATTCGCACGAATGTATCCATTCTAATTCATTCGTATGAATGTATCCATTCTAATTCATTCGTACGATCCATTCTAAGTTAGTCGTACAATCCATTCAAATTCATTTGTACACTCCATTCTAATTCACTCGCACGAATGTATCCATTCTAATTCATTCGTACGATCCATTCTAAATCATTCGCACAATAAATTCTAATTCCTTTATTCGATCCATTCTAGTTCATTTGTATGATCCAATCTAATTCATTCGTACGATCCATTCTAATTCATTCGTACGATCCATTCTAATTCATTTGCACGAATATATCCTTTCTAATTTATTCATACGATCGATTCAAATTCATTTCCATGATCCATTCTAATTTATTCGTATGATCCATTCTAATTCATTTGTACGATCCATTCTAATTTATTCATATGATTTATTCGAAGTCATTCGCACGATACATTCTAATTCATTCGTACGATCTATTCTAATTCATTCGTATGATCTAATCTAATTCATTCGTATGATCCATTCTAATTCATTCGTACGATCCATTCTAATTCATTTGTTCGATCCATTCTAATTCATTCGCACGATCCATTTTAATTTATTCGCATTATCTATTCTAATTCATTTGCACGATACATTCTAATTCATTCATACGATCCATTCTAATTCATTCGCACGAACGTATCCATTCTAATTCATTCGTATGATCCATTCTAATTCATTCGCACGATCAATTCTATTTCATTCGCATAATCAATTCTAATTCATTCACATGATCAATTATAATTCATTCGCACGATCAATTCTAATTCATTCATACAATCAATTCTAATTCATTCGTACAATCCATTCTAATTCATTCGTACGATCCATTCTAATTCATTCGTACGATCCATTCTAATTTATTCGCACGATCCATCCTGATTCATTCATATGATTCATTCTAATTCATTCTAATTCATTCGTACGATCCATTCTAATTCATTTGTACGATCCATTCCAAATCAATCGTACGAATGTTTCCATTCTAATTCATTCGTACGATCCATTCTAATTCATTCGCATGATCCATTCTAATTCATTCGCACGATCTATTCTAATTCATTCGTACGATCCATTCAAATACATTCATGCGATCCATTCTAATCCTTTCATACGATCCATTCTATTTCATTCGTATGATCCATTCTAATTCATTCGCACGAATGTATCCATTCTAATTCATTCGTACGATCCATTCTAATTCATTTGTACGATCCATTCTATTTCATTCGTACGATCCATTCTAATTCATTCGTACGACCTATTCTAATTCATTCGTACGATCCATTCTAATTCATTAGCATGAATGTATCTATTCTAATTCATACGTACGATTCATTCTAATTCATTCGCACGATCCACTCTAACTCATTCGTACGATCCATTCTAATTCATTCGCACGGATGTATCGATTCTAATTCATTCGTATGATCCATTCTAATTCTTTCGCATGGATGTATCCATTCTAATTCATTTGTAGGATCCATTCTAATTGATTCACACGATTCATTCTAATTCTTTCGTATGATTCATTCTAATTCATTCGTACGATCTATTCTAATTCATTCATCTGAATGTATCTATTCTAATTTATTCTTTTGATCTATTCTAATTCATTCGCATGATCCATTCTAATTCATTCGCACGATCTATTCTAATTCATTTGCATGAATGTATCCATTCTAATTCATTCGTAAGATCCATTCTAATTCATTCGTACGATTCATTTTAATTCATTCGCACGAATGTATCCATTGTAATTCATTCGTATTATCCATTCTAATTCATTCGTATGATCTATTCTAATTCATTCGTACAATCTATTCTAATTTATTGGTACGATCCATTCTAATTTATTCGTATTATCCATTCTAATTCATTCGTACGGTCCATTCTAATTCATTCGCACAAATGTATCCATTCTAAATCATTCGTACGATCCATTCTAATTCATTCGCACGATCCATTCTAATTCATTCGCACGATCCATTCTAATTCAGTCGTACAATCCATTCTAATTCATTCGTATGATCCATTCTAATTCACAAGCACGAATGTACCGATTCTAATTCCTTCGTACGATCCTTTCTAATTCATTCGCAAATCCATTCTATTTCTTTCGTAAGATCCATTCTACTTCATTCGCACGAATGTATCCATTCAAATTCATTCGTACGATCCATTCTAATTTATTCGCATGATGCATTCTAATTCATTCATACGATCCATTCTAAGTCATTCTCAGGAATGTATTAATTCTAATTCATTCATACGATCCATTCTAACTCATTCACACAATCCATTCTAATTCAATCGTACGATCTATTCTAATTCATTTGTATGATCCATTCTAATTCATTTGGACGAATGTATCCATTCTAATTCATTCGCACGAATGTATCCATTCTAATTCATTCGTACGATCTATTCTAATTCATTCGTACAATCCATTCTAAGTCAGTCGTACAATCCATTCAAATTCATTCGTACGTTCCATTCTAATTCACTCGTACGAATGTATCCATTCTAATTCATTCGTACGATCCATTCTAATTCATTCGCACGATAAATTCTAATTCCTTCATTCGATCCATTCTAATTCATTCATATGATTCAATCTAATTCATTTGTACGATCCATTCTAATTCATTCGTACGATCCATTCTAATTCATTTTGCACGAATGTATCCGTTATAATTCATTCGTACGATCGATTCTAATTCATTTCCAAGATCCATTCTAATTCATTCGTATGATCCATTCTAATTCATTTGTATGATCCATTCTAATTTATTCGTACGATTTATTCGAATTCATTCGAATGATCCATTCTAATTCATTCGTACGATCCATTCTAATTCATTCGTACGATCCATTGTAATTCATTCGTATGATCTATTCTAATTCACTCGTATGATCCATTCTAATTCATTCGTTCGATCCATTCTAATTCATTTGTTCGATCCATTCTAATTCATTCACACGATCCATTCTAATTTATTCGCACGATCTATTCTAATTCATTAGCACAATCCATTCTAAGTCATTCATACGATCCATTCTAATTCATTCGCATTAACGTATACATTCTAATTCATTCGTATGATCCATTCTAATTCATTCGCACGATCAATTCTAATTCATTCGCAAGATCAATTCTAATTCATTCGCACGATCAATTATAATTCATTTGCACGATCTATTCTAATTCATTCATACAATCAATTCTAATTCATTCGTACAATCCATTATAATTCATTCGTATGACCTATTCTAATTTATTCGCACGATCCATTCTAATTCATTCATATGATCCATTCTAATTCATTCGTATGATCTATTCTAATTCATTCGTACGATCCATTCTAATTCATTCGTAGGATCCATTCTAAATCATTCGTACAAATATTTCTATTCTAATTCATTCGTACGATCCATTCTAATTCATTCGCATGATCCATTCTAATTTATTCGCACGATCCATTCTAATTCATTTGTATGATCCATTCAAATGCATTCATGCGATCCATTCTAATCCTTTCATACGATCCATTCTATTTCATTCGTACGATCCATTCTAATTTATTCGCACGAATGTATCCATTCTAATTCATTCGTACGATCCATTCTAATTCATTCGTACGATCCATTCTATTTCATTCGTACGATCCATTCTACTTCATTCGTACGACCTATTCTAATTCATTCGTACGATCCATTCTAATTCATTAGCACGAATGTATCTATTCTAATTCATTCATACGATCTATTCTAACTCATTCGCACGATCCACTCTAATTCATTCGTACGATCCATTCTAATTCATTCGCACGGATGTATCGATTCTAATTCATTCGTATGATCCATTCTAATTCTTTCGCACGAATGTATCCATTCTAATTCAATCGTACGATCCATTCTAATTGATTCACACGATTTATTCTAATTCATTCGTATGATTCACTCTAATTCATTCGTACGATCCATTCTAATTCATTAGTACGAATGTATCCAATCTAATTTATTCTTTCGATCCATTCTAATTCATTCGCATGATCCATTCTAATTCATTCGCACGATCCATTCTAATTCTTTTGCATGAATGTATCCATTCTAATTCATTCATACGATCCATTCTAATTCATTCGTACGATCCATTCTAATTGATTCGTACGATCCATTCTAATTCATTCGCATGATCTATTCTAATTCATTCGTACAATCTACTCTAATTCATATGTACGATCCATTCTAATTTATTCGTATTATCCATTCTAATTCATTCGTACGATCCATTCTAATTCATTCGCACAAATGTATCCATTCTAAATCATTCGTACGATCCATTCTAATTCATTCGCACGATCCATTGTAATTCATTCGCACGATCCATTCTAATTCAGTCGTACAATCCATTCTAATTCATTCGTATGATCCATTCTAATTCACTCGCACAAATATATCTATTCTAATTCGTTCGTACAATCCATTCTAATTTATTCGCACGATCCATTCTATTTCATTCGTACGATCCATTCTAATTCATTCGCACGAATGTATCCAATCAAATTCATTCGTACAATCCATTTTAATTTATTCGCATGATGCATTCTAATTCATTCGTACGATCCATTCTAATTCATTCTCAAGAATGTATTAATTCTAATTCATTCGTACGATCCATTCTAATTCATTCACACGATCCATTATAATTCAATCGTAGGATCCATTCTAATTCATTTGTACGATCCATTCTAATTCATTCGCACGAATGTATCCATTCTAATTCATTCGCACGAATGTATCCATTCTAATTCATTCGCACTAATGTATCCATTCTAATTCATTTGTACGATTCATTCTAATTCATTCGTTCAATCCATTCTAAGTCAGTCGTACAATCCATTCAAATTCATTCGTACGCTCCATTCTAATTAACTCACATGAATGTATCCATTCTAATTCATTCCTATGATCCATTCTAATTCATTCACACGATAAATTCTAATTCCTTCATTCGATCCATTCTAGTTCATTCGTATGATCCAATCTAATTCATTCGTACGATCCATTCTAATTCATTCATACGATCCATTCTAATTCATTTGCACGAATATATCCGTTCTAATTTATTCGTACGATCGATTCTAATTCATTTCCATGATCTATTCTAATTCATTCGTATGATCCATTCTAATTCATTTGTATGATCCATTCTAATTTATTCGTACGATCTATTCGAATTCATTCGCATGATCCATTCTAATTCATTCGTACGATCCATTCTAATTCATTCGTATGATCTAATCGAATTCATTCGTACGATCCATTCTAACTCATTCATACGATCCATTCTAATTCATTCACACGAACGTATCCATTCTAATTCATTCGTATGATCCATTCTAATTCATTCGTACGATCCATTCTAATTCATTCGTATGATCTAATCTAATTCATTCTTATGATCCATTCTAATTCATTCATACGATCCATTCTAATTTATTCGCACGAACGTATCCATTCTAATTCATTCGTATGATCTAATCTAATTCATTTGTTCGATCCATTCTAATTCATTCGCAAGATCCATTCTAATTTATTCGCATGATCTATTCTAATTCATTTGCACGATATATTCTAATGCATTCATACGATCCATTCTAATTCATTCGCACGAACGTATCCATTCTAATTCATTCGTCTGATCCATTCTAATTCATTCGCACGATCAATTCTAATTCCTTCGCAAGATCAATTCTAATTCATTCGCATGATCAATTATAATTCGTTCGCACGATCAATTCTAATTCTTTCATAAAATCAATTCTAATTCATTCGTACAATCCATTCTAATTCATTCGTACGATCTATTCTAATTTATTCGCACGATCCATTCTAATTCATTCATATGATCCATTCTAATTCATCCGTACGATCCATTCTAATTCATTCGTACGATCTATTCTAATTCATTCGTACGATCCATTCTAAATCGTTCGTATGAATGTTTCTATTCTAATTCATTCGTACGATCCATTCTAATTCATTCGCATGATACATTCTAATTCATTCGCACGATCCATTCTAATTCATTCGTACGATCCATTCAAATACATTCATACGATCCATTCTAATCCTTTCATACGATCCATTCTATTTCATTCATACGATCCATTCTAATTCATTCGCACGAATGTATCCATTCTAATTCATTCGTACGATCCATTCTAATTCATTTGTACAATCCATTCTATTTCATTCGTACGATCCATTCTAATTCATTCGTACGACCTATTCTAATTCATTCATACGATCCATTCTAATTCATTAGCACGAATGTATCTATTCTAATTGATTCGTTCGATCCATTCTAATTCATTCGCATGATCCACTCAAATTCATTCGTGCGATCCATTCTAATTCATTCGCACAGATGTATCGATTCAAATTCGTTCGTATGATCCATTCTAATTCTTTCGCACAAATGTGTCCATTCTAATTCATTCGTAGATCCATTCTAATTGATTCACACGATTCATTCTAATTCATTTATATGATTCACACGATTCATTCACATGATCCATTCTAATTCATTTGCACGATCCATTCTAATTCATTTGCACGAATGTATCCATTCTAATTCATTCGTAAGATCCATTCTAATTCATTCGTACGATCCATTTTAATTCATTCGCACGAATGTATCCATTGTAATT
The DNA here is from genome assembly GCA_947650365.1 of Chamaelirium japonicum. Taxonomy (NCBI): domain Eukaryota; kingdom Viridiplantae; phylum Streptophyta; class Magnoliopsida; order Liliales; family Melanthiaceae; genus Chamaelirium; species Chamaelirium japonicum. Next base: position 76,625,584 of record OX393550.1, on the reverse strand, counting down.
CATTCGTACGATCTATTCTAATTCATTCGCATGATCTATTCTAATTCATTCATACAATCTATTCTAATTCATTTGTATGATCCATTATAATTTATTCGTATTATCCATTCTAATTCATTCGTACGGTCCATTCTAATTCATTCGCACAAAGGTATCCATTCTAAATCAATCGTATGATCCATTCTAATTCATTCGCTCGATCCATTCTAATTCATTTGCACGATCCATTCTAATTCAGTCGTACAATCCGTTCTAATTCATTCGTATGATCCATTCTAATTCACTCGCACGAATGTGTCCATTCTAATTCCTTCATACGATCCTTTCTAATTCATTCGCACGATCCATTCTATTTCTTTCGTACGATCCATTCTAATTCATTCACACAAATTTATCCATTCAAATTCATTCGTACGATCCATTCTAATTTATTCGCATGATGCATTCTAATTCATTCGTACGATCCATTCTAATTCATTCTCAAGAATGTATTAATTCTAATTCATTCGTACGATCCATTCTAATTCATTCACACGATCCATTCTAATTCAATCGTCCGATCCATTATAAGTCATTTGTATGATCCATTCTAATTCATTCGCACGAATGTATCCATTCTAGTTCATTCGCACGATCCATTCTACTTAATTCGTACGATCAATTCTAATTCATTCTTAAAATCCATTCTAAGTCAGTCGTACAATCCATTCAAATTCATTCGTACGCTCCATTCTAATTCACTCGCACGAATGTAGCCATTCTAATTCATTCGTACGATCCATTCTAATTCATTCGCACGATAAATTCTAATTCCTTCATTCGATCGATTCTAATTCATTCGTATGATCCAATCTAATTCATTCATACGATCCATTCTAATTCATTCGTAGGATCCATTCTAATTCATTTGCTCGAATGTATACGTTCTAATTCATTCGTACGATCGATTCTAATTCATTTACATGATCCGTTCTAATTCATTCGTATGATCTATTCTAATTCATTTGTATGATCCATTCTAATTTATTCGTACGATCTATTCGATATCATTCGCACGATCCATTCTAATTCATTCGTATGATCTATTCTAATTCATTCGTACGATCCATTCTAATTCATTCGTATGATCTATTCTAATTCATTCGTATGATCCATTCTAATTCATTCGTACGATCCATTCTGATTCATTTGTTCGATCCATTCTAATTCATTCGCACGATCCATTCTAATTTATTCGCATGATCTATTCTAATTCATTTGCATGATCCATTCTAATTCATTCATACGATCCATTCTAATTCATTCGCACGAACGTATCCATTCTAATTCATTCGTATGATCCATTCTAATTCATTCGTAAGATCAATTCTAATTCATTCGCACGATCAATTATAATTCATTCGCACGATCAATTATAATTCATTTGCATGATCAATTCTAATTCATTCATACAATCAATTCTAATTCATTCGTATGATCAATTCTAATACATTCGCACGATCAATTCTTATTCATTCGCATGATCAATTCTAATTCATACGCACGATCCATTCTAATTCATTCGCACGATCAATCCTAATTCATTTCAATTTATTCGTACGATCCATTCTAATTCATTCGCACGATCCATTCTAATTCATTCGTACAATCAATTCTAATTCATTCACACAATCCATTCTAATACATTCGTACGATCCATTTTAATTCATTCACACGAATATATCCATTCTAATTCATTTGTATGATCCTTTCTAATTCATTTGCACAATCAATTCTAATTCATTCATATGATCTATTCTAATTCATTCATACGATCCATTGTAACTCATTCGTACGATCTATTCTAATTCATTCGCATGAATGTATCCATTCTAATTCATTCGTATGATCCATTCTAATTCATTCACCCGATCCATTCTAATTCATTCGTACGATCTATTCTAATTCATTCGTACAATTTATTCTAATTCATTCGCACGAATGTAGCCATTCTAATTCATTCATACGATCCATTCTAATTCATTCATACGATCCATTCTATTTCAATCGCACGAATGTATCCATTCTAATTCATTTGTACGATCCATTCTAATTCATTCGCACAATCCATTCTAATTCATTCATACGATCTATTCTAATTCATTCATACGATCCAATCTAATTCATTCGTACGATCCATTCTAATTCATTCGCACGAATGTATCCATTCGAATTCATTCATAAGATCCATTCTAATTCATTCGCACGATCCATTCTAATCCATTCACACGATCCATTCTAATTCATTCGTACGATCTATTCTAATTCATTCACACGAATGTATCCATTCTAATTCTTTCATACGATCCATTCTAATTCATTCACACAATTCATTCTAATTCATTCATACGAACCATTAAAATACATTCGTATGATCCATTCTAATTCATTCGCACGACTGTATCCATTCTAATTCATTCGTACGATCTATTCTAATTCACTTGCATGATCCATTCTAATTCATTTGTACGATCCATTCTAATTCTATCGTACAATCCATTCTAATTCATTAGTACGATCCTTTCTAATTCACTCGCACGAATGTATCCATTCTAATTCATTCGTACGGTCAATTCTAATTCATTCGCACGATCCATTCTAATTCAATCATTCGATCCATTCTAATTCATTCGTACGATCCAATCTAATTTATTCGTACGATCCATTCTAGTTCATTCGTATGATCCATTCTAATTCTTTTGCACGAATGTATCCATTCTAATTTATTAATACGATCGATTCTAATTCATTCGCACGATCCATTCTAATTCATTCTTACGATCCATTTTTATTTATTCGTACAATCCATTCTAAACAATTCGTATGATCCATTCTAATTCATTCGTACGATCCATTCTAATTCATTTGCACGTATGTATCCATGGTAATTCATTCGTACGATCCATTCTAATTCAGTCGTACGATCCATTCTAATTCATTCGTACAATCCATTCTAATTCATTCGTATGATCCATTCTAACTCATTCGCACGAATGTATCCATTCTAATTCATCTTTACGATCCATTCAAATTCATTCGTACGATCCATTCTAATTTATTCATACAATCCATTCTAATTCAGTCGCATTATCTTTTCTAATTCATTCGTACGATCCATTCTAATTCATTCGTACGATCCATTCTAATTCATTCGTACGATCCACTCTAATTCGTTCGCACGAATGTATCCATTCTAATTCATTCGTATGATCCATTCTAATTCATTCGCACGAATGTATCCTTTCTAATTCAATCGTACGATCCATTCTAATTCCTTCGCATGATCCATTTTAATCCATTCGTACGATCCATTCTAATTCATTCGAACGATCCATTTTAATTCATTCGTACGATCCATTCTAATTCATTCGTATGACCCATTCTAATTCATTCGCACGAATGTATCCATTCTAATTCATTAGTATGATCCATTATAATTCATTCACACGATCCATTCTAATTCATTCGTACGATCCATTCTAATTCATTCATACGATCCATTCTAATTCACTCGTTCGATCCATTCTAATTCATTCGGATGAATTTATCGATTCTAATTCATTTGTACAATCCATTATATTTCATTCGCACGATCCATTCTAATTCATTCGTACGATCCATTCTAATTCATTCGCACGAATGTATCCATTCTAATTCATTCGTACAATCCATTCTAATTCATTCGTCTGATCCATTCGAATTTATTTATACGATCCATTCTAATTTAGTCGTACAATCCATTCTAATTCATTCGTACAATCTATTCTAATTCATTCGCACGAATGTATCCACTCTAATTCATTCGTACGATCCATTCTAATTCATTTGCACGATCCATTCCAATTCATTTGTACGATCCATTCTAATTCAATCGTACTATCCATTCTATTTCATTCATACGATCCATTCTAATTCATTCGCACGAATATATTCGTTCTAATTCATTCGTACGATCCATTCTAATTCATTCGCACGATCCATTCTAATTCATTCGTACGATCAATTCTAATTCATTCGTACGATCCATTCTAATTCATTCGCATGAATGTATCCATTCGCATGAATGTATCCATTCTAAATCATTCGTACGATCCATTCTAATTCATTCACACGATCTATTTTAATTCATTCATATGATCCATTCTAATTCATTCGTACGATCGATTCTAATTCATTTGTACGATCCAATCTAATTCTTTCACACGAATGTATCCATTCTAATTCATTCATACGATCCATTCTAATTCATTCGCACGATTCATTATAATTCATTCGTTTGATCCATTCTAATTCATTCCTATGATCCATTATAATTCATTCGCACAAATGTATCCATTCTAATTCATTTGTACGATCCATTCTAATTCATTCGCACGATCCATTCTATTCATTCGTACTATCCATTCTAGTTCATTCATACGAAACATTCTAATTCATTCGCACGAATATATCCGTTCTAATTCTTTCGTAAAATATATTCTAATTCATTCACAAGATCCATTGTAATTCATTCGTACTATCCATTTTAATTCGTCCGAATGATCTATTCTAATTCATTCGTACAATCCATTCTAATTCATTCGTAAGATCCATTCTAATTCATTCCTACGATCCATTCTAATTCATTCACATGAATGTATCCATTCTAATTCATTCGTACGATCCATTCTATTGCATTCGCACGATCCTTTCTAATTCATTCGTACTATCCATTCTAATTCGTTCATACTATCCATTCTAATTCATTCGTATGATACATTCTATTACATTTGTACGATCCGTTCTAATTCATTCGTACGATCCAATCTAATTTATTAAAATGAATGTATCCATTCCAATTCATTCGTACGATCCATTCTAATTCATTCGCACGATCCACTCTAATTCATTCGTACGATCCATTCTAATTCATTTGCGTAGATGTATCCATTCTAATTTATTCGTACGATCCATTCTAATTCCTTCGTATAGTTGTATCCATTCTAATTCATTTGTACGATCCATTCTAATTGATTCGCACTTTTCATTCTAATTCATTCGTACGATTCATTCTAATTCATTCGTACGATCCGTTCTAATTCATTCATACGAATGTATCCATTCTAATTTATTCTTACGATCCATTCTTATTCATTCGCACGATTCATTCTAATTTATTTGCACGACCCATTTGAATTCATTCGCATGAATGCATCCATTCTAATTCATTCGTACGATCCATTCTAATTCATTCGCACGAATGTATCCATTCTAATTCATTCGTGCAATCCATTCTTATTCATTCGCATGATCTATTCTAATTCATTCATATAATCTATTCTAATTCATTTATACGATCCATTCTAATATATTCGTATTATCCATTCTAATTCATTCGTACGATCCATTCTAATTCATTTGCACAAATGTATCCATTCTAAATCATTCGTACGATCCATTCTAATTAATTCGCACGATTCATTCTAATTCATTCGTACGATTCATTATAATTTATTCGTACAATCCATTCTAATTTACTCACACGACTGTATCCATTCTAATTCATTCGTACAATCTAATCTAACTCAGTCGTACGATCCATTCTAATTCATTCGCACGAATGTATCCATTCTAATTCATTCGTAAGATCCATTCTAATTAATTCGCACGATCCACTCTAATTCATTCGTATGATCTATTCTAATTCATTCGTTAGATTCATTCTAATTCATTCGCACAAATGTGGCCATTCTAATTCATTCGTACGATCCATTCAAGTTAATTCGTTCGATCAATTCTAATTCATTCGCACGATCCATTCTAATTCATTCGCAGGATCCATTCTAATTCATTCCCACGATCTATTCTAATTCATTCGAACGATCTATTCTAATTCATTCGCACGAATGTATCCATTCTAATTCATTCATACGATCCATTCTAATTCATTCACATAATCCTTTCTTATTCATTCGTACGAACCATTCAAATTCATTCGTACAATCCAGTCTAATTCATTAGTTCGAATGTATCTATTCTAATTCATTCGTACGATCCATTGTAATTCATTCGCATGATCCATTCTAATTCATTCATACGATCCATTCTAATTCTGTCGTACAAGCTATTCTAATTCATTAGTGCGATCCTTTCTAATTCACTCGCACGAATGTATCTGTTGAGCGAGCAATTTATGCAAATTATCCGATTATTCTCAAGCATATATCATCAGTTTGTTACGTAAAACTTTCATACTACACGTAAACTGCATGATTATATTTGCACCACTGCATAATAGAATTTTATACGAACACAACGATATATTGGTCCGCTCTTATACATCTCATGCATGACAATTATATAGCTCGATAGTTTATTATTCATTTTTCTATTAATGTTAGTGTAAGGAACTGATCAGCGTCATATTATGTTCGCTTCGTAGGGAATAAAACTCCCTCCCAATGTGATGTACCGGAATACTAGCGTGGGCTTCAGGCGTAGGGCACACGTTGAGAACCAATGGAACGGACAACAGACAATGGATGCGATGATTGGTTCAGATGGTTGAGAAGTGAGCTCGCAATGGATGATCTCGGACCCCACCTACCCGTCTCCAAAACCATTGCACCCACCTCTCATTTCCACTTAATCACAGCCATCAGATTAAAAAAACCCATGCATCGATCAGCTCTTTTCTCTCTTTTCTCAAAACCAACCCGAGCCGTCCCGAGCTTCCATGCACATGCATGTGTTAACAGCACATACAGTTTTTTTTTCCTCTTTTAACAAATCACAGCTGTCCATTCTACCCCATTCGCAACCCTTTACCCGACCCGACTGACCCATCTCTCTCTTCTCTCCCGTTTCTATTTTTCTCTCTCTCTCGGCTTCGTTGCAATCAAACATCACAGCCGTCCAGATTTCATACAACACCTATACCTCGCTATTAGACCTCCGTGCATGCTCATCTCAAAATCGATCCCAGCCGATCGAGACCCATGCAGCTGTACCCAGCCCCTCGTGATCTCTTTCCATATATCGCATTCTCTCTCTCTCTCTAGCTGCCACCCGATTTCTCTCTTAAATTCTCTTGGATTCCCTCTTCAATATCAACCCAAAACCCATGCATGATTTCAGCTATTCACAATTAATTAACCAGCAATCCCTATATTAAATATCACTCATGTACAGCCATGCATGCGGCAATCTCTCTTCCTTAAATCTCTCTAGATTCTCACCAACGTCTCTCTCTAAAAATCTTATCCCAGACGTCCATGAGTTGATCCCAACCTCCGAGATCGCATCTCCCATTCGCTTTCCCATCCGTTACCCGATCCCAGCTGTAACCGAAAACAAAAACCCCTTCTTTCTCTCCTAATTTCTTGCTTCTTTATTTCTCTTAACAATTCCCTCTCATCTCTCATTATTACACCGATCCAAACCCAGACGATCAAGACCCATGCAGCTGTACCCAAACCCCATTAATCGCAGCCGTCCGTGCTCCCATTTCACACCAGGCACACGCATGCATGCATTAACTACCCGAGCCCAGCATTCCGAATCCTCTTTCTTCAATCTTCTCTCTCTACTCTCTCATCACAACCAAACCCAGTAATCCCATTCCTTTATTTTCTCCTCAATCATCTCTCTCTTTAATTCTCTCTCTTTCTATATCTTTCTCTCTCTAAATCTCTTTTTATTTCTCTCTTTTAACTAAACCCAATCATAACCATTCCTTTCTTTCTCCTATTCCATCATAGCCGTCCACGAACCCAGCTGTACCCAGCTCATGCATGCCCCCTCATCTCAACCGTACTCTCTATTTAATCCAACTAAAACTGAATCGCATCCAGCCGTGTACCCAGTCCCGTCCACAGCCATGCGATCTCCCCCTAAAAATATGCCGACCCCCTATTCTCTCTCTCTAAAACCGAACATCTCTCCCTTTCTACCTAACCAAAACCGTCCAGATCTCTTTCCATATATATTATTCTCTCTATAAATCTCTCTAGATCTCCCCATCTATATCTCTCTAAAATCCTAACCGATCCAGCTTTCCCTAGAAATGTTGCGCTCAACTTTCTTTCTCTCTCTAGATCTCCTACTCGATCGGCATGCCCATAATTTCTCTCTAACTTCCCGGGCCATCTCCTCCCTTATCTGCCCTCAACCGAACCTCGCTCTCTCTCTTACCTTAGCCATCCGATCAGCTTTCCACCTATTTTTTTCCCCTTACCCGAACGTCTCTCTCTAGTTTCTAATTAATCACAGCCGCCCATTCTACCTTGAGCCCATGCATCCCCTGTGATCTCTTTCCTTTTCTCTTTATTGCAACCCGATCCAGTCATGCATGCAACATCATACCCGAGATCCCTTGTACCCGGTTCTCTCGCTCTAGTCCGACCCTCTCTCTCTCATTCTCTTCATATTCTTTTTTCCTCATGATCACACCCTTTTACTCCATACCAATTGAAGCGAATTACTAAAACCGGTGCCTTGGGGAGCAAGCTACAATACCCTATAAGTAGGGAGACATGGGCATGAAGAAAAGGGGAGGCGAAGGATCATCATCATCCAGTTTTCCATAGAGTGTTCAGCAAATTGTAATAGGGAGAGTGTGCGAAGAGAGTATTGGCTTTGAGTGTGCGAAGAGAGTACGTAACATTGTTTTCGGGTCATTTCAAGAAGAAGGTTTTGCAGTACTTGTAATCGTATTCATTTTCTTTTTAATAAAATTTATTTTGTTGCTCTATTCTCATGCTCTTTGTTCTTTTTCCAATGTCTCATTTTATTTACTGTACCCATAATTCCACCATGGTCGGCTAAACTCCTCTCCGCCAGGGAGAGGGGTTGAGGCCATGGTAATTAAGTAGGTAGTTTTCTCTCTTGTAAGTCACTCTTGATTGCACTTAATGTTATTCCTCTTAGTTAGTTAATTGTAATTCTAAAGCGAGAGTGAAGATCACCCATCCTCTATTAGGGATTCGGTGATTCTTCAAAACTCCCACATTGAATCGTCGACTAAGATGATTAAATTTATTATTTTCAAATCTAATTTATGTTATATAAATTCTCACAACTGAGCGAGTTATACTTCTTTACTATAAGAAGGACCTTGTTCTTAAAATTGTGAGGGTATTATATAATTAAATTAGATAAAATGGACCTTAATTCTAAATTTTCCACTTGAGGCGGTAAAACTTCCGTTCTCAAGTGTGGATTATCGAGAGTGACGCTGCAAGAGAAGTCGGCTCCTCACCATGGTTTACAAATCCCTCTCCTAGGTGGAATTTCTTCTTATATTTTCTAAAATTATCAATTATTAGTATTAGTTCTACGATTTACTTTCGAAAATAAATTATTTTTTAAATAATAAAATCCAAACTCCCTTCATTTCAATTTAGTGTTATTTGTAATCTCTTTTCTCTAGGCATCTAATTACGTATGGTTCGATTCCTTACTTGCCATATACTAGTTAAAGTTCTCTAATTTATGTTTGCAGGTATTGAAATTTTTTGATAAATTACTTCACTCCAACGTAAACAAAGAAGTAGTTATCAAATGATTTTTTCTCAACGTGTGCCCTACGCCTGAAGCCCACGCTAGTATTCCGGTACATCACATTGGGAGGGAGTTTTATTCCCTGCGAAGCGAACATAATATGACGCTGATCAGTTCCTTACACTAACATTAATAGAAAAATGAATAATAAACTATCGAGCTATATAATTGTCATGCATGAGATGTATAAGAGCGGACCAATATATCGTTGTGTTCGTATAAAATTCTATTATGCAGTGGTGCAAATATAATCATGCAGTTTACGTGTAGTATGAAAGTTTTACGTAACAAACTGATGATATATGCTTGAGAATAATCGGATAATTTGCATAAATTGCTCGCTCAACACACCCCCGAACTTGAATCTTTCTCGTCCTCGAGAAAGCAAATAAAAAAATTAATAATAGGAGAATAAAAATAACTAACTCATTTTCGCAGGAATCGCGATTGCACTTAGCACGTGCAACAAGCTGTTAAACCCCTGGGTTACCCCAGTGGACGAGTGTTGTCTCGTGAGGGTTTGCAGTGAATATACCCACAAAATTCAAAAAAAAAAAATTAAATAAAAGAAAAAAAATATTTCACAGAATAATTTAAAGTACCCAAAAATATGATTTCTATGGCACAAGACTCCCAAAGTATCTAGTCCAAGCTTCAACATTCAAAGTAAGCACTTTAGGTTCTAACTATTAGTTTCCCGTTAGAAAAGGTTAAGGTCAACTATACTCGAGTGCACGGTGCTGTCTGGGCTAAACACAACTGGGGGTTTGGTTCTCTACCCGCATATCATTCTAACAGTCTCCTAGAATGGTCAAAGTCGACCTTAGAACCTGAGTCAAAACCAGCTAATCTAGACAGGCTAGTGAGAGTTGTGGATATTCACCTTAATACCCTATGGGCTTTATATGTGATATTCCAGTTTCCCCACATTGTTTATAACGGCGGCTTTCACACTATTTTTTCTTTTTTTTTTCTTTTTTTTTCTCTTTTTTTTCGATCTTTTTTTTTTGGAATCTAATTATATATCCCTTCCTAACTTGTACCATGTTAGCTGCACTCTATGCCCATGACACGCTGCCAACGCTCTCATGAGTTAGGTAGCCATCCTCATGTTACCTTTATATTCGATTCACTCGAGTGCATAGGATCATTCTCATAACCCTATACACCAAGCTTTACCAATACTAGGGTATACAAGTTAAGACTTTTACATAATTAGGTTCTAGACCATGCTAATAGGTAGCCCTTTCCGCTATACCTTAAAATTCACTGGTCGATTTTCTCAAACCAAGTGAACCAGATCCGCATGATTCATCAGGACTCCAAGTACCTATTAGGTGACATGAAAGCTTTGAATCTAGACCCTAGATGTGTAAGCCATATGTGAAGTGAAAAGTCGAGTCTAGTTTGTTTTGACAATCTCTAAAAGATTACTAAGGGTCAGAACCATATTAGACATACTTTTCCTAGCTAATCCTTGGGCGTTCTACCTTGATTACCAAGTGCCTTATAGTCCTATTCGAGTACGATAAAATTAGACTATAAAACCTGAAATAAAGGTATTTTTTTTTTTTGGAATAGATAAAACAAGACGATAAAAAGGTTACAGAAAACACTAATACATGAAAAAGAAAATGAAAACATGCAAATGCAAATTCCTATAGATTTCTATACGAACGCTGTAGTTTTGGTAGGGGACTACAGACTGGACACACATACGCCGAGACGTATGTGCCGAGCTTTCCCACTATAGCGTAAGTTGATGCAATAAAAATTTTAATTAATTTTTTTTTTAATTTTTAATTTTTAATTAATTTTTTTTTTTGAAATAAACTAAAACTGATAAATTTTGTGAAAATGAAATAAAGACAGGAATGTACACCAGTATCCATTCTAATTCATTCGTATGATCCATTCTAATTCATTCGCACGATTTATTCTAATTCATTCATTCGATCCATTCTAATTCATTCGTACAATCTATTCTAATTCATTCGTACCATCCATTCTAATTCATTCGTACGATCCATTCTTATTCTTTTGCACGAATGTATCCATTCTAATTCATTCGTACGATCGATTCTAATTTATTCGCACGATCCATTCTAATTCATTCGTACGATCTATTTTAATTTATTCGTACTATCCGTTCTAAATAATTCGTATGATCCATTCTAATTCATTCGTACGATCCTTTCTAATTCATTTGCATGAATGTATCCATTCTAATTCATTCGTATAATTCATTCTTATAATCTATTCTAATTCATTTGTACGATCCATTCTAAATCATTCATACGATCCATTCTAATTCATTCGTATGATCGATTCTAACTTATTCGCACGAATGTTTCTATTCTAATTCATTTGTACGATCCATTCTAATTCATTCGCACGATACATTCTTATTCATTCATATGATCCATTCTAATTCATTCATATGATCCATTCTAATTCATTCGCATAATCTATTCTAATTCATTCGTACGATCCATTCTAATTCATTCGTACAATCATTTCTAATTCATTCGTACGATCCACTCTAATTCGTTCGCATGGATTTATCCCTTCTAATTCATTCATACGATCCATTCTTATTCATTCGCACGATCCATTCAAATTCATTCGTAGAATCCATTCTAATTCATTCGTACGATACATTATAATTCATTCGTAGGATACATTCTAATTCATTTGTACGATCCATTCTAATTCATTCGCACGAATGTATCCATTATAATTCATTCGTACGATCCATTCTAATTCCTTCGCATGATCCACTCAAATCTATTCGTACGATCCATTCTAATCGATTCGTACGATCCATTGTAATTCATTCGCATAATCCATTCTAATTCATTTGTACGATCCATTCTAATTCATTCATATGATCCATTGTAATTCATTCGTATAACCTATTATAATTCATTCGCACAGATGTATCCATTCTAATTCATTCATCTGATCCATTCTAATTCATTCGCACGATCTAGTCTAATTCATTCGTACGATCCATTCTAATTCATTCGTAAGATCCATTCTATTTCATTCGCAGGAATATATCGATTCTAATTCATTCGTACGATCCATTCTAATTCATTCACACGATCCATTCAAATTCACTCGTACGATCCAGTCTAATTCATTCATACGATCCATTCTAATTCAATGGTATAATCCATTCTAATTCATTCGTACGATCCATTCTAATTCATTTGCACGAATGTATCCATTCTAATTCATTCATATGATCCATTCTAATTCATTCGCATGATCCATTCTAATTCGTTCGTATGATCTATTCTAATTCATTCGTACGATCCATTCTAATTCATTTGCACAAATGTATCCTTTCTAATTCATTCGTACGATCCATACTAATTCATTCGCACGATCTGTTCTAATTAATTCGTATGATCCCTTATATTTCATTCGTACGAACCATTCAAATTCATTCGCCCGAATGTATCCATCTAATTCATTCGTACGATCCATTCTAATTCATTCGTCTAATCCATTCAAATTCATTCGTACGAACCATTCTAATTCATTCGCACGAATATATCCATTCTAATTCATTCATACGATCCATTCTAATTTATTCGCATGATCCATTCTAATTCATTCTTACGATCCATTCAAATTCATTCGCACAAATGTATCCTTTCTAATTCATTTGTATTATCCATTCTGATTCATTCGCACGATCTATTCTAATTTATTCACACGATCCTTCTTAATTCATTCGTATTATCCATTCTAATTCATTCACACGATCTATTTTAATTTATTCGCACGATCCATTCTAATTCGTTTGTACGATCCATTTTAATTCATTCGTAGTATCCATTCTGATTCATTCGTATGATTCATTCTTATTCATTCACACGATCCATTCTAATTCATTTATATGATCTATTCTAATTCATTTGTACGATCCATTCTAACTTATTCGTACAATCCATTCTAATTCATTCGCATGAATGTATCCATTCTAATTCATTCGTACGATGCATTCTAATTCATTCGCATGATCCATTCTAATTCATTTGTACGATCGATTCTAATTCATTTGTGCGATCCATTCTAATTCGTTCATACAATCCATTCTAATTTATTTGTACGATCTATTCTAATTCATTCGCATGAATGTATCCATTCAAATTCATTCGTATGATCCATTTTTATTCATTCGCACGATCCATTCTAATTCATTCGTACGATCCATTCTAATTCATTCGTACGATCAATTCTAATTCATTCGTATGATCAATTCTAATTCATTCGCACAAATGTATCCATTCTAATTCATTCGTACGATCTAATCTAATTCATTTGCACGATCTATTCTAATTCATTCGTATGACCCATTCTAATTCATTCGCACGAATATATCCATTCTAATTCATTCGTACGATCCATTCTAATTCATTCGCACGATCCATTCTAATTCATTCGTACAATCCATTCTAATTCATTCGCACGCTCCATTCTAATTCATTCGTATGATCCATTCTAATTCATTCATTCGGTCCATTCTAATTCATTTGCACGAATGTATCCATTCTATTTCATTCATACGATCGATTCTAATTCATTCGTACGATCCATTCTAATTCATTCGTACAATCCATTCTAATTCATTCACGCGATCCATTCTAATTAATTCGTAAGATCCATTCTAATTTATTCATACGATCTATTCTAATTTATTCACATGATCCATTCTAATGCATTCATACGAACCATTCTAATTTATTCGCACGAATGTATCCATTCTAATTCATTCATACGATCCATTCTAATTCATTCGTCTGATCTATTCTAATTCATCTGTACGATCCATTCTAATTCATTCGTATGATCTATTCTAATTCATTCGCATGAATGTATCCATTCTAAATCACTCGTACGATTCATTCGCACGATCCATTCAAATTCATTCATACAATCAATTCTAATTTATTCATACGAACCATTCTAATTCATTCGTACGATCCATTCTAATTCATTCGTACGAATGTATCCATTCTAATTGATTCGTACAATCCATTCTAATTCATTCGAATGATCCATTCTAATTCAGTCGTATAATCCAATCTAATTCATTAGTACTACCCTTTCTAATTCACTCGCACGAAAGTATCCATTCTAATTCATTCGTACGATCCATTCTAATACATTCGCACGATCCTTTCAAATTCATTCTTCTGATCCATTCTAATTTATTCGTATGATCCAATCTAATTCATTCGTATGATCCATTCTAAATCATTCGTATGATCCATTTTAATTCATTTGCATGAATGTATCCATTCCAATTCATTCGTATGATAAATTCTAATTCATTCGCACGATCCAATCTAATTCATTCGTATCATCCATTATAATTCATTTGTACGATCCATTCTAATTCATTCGCATGAATATATTCATTCTAATTCATTCAAACAATCCATTCTAATTTATTCGCACGATCCATTCTAATTTATTCGTATGATCCATTCTAATTCATTCGTATGATTCATTCTAATTCAATCGCATGAATATATCCATTCTTATTCATTCGTACAATCCAATCTAATTTATTCGCACGAACTATTATAATTCATTCGTACGATCTATTCTAATTTATTCGCACAAATATAACCATTTTAATTCATTCGTGTGATCTATTCTAATTCAGTCACACGATCCATTCTAATTCATTCGTACGATCCATTCTAATTCATTAGCAAGAATGTATCCATTCTAATTCAGTCATACAATCTATTCTAATTCATTCGCACGATCCATTCTACTTCAATCGTACGAACCATTCTAATTCATTCGTACGATATATTCTAATTCATTCGTACGATCCATTCTAATTCATTTGCACGAATGTATCCATTCTAATTCATTCATACGATCCATTCTAATTCATTCGCACAATCCATTCTAATTCATTCGTATGAACCATTCAAGTTTATTCGTATGATCCCTTCTAATTCATTCGTACGATCTATTCTAATTCATTCACACGAATGTATCTATTCTAATTCGATCGTATGATCCATTCGAATTCATTCACACGATCTATTCTAATTCATTCGTACGATCTATTCTAATTCATTCGCACAATCCATTATAGTTCATTCGCACGATCCATTCTAATTCATTCGCACGACCCATTCTGATTCATTTGTACGATCCAATCTAATTTATTCATACGATCCATTCTAATTCAGTCGTACAATCCATTCTAATTCATTCGTACAATCCATTCTAATTCATTTGCACAAATGTATCCATTCTAATTCATTCATACGATCCATTCTAATTCATTCGCACGATCAATTCTAATTCATTCGTATGATCCATTCTAATTTATTCATACAATCCATTCTAATTCATTCGTATGATCCATTCTAATTCATTCGTACAAATGTGTCCATTCTAGTTCATTCGTACGATCCATTCTAATTCATTCGCATGATCCATTCTAATTCATTCGTACAAACCATTCTAATTTATTCGCACGAATGTATCCATTCTAATTCATTCGTACGATCCATTCTAATTCATTCTTCTGATCCATTCTAATTCATTCGTCTGATCTATTCTAATTTGTTCGTCTGATTCATTCTAATTTAGTCGCACAAAAATATCCATTCTAATTCATTTGTACGATCCATTCTAATTCATTGGTACGATCCATTCTAATTCAGTCATACAATCCATTCAAATTCATTCGTACGATCCATTCTAATTCATTCGCATGAATATATCCATTCTAATTCATTCGTATGATACATTCTAATTCATTCGCACGATCCATTCTAATTCATTCACACGATCTATTCTAATTCGATCGTACTATCCATTCTAACTTGTTCGT
This sequence comes from Chamaelirium japonicum, assembly GCA_947650365.1. NCBI lineage: Eukaryota > Viridiplantae > Streptophyta > Magnoliopsida > Liliales > Melanthiaceae > Chamaelirium > Chamaelirium japonicum. Next base: position 76,609,125 of record OX393550.1, on the reverse strand, counting down.
ACGATCCATTCTAATTCATTCACATGAATGTATCCATTCTAATTCATTCGTACGATCCATTCTAATTCATTCGCATGATCCATTCTTATTCATTCATAAGATCCATTCTAATTCATTCGTACGATCCATTCTAACTCATTCGTACGATCCATTCTAATTCATTCGCATGAATATATCCATTCTAATTCATTCGTACGATCGATTCTAATTCTTTCGCACGATCCATTCTAATTCATTCGTATGATCTATTCAAATTCATTCATATGATCCATTTTAATTCATTCGTACTATCTATTCTAATTTATTCGCACGAATGTAGCCGTTGTAATTCATTCGTATGATCCATTCTAATTCCTTCGTGTGATCCATTCTAATTCATTCGTATGATCCATTCTAATTCATTCGTACGATCTGTTCTAATTCATTAGCACGATCCATTCTAATTCATTTATATGATCAATTCTAATTCATTCGTACGATCCATTGTAATTCATTCGCATGATCCATTCTTATTCATTCGCACGATCCATTTTAATTCATTCGTATGATCTAATTCATTCGTACGATCCATTTTAATTCATTCGTACGATCCATTCTTATTCATTCGTATGACCCATTCTAATTCATTCATATGAACGTATCCATTCTAATTCATTCGTACGATCTATTCTAATCCATTCGCACGATCCATTCTATTTCATTCGTACGATCCATTCTAATTCATTCATACGATCCATTCTAATTCATTCGTTCTATCCATTCTAATTGATTCGCACGAATGTATCCATTCTAATGCATTCGCACAATCCATTCTAATTTATTTGCATGATCGATTCTAATTCATTCGTACAATCTATTCTAATTAATTCGTACGAACCATTCTAATTCATTCGCACGAATGTATCAATTCTAATTCATTCGTATAATCCATTCTAATTCATTCGTACGATCCATTCTAATTTATTCGCACGATCCATTCTAATTCATTCATATGATCCATTCTAATTCATTCGTATGATCCATTCTAATTTATTCTAATTCATTCGTACGATCCATTATAATTCATTCATACAATCCATTCTAGATCATTCGTTTGAATGTTTCTTTTCTAATTCATTCATATGATCCATTCTAATTCATTCGCATGATCCATTCTAATTCATACGCACGATCCATTCTAATTCATTCGTACGATCCATTCAAATACATTCATGCGATCCATTCTAATCCTTTCATACGATCTATTCTATTTCATTCGTATGATCCATTCGAATTCATTCGCATGAATGTATTCATTCTAATTCATTCGTACGATCCATTCTAATTCATTCATACGATCCATTCTATTTCATTCGTACGACCTATTCTAATACATTCGTACGATCCATTCTAATTCATTAGCACGAATCTATCTATACTAATTCATTCGTACGATCCATTCTAATTCATTCGCACGATCCACTCTAATTCATTCGCAAGATCCATTCTAATTTATTCGTACGAATGTATCCATTCTAATTTATTCTTATGATCCATTCTAATTCATTCGCATGATCCATTCTAATTCATTCGCACAATCCAATCTAATTCATTCGCATGAATGTATCCATTCTAATTCATTCGTACGATCCATTTTAATTTATTCGCACGAATGTATCCATTGTAATTCATTCATACGATCCATTCTAATTCATTCGCATGATCTATTCTAATTTATTAGTACAATCTATTCTAATTCATTTGTATGATCCATTCTTATTTATTCGTATTATCCATTCTAATTCATTCGTACGATCCATTCTAAATCATTCGCATAAATATATCCATTCTAAATCATTCATACGATCCATTCTAATTCATTCTCACGATCCATTATAATTCATTCATACGATCCATTCTAATTCAGTCGTACAATCCATTTTAATTCATTTGTACGATCCATTCCAATTCACTCACACGAATGTATCTATTCTAATTCATTCGTACGATCCATTCTATTTCATTCGTACGATCCATTCTAATTCATTCATACGATCCATTCTAATTAATTACTATGATCCATTCTAATTCATTCACACGAATGTATACATTCAAATTAATTCGTACGATCCATTCTAATTTATTCGCATAATGTATTCTAATTCATTTGTACGATCCATTCTAATTTATTCTCAAGAATGTATTAATTCTAATTCATTCGTACGATCCATTATAATTCATTCGCACGATCCATTCTAATTCAATTGTATAATCCATTCTAATTCATTTGTACGATCCATTCTAATTCATTCGCACGAATGTATCCATTCTAATTCATTCGCACGATCCATTCTAATTCCTTCGTATGATACATTTTAATTCATTCGTACGATCCATTCTAATTCAGTCGTACAATCCATTCAAATTCATTCGTACGATCCATTCTAATTCACTTGTACGAATGTATCTATTCTAATTCATTCGTACGATCCATTCTAATTCATTCGCACGATAAATTCTAATTCCTTCATTCGATCCATTCTAATTCATTCGTATGATCCAATCTAATTCATTCGTACGATCCATTCTAATTCATTCGTACGATCCATTCTAATTCATTTGCATGAATGTATCCTTTCTAATTCATTCGTACGATTGATTCTAATTCATTTGCACGATCCATTCTAATTCATTTGTATGGTCCATTCTAATTCATTTGTACGATCCATTTTAATTTCTTCGAACGATCAATTCTAATTCATTCGTACGAACCATTCTAATTCATTCGTACGATCCATTCTAATTCATTCGTACGATCCATTCTAATTCATTCGTACGATCCATTCTAATTCATTTGCACTATCCATTCTAATTTATTCGCACGATCCATTCTAATTCATTTGCACGATCCATTCTAATTCATTCGTACGATCCATTATAATTCATTCGCATGAATGTATTCATTCTAATTCATTCGTATGATCCATACTAATTCATTTGCACGATCAATTCTAATTCATTCGTAAGATCAATTCTAATTCATTCACACGATCAATTATAATTCATTCGCACGATCAATTCTAATTCATTCATACGATCAATTTTAATTCATTCACACGATCAATTATAATTCATTCGCACGATCAATTCTAATTCATTCATACGGTCCATTTTAATTTATTCGCACGATCCATTCTAATTCATTCGCACGATCAATTCTAATTTATTCCAATTCATACGAATGATCCATTCTAATTCATTCGCACGATCCATTCTAATTCATTCGCACGATCCATTCTAATTCATTTCTAATTCAATTCTATTTCATTCGCACGATCCATTCTAATTCATTCGTACGATCCATTTTAATTCATTTGCACGAATGTATCCATTCTAATTCATTCGTATGATCCATTCTTATTCATTTGCACGATCAATTCTAATTCATTCATACGATCCATTCTAAATCATTCGTACGATCCATTCTAACTCATTCGTACGATCCATTCTAATTCATTCGCACGAATTTATCTATTCTAATTTATTAGTATGACCCATTCTAATTCATTCGCATGATCTATTCTAATTTATTCGTATGATCTATAATAATTCATTCGTATGATTCATTCTAATTCATTCGCACGAATGTAGCCATTCTAATTCATTTATACGATCCATTCTAATTTATTCGTACGATCTACTCTAATTTATTCGTATGATGCATTCTAATTCATTCGCACGAATGTATCCATTCTAATTCATTCGTATGATCCATTCTAATTCATTCACACGATCCATTCTAGTTCATTCATACGATCCATTCTATTTCATTCGTACGATCCATTCTAATTCATTCGTACGATCCATTCTAATTCATTCGCACAAATGTATCCTTTCAGATTCATTCATATGATCCATTCTAATTCATTCGCACTATCCATTCTAATTCATTCGCATAATCTATTCTAATTCATTCATACGATCTATTCTAATTCATTCGCACGAAAGTATCAATTCTAATTCATTCATACGATCCATTCTATTTTATTTACCAAATTCATTCAAATTCATTCGTACGAACCATTCAAATTCATTCGTACGATCCATTCTAATTCACTCGCACGAATGTATCTATTCTAATTCATTCGTACGATCAATTCTAATTCATTCGCACGATCCATTCTAATTCATTCATTCGATCCATTCTAATTCATTCATCCGATCCATTCTAATTCATTCGTACGATCCATTCTAATTCTTTTGCACGAATATATGCATTCTAATCCATTTGTACGATCGATTCTAATTCATTCGCACGATCCATTCTAATTCATTCGTACGATCCATTTTAATTTATTCGTACAATCCGTTCTAAATAATTCGTATGATCCATTCTAATTCATTCGTACAATCCATTCGTATAATCCATTCTAATCAATTCGTACGACCTATTCTAATTCATTCGTATAATCCATTCGTACGATCCATTCGTATAATCCATTCTAATTCATTCGCACGAATGTATCTATTCTAATTCATTCGTATAATCCATTCTAATTCATTCGTACGACCTATTCTAATTGATTCATATAATCCATTCTAATTCATTCGTACGATCCATTCTAATTCATTCGTATGATCCATGATAAGTCATTCGCATGAATGTATCCATTCTAATTCATTTGTACGATCCATTCTAATTCATTCGTACAATCCATTCTAATTCATTCATACGATCCATTCTAATTCATTCGCATAATCTATTCTAATTCATTCGTACGATCCATTCTACTTCATTCGTACGATCGACTCTAATTAGTTCGCACGAATGTAACCATTCTAATTGATTCGTGCGATCCATTCTATTTCATTCACACGATCCATTCAAATTCATTTGTACGATCCATTCTAATTCATTCGTACGATACATTGTAATTCATTCGTAGGATCCATTCTAATTCATTCGTACGATCCATTCTAATTCATTCGCACGAATGTATCCATTCTAATTCATTCGTACGATCCATTCTAATTCCTTCGCACGATCCATTCTAATCCATTCGTACGATCCATTCTAATTCATTCGTACGATCTATTTTAAATCATTCGTACGATCCATTCTAATTCATTCGTATGACCCATTCTAATTCATTCGCACGAATGTATCCATTCTAATTCATTAGTACGATCCATTCTAATTCATTCGCACGATCCATTCTAATTTATTCGTACGATCCATTCTAATTCACTTTTTCGATCCATTCTAATTCATTCGCACGATCCATTCTAATTTATTCGTACGATACATTCTAATTCACTTGTTCGATCCATTCTAATTCATTCGGACGAATATATCGATTCTAATTCATTCATACAATCCATTCTCATTCATTCGCACGATCCATTCTAATTTATTTGTACGATCTATTCTAATTCATTCGTACGATCTATTCGAATTCATTTGTACGATCCATTCTAATTTAGTCGTACAATCCATTCTAATTCATTCGTATGATCTATTCATTTGTATGAAGATATCCATTCTAATTCATTCGCACGATCCATTCCAATTCATTCGTACGATCCATTCTAATTCATTCATAATATCCATTCTAATTCATTCATACAATCTATTCTAATTCATTCATACGATCCATTCTAATTCATTCGCACGAATATATTCATTCTAATTCATTCGTACGATCCATTGTAATTCATTCGTACGATCCATTCTAATTCATTCGCATGAATGAATCCATTCTAATTCATTCGTACGATCCATTCTAATTCATTCACACGATCTATTTTAATTCATTCATATGATCCATTCTAATTCATTCGTACGATCCAATCTAATTCATTCACCCGAATATATCCATTCTAATTCATTCGCACGATTCATTATAATTCATTCATACGATCCATTCTAATTCATTCGTGCGATCCATTCTAATTCATTCACACTAATGTATCCATTCTAATTCATTTGTATGATCCATTCTAATTCATTATCACGATCCATTCTAATTTATTCATACGAAACATTCTAATTCATTCGCACGAATGTATCCATTCTAATTATTTTGTAAAATTCATTCTAATTCATTCGCAAGATCCATTCTAATTCGTTCTTACTATCCATTCTAATTCTTTCACATGATCTATTCTAATTCAATCGTACGATCCATTCTAATTCATTCCTACGATCCACTCTAATTCATTCGCAGAAATGTATCCATTCTAATACGTTCGTACGATCTATTCAATTTCATTCGCACGATCCATTCTAATTCATTCGTACTATTCATTCTAATTCGTTCGTACGATCCATTCTAATTCATTCGTACGATCCATTTTATTTCATTCGTACGATCCATTCTAATTCATTCGTACGACCTATTCTAATTCATTCGTACGATCCATTCTAATTCATTAGCACGAATGTATCTATTCTAATTCATTCATATGATCCATTCTAATTCATTCGCATGATCCTCTCTAATTCATTCGAACGATCCATTCTATTTCATTCACACGGATGTATCCATTCTAATTCATTCGTACGATCCATTCTAATTCCTTCGCACGAATGTATCTATTCTAATTCATTCGTACGATCCATTTTAATTGATTCGCACGATTCATTCTAATTCATTCGTACGATTTATTCTAATTCATTCGTACAATCCATTCTAATTCATTCGTACGAATGTATCCATTCTAATTTATTCTTACGATCCATTCTAATTTCTTCGCACGATTCATTCTAATTCATTCGCATGATCCATTCTAATTCATTCGTACGATCCATTCTAATTTATTCGCACGAATGTATTCATTCTAATTCATTCGCATAATCTATTCTAATTCATTCGTATAATCTATTCTTATTCATTTGTACGATCCATTCTAATTTATTCATATAATCCATTCTAATTTATTCATACGATCCATTCTAATTCATTAGCACAAATGTATCCATTCTAAATCATTCGTACGATCCATTCTAATTCATTCACCGATCCATTCTAATTCATTCGTACGATCTATTCTAATTCATTCGTACAATCAACTCTAATTCACTCGCATGAATGCATCCATTCTAATTCATTCGTACGATTCATTCTAATTCATTCGCACGATCCATGCTATTTCATTCGTACGATCCATTCTAATTCATTCGTACGATCCATTCTAATTCATTCATATGATCCATTCTAATTCATTCGCACGAATGTATCCATTCAAACTTATTTATACGATCCATTCTAATTGATTCGCATGATCCATTCTAATTCATTCGTACGATCCATTCTAATTCATTCTCAAGAATGTATTAATTCTAATTCATTCGTCCGATCTATTCTAATTCAATCGCACGATCCATTCTAATTTAATCGTACGATCCATTTTAATTCATTTGTATGATCCATTTTAATTCATTCGCACAAATGTATCCATTCTAATTCATTCGCACGATCCATTCTAATTCATTCGTATGGTCCGTTCTAATTCAGTCGTACAATCAATTCAAATTCATTCATACGATCCATTCTAATTCACTCGCACGAATGTATCCATTCTAATTCATTCGTACGATCCATTCTAATTCATTCGCATGATAAATTCTAATTCCTTCATTCGATCTATTCTAATTCATTCGTATGATCCAATCTAATTCATTCGTACGATCCATTCTAATTCATTCATTCGATCTATTTTAATTCATTTGCACGAATGTATCCATTCTAATTCATTCGTACGATCGATTCTTATTCATTCGAACGATCCATTATAATTCATTCGTATGATCAATTCTAACCCATTTGTACGATCCATTCTAATTTATTTGTACGATCCATTTGAATTCATTCGCACGATCCATTCTAATTCATTCGCACGATCCATTCTAATTCATTTGCACGATTCATTCGAATTCATTTGCACGATCCATTCTAATTCATTCGTACGATACATTCTAATTCATTCGTACGATCCATTCTAATTCATTCACACGATCCATTCTAATTCATTCGCACAATCCATTCTAATTCTTTCGCATGATCCATTCTACTTCATTCGTACGATCTATTCTAATTCATTCGCACGATCTATTCTAATTCATTCGCACGATCCATTCTAATTCATTCGCACGATCCATTCTAATTCATTTGCACAATCCATTTTAATTCATTCGCACGAATGTATCCATTCTAATTCATTCGTATGATCCATTCTACTTCATTCGCACGAATAATTGTAATTCATTCGCAAGATCAATTCTAATTCATTCGCACGATCAATTATAATTCATTCGCACGATCAATTCTAATTCATACATACAATCAATTCTAATTCATTCGCACAATCAATTCTAATCATTCGCACAATCAATTCTAATTCATTCGCACAATCATTTCTAATTCATTCGTTCGATCCATTCTAATTTAGTCGCACGATCCATTCTAATTCATTCGTACGATCAATTCTAATTCATTCTAATTCATTCATACGATCCGTTCTAATTCATTCGCACGATCCATTCTAATTCATTCTTACGATCAATTCTAATTCATTCACACGATCCATTCTAATTTAGTCGCACGATCCATTCTGATTCATTCAGACAATCCATTCTAATTCATTCGTACGATCCATTTTAGTTCATTCGCACGAATGTATCCATTCTAATTCATTCGTAAGATCCATTCAAATACAATCGAACGATCAATTCTAATTCATTCGAACGATCCATTCTAATTCATTCGTACGATCCATTTTAACTCATTCGTACTATCCATTCTAATTCATTCGCACAAATGTATCCATTCTAATTCATTCGTAAGATCCATTCTAATTCATTCGCACGATCCACTCTAATTCATTCGTACGATCTATTCTAATTCATTCGTGCGATTCATTCTAATTCATTCTCACGAATTTAGCCATTCTAATTCATTTGTACGATCCATTCTAGTTCATTCGTACTATCCATTCTAATTCATTCATACGATCCATTCTAATTCATTCACATGAATGTATCTATTCTAATTTATTCGTACGATCCATTCTAATTCATTGGCACGATCCATTCTAATTTATTCGTACGATCCATTCTAATTCATTCGTACGATCCTTTCTAATTCATTCGCATGAATGTATCCATTTAAATTCATTTAGATGATCCATTCGAATTCATTCGCACGATCCATTCTAATTCATTCACACGATCCATTCTAATTCATTCCCACGATCTATTCTAATTAGTTTGTACGATCTATTCTAATTCATTCGCACGAATATATCCATTCTAATTCATTCATACGATCCATTATAATTCATTCACACAATCCATTCTAATTCATTCATACGAAGCAATCAAATTTATTCGTACGATCCATTCTAATTCATTCGCACGAATGTATCCATTCTAATTCATTCGTACGATCCATTCTAATTCGTTCGCACGATCCATTCTAATTCATTCTTACGATCCATTCTAATTCTGTCGTACGATCCATTCTAATTCATTCGCACGATCCATTCTAATTCATTCACTCGATCCATTCTAATTCATTCGTACGACCTAATCTAATTCATTCATACGATCCATTCTAATTCATTCGTACGATCCATTCTAATTCTTTTGCACGAATGTATCCATTATAATTTATTCGTACGATCGATTCTAACTCATTCACACGATCCATTCTAATTCATCTGTACTGTCCATTTTAATTTATTCGTACAATCGGTTGTAAATAATTCGTATGATCCATTCGAATTCATTCGTACAATCCATTCTAAATCATTTGCATGTATGTATCCATTCTAATTCATTCGTATAATCTATTCTAATTTATTCGTACGATCCATTTTAATTCTTTCGTACGATCCATTCTTCTTCATTCGTATGATCCATTCTAACTAGTTCGCACTAATGTATCCATTCTAATTCATTTGTACGATCCATTCTAATTCATTCGCACGATTCATTCTTATTAATTCGTACGATCCATTCTAATTCATTCATACGATCAATTCTAATTCATTCGCATAATCTATTCTAATTCATTCGTACGATCCATTCTAATTTATTCGTACGATCTATTCTAATTCGTTCGCATGAATGAATCCATTCTAATTCATTCGTGCGATCTATTCTAATTTATTCGCACGATCCATTCAAATTCATTCGTACGATCCATTCTAATTCATTCGTAGGATACAATGTAATTCATTCATAGCATCCATTCTAATTCATTCGTACGATCCATTCTTATTCATTCGCACGAATGTATTAATTCTAATTCATTCGTACGATCCATTCTAATTCCTTCGCATGATCAATTCTAATCCATTTGTACGATCCATTCTAATCCATTTGTACGATCCATTCTAATTCATTCGTATGACCCATTCTAATTCATTCGCACAATTGTATCCATTCTAATTCATTAGTATGATCCATTCTAATTCATTCGCACGATCCACTCTAATTCATTCGTACGATCCATTCTAATTCATTCGTACGATCCATTCCAATTCAGTCGTTCATTCCATTCTAATTCATTCGCACGAATGTATCGATTCTAATTCATTTGTACAATCCATTCTAATTCATTCGCACGATCCATTCTAATTCATTCGTATGATCCACTCTAATTCATTCGCACGAATATATCCATTTTAATTCATTCGTACAATCCATTCTAATTCATTCATACAATCCATTCTAATTCATTTGCACAATCCATTCTAATTCATTCGTACGATCCATTCTAATTCATTCGCACGATCCATTCCAATTCATTCGTGCGATCTATTCTAATTCATTCGTATGAATGTATCCATTCTAATTCATTTGTACGATCCATTCTAATTCATTCACACGATCCATTTTAATTCATTCATATGATCCATTCTAATTCATTCATACGATCCATTCTAATTCATTCGTACGATCCAATCTAACTCATTCACACGAATGTATCCATTATAATGCATTCATACGATCCATTCTAATTCATTCGCACAATCCATTATAATTAATTCGTACGATCCATTCTAATTTATTCGTGCGACCCATTCTAATTCATTCGCACAAAAGTATCCATTCTAATTCATTCGTACAATCCATTCTAATTCTTTCGCATGATCTATTCTAATTCATTCGTATGATCCATTCTAATTAATTCGTACGATCCATTCTAATTCATTCGCACGAATGTATCCATTCTAATTCATCCGTACGATCCATTCTATTTCATTCGCACGATCCATTCTAATTCATTCGTACAATCCATTCTAATTCATTCGTACGATCCATTCTAATTCATTCGTACGAATATATCCATTCTAATTCATTCGTATGATCCATTCTAATTTATTCATACGATCCATTCTAATTCATTCGCATGAATGCATGTTTTCTAATTTATTCATATGATCTATTCTAATTCATTTGCACGATCCATTCTAATTCATTCGTATGATCCATTCTAATTCATTCTGACAATCTATTCTAATTTATTCGCACGAATATATCCATTTTAATTCATTCGTATAATCTATGCTAATTCATTCGTACGATCCATTCTAATTCCTTTGTATGATCCATTGTAATTCATTCGTACAATCTATTCTAATTCATTCGTACGATCCATTCTAATTCATTCGTAATATCCATTCTAATTTATTCGTATGAATGTATCCATTCTAATTCATTCGTATGATCCATTCTTATTCATTCAAACGATCCATTCTAATTCATTCATCTGATCCATTCTAATTCATTCGCACGAATGTTTCTATTCTAATTCAATCGCATGATCCATTCAAATTCATTCTGATGATCTATTCCAATTTATTCTCACGAATATATCCATTCTAATTCATTCGTATGATCCATTCTAATTCATTCACACGATCCATTCTAATTTATTCATATGATCTATTCTAATTCATTCGTATGATTCATTCTAATTCATTCGCACGAATGTAGCCATTCTAATTCATTCGTACGATCCATTCTAATTCATTCGTGCGATCCATTCTATATCATTCGTATAATCCATTCTAATTCATTCGCACGAATGTATCCATTCCAATTCATTCGTACGATCCATTCCAATTCATTCGCATGATCCATTCTAATTCATTCATACGATCCATTCTAATTCCTTCATACGATCTATTCAAATTCATTCGTACGATCCATTCTAATTCTTTCGCACGAATGTATCCATTCAAATTCATTTATACGATCCATTCTAATTCATTCACACGATCTATTCTAATTCATTCGCACGATCCATTCTAATTCATTCGTACGATCTATTCTAATTCATTCGCACGAATATATCCATTCTAATTCATTCATATGATCCATTCTAATTCATTTACACAATTCATTCTAATTCATTCGTACGAACCATTCAAATTCATTCGTACGATCCATTCTAATTCATTCGCACGAATGTATCTATTCTAATTCATTCATACGATCCATTCTAATTCACTCGCACGATCTATTCTAATTCATTTATACGATCCATTCTAATTCTGTCGTACAATCCATTCAAATTTATCAGTACGATCCTTTCTAATTCACTCGCACGGATGTATCCATTCTAATTTATTTGTACGATTAATTCTAGTTCATTCGCACGATCTATTCTAATTCATTCATTCGATCCATTCTAATTCATTCGTCCGATCCAATCTAATTCATTCGTACGATCCATTCTAATTCATTCGTAAATCCATCCTAATTCTTTTGCACGAATATATCCATTTTAATTCATTCGTACGATCGATTCTAATTCATTCGCATGATCCATTCTTATTCCTTTGTACAATCCATTTTAATTTATTTGTACAATCCGTTCTAAATAATTCGTATGATCCATTCTAATTCATTCGTATGATCCATTCTAATTCATTTGCACGATCCATTCTAATTCATTCGTACGATCAATTCTAATTCATTCATACGATCCATTCTAATTCATTCGTACGATCCATTCTAATTCATTCATATAATCCATTCTAATTCATTCGTACGATCCATTCTAATTCACTCATACGATCCATTCTAATACATTCATACGATCCATTCTAATTCATTTGCACGAATATATCCATTCTAATTCATTCGTACGATCCATTTGAATTCCTTCGTACGATCCATTCTAATTCATTCGTACGATCTATTCTAATTCATTCGTACGATCCATTCAAATTCAGTCGTACGATCCATTCTAATTCTTTCGTACGATCCATTCTAATTCATTCGTACGATCCATTCTAATTCATTCGTACAATCTATTCTAATTCATTCGTGCGAATGGATACATTCGGGTGAATGAATTAGAATGGATCGTACGAATGAGTAAGAATGGATCGTACGAATGAAATAGAATGGATTGCACGAATGAATTAGAATGGATCGTACGAATGAATTAGAATGGATCGTGTGAAAGAATTAGAATGGATTGTATGAATCAATTAGAATGGATCGTACGAAAGAATTAGAATGGATACATTTGTGCGAATGAATTAGAATGGATCGTACGAATGAATTAGAATGGATCGTATGAATGAATTATAATGGATCGTACGAATGAATTAGAATGGATCGTGCGAATGAATTAGAATGGATCGTACGAATGAATTAGAATGGATCGTACGAATGAACTAGAATGGATACATTCGTGCGAATGAATTAGAATGGATTGTATGAATGAATTAGAATGGATCGTACGAATGAATTAGAATGGATCGTATGAGTGAATTAGAATGGATACGAAGGAATTAGAATGGATCGTACGAAGGAATTAGAATGGATCATACGAATGAAATAGAATGGATCGTACGAAGGAATTAGAATGGATCGTACGAAGGAATTAGAATGGATCGTACGAAGGAATTAGAATGGATCGTACGAATGAATTAGAATGGATATATTCGTGCAAATGAATTAGAATGGATCGTATGAATGAATTAGAATTGATCGTATGAGTGAATTATAACGGATAGTACGAATGAAGTAGAATGGATCGTATGAATGAATTAGAATGGATACATTCGTGCGAATGAATTAGAATGGATCGTATGAATGAATTAGAATAGATTGTGCGAATGAATTAGAATGGATCGTACGAATGAATTAGAATGGATACATTCGTGCGAATAAATTAGAATGGATCGGACGAATGAATTAGAATGGATCGTACGAATGAATTAGAATGGATCGTACGAATGAATTAGAATGGATCGTACGGATAAATTAGAATGGATACATTCGTCCGAAGGAATTAGAATGGATCATACGAATGAGTAAGAATGGATCGTACGAATGAAATAGAATAGATTGTACAAATGAATTAGAATGGATCCTACGAATGAATTAGAATAGATCGTGTGAAAGAATTAGAATGGATTGTATGAATGAATTAGAATGGATCGTATGAATGAATTAGAAAGGATCGTGCGAATGAATTCGAATGGATCGTACGAATTCAATCTAATTCATTCATACAATCCATTCTAATTCTTTCACACGATCTATTGTAATTCATTCGTAGGATCCATTCTAATTCATTCGTACAATCTATTCTATTTCATTCGTACGATCCATTCTTACTCATTCGTATGATCCATTCTAATTCATTCGAACGAATGTATCCATTCTAATTTATTCGTACGATCCATTCTAATTGATTCGTACGATCCATTCTAATTCATTCGTCCGATCCATTCTAATTCATTCGCACGAATGTATCCATTCTAATTCATTCGTACGGTCCATTCTAATTCATTCGCACAATCCATTCTTATTCTTTCACACGATCCATTCTAATTCATTCGCACGAATGTATCCATTCTAGTTCATTCGTACGATCCATTCTAATTTATTCGTACGATCCATTCTAATCCATTCGTACAATCCATTCTAATTCATTCATACGATCCATTCTAATTCATTCATACAATCCATTCTAATTCTTTCACACGATCCATTCTAATTCATTCGTAGGATCCATTCTAATTCATTCGTACAATCTATTCTATTTCATTCGTACGATCCATTCTTACTCATTCATATGATCCATTCTAATTCATTCGGACGAATGTATCCATTCTAATTTATTCGTACGATCCATTCTAATTCATTCGTACGATCCATTCTAATTCATTCGTACGATCCATTCTTACTAATTCGTATGATCCATTCTAATTCATTCGTACGATCCATTCTAATTCATTCGTACGATCGATTCTAATTCATTTGCACTATCCATTCTAATTCATTCGTACGATCCATTCTAATTCATTCGTATGATCCATTCTAATTTATTCGTTCAAATATATCCATTCTAATTCATTCCGTACGATACATTCTAATTCATTCGTACGATCCATTCTAATTCATTCGTACGAATGTATCCATTCTAATTCATTCGTACGATCCATTCTAATTCATTCGTACGATCCATTCTAATTCATTCGTAAGATCCATTCTAATTCATTCGTACGATCTATTCTAATTCATTCGTACGATACATTCTAATTCATTCGCACGAATGTATCCATTCTAGTTCATTCGTACGATCCATTCTAATTCATTCGTACGATCCATTCTAATTCATTCGCACGATCCATTCTAATTCATTCGTACGATCAATTCTAATTCATTCGCACGAATGTATCCATTCTAATTCATTCGTACGATCCATTCTAATTCATTCATACGATCCATTCTAATTCATTCATACAATCGATTCTAATTCTTTCACACGATCCATTCTAATTCATTCGTAGGATCCATTTTAATTCATTCGTACAATCTATTCTATTTCATTCGTACGATCCATTCTTACTCATTCGTATGATCCATTCTAATTCATTCGGACGAATGTTTCCATTCTAATTCATTCGTACGATCCATTCTAATTCATTCGTACGATCCATTCTAATTCATTCGTACGATCCATTCTAATTCATTCGCACGAATGTATCCATTCTAATTCATTCGTACGATCCATTCTAATTCATTCATACGATCCATTCTAATTCATTCGTAAGATCCATTCTATTTCATTCGTACAATCCATTCTAATTCATTCGTACGATCCATTCGTCCGATCCATTCTAATTCATTCGCATGATCTATTCTAATTCATTCACTCATTTGATCCATTCTAATTCATTCGTACGATCCATTCTAATTCATTCGTCCGATCCATTCTTACTCATTCGTATGATCAATTCTAATTCATTCGCATGAATGTATCCATTCTAATTCATTCGTACGATCCTGAATTAGAATGGATCGTACGATTGAATTAGAATGGATACCTTTGTGCATATGAATTAGAATGGATCGTACGAATGAATTAGAATGGATACATTCGTGCGAATGAATTAGAATGGATTGTGCGAATGAATAAGAACAGATCGTGCGAATGAATTAGAATGGATCGTACGAATGAATTAGAATGGATCGTATGTACGAATGAATTAGAATGGATACATTCATGCGAATGAATTAGAATGGATCGTACGATTGAATTAGATTGGATCGTGTGAATGAATTAGAATGGATCGTACGAATGAATTAGAATGGATCGTACGAATGAACTAGAATGGATACATTCGTGCGAATGAATTAGAATGGATCGTATGAATGAATTAGAATGGATCGTACTATTGAATTAGAATGGATCTTACGAATGAATTAGAATGGATCGTACGAATAAATAAGAATGGATCGTATGAATGGTTTAGAATGGATACATTCATGCGAATGAATTAGAATGGATCGGATGAATGAATTAGAATGGATCGTACGAATGAATTAGAATGGATCAAATGAATGAATTAGAATGGTTACATTCATGCGAATGAATTAGAATGGATCGTACGAATGGATTAGAATGGATCGTACGAATGGATTAGAATGGACACATTCGTGCGAATGAATTAGAATGGATCATATGAATGAGTAAGAATGAATCGTACGAATGAAATAGAATGGATTGTACGAATGAATTAGAATGGATCGTGCGAATGAATTTGAATGGATCATACGAATGAATTAGAATGGATCGTGCTAATGAATTAGAATTGATCATACGAATGAAATAGAATGGATTGTACGAATGATTTAGACTGGATCGTACGAATTAATTAGAATGTATCGTACGAATGATTTAGAATGGATACATTCATGCGAATGAATTAGAATGGATCATACGAATGCGTAAGAATGGATCGTACGAATGAAATAGAATGGATTGTACGAATGAATTAGAATGGATTCGTACGAATGAATTAGAATGGATACATTCGTGCGAATGAATTAGAATGGATCGTACCAATGAGTAAAATGGATCGTACGAATGAAGTAGAATGGATTGTGCGAATGAATTAGAATGGATCGTACGAATAAATTAGAATGGATCGTGTGAAAGAATTAGAATAGATTGTATGAATGAATTAGAATAGATCGTATGAATGAATTAGAATGGATCGTACGAATGAATTAGAATGGATCGTACGAATGAATTAGAATGGATCGTACGAATGAATTAGAATTGATACATTCGTGCGAATGAATCAGAATGGATACATTCTTGCGAAAGAATTAGAATAGATCGTATGAATGAATTAGAATGGATCCTATGAATGAATTAGAATGGATCGTGCGAATGAATTAGAATGGATCGTACGAATGAATTAGAATGGATCGTGCTAATGAATTAGAATTGATCGAACGAATGAATTAGCATGGATCGTGCTAATGAATTAGAATGGAACGTACGAATGAATTAGAATGGATCGTGTGAAAGAATTAGAATGGATTGTATGAATGAATTAGAATGAATTCGTACGAACCATTCGAATTCATTCGCACGATCCATTCTAATTCATACGAATATATTCGTACAAATGAATTAGAATGGATCGTATGAATGTATTAGAATGGATCGTATGAGTGAATTAGAATGGATCCTATGAATGAATTAGAATGGATCGTGCGAATGAATTAGAATGCATCGTACGAATGAATTAGAATGAATCGTGCTAATGAATTAGAATGGAATAGAATAGATTGTACGAATGAATTAGAATGGATTCGTACGAATGAATTAGAATGGATACATTCGTGCGAATGAATTAGAATGGATCGTGCGAATGAATTAGAATGGATCGTCTGAATGAATTAGAATTGATCGAACGAATGAATTAGCATGGATCGTGCTAATGAATTAGAATGGAACGTACGAATGAATTAGAATGGATCATGTGCAAGAATTAGAATGGATTGTATGAATGAATTAGAATGGATCGTACGAATGAATTAGAATGGATCGTGTGAATGAATTAGAATGGATTGTATGAATGAATTAGAATAGATTGTATGAATGAATTAGAATGGATCATACGAAGGAATTAGAATGGATCGTATGAATGAATTAGAATTGATCGAACGAATGAATTAGAATGGATCGTGCTAATGAATTAGAATTGATCGAACGAATGAATTAGCATGGATCGTGCATTCGTACGATCCATTCTAATTTATTCGTAAGATCCATTCTAATTCATTCGTACGATCCATTCTAATTCATTCGTACGATCCATTCTAATTCATTCGCACGAATGTATCCATTCTAGTTCATTTGTACGATCCATTCTAATTCATTCGTACGATCCATTCTAATTCATTCATACGATCTATTCTAATTCATTCATACAATCCATTCTAATTCTTTCACATGATCCATTCTAATTCATTTGTATGATCCATTCTAATTCATTCGTACGATCCATTCTAATTCATTTGTACGATCCATTCTAATTCATTCGTACAATCCATTCTATTTCATTCGTACGATCCATTCATTCGTACGATCCATTCTTACTCATTCATACGATCCATTCTAATTCATTCGTCTGATCCATTCTAATTCATTCGCACGAATGTATCCATTCTAATTCATTTGCACGATCCATTCTAATTCGTTCCTATGATCTATTCTAATTCATTCGTACGATCCATTCTAATTCATTCTAATTCATTCGTACGATCCATTCTACGATCCATTCTAATTCATATGCACAAAGGTATCCATTCTAATCCATTCCAAGGATCCATTCTAATCCATTCGTACGATCCATTCTAATTCATTCGTACGATCCATTCTAATTCCTTCGTACGATCCATTCTAATTCATTCGTACGATCTATTCTATTTCATTCGTACGATCCATTCTTACTCATTCGTACGACCCATTCTAATTCATTTGTCCGATTCATTCTAATTCATTCGCACGAATGTATCCATTCTAATTCATTCGTTCGATCAATTCTAATTCATTAGCACGATCCATTCTAATTCATTCGTACGATCCATTCTAATTCATTCGCACGATCCATTCTAATTCATTCATAGGATCCATTCTAATTCATTCGTACGATCCATTCTAATTCATTCGCACGATCCATTCTAATTCATTCATACAATCCATTCTAATTCATTCGCACGATCCATTCTAATTCACTCATACGATCCATTCTAATACATTCATACGATCCATTCTAATTCATTTGCACGAATATATCCATTCTAATTCATTCGTACGATCCATTCTAATTCATTCGCACGAATGTATCGATTCTAATTCATTCATACGATTCATTCTAATTCATTCGTATGAGCTATTCTAATTCATTCGTACGATCCATTCTAATTCATTCGTACGATCCATTGTAATTCATTCATACAATCCATTTAGATTCATTCACACAAATGTATCCATTCAAATTCATTCGTACGATCCATTCTAATTCCTTCGTACGATCCATTCTAATTCATTCGTACGAATGTATCCATTCTAATTCATTCGTACGATCCATTCTAATTCATTCGTACGATCCATTCTAATTCATTCGTAAGATCCATTCTAATTCATTCGTACGATCCATTCTAATTCATTCGTACGATCCATTCTAATTCATTCGCACGAATGTATCCATTCTAGTTCATTCGTACGATCCATTCTAATTCATTCGTACGATCCATTCTAATTAATTCACACGATCCATTCTAATTCATTCGTACGATCAATTCTAATTCATTCGAAAGAATGTATCCATTCTAATTCATTTTTACGATCCATTCTAATTCATTCATATGATTCATTCTAATTCATTCATACAATCTATTCTAATTCTTTCACACGATCCATTCTAATTCATTCGTAGGATCGTAGGAATGAGTAAGAATGGATCGTACGAATGAATTAGAATGGATCGTGCTAATGAATTAGAATTGATTGAACGAATGAATTAGCATGGATCGTGCTAATGAATTAGAATGGAACGTACGAATGAATTAGAATGGATCGTGTGAAAGAATTAGAATGGATTATATGAATGAATTAGAATGAATTCGTACGATCCATTCGAATTCATTCGCACGATCCATTCTAATTCATTCATATAATCCATTCTAATTCATTCATAAAATCCATTCTAATTCTTTCACACGATCCATTCTAATTCATTCGTAGGATCCATTCTAATTCATTCGTACAATCTATTCTATTTCATTCGTACGATCCATTCTTACTCATTCGTATGATCCATTCTAATTCATTCGGACGAATGTATCCATTCTAATTTATTCGTACGATCCATTCTAATTCATTCGTACGATCCATTCTAATTCATTCGTCCGATCCATTCTAATTCATTCGCACGAATGCATCCATTCTAATTCATTCGTACGATCCATTCTATTTCATTCGTACGATCCATTCTAATTCATTCGTAAGATCCATTCTAATTCATTCGTACGATCCATTCTAATTCATTCGTACGATCCATTCTAATTCATTCGCACAAATGTATCCATTCTAGTTCATTCGTACGATCCATTCTAATTCATTCATACAATCCATTCTAAGTCATTCGCACGAATGTATCCATTCTAATTCATTCGTACGATCAGTTCTAATTCATTCACAAAATCTATTCTAATTCATTCATACGATCCATTCTAATTCATTCACACGAATGTATCCATTCTAATTCATTCATACGATCCATTCTAATTCATTCGTACGATCCATTCTAATTCACTCATACTATCCATTCTAATATATTCATACGATCCATTCTAATTCATTTGCACGAATATATCCATTCTAATTAATTCGTACGATCCATTCTAATTCCTTCGTACGATCCATTCTAATTCATTCGTACGATCTATTCTAATTCATTCGTATGATCCATTCTAATTCATTCGTACGATCCATTCTAATTCCTTCGTACGAACCATTCTAATTCATTCGTACGATCCATTCTAATTCATCCATACAATCCATTCTAATTCTTTCACACGATCCATTCTAATTCATTCGTACAATCCATTCTAATTCATTCGTGCAATCCATTCTATTTCATTCGTACGATCCATTCTTACTCATTCGTACGATCCATTCTAATTCATTCACACGAATGTATCCAATCGTACGAATGAATTAGAATAGATTGTACGAATGAAGTAGAATGGATCGTACGAATGAATTAGAATGGATC
Organism: Chamaelirium japonicum; assembly: GCA_947650365.1. Classification (NCBI taxonomy): domain Eukaryota; kingdom Viridiplantae; phylum Streptophyta; class Magnoliopsida; order Liliales; family Melanthiaceae; genus Chamaelirium; species Chamaelirium japonicum. Next base: position 76,587,531 of record OX393550.1, on the reverse strand, counting down.
GTACGAAGGAATTAGAATGGATCGTACGAATGAATTAGAATTGATCGTACGAATAAATTAGAATAGATCGTACGAATGAATTAGAATGGATCGTACGAAGGAATTAGAATGGATCGTACGAATGAATTAGACTGGATCGTACGAATGAATTTGAATGGATACATTTGTGCGAATGAATCTAAATGGATTGTATGAATGAATTACAATGGATCGTACGAATGAATTAGAATGGATCGTACGAATGAATTAGAATAGCTCATACGAATGAATTAGAATGAATCGTATGAATGAATTAGAATGGTTACATTCGTGCGAATGAATTAGAATAGATCGTACGAATGAATTAGAATGGATCGTACGAATAAATTAGAATGGATCGTGGGAATGAATTAGAATGGATCGTACGAAAGAATTAGAATGGATCCATCGAATGAGTTAGAATGGATCACACGAATGAATTAGAATGGATTGTACGAATGAATTAGAATGGATTGTGCGAATGAATTAGAATGGATCTTATGAATGAATAAGAATGGATCGTACGAATGAATTAGAATGGATCGTTCGAATGAATTAGCATGAATCGTACGAATGTATTAGAATGGATCGTACGAATGAATTAGAATGAATCGTACGATCCATTCTAATTCAATCGTCCGATCCATTCTAATTCATTCGCATGAATGTATCCATTCTAATTTATTCGTACAATCCATTCTATTTCATTCGTACGATCCATTCTTACTCATTCGTATGATCCATTCTAATTCATTTGTATGATCCATTCTAATTCATTCGTACGATCCATTCTAATTCATTCGTACGATCTATTCTAATTCATTCGCACGATCCATTCTAATTCACTCATACGATCCATTCTAATTCATTCATACGATCCATTCTAATTCATTCCTACAATCCATTCTAATTCATTCGCCCTATCCATTCTAATTCATTCGCCCTATCCATTCTAATTCATTCATACGATCCATTCTATTCGAATGGATCATGTGATCCATTCGAATTCATTCGCACGATCCATTCTAATTCATTCATACGATCCATTCTAATTCATTCATACAATGCATTCTAATTCTTTTGCACGATCCATTCTAATTCATTCATACGATCCATTCTAATTCATTCGTACGATCCATTCTAATTCACTCATACGATCCATTCTAATACATTCATACGATCCATTCTAATTCATTTGCACGAATATATCCATTCTAATTCATTCGTACGATCCATTCTAATTCCTTCGTACGATCCATTCTAATTCATTCGTACGATCTATTCTAATTCATTTGTATGATCTATTCTAATTCATTCGTACGATCCATTCTAATTCCTTTGTACGATCCATTCTAATTCATTCGTACGATCCATTCTAATTCATTCATACAATCCATTCTAATTCTTTCACACGATCCCTTCTAATTCATTCGTACGATCCATTCTAATTCATTCGTGCAATCCATTCTATTTCATTCGTACGATCCATTCTTACTCATTCGTAAGATCCATTCTAATTCATTCGTACGATCCATTCTAATTCATTCATACGATCTATTCTAATTCATTCATACAATCCATTCTAATTCTTTCACACGATCCATTCTAATTCATTCGTACGATCCATTCTAATTCATTCGCACAATCTAATCTATTTCATTCGTACGATCCATTCTTACTCATTGGTACGATCCATTCTAATTCATTCGCATGAATGTATCCATTCTAATTCATTCGTACGAATCCATTCTAATTCATTCGTACAATCTATTCTATTTCATTCGTACGATCCATTCTTACTCATTCGTATGATCCATTCTAATTCATTCGGAAGAATGTATCCATTCTAATTTATTCGTACGATCCATTCTAATTCATTCGTACGATCCATTCTAATTCATTCGTACGATCCATTCTAATTCATTCGTCCGATCCATTCTAATTCATTCGCACGAATGTATCCATTCTAATTCATTCGTACGATCCATTCTAATTCATTCGTAAGATCTATTCTAATTCATTCGTACGATCCATTCTAATTCATTCGTACGATCCATTCTAATTCTTTCGCACGAATGTATCCATTCTAGTTCATTTGTACGATCCATTCTAATTCATTCGTACGATCCATTCTAATTCATTCGCATGATCCATTCTAATTCATTCGTACGATCCATTCTAATTCATTCATACGATCCATTCTAATTCATTCGTATGATCCATTCTAATTCATTCGCACAAATGTATCCATTCTAATTGATTCGTACGATCCATTCTAATTCATTCGCACGATCCATTCTAATTCATTCGTACGATCCATTCTAATTCTTTCACACGATCCATTCTAATTCATTCGTACGATCCATTCTAATTCCTTCGCACGAACCATTCTAATTCATTCGTACGAACCATTCTAATTCATTCATACGATCCATTCTAATTCATTCGTACGATCCATTCTAATTCATTCGCACAAATATATCCATTCTAATTGATTCGTACGATCCATTCTAATTCATTCACACGATCCATTCTAATTCATTCGTACGATCCATTCTAATTCATTCGTACGATCCATTCTAATTAATTCATATGATCCATTCTAATTCATTCGTACGATCCATTCTAATTCATTCATACAATCCATTCTAATTCATTCGCACGAATGTATCCATTCTAATTAATTCGTACGATCCATTCTAATTCATTCGTATGATCTATTCTTATTCATTCGCACGATCCAGTCTAATTGATTCGCACGATCCATTCTAATTCATTCGCACGAATTTATCCATTCTAATTCATTCGTACGATCCATTCTAATTCATTAATATGATCCATTCTAATTCATTCGTACGATCCATTCTAATTCATATGCACAAAGGTATCCATTCTAATTCATTCGCACGAAAGAATTAGAATGGATTGTATGAAAGAATTAGAATGGATCGTGCGAATGAATTAGAATGGATCGTACGAAGGAACTAGAATGGATCGTATGAAGGAATTAGAATGGATCGTACGAATGAGTAAGAATGGATCATACGAATGAATTAGAATGGATCGTACGAATAAATTAGAATGGATACATTCGTCCGAATGAATTAGAATGGATCATACGAATGAGTAAGAATGGATCGTACGAATGAAATAGAATAGATTGCACGAATGAATTAGAATGGATCGTACGAATGAATTAGAATGGATCGTGTGAAAGAATTAGAATGGATTGTATGAATGAATTAGAATGGATCGTACGAATGAATTAGAATGGATCGTACGAAGGAATTAGAATGGATCATACGAATGAATTAGAATGGATCGTACGAATGAATTAGAATAGATCATACGAATGAATTAGAATGGATCGTACGAAGGAATTAGAATGGATCGTACGAATGAATTAGAATGGATATATTCGTGCAAATGAATTAGAATGGATCGTATGAATGTATTAGAATGGATCGTATGAGTGAATTAGAATGGATCGTACGAATGAATTAGAATTGATCGTACGAATGAATTAGAATGGATCGTACGAATGAATTAGAATGGATCGTACGAATGAATTAGAATTGATCGTACGAATGAACTAGAATGGATACATTCGTGCGAATGAATTAGAATAGATCGTACGAATGAATTAGAATGGATCGTACGAATGAATTTGAATGGATACATTCGTGCGAATGAATTAGAATGGATCGGACGAATGAATTAGAATGGATCGTACGAATGAATTAGAATGGATCGTACGAATGAATTAGAATGGATCGTGCGAATGAATTAGAATGGATACATTCGTGCGAATGAACTAGAATGGATCGGACGAATGAATTAGAATGGATCGTACGAATGCATTAGAATGGATCGTACGAATAAATTAGAATGGATCGTATGAATGAATTAGAATGGATACATTCGTGCGAATGAATTAGAATTGATCGTACGAATGAATTAGAATGGATCATGCGAATGAATTAGAATGGATCGTACGAATGAATTAGAATGGATCGTACGAATGAACTAGAATGGATACATTCGTGCGAATGAATTAGAATGGATCGTACGAATGAATTAGAATAGATCGTACGAATGAATTAGAATGGATCTTACGAATGAATTAGAATGGATTGTACGAATGAATTAGAATGGATCGTATGAATGAATTAGAATGGATACATTCGTGCGAATGAATTAGAATGGATCGGACGAGTGAATTAGAATGGATCGTACGAATGAATTAGAATGGATCAAATGAATGAATTAGAATGGTTTCATTCATGCGAATGAATTAGAATGGATCGTACGAATGGATTAGAATGGATCGTACGAATGGATTAGAATGGATACATTCGAGCGAATGAATTAGAATGGATCTTACGAATGAATTAGAATGGATCATACGAATGGATTAGAATGGATCCTACGAATGGATTATAATGGATACCTTTGTGCTTATGAATTAGAATGGACCGTACGAATGAATTAGAATGGATCATGTTAATGAATTAGAATGGATCGTACGAATGAATTATAATGGATACATTCGTGCACGATGCATTCTAATTCATTCGCACGAATGTATCCATTCTAATTCATTCGTACGATCCATTCTAATTCATTAATATGATCCATTCTAATTCATTCGTACGATCCATTCTAATTCATATGCACAAAGGTATCCATTCTAATTCATTCGTACGATCTATTCTAATTCAGGATCATACGAATGAATTAGAATAGATACATTCGTGCGAATGAATTAGAATTCATCGTACGAATGAATTAGAATGGATCGTGCGAATGAATTAGAATGGATCGTACGAATGAATTAGAATGGATCGTACGAATGAACTAGAATGGATACATTCATGCGAATGAATTAGAATGGATCGTACGAATGAATTAGAATGGATTGTACGAATGAATTCGAATGGATCTTACGAATGAATTAGAATGGATCGTACGAATGAATTAGAATGGATCGTACGAAGAAATTAGAATGGATCGTACGAATGAATTAGAATGGATATATTCGTGCAAATTAATTAGAATGGATCGTATGAATGTATTAGAATGGATCGTACGAATGAATTAGAATGGATTCGTACGAATGAATTAGAATGGATACATTCGTGCGAATGAATTAGAATGGATACATTCATTCGTACGAATCCATTCTAATTCATTCGTACAATCTATTCTATTTCATTCGTACGATCCATTCTTACTCATTCGTATGATCCATTCTAATTCATTCGGACGAATGTATCCATTCTAATTTATTCGTACGATCTATTCTAATTCATTCGTACGATCCATTCTAATTCATTCGTACGATCCATCCTTACTCATTCGTATGATCCATTCTAATTCATTCGTACGATCCATTCTAATTCATTCGTACGATCGATTCTAATTCATTTGCACTATCCATTCTAATTCATTCGTACGATCCATTCTAATTCATTCGTATGATCCATTCTAATTTATTCGTTCAAATATATCCATTCTAATTCATTCCGTACGATACATTCTAATTCATTCGTACAATCCATTCTAATTCATTCGTACGAATGTATCCATTCTAATTCATTCGTACGATCCATTCTAATTCATTCGTACGATCCATTCTAATTCATTCGTAAGATCCATTCTAATTCATTCGTACGATCTATTCTAATTCATTCGTACGATCCATTCTAATTCATTTGCACGAATGTATCCATTCTAGTTCATTCGTACGATCCATTCTAATTCATTCGTACGATCCATTCTAATTCATTCATATGATCCATTATAATTCATTCATACAATCCATTCTAATTCTTTCACACGATCCATTCTAATTCATTCGTAGGATCCATTTTAATTCATTCGTACAATCTATTCTATTTCATTCATACGATCCATTCTAATTCATTCATACGATCCATTCTAATTCATTCGTAAGATCCATTCTATTTCATTCGTACGATCAATTCTAATTCATTCGTACGATCCATTTGTCCGATCCATTCTAATTCATTCGCACGATCTATTCTAATTCATTCACTCATTTGATCCATTCTAATTCATTCGTACGATCCATTCTAATTCATTCGTCCGATCCATTCTTACTCATTCGTATGATCAATTCTAATTCATTCGCACGAATGTATCCATTCTAATTCATTCGTACGATCCTGAATTAGAATGGATCGTACGATTGAATTAGAATGGATACCTTTGTGCATATGAATAAGAATGGATCGTACGAATGAATTAGAATGGATACATTCGTGCGAATGAATTAGAATGGATTGTGCGCATGAATAAGAACATATCATGCGAATGAATTAGAATGGATCGTACGAAGGAATTAGAATGGACCGTGCGAATGAATTAGAATGGATCGTGCGAATGAATAAGAATGGATCGTACGAATGAATTAGAATGGATCGTGCTAATGAATTAGAATGGATCGTACCAATGAGTAAGAATGGATCGTACGAATGAAATAGAATGGATTGTGCGAATGAATTAGAATGGATTGTACGAATGAATTAGAATGGATGGTGTGAAAGAATTAGAATGGATTGTATGAATGAATTAGAATAGATCGTATGAATGAATTAGAATGGATCGTACGAATGAATTAGAATGGATCGTGCGAATGAATTAGAATGGATCGTACGAATGAATTAGAATGGATACATTCATGCGAATGAATTAGAATGGATCGGACGAATGAATTAGAATGGATCGTACGAATGAATTAGAATGGGTCAAATGAATGAATTAGAATGGATCGTACGTACGAATGAATTAGAATGGATACATTCGTGCGAATGAATTAGAATGGATCGGACGAATGAATTAGAATGGATCGTACGCTCGAATGTATCCATTCTAATGCATTCGTACGATCCATTCTAATCCATTTGTACGATCCATTCTAATTCATTCGCATGAATGTAACCATTCTAATTCATTCATTTGATCCATTCTAATTCATTCGTACGATCCATTCTAATTCATTCATACGATCCATTCTAATTCATTCGTACGATCCATTCTAATTGATTCATATAATCCATTTTAATTCATTCGTACAATCCATTCTAATTCACTCATACGATCCATTCTAATATATTCATACGATCCATTCTAATTCATTTGCACGAATATATCCATTCTAATTCATTCATACAATCCATTCTAATTCTTTCACACGATCCATTCTAATTCATTCATAGGATCCATTCTAATTCATTCGCACAATCCATTCTAATTCATTCGAACAATCCATTCTAATTCATTCGTATGATCCATTCTAACTCATTCGGTGGATCCATTCTAATTCATTCGTACGATCCATTCTAATTCATTCCCACGATCCATTCTAATTTATTCGTACGATCCATTCTAATTCATTCGTACGATCTATTCTAATTCATTCGCACGAATATAACCATTCTAATTCATTCATACGATTCATTCTAATTCATTCGTATGAGCTATTCTAATTCATTCGTACGATCCATTCTAATTCATTCGTACGATCCATTCTAATTCATTCGTCCGATCCATTCTAATTCATTTGCACGAATGTATCCATTCTAGTTCATTCGTACGAACCATTCTAATTAATTCGTACGATCCATTCTAATTCATTCATATGATCCATTCTAATTCATTCGCATGAATGTAACCATTCTAATTCATTCATTTGATCCATTCTAATTCATTCGTACGATCCATTCTAATTCATTCGTCTGATCCATTCTAATTCATTCGCACGAATGTATCCATTCTAATTCATTCGTACGATCCATTCTAATTCATTCGCACGATCCATTCTAATTCATTCATAGGATCCATTCTAATTCATTCATACGATCTATTCTAATTCTTTCGCACGAATGTATCCATTCTAATTTATTCGCACGAATATATCCATTCTATTTCTAATTCATTTGTACGATCCATTCTAATTCATTCGTATGATCCATTCTAATTAATTCGTATGATCCATTCTAATTCATTCATACAATCCATTCTAATTCATTCGCACGATCCATTCTAATTCACTCATACGATCCATTCTAATACATTCATACGATCCATTAAAATTCCTTTGCACGAATATATCCATTCTAATTCATTCGTACGATCCATTCTAATTCATTCGTACGATCCATACTAATTCATTCATACAATCCATTCTAATTCATTCGAACGAATGTATCCATTCTAATTCATTCGTACGATCAGTTCTAATTCATTCACTAAATCTATTCTAATTCATTCATACGATCCATTCTAATTCATTCACACGAATGTATCCATTCTAATTCATTCATACGATCCATTCTAATTCATTCGTACGATCCATTCTAATTCCTTCGTACGATCCATTCTAATTCATTCGTACGATCTATTCTAATTCATTCGTACGATCCATTCTAATTCATTCGTACGATCCATTCTAATTCCTTCGTACGATCCATTCTAATTCATTCGTACGATCCATTCTAATTCATTCATACAATCCATTCTAATTCTTTCACACGATCCATTCTAATTCATTCGTACGATCCATTCTAATTCATTCGTGCAATCCATTCTAGTTCATTCGTACGATCCATTCTTACTCATTCGTACGATCCATTCTAATTCATTCACACGAATGTATCCATCTGTACGAATGAATTAGAATAGATTGTACGAATGAATTAGAATGGATCGTACGAATGAATTAGAATGGATCGTACGAATGAATTAGAATGGATCGTACGAATGAATTAGAATAGATCGTACGAATGAATTAGAATGGATCGTACGAAGGAATTAGAATGGATCGTACGAATGAATTAGAATGGATATATTTGTGCAAATGAATTAGAATGGATCGTATGAATGTATTAGAATGGATCGTATGAGTGAATTACAATGGATCGTACGAATGAATTAGAATGGATCGTATGAATGAATTAGAATGGATACATTCGTGTGAATGAATTAGAATGGATCATATGAATTAATTAGAATAGATTTTGTGAATGAATTAGAACTGATCGTACGAATGAATTAGAATGGATACATTCGTGCGAATGAATTAGAATGGATTGTATGAATGAATTAGAATGGATCCTATGAATGAATTAGAATGGATCGTACGAATGAATTAGAATGGATACATTCGTGCGAATGAAATAGAATGGATCATACGAATGAGTAAGAATGGATCGTCATTCTAGTTCATTCGTATGATCCATTCTAATTCATTTGTATCCATTCTATTTCATTCACACGATCCATTCTAATTCATTCGCGCAATCTATTCTAATTCATTCGTACGATCCATTCTAATTCATTCGTACGATCCATTCTAATTTATTCATACAATCCATTCTAATTTATTCGCACGAATGTATCCATTCTAATTCATTTGCACGATCCATTCTAATTCATTCCTATGATCTATTCTAATTCATTCGTACGATCCATTCTAATTCATTCGTATGACCCATTCTACGATCCATTCTAATTCATTCGTATATTCCATTCTAATTCATTAGCACGATCCATGCTAATGAATTAGAATGGATCGTACGATCCAATCTAATTCATTCATACGATCCATTCTTACTCATTCATATGATCCATTCTAATTCAATCGTACGATCCATTCTAATTCATTCGTACGATCCATTCTAATTCCTTCGTACGATCCATTCTAATTCATTCGTACGATCCATTCTAATTCATTCGTACGATCCATTCTAATTCCTTCGTATGATCCATTCTAATTCATTCGTACGATCTATTCTAATTCATTCACGCAATCTATTCTAATTCATTCATACGATCCATTCTAATTCATTCGTACGATCCATTCTAATTCATTCATACAATCCATTCTAATTTATTCGCACGAATGTATCCATTCTAATTCATTCGTACGATCCATTCTAATTCATTAATATGATCCATTCTAATTCATTCGTACGATCCATTCTAATTCATTCGTAGGATCCATTCTAATTCATTTGTACAATCTATTCTATTTCATTCGTACGATCCATTCTTACTCATTCGTATGATCCATTCTAATTCATTCGGACGAATGTATCCATTCTAATTTATTCGTACGATCCATTCTAATTCATTCGTACAATCCATTCTAATTCATTCGTACGATCCATTCTTACTCATTCGTATGATCCATTCTAATTCATTCGTACGATCCATTCTAATTCATTCGTACGATCGATGCTAATTCATTCGCACTATCTATTCTAATTCATTCGTACAATCCATTCTAATTCATTCGTATGATCCATTCTAATTTATTCGTTCAAATATATCTATTCTAATTCATTCGTACGATCCATTCTAATTCATTCGTACGGTCCATTCTAATTCATTCGCACAATCCATTCTATTTCATTCGTACGATCCATTCTTACTCATTCGTATGATCCATTATGGATACATTCGTGCGAATGAATTAGAATGGATCATAGGAATGAGTAAGAATAGATCGTACGAATGAAATAGAATGGATTGTGCGAATGAATTAGAATGGATCGTACGAATGAATTAGAATGGATCGTGTGAAAGAATTAGAATGGATCGTGCTAATGAATTAGAATGGATCGTACGAATGGATTAGAATGGATACATTCGAGCGAATAAATTAGAATGGATAGTACGAATGAATTAGAATGGATCATACGAATGAGTAAGAATGGATCGTACGAATGAATTAGAATGGATCGTACGAATAAATTAGAATGGATACATTCGTCCGAATGAATTAGAATGGATCATACGAATGAGTAAGAATGGATCGTACGAATGAAATATAATAGATCGTACGAATGAATTAGAATGGAATATACGAATGAATTAGAATGGATCGTACGAATGAATTAGAATGGATCGTATGAATGAATTAGAATGGATCGTACGAATGAATTAGAATGGATCGTGCGAATGAATTCGAATGGATCGTACGATCCATTCTAATTCATTCATACAATCCATTCTAATTCATTCGCACGAATGTATCCATTCTAATCCATTCGTACGATCCATTCTAATCCATTCGTACGATCCATTCTAATTTATTCGCACAAACGTATCCATTTTAATTCAATCGTACGATCTATTCTAATTCATTCGTACGATCCATTCTAATTCATTCGTATGATCCATTCTAATTCATTCGTATGATCCATTCTAATTAATTCGTATGATCCATTCTAATTCATTCGTACGATCCATTCTAATTCATTCGTACGATCCATTCTAATTCATTCATACGATCCATTCTAATTTATTCGTATAATCCATTCTAATTAATTCGTATGATCCATTCTAATTCATTCGTATGATCCATTCTAATTCATTCGTACGATCCATTCTAATTCATTCGCACAATCCATTCTATTTCATTCGTACGATCCATTCTTACTCATTGGTATGATCCATTCTAATACATTCGCACGAATGTATATATTCTAATTCATTCGTACGAATCCATTCTAATTCATTCGTACAATCCATTCTATTTCATTCATACGATCCATTCTTACTCATTCGTATGATCCATTCTAATTCATTCGCACGAATGTATCCATTCTAAATCATTCGTACGATCCATTCTAATTCATTCGTACGATCCATTCTAAATCATTCGTACAATCCATTCTATTTCATTCGTACGATCAATTCTAATTCATTCTAATTCATTCGTACGATCCGTTCTAATTCACTCATACGATCCATTCTAATTCATTCATACGATCCATTCTAATTCATTTGCACGAATATATCCATTCTAATTCATTCGTACGATCTATTTTAATTCCTCGTACGATCCATTCTAATTCCTTCGTACGATCCATTCTAATTCCTTCGTACGATCCATTCTATTTCATTCGTATGATCCATTCTAATTCATTCGTACGATCCATTCTAATTCATTCATACGATGCATTCTAATTCATTCATACAATCCATTCTAATTCTTTCACACGATCCATTCTAATTCATTCGTAGGATCCATTCTAATTCATTCACACAATCCATTCTAATTCATTCGTACAATCCATTCTAATTCATTCGTATGATCCATTCTAACTCATTCGGTGGATCCATTCTAATTCATTCGTACGATCCATTCTAATTCATTCCCACGATCCATTCTAATTTATTCGTACGATCCATTCTAATTCATTCATACGATCTATTCTAATTCATTCGCACGAATGTAACCATTCTAATTCATTCATACGATTCATTCTAATTCATTCGGGATACATTCGTGCGAAAGAATTAGAATAGATCGTATGAATGAATTAGAATGGATCCTATGAATGAATTAGAATGGATCGTGCGAATGAATTAGAATGGATCGTACGAATGAATTAGAATGGATCGTGCTAATGAATTATAATTGATCGAACGAATGAATTAGCATGGATCGTGCTAATGAATTAGAATGGAACGTACGAATGAATTAGAATGGATCGTGTGAAAGAATTAGAATAGATTGTATGAATGAATTCGAATGAATTCGTACGATCCATTCGAATTCATTCGCACGATCCATTCTAATTCATTTATACGATCCATTCTAATTCATTCATACAATCCATTCAAATTCTTTCACACGATCCATTCTAATTCATTCGTAGGATCCATTCTAATTCATTCGTACAATCTATTCTATTTCATTCGTACGATCCATTCTTACTCATTCGTATGATCCATTCTAATTCATTCGCACGAATGTATCCATTCTAATTTATTCGTATGATCCATTCTAATTCATTCGTACGATCCATTCTAATTCATTCGTACGATCCATTCTAATTCTTTCACACGATCCATTCTAATTTATTCGTATGATCCATTCTAATTCATTCGTAAGATACATTCTAATTCATTCGTACGATCCATTCTAATTCATTCATACGATCCATTCTAATTCATTCGCACGAATGTATCCATTCTAGTTCATTCGTACGATCCATTCTAATTCATTCGTACGGTCCATTCTAATTCATTCGCACGATCTATTCTAATTCATTCGTACGATCCATTCTAATTCATTCGCACGAATGTATCCATTCTAATTCATTAGTACATACGATCCATTCTAATTCATTCGCACGAATGTATCCATTCTAATTCATTTGTATAATCCATTCTAATTCATTCGCACGATTCATTCTAATTCATTCGTACGATCCATTCTAATTCATTCATACGATCCATTCTAATTCATTCGTATGATCCATTATAATTAATTCGTATGATCCATTCTAATTCATTCGTACGATCCATTCTAATTCATTTGCATGAATATATCCATTCTAATTCTAATTCATTAGCACGATCTATTCTAATTCATTCATACGATCCATTCTAATTCATTCGCACGAATGTATCCATTCTAATTCATTCATACGATCCATTCTAATTCATTCGCACGATCCATTCTAATTCATTAGCACGAATATATCCATTCTAATTCATTCGCACGATCTATTCTAATTCATTCGTACGATCCATTCTAATTCATTCATACGATTCATTCTAATTCATTCGCACGAATGTATCCATTCTAATTCATTAGCACGATCCATTCTAATTCATTCGTATGGTCCATTCTAATTCCTTCGTACGATCCATTCTAATTCCTTCGTATCCATTCTAATTCACTCATACGATCCATTCTAATTCATTCATACGATCTATTCTAATTCATTCATACAATCCATTCTAATTCTTTCACACGATCCATTCTAATTCATTCGTACGATCCATTCTAATTCATTCGCACAATCCATTCTAATTCATTCGCACGAATGTATCCATTCTAAATCATTCGTACAATCCATTCTATTTTATTCGTACGATCCATTCTTACTCATTGTACGAATGAATTAGAATGGATCCTACGAATGAATTAGAATGGATCGTGTAAAAGAATTAGAATGGATCGTACGAATGAATTAGAATGGATACATTCGTGCGAATGAATTAGAATGGATATATTCGTGCGAAAGAATTAGAATAGATCGTATGAATGAATTAGAATGGATCCTATGAATGAATTAGAATTGATTGTACGAATGAAATAGAATGGATTGCACGACTGATTTAGAATGGATCGTACGAATGAATTAGAATGGAACGTGTGAAAGAATTAGAAAGGATTATATGAATGAATTAGAATGGATCGTACGAAGGAATTAGAATGGATCGTACGAAGGAATTAGAATGGATCGTACGAATGTATTAGAATGGATCCAATGAATGAATTAGAATGGATCATGCGAATGAATTAGAATGGATTGTACGAATGAATTAGAATGGATCCTGCTAATGAATTAGAATTGATCGAACGAATGAATTAGCATGGATCGTGCTAATGAATTAGAATGGATCGTGCGAATGAATTATAATGGATCGTACGAATGAATTAGAATGGATAGTACGAATGAACTAGAATGGATATATTCGTGCGAATGAATTAGAATGGATCGTACGAATGAATTAGAATGGATCGTACGAATGAATTAGAATGGATCGTACGAATGAATTAGAATGGATCGTACGAATGAATTAGAATGGATACATTCGTGCAAATGAATTAGAATGGATCATACAAATGAATTAGAATGGATCATGCGAATGAATTAGAATGGATCGTACGAATGAATTAGAATGGATTCGTACGAATGAATTAGAATGGATACATTCGTGCGTACGAATGAATTAGAATGGATCGTACGAATGAATTAGAATAGATTGTATGAATGAATTAGAATGGATCGTACGAATGAATTAGAATGGATCATACAAATTAATTAGAATGGATCATACGAATGAATTAGAATGGATCGTACGAATGAATTAGAATGGATCGTACGAATGAATTAGAATGGATACATTCGCGCAAATGAATTAGAATGGATTGTGCGAATGAATTAGAATGGATCGTACGAATGAATTTGAATGGATCATATTAATGAATTAGAATGGATCGTACGAATGAATTAGAATGGATACATTCGTGCGAATGAATTAGAATGGATCGTGCACGAATGTATCCATTCTAATTCATTCGTATGATCCATTCTAATTCATTAATATGATCCATTCTAATTCATTCGTACGATCCATTCTAATTCATATGCACAAAGGTATCCATTCTAATCCATTCGTAGGATCCATTCTAATCCATTCGTACGATCCATTCTAATTCATTCGTACGATCCATTCTAATTCATTCGCTTGAATGTATCCATTCTAATCCATTCGTACGATCCATTCTAATCCATTCGTACGATCCATTCTAATTCATTCACATGAATGTAACCATTCTAATTCATTCATTTGATCCATTCTAATTCATTCGTACGATCCATTCTAATTCATTCGTCCGATCCATTCTAATTCATTCGCACGAATGTATCCAATCTAATTCATTCATACGATCCATTCTAATTCATTCGTATGATCCATTCTAATTCATTCGTAAGATCCATTCTAATTCATTCATACGATCCATTCTAATTTATTCGGACGAATGTATCCATTCTAATTTATTCGTACGATCCATTCTAATTCATTCGTACGATCCATTCTAATTCATTCGTATGATCCATTCTAATTCATTCGTCCGATCCATTCTAATTCATTCGCGCGAATGTATCCATTCTAATTCATTCGTACAATCCATTTTAATTCATTCGTACGATCCATTCTAATTCATTCGTAAGATCCATTCTAATTCATTCGTACGATCCATTCTAATTCATTCGTACGATCTATTCTAATTCATTCGCACGAATGTATCCATTCTAGTTCATTCGTACGATCCATTCTAATTCATTCGTACGATCCATTCTAATTCATTGGCACGATCCATTCTAATTCATTCGTACGATCAATTCTAATTCATTCGCACGAATGTATCCATTCTAATTCATTCGTATGATCCATTCTAATTCATTCGTACGATCCATTCTAATTCATTCATACAATCCATTCTAATTCTTTCACACGATCCATTCTAATTCATTCGTAGGATCCATTCTAATTCAGTCGTACAATCTATTCTATTTCATTCGTACGATCCATTCTTACTCATTCGTATGATCCATTCTAATTCATTCGCACGAATGTATCCATTCTAATTCATTCGTACGAATCCATTCTAATTCATTCGTACGATCCATTCTAATTCATTAGCACGAATATATCTATTCGTACAATCCTTCTATTCTAATTCATTCGTACGATCCATTCTAATTCATTCGTACGATCCATTCTAATTCATTCATACAATCCATTCTAATTCTTTCACATGATCCATTCTAATTCATTCGTACGTTCCATTCTAATTCATTAGCACGATCCATGCTAATTCATTCGTTCGATCAATTCTAATTCATTAGCACGATCCATTCTAATTCATTCGCACGATCCATTCTAATTCATTCATAGGATCCATTCTAATTCATTCATACGATCTATTCTAATTCTTTCGCACGAATGTATCCATTCTAATTCATTCGCACGAATGTATCCATTCTAATTCATTCGTACGATCCAGTCTAATTCATTCATCCGATCCATTCTAATTCATTCATAGGATCCATTCTAATTCATTCATACGATCTATTCTAATTCTTTCGCACGAATGTATCCATTCTAATTCATTCGCACAAATGTATCCATTCTAATTCATTCGTACGATCCATTCTAATTCATTCGTACGATCCATTCTAATTCATTCGTACGATCCATTCTAATTCATTCATACGATATATTCTAATTCATTCATACACTCCATTCTAATTCTTTCACACGATCCATTCTAATTCATTCGTACGATCCATTCTAATTCATTCGCACAATCCATTCTATTTCATTCGTACGATCCATTCTTACTCATTCGTATGATCTATTCTAATTCATTCGCACGAATGTATCCATAATGGATCATACGAATGAGTAAGAATGGATCGTACGAATGAAATAGAATGGATTGTGCGAATGAATTAGAATGGACCGTACGAATGAATTAGAATGGATACATTCGTGCGAATAAATTAGAATGGATCATACAAATGAGTAAGAATGGATCGTCATTCTAATTCATTCGTATGATCCATTCTAATTCACTTGTATCCATTCTATTTCATTCGCACGATCAATTCTAACACATTCACGCAATCTATTCTAATTCATTCGTACGATCCATTCTAATTCATTCGTACGATCCATTCTAATTCATTCATACAATCCATTCTAATTTATTCGCACGAATGTATCCAATCTAATTCATTCGTACGATGCATTCTAATTCATTCGCACAATCTATTCTAATTCATTCATACGATCCATTCTAATTCATTCGCACGAATGTATCCATTCTAATTCATTCAGACGATCCATTCTAATTCATTCGCACGATCCATTCTAATTCATTCGCACGAATGTATCCATTCTAATTCATTCGTACGAATCCATTCTAATTCATTCGTACAATCTATTCTATTCCATTCTAATTCATTAGCACGATCCATTTTAATTCATTCGTACGATCCATTCTAATTCATTCGCACGATCCATTCTAATTCATTCATAGGATCCATTCTAATTCACTCATACGATCCATTCTAATACATTCATACGATCCATTCTAATTCATTTGTACGAATATATTCGTATGAATTAGAATGGATCGTGCGAATGAATTCGAATGGATCGTACGAATTCATTCTAATTCATTCATACAATCCATTCTAATTCTTTCACACGATCCATTCTAATTCATTCGTACGTTCCATTCTAATTCATTAGCACGATCCATGCTAATTCATTCGTTCGATCAATTCTAATTCATTAGCACGATCCATTCTAATTCATTCGTACGATCCATTCTAATTCATTCGCACGATCCATTCTAATTCATTCATAGGATCCATTCTAATTCATTCATACGATCTATTCTAATTCTTTCGCATGAATGTATCCATTCTAATTCATTCGCACGAATGTATCCATTCTAATTCATTCGTACGATCCATTCTAATTCTTTCACACGATCCATTCTAATTCATTCGTAGGATCCATTCTAATTCATTCGTCTAATGAGTAAGAATGGATCGAACGAATGAAATAGAATGGATTGTACGAATGATTTAGAATGGATACATTCGTGCGAATGAATTAGAATGGATTGTGCGAATGAATTAGAATGGATCGTACGAATGAATTAGAATGGATCGTGTGAAAGAATTAGAATGGATTGTATGAATGAATTAGAATAGATTGTATGAATGAATTAGCATGGATCGTGCTAATGAATTAGAATGGATTGTGCGAATGAATTAGAATGGATCGTACGAATGAATTAGAATGGATCGTACGATTGAACTAGAATGGATACATTCGTGCGAATGAATTAGAATGGAACGTACGAATGAATTAGAATGGATCGTACGAATGAATTAGAATGGATCGTACGAATGAATTAGAATGGATACATTCGTGCGAATGAATTAGAATGGATCATACGAATGAATTAGAATGGATCGTGCGAATGAATTAGAATGGATCATACGAATGAATTAGAATGGATTCGTACGAATGAGTTAGAATGGATACATTCGTGCGAATGAATTAGAATGGAACGTACCAATGAGTAAGAATGGATCGTACGAATGAAATAGAATGGATCGTAAGAATGAATCGTATGAATTAGAATGGATCGTACGAATGGATTAGAATGGATTGTACGAATGGATTAGAATGGATACATTCGAGCGAATGAATTAGAATGGATCGTACGGAATGAATTAGAATGGATTGTATGAATGAATTAGAATGGATCGTACAAATTAATTATAATGGATACATTCGTGCGAATTAATTAGAATGGATTGTATGAATGAATTAGAATGGATCGTACGAATGAATTAGAATGGATTATACGAATTAATTAGAATGGATCGTACGAATGAATTAGAATGGATCGTACGAATGAATTAGAATGGATCGTACGAATGAATTAGAATGGATACATTCGTCCGAATGAATTAGAATGGATCATACAAATGAATAAGAATGGATCGTACGAATGAAATAGAATGGATTGTACGAATGATTTAGAATGGATCGTACGAATGAATTAGAATGGATCGTACGTATGATTTAGAATGGATACATTCGTGCGAATGAATTAGAATGGATTGTATGAATGAATTAGAATGGATCGTACGAATGAATTAGAATGGATCGTATGAGTGAATTTGAATGGATACGAAGGAATTAGAATGGATCGTACGAATGAATTAGAATGGATCGTACGAAGGAATTAGAATGGATCGTACAAATGAATTAGAATAGATCGTACGAATGAATTAGAATGGATCGTACGAAGGAATTAGAATGGATCGTACGAATGAATTAGAATGGATCGTACGAATGAACAAGAATGGATACATTCATGTGAATGAATTAGAATGGATCGTACGAATGAATTAGAATGGATCGTAAGAATGAATTAGAATGGATCGTACGAATGAGTTAGAATGGATCGTACGAATGAATTAGAATGGATCGTACGAATAAATTAGAATGGATACATTCGTCCGAATGAATTAGAATGGATCATACGAATGAGTAAGAATGGATCGTACGAATGTATTAGAATAGATTGTACGAATGAATTAGAATGGATTAGACGAATGAATTAGAATGGATCGTGTGAAAGAATTAGAATGGATTGTATGAATGAATTAGAATGGATCGTATGAATGAATTAGAATGGATCGTGCGAATGAATTTGAATGGATCGTACGAATTCTTTCTAATTCATTCATACAATCTATTCTAATTCTTTCACACGATCCATTCTAATTCATTCGTAGGATCCATTCTAATTCATTCGTACAATCTATGCTATTTCATTCGTACGATCCATTCTTACTCACTCGTATGATCCATTCTAATTCATTCGGATGAATGTATCCATTCTAATTTATTCGTACGATCCATTCTAATTCCTTCGTACGATCCATTCTAATTCGTTCGTACGATCCATTCTAATTCATTCATACGATCCATTCTAATTCATTCGTACGATCCATTCTAATTCATTCAACAAATGTATCCATTCTAATTCATTCATATGAAGGAATTAGAATGGATCGTACGAATAAATTAGAATGGATCGTACGAATGAATTAGAATGGATCTTACGAATGAATTAGAATGGATCGTATGAATGAATTAAAATGGATCGTACGAATGAATTAGAATGGATATATTCGTGCAAATGAATTAGAATGGATAGTATGAATGTATTAGAATGGATCGCATGAGTGAATTAGAATGGATCATACGAATGAATTAGAATGGATCGTATGAATGAATTAGAATGGTTACATTCGTGCGAATGAATTAGAATAGATCGTACAAATGAATTAGAATGGATCGTACGAATAAATTAGAATGGATCGTGGAAATGAATTAGAATGGATCGTACGAATGAATTAGAATGGATCCACCGAATGAGTTAGAATGGATCATACGAATGATCCATTCTAATTCATTCATACGATCCATTCTAATTCATTTGCACGAATATATCCATTCTAATTCATTCATACGATCCATTCTAATTCCTTCGTACGATCCATTCTAATTCCTTCGTACGATCCATTCTAATTCCTTCGTACGATCCATTCTATTTCATTCGTATGATCCATTCTAATTCCTTCGTACGATCTATTCTAATTCCTTCGTATCCATTCTAATTCACTCATACGATCCATTCTAATTCATTCATATGATCTATTCTAATTCATTCATACAATCCATTCTAATTCTTTCACACGATCCATTCTAATTCATTCGTATGATCCATTCTAATTCATTCGCATAATCCATTCTATTTCATTCGTACGATCCATTCTATTTCATTCGTACGATCCATTCTTACTCATTGGTACGATCCATTCTAATTCATTCGCATGAATGTATCCATTCTAATTCATTCGTATGAATGAATTAGAATGGATCGTACGAATGAATTAGAATGGATCGTGCGAATGAATTAGAATGGATCGTACGAATGAATTAGAATGGATCGTACGAATGAATTAGAATGGATCTTACGAATGAATTAGAATGGATCGTACGAATAAATTATAATGGATAGTATGAATGGTTTAGAATGGATACATTCATGCGAATGAATTAGAATGGATCGAACGAATGAATTAGAATGGATCGTACGAATGAATTAGAATGGATCAAATGAATGAATTTGAATGGTTACATTCATGCGAATAAATTAGAATGGATCGTACGAATGGATTAGAATGGATCGTACGAATGGATTAGAATGGATACATTCGTGCGAATGAATTAGAATGGATCATACGAATGAGTAAGAATGGATCGTACGAATGAAATAGAATGGATTGTACGAATGAATTAGAATGGATCGTGCGAATGAATTTGAATAGATCGTACGAATGAATTAGAATGGATCGTGCTAATGAATTAGAATTGATCGTACGAATGAAATAGAATGGATTGTACGAATGATTTAGAATGGATCGTACGAATGAATTAGAATGGATCGTACGAATGATTTAGAATGGATACATTCGTGCGAATGAATTAGAATGGATCATACGAATGAGTAAGAATGGATCGTACGAATGAAATAGAATGGATTGTACGAATGAATTAGAATGGCTTTGTACGAATGAATTAGTATGGATACATTCGTGCGAATGAATTAGAATGGATCGTACCAATGAGTAAGAATAGATCATACGAATGAAATAGAATGGATTGTGCGAATGAATTAGAATGAATCGTACGAATGAATTAGAATGGATCGTGTGAAAGAATTAGAATGGATTGTATGAATGAATTAGAATAGATCGTATGAATGAATTAGAATGGATCGTACGAATGAATTAGAATGGATCGTATGAATGAATTAGAATGGATTGTACGAATGAATTAGAATGGATACATTCGTGCGAATGAATTAGAATGGATACATTCGTGCGAAAGAATTAGAATAGATCGTATGAATGAATTAGAATGGATCCTATGAATGAATTAGAATGGATCGTGCGAATGAATTAGAATGGATCGTACGAATGAATTAGAATGGATCGTGCTAATGAATTAGAATTGATCGAACGAATGAATTAGCATGGATCGTGCTAATGAATTAGAATGGAAAGTACGAATGAATTAGAATGGATCGTGTGAAAGAATTAGAATGTATTGTATGAATGAATTAGAATAAATTCGTACGATCCATTCGAATTCATTCGCACGATCCATTCTAATTCATTCATACGATCCATTCTAATTCATTCATACAATCCATTTTAATTCTTTCACACGATCCATTCTAATTCATTCGTAGGATCCATTCTAATTCATTCGTACAATCTATTCTATTTCATTCGTACGATCCATTCTTACTCATTCGTATGATCCATTCTAATTCATTCGGACGAATGTATCCATTCTAATTTATTCGTACGATCCATTCTAATTCATTCGTACGATCCATTCTAATTCATTCGCTCGAATGTATCCATTCTAATCCATTCGTACGATATATTCTAATCCATTCGTACGATCCATTCTAATTCATTCGTACGATCCATTCTAGTTCATTCGCTCGAATGTATCCATTCTAATCCATTCGTACGATCCATTCTAATCCATTCGTACGATCCATTTGTACGATCCATTCTAATTCATTCGTACGATCCATTCTACTTCATTCGCCCGATCCATTCTAATTCATTCATAGGATCCATTCTAATTCATTCATAAGATCTATTCTAATTCTATCGCACGAATGTATCCATTCTAATTCATTCGCACGAATGTATCCATTCTAATTCATTCGTACGATCCATTCTAATTCATTCGTACGATCCATTCTAATTCACTCGTACGATCCATTCTAATTCATTCATACGATCTATTCTAATTCATTCATACAATCCATTCTAATTCTTTCACACGATCCATTCTAATTTATTCATATGATCCATTCTAATTCATTCGTATGATCCATTCTAATTCATTCGTACGATCCATTCTAATTCATTCGCTCGAAAGTATCCATTCTAATCCATTCGTACGATCTATTCTAATCCATTCGTACGATCCATTCTAATTCATTCGCATGAATGTAACCATTCTAATTCATTCATACGATCCATTCTAATTCATTCGCATGATCCATTCTGATTCATTCGTACGATCCATTCTAATTCATTCGTACGATCCATTCTAATTCATTCGCACGATCCATTCTAATCCATTCGTACGATCCATTCTAATTCATTCATACGATCCATTCTAATTCATTCATACAATCCATTCTAATTCTTTCACACGATCCATTCTAATTCATTCGTAGGATCCATTCTAATTCATTCGTACAATCTATTCTATTTCATTCGTATGATCCATTCTTACTCATTCGTATGATCCATTCTAATTCATTCGGACGAATGTATCCATTCTAATTTATTCGTACGATCCATTCTAATTCATTCGTACGATCCATTCTAATTCATTCGTACGATCCATTCTTACTCATTCGTATGATTCATTCTAATTCATTCGTACAATCCATTCTAATTCATTCGCTCGAATGTATCCATTCTAGTCCATTCATACGATCCATTCTAATCCATTCGTACGATCCATTTGTACGATCCATTCTAATTCATTCATACGATCCATTCAAATTCATTCGCACGATCCATTCTAATTCATTCATAGGATCCATTCTAATTCATTCATAAGATCTATTCTAATTCTATCGCACGAATGTATCCATTCTAATTCATTCGCACGAATGTATCCATTCTAATTCATTCGTACGATCCATTCTAATTCATTCGTACGATCCATTCTAATTCATTCGTACGATCCATTCTAATTCATTCATACGATCTATTCTAATTCATTCATACAATCCATTCTAATTCTTTCACACGATCCATTCTAATTTATTCATATGATCCATTCTAATTCATTCGTATGATCCATTCTAATTCATTCGTACGATCCATTCTAATTCATTTGCTCGAAAGTATCCATTCTAATCCATTCGTACGATCTATTCTAATCCATTCGTACGATCCATTCTAATTCATTCGCATGAATGTAACCATTCTAATTCATTCATACGATCCATTCTAATTCATTCGCACGATCCATTCTAATTCATTCGTACGATCCATTCTAATTCATTCGTACGATCCATTCTAATTCATTCGCACGAATGTATCCATTCTAATTCATTCATATGATCCATTCTAATTCATTCATACAATCCATTCTAATTCTTTCACACGATCCATTCTAATTCATTCGTACGATCCATTCTAATTCATTCGTACAATCCATTCTAATTCATTCGCATGAATATATCCATTCTAATTCATTCATACGATCTATTCTAATTCATTCGTACGATCCATTCTAATTCCTTCGTACGATCCATTATAATTCATTCGAACGATCTATTCTAATTCATTCGTATGATCCATTCTAATTCATTCGTACGATCCATTCTAATTCATTCATACGATCCATTCTAATTCATTCGTACGATCCATTCTAATTCATTCGCACGAATATATCCATTCTAGTTCATTCGTACGATCCATTCTAATTCATTCGTACGATCCATTCTAATCCATTCGTACGATCCATTCTAATTCATTCATACGATCCATTCTAATTCATTCATACAATCCATTCTAATTCTTTCACACGATCCATTCTAATTCATTCGTAGGATCCATTCTAATTCATTCGTACAATCTATTCTATTTCATTCGTACGATCCATTCTTACTCATTCGTATGATCCATTCTAATTCATTCGGACGAATGTATCCATTCTAATTTATTCGTACGATCCATTCTAATTCATTCGTACAATCCATTCTAATTCATTCGTACGATCCATTCTTACTCATTCGTATGATCCATTCTAATTCACTCGTACGATCCATTCTAATTAATTCGTACGATCGATTCTAATTCATTCGCACTATCCATTCTAATTCATTCGTACGATCCATTCTAACTTATTCGTATGATCCATTCTAATTTATTCGTTCAAATATATCCATTCTAATTCATTCCGTATGATCCATTCTAATTCATTCGTACGATCCATTCTAATTCATTCATTTGATCCATTCTAATTCATTCGTCCGATCCATTCTAATTCATTCGTCCGATCCATTCTAATTCATTTGCACGAATGTATCCATTCTAATTCATTCGTACGATCCATTCTAATTCATTCGTACGATCCATTCTAATTCATTCGTAAGATCCATTCTAATTCATTCGTACGATCCATTCTAATTCATTCGTACGATCCATTCTAATTCATTCGCACGAATGTATCCATTCTAGTTCATTCGTACGATCCATTCTAATTCATTCGTACGATCCATTCTAATTCATTCGCACGATCCATTCTAATTCATTCGTACGATCCATTCTAATTCATTCATACGATCCATTCTAATTCATTCGCACGAATGTATCCATTCTAATTCATTCATACGATCCATTCTACGTCATTCATACTATCCGTTCTAATTCACTCATACGATCCATTCTAATTCATTCGTACGATCAATTCTAATTCATTTGCACGAATATATCCATTCTAATTCATTCGTACGATGCATTCTAATTCCTTCGTACGATCCATTCTAATTCCTTCGTACGATCCATTCTAATTCCTTCATACGATCCATTCTATTTCATTCGTATGATCCATTCTAATTAATTCGTACGATCCATTCTAATTCATTCGTATGATCCATTCTAATTCATTCGTACGATCCATTCTTACTCATTCGTACGATCCATTCTAATTCATTCATACAATCCATTCTAATTCATTCCGTACGATCCATTCTAATTCATTCATACGATCTATTCTTTCATACAATCCATTCTAATTCTTTCGTGCGAATGAATTAGAATGGATACCTTTGTGCATATGAATTAGAATGGATCGTACGAATGAATTAGAATGTATCATATCAATGAATTAGAATGGATCGTACGAATGAATTAGAATGGATACATTCGTGCGAATGAATTAGAACGGATCGCGCGAATCAATTAGACTGGATCGTGCGAATGAATAAGAATAGATCATACGAATGAATTAGAATGGATCGTACGAATTAATTAGAATGGATACATTCGTGCGAATGAATTAGAATGGATTGTATGAATGAATTAGAATGGATCGTACGAATGAATTAGAATGGATCATACGAATTAATTAGAATGGATCATATGAATGAATTAGAATGGATCGTACGAATGAATTACAATGGATCGTACGAATGAATTAGAATGGATCGTGCGAATGAATTAGAATGGATCGTACGAATGAATTAGATTGGATACATTTGTGCGAATGAATTAGAATGGATCGTACAAATGAATTAGAATGGATCGTATGAATGAATTAGAATGGATCGTACGAATGAATTAGAATGGATCATGCGAATGAATTAGAATGGATCGTACGAATGAATTAGAATGGATCGTGTGAAAGAATTAGAATGGATCGTACGAATGAATTAGAATGGATCGTGCGAATGAATTAGAATGGATCGTACGAATGAATTAGAATGATTACATTTGTGCGAATGAATTAGAATGGATCGTACGAATGAATTAGAATGGATCGTATGAATGAATTAGAATGGATCGTATGAATGAATTAGAATGGATCGTGCGAATGAATTAGAATGGATCGTACGAATGAACTAGAATGGATACATTCGTGCGAATGAATTAGAATGGATCGTACGAATGAATTAGAATGGATCGTACGAATGAATTAGAATGGATCTTATGAATGAATTAGAATAGATCATATGAATGAATTAGAATGGATCGTACGAATGAATTAGAATGGATATCGTACGATCCATTCTAATTCATTCGTATGATCCATTCTAATTAATTCGTATGATCCATTCTAATTCATTCGTACGATCCATTCTAATTCATTTGCACGAATATATCCATTCTAATTCATTCGTACGATCCATTCTAATTCATTCGTACGATCCATTCTAGTTCATTCGTACGATCCATTCTAATTCATATGCACAAAGGTATCCATTCTAATTCATTTGTACGATCCATTCTAATTCAGGATCGTACGAATGAATTAGAATGGATATATTCGTGCAAATGAATTAGAATGGATCGTATGAATGAATTAGAATGGATCGTATGAGTGAATTAGAACGGATAGTACGAATGAAGTAGAATGGATCGTATGAATGAATTAGAATGGGTACATTCGTGCGAATGAATTAGAATGGATCGTATGAATGAATTAGAATAGATTGTGCGAATGAATTAGAATGGATCATGCGAATGAATTAGAATGGATACATTCGTGCGAATAAATTAGAATGGATTGTATGAATGAATTAGAATGGATCGTACGAATGAATTAGAATGGATCGTACGAATGAATTAGAATAGATTGCGCGAATGAATTAGAATGGATCGTGCGAATGAAATAGAATGGATACAAATGAATTAGAATGGATCATACGAATGAATTAGAATGACGATCCATTCTTACTCATTCGTATGATCCATTCTAATTTATTCGCACGAATGTATCCATTCTAATTCATTCGTACGTCTAATTCATTCGTACGGTCCATTCTAATTAATTCGCACAATCTATTCCATTTCATTCGTATGATCCATTCTTACTCATTCGTATGATCCATTATGGATACATTCGTGCGAATGAATTAGAACGGATCATACGAATGAGTAAGAATGGATCGTATGAATGAAATAGAATGGATTGTGCGAATGAATTAGAATGGATCGTACGAATGAATTAGAATGGATCGTGTGAAAGAATTAGAATGGATTGTATGAATGAATTAGAATAGATCGTATGAATGAATTAGAATGGATCGTACGAATGAATTAGAATGAATCGTACGATCCATTCTAATTCAATCGTCCGATCCATTCTAATTCATTCGCATGAATGTATCCATTCTAATTCATTCGTACAATCCATTCTATTTCATTCGTACGATCCATTCTTACTCATTCGTATGATCCATTCTAATTCATTCGTATGATCCATTCTAATTCATTCGTACGATCCATTCTAATTCATTCGTACGATCTATTCTAATTCATTCGCACGATCCATTCTAATTCACTCATACGATCCATTCTAATTCATTCATACGATCCATTCTAATTCATTCCTACAATCCATTCTAATTCATTCGCCCTATCCATTCTAATTCATTCATACGATCCATTCTATTCGAATGGATCATGCGATCCAATCGAATTCATTCGCACGATCCATTCTAATTCATTCATACGATCCATTCTAATTCATTCATACAATGCATTCTAATTCTTTCGCACGATCCATTCTAATTCATTCATACGATCCATTCTAATTCATTCGTACGATCCATTCTAATTCACTCATACGATCCATTCTAATACATTCATACGATCCATTCTAATTCATTTGCACGAATATATCCATTCTAATTCATTCGTACGATCCATTCTAATTCCTTCGTACGATCCATTCTAATTCATTCGTACGATCTATTCTAATTCATTCGTACGATCCATTCTAATTCATTCGTACGATCCATTCTAATTCCTTCGTACGATCCATTCTAATTCATTCGTACGATCCATTCTAATTCATTCATACAATCCATTCTAATTCTTTCACACGATCCATTCTAATTCATTCGTACGATCCATTCTAATTCATTCGTGCAATCTATTCTATTTCATTCGTACGATCCATTCTTACTCATTCGTAAGATCCATTCTAATTCATTCGTACGATCCATTCTAATTCATTCATACGATCTATTCTAATTCATTCATACAATCCATTCTAATTCTTTCACACGATCCATTTTAATTCATTCGTACGATCCATTCTAATTCATTCGCACAATCCATTCTATTTCATTCGTACGATCCATTCTTACTCATTGGTACGATCCATTCTAATTCATTCGCATGACTGTATCCATTCTAATTCATTCGTACGAATCCATTCTAATTCATTCGTACAATCTATTCTATTTCATTCGTACGATCCATTCTTACTCATTCGTATGATCCATTCTAATTCATTCGGACGAATGTATCCATTCTAATTTATTCGTACGATCCATTCTAATTCATTCGTACGATCCATTCTAATTCATTCGTACGATCCATTCTAATTCATTCGTCCGATCCATTCTAATTCATTCGCACGAATGTATCCATTCTAATTCATTCGTACGATCCATTCTAATTCATTCGTAAGATCCATTCTAATTCATTCGTACGATCCATTCTAATTCATTCGTACGATCCATTCTAATTTATTCGCACGAATGTATCCATTCTAGTTCATTCGTACGATCCATTCTAATTCATTCGTACGATCCATTCTAATTCATTCGCACGATCCATTCTAATTTATTCGTACGATCCATTCTAATTCATTCGTACGATCCATTCTAATTCATTCGTACGATCCATTCTAATTCATTCGCACAAATGTATCCATTCTAATTCATTCGTACGATCAATTCTAATTCATTCGCACGATCCATTCTAATTCATTCGTACGATCCATTCTAATTCTTTCACACGATCCATTCTAATTCATTCGTACGATCCATTCTAATTCCTTCGCACGATCCATTCTAATTCATTCGTACGAACCATTCTAATTCATTCATACGATCCATTCTAATTCATTCGTACGATCCATTCTAATTCATTCGCACAAATGTATCCATTCTAATTCATTCGTTCGATCCATTCTAATTCATTCGCACGATCCATTCTAATTCATTCGTACGATCCATTCTAATTCATTTGTATGATCCATTCTACTTAATTCGTATGATCCATTCTAATTCATTCGTACGATCCATTCTAATTCATTCATACAATCCATTCTAATTCATTCGCACGAATGTATCCATTCTAATTAATTCGTACGATCCATTCTAATTCATTCGTATGATCTATTCTTATTCATTCGCACGATCCAGTCTAATTGATTCACACGATCCATTTTAATTCATTCGCACGAATTTATCCATTCTAATTCATTCGTACGATCCATTCTAATTCATTAATATGATCCATTCTAATTCATTCGTACGATCCATTGTAATTCATATGCACAAAGGTATCCATTCTAATTCATTCGCACGAAAGAATTAGAATGGATTGTATGAAAGAATTAGAATGGATCGTGCGAATGAATTAGAATGGATCGTACGAAGGAACTAGAATGGATCGTACGAAGGAATTAGAATGGATCGTACGAATGAGTAAGAATGGATCATACGAATGAATTAGAATGGATCGTACAAATAAATTAGAATGGATACATTCGTCCGAATGAATTAGAATGGATCATACGAATGAGTAAGAATGGATCGTACGAATGAAATAGAATAGATTGCACGAATGAATTAGAATGGATCGTACGAATGAATTAGAATGGATCGTGTGAAAGAATTAGAATGGATTGTATGAATGAATTAGAATGGATCGTACGAATGAATTCGAATGGATCGTACGAAGGAATTAGTATGGATCGTACGAATGAATTAGAATGGATCGTACGAATGAATTAGAATAGATCGTACGAATGAATTAGAATGGATCGTACGAAGGAATTAGAATGGATCGTACGAATGAATTAGAATGGATATATTCGTGCAAATGAATTAGAATGGATCGTATGAATGTATTAGAATGGATCGTATGAGTGAATTAGAATGGATCGTACGAATGAATTAGAATTGATCGTACGAATGAATTAGAATGGATCATGCGAATGAATTAGAATGGATCTTACGAATGAATTAGAATGGATCGTACGAATGAACTAGAATGGATACATTCATGCGAATGAATTAGAATAGATCGTACGAATGAATTAGAATGGATCGTACGAATGAATTAGAATGGATACATTCGTGCGAATGAATTTGAATGGATCGGACGAATGAATTAGAATGGATCGTACGAATGAATTAGAATGGATCGTACGAATGAATTAGAATGGATCGTGCGAATGAATTAGAATGGATACATTCGTGTGAATGAACTAGAATGGATCGGACGAATGAATTAGAATGGATCGTACGAATGAATTAGAATGGGTCGTACGAATGAATTAGAATGGATCGTATGAATGAATTAGAATGGATATATTCGTGTGAATGAATTAGAATTGATCGTACGAATGAATTAGAATGGATCGTGCGAATGAATAAGAATAGATCGTACGAATGAATTAGAATGGATCGTACGAATGAACTAGAATGGATACATTCGTGCGAATGAATTAGAATGGATCGTACGAATGAATTAGAATAGATCGTACGAATGAATTAGAATGGATCTTACGAATGAATTAGAATGGATCGTACGAATGAATTAGAATGGATCGTACGAATGAATTAGAATGGATACATTCGTGCGAATGAATTAGAATGGATCGGACGAGTGAATTAGAATGGATCGTACGAATAAATTAGAATGGATCAAATGAATGAATTAGAATGGTTACATTCATGCGAATGAAATAGAATGGATCGTACGAATGGATTAGAATGGATCGTACGAATGGATTAGAATGGATACATTCGAGCGAATGAATTAGAATGGATCGTACGAATGAATTAGAATGGATCGTACGAATGGATTAGAATGGATCCTACGAATGGATTATAATGGATACCTTTGTGCTTATGAATCAGAATGGATCGTACGAATGAATTAGAATGGATCATGTTAATGAATTAGAATGGATCGTACGAATGAATTAGAATGGATACATTCGTGCGCGATCCATTCTAATTCATTCGCACGAATGTATCCATTCTAATTCATTCGTACGATCCATTCTAATTCATTAATATGATCCATTCTAATTCATTCGTACGATCCATTCTAATTCATATGCACAAAGGTATCCATTCAAATTCATTCATACGATCCATTCTAATTCAGGATCATACGAATGAATTAGAATGGATACATTCGTGCGAATGAATTAGAATTGATCGTACGAATGAATTAGAATGGATCGTGCGAATGAATTAGAATGGATCGTACGAATGAATTAAAATGGATCGTACGAATGAACTAGAATGGATACATTCATGCGAATGAATTAGAATGGATCGTACGAATGAATTAGAATGGATTGTACGAATGAATTAGAATGGATCTTACGAATGAATTAGAATGGATCGTACGAATGAATTAGAATGGATCGTACGAAGAAATTAGAATGGATCGTACGAATGAATTAGAATGGATATATTCATGCAAATTAATTAGAATGGATCGTATGAATGTATTAGAATGGATCGTACGAATGAATTAGAATGGATTCGTACGAATGAATTAGAATCGATACATTCGTGCGAATGAATTAGAATGGATCGTACCAATGAGTAAGAATGGATCGTACGAATGAAATAGAATGGATCGTACGAATAAATTAGAATGGATCGTACGGAATGAATTAGAATGGATTGTATGAATGAATTAGAATGGATCATAGAATGAATTAGAATGGATCGTACGAATGAATTAGAATGGATCGTGCGAATGAATTAGAATGGATCGTGCGAATGAATTAGAATGGATCGTACGAATGAATTAGAATGGATACATTCGTGCGAATGAATTAGATTGGATTGTGCGAATGAATAAGAACAGATCGTGCGAATGAATTAGAATGGATCATACTAATGAATTAGAATGGATTGTACGAATGAATTAGAATGGATCGTACGAATGAATTAGAATGGATCGTGCGAATGAATTAGAATGTATCGTACGAATGAATTAGAATGGATCGTACGAAGAAATTAGAATGGATCGTACGAATGAATTAGAATGGATATATTTGTGCAAATTAATTAGAATGGATCGTATGAATGTATTAGAATGGATCGTACGAATGAATTAGAATGGATTCGTAAGAATGAATTAGAATCGATACATTCGTGCGAATGAATTAGAATGGATCGTACCAATGAGTAAGAATGGATCGTACGAATGAAATAGAATGGATCGTACGAATGAATTAGAATGGATCGTACGGAATGAATTAGAATGGATTGTATGAATGAATTAGAATGGATCATAGAATGAATTAGAATGGATCGTACGAATGAATTAGAATGGATCGTGCGAATGAATTAGAATGGATCGTGCGAATGAATTAGAATGGATCGTACGAATGAATTAGAATGGATCGTGCTAATGAATTAGAATGGATCGTACCAATGAGTAAGAATGGATCGTACAAATGAAATAGAATGGATTGTGCGAATGAATTAGAATGGATCGTACGAATGAATTAAAATGGATCGTGTGAAAGAATTAGAATGGATTGTATGAATGATTTAGAATAGATCGTATGAATGAATTAGAATGGATCGTACGAATGAATTAGAATGGATCGTGCGAATGAATTAGAATGGATCGTACGAATGAATTAGAAAGGATACATTCATGCGAATGAATTAGAATGGATCAAACGAATGAATTAGAATGGATCGTACAAATGAATTAGAATGGATCAAATGAATGAATTAGAATGGATCGTACGTACGAATGAATTAGAATGGATACATTCGTGCGAATGAATTAGAATGGATCGGACGAATGAATTAGAATGGATCGTACGCTCGAATGTATCCATTCTAATCCATTCATACGATCCATTCTAATCCATTCGTACGATCCATTCTAATTCATTCGCATGAATGTAACCATTCTAATTCATTCATTTGATCCATTCTAATTCATTCGTACGATCAATTCTAATTCATTCATACGATCCATTCTAATTCATTCATACAATCCATTCTAATTCATTCGTACGATCCATTCTAATTCATTCATACGATCCATTCTAATATATTCATACGATCCATTCTAATATATTCATACGATCCATTCTAACTCATACGATCCATTCTAATTCATTCGGTGGATCCATTCTAATTCATTCGTACGATCCATTCTAATTCATTCCCACGATCCATTCTAATTTATTCGTACGATTTATTCTAATTCATTCGTACGATCAATTCTAATTCATTCGCACGAATATAACCATTCTAATTCATTCATACGATTCATTCTAATTCATTCGTATGAGCTATTCTAATTCATTCAAACGATCCATTCTAATTCATTCGTACGATCCATTCTAATTCATTCGTCCGATCCATTCTAATTCATTCGCACGAATGTATCCATTCTAGTTCATTCGTACGATCCATTCTAATTCATTCGTACGATCCATTCTAATTCATTCATACGATCCATTCTAATTCATTCGCATGAATGTAACAATTCTAATTCATTCATTTGATCCATTCTAATTCATTCGTACGATCCATTCTAATTCATTCGTCCGATCCATTCTAATTCATTCGCACAAATGTATCCATTCTAATTTATTCGTATGATCCATTCTAATTCATTCGCACGATCCATTCTAATTCATTCATAGGATCCATTCTAATTCATTCATACGATCTATTCTAATTCTTTCGCACGAATGTATCCATTCTAATTCATTCGCACGAATATATTTATTCTAATTCTAATTCATTAGTACGATCCATTCTAATTCATTCGTAAGATCCATTCTAATTAATTCGTATGATCCATTCTAATTCATTCATACAATCCATTCTAATACATTCGCACGATCCATTCTAATTCACTCATACGATCCATTCTAATACATTCATACGATCCATTCTAATTCCTTTGGACGAATATATCCATTCTAATTCATTCGTACGATCCATTCTAATTCATTCGTACGATCCATTCTAATTCATTCACACGAATGTATCCATTCTAATTCATTCGTACGATCAGTTCTAATTCATTCACAAAATCTATTCTAATTCATTCATACGATCCATTCTAATTCATTCACACGAATGTATCCATTCTAATTCATTCATACGATCCATTCTAATTCATTCGTACGACCCATTCTAATTCCTTCGTACGATCCATTCTAATTCATTCGTACGATCTATTCTAATTCATTCGTACGATCCATTCTAATTCCTTCGTACGATCCATTCTAATTCCTTCGTACGATCCATTCTAATTCATTCGTACAATCCATTCTAATTCATTCATACAATCCATTCTAATTCTTTCACACGATTCATTCTAATTCATTCGTACGATCCATTCTAATTCATTCGTGCAATCCATTCTATTTTATTCGTACGATCCATTCTTACTCATTCGTACGATCCATTCTAATTCATTCACACGAATGTATCCATTCGTACGAATGAATTAGAATAGATTGTACGAATGAATTAGAATGGATCGTACGAATGAATTAGAATGGATCGTACGAATGAATTAGAATGGATCGTACGAATGAATTAGAATGGATCGTACGAATGAATTAGAATCGATCGTACGAATGAATTAGAATGGATCGTACGAAGGAATTAGAATGGATCGTACGAATGAATTAGAATGGATATATTCGTGCAAATAAATTAGAATGGATCGTATGAATGTATTAGAATGGATCGTATGAGTGAATTAGAATGGATCGTACGAATGAATTAGAATGGATCGTATGAATGAATTAGAATGGATACATTCGTGTGAATGAATTAGAATGGATCGTATGAATGAATTAGAATAGATTTTGTGAATGAATTAGAACAGATCGTACGAATGAATTAGAATGGATACATTCGTGCGAATGAATTAGAATGGATTGTATGAATGAATTAGAATGGATCCTACGAATGAATTAGAATGGATCGTACGAATGAATTAGAATGGATACATTCGTGCGAATGAAATAGAATGGATCATACGAATGAGTAAGAAAGGATCGTCATTCTAATTCATTCGTATGATCCATTCTAATTCATTTGTATCCATTCTATTTCATTCACACGATCCATTCTAATTCATTCGCGCAATCTATTCTAATTCATTCGTACGATCCATTCTAATTCATTCGTACGATCCATTCTAATTTATTCATACAATCCATTCTAATTTATTCGCACGAATGTATCCATTCTAATTCATTTGCACGATCCATTCTAATTCATTCCTATGATCTATTCTAATTCATTCGTACGATCCATTCTAATTCATTCTAATTCATTCGTATGACCCATTCTACGATCCATTCTAATTCATTCGTATATTGCATTCTAATTCATTAGCACGATCCATGGTAATGAATTAGAATGGATCGTACGATCCAATCTAATTGATTCATACGATCCATTCTTACTCATTCGTATGATCCATTCTAATTCAATCGTACGATCCATTCTACTTCATTCGTACGATCCATTCTAATTCTTTCGTATGATCCATTCTAATTCATTCGTACGATCCATTCTAATTCATTCGTACGATCCATTCTAATTCCTTCGTACGATCCATTCTAATTCATTCGTACGATCTATTCTAATTCATTCGCGCAATCTATTCTAATTCATTCGTACGATCCATTCTAATTCATTCGTACGATCCATTCTAATTCATTCATACAATCCATTCTAATTTATTCGCACGAATGTATCCATTCTAATTCATTCGTACGATCCATTCTAATTCATTAATATGATCCATTCTAATTCATTCGTACGATCCATTCTAATTCATTCGTAGGATCCATTCTAATTCATTCGTACAATCTATTCTATTTCATTCGTACGATCCATTCTTACTCATTCGTATGATCCATTCTAATTCATTCGGACGAATGTATCCATTCTAATTTATTCGTACGATCCATTCTAATTCATTCATACAATCCGTTCTAATTCATTCGTACGATCCATTCTTACTCATTCGTATGATCCATTCTAATTCATTCGTACGATCCATTCTAATTCATTCGTACGTTCGATTCTAATTCATTCGCACTATCCATTCTAATTCATTCGTACGATCCATTCTAATTCTTTCGTATGATCCATTCTAATTTATTCGTTCAAATATATCCATTCTAATTCATTCGTACGATCCATTCTAATTCATTCGTACGGTCCATTCTAATTCATTCGCACAATCCATTCTATTTCATTCGTACGATCCATTCTTACTCATTCGTATGATCCATTATGGATACATTCGTGCGAATGAATTAGAATGGATCATATGAATGAGTAAGAATGGATCGTACGAATGAAATAGAATGGATTGTGCGAATGAATTAGAATGGATCGTACAAATGTATTAGAATGGATCATGTGAAAGAATTAGAATGGATCGTGCTAATGAATTAGAATGGATCGTACGAATGGATTAGAATAGATACATTTGAGCGAATGAATTAGAATGGTTCGTACGAATGAATTAGAATGGATCATACGAATGAGTAAGAATGGATCGTACGAATGAATTAGAATGGATCGTACGAATGAATTAGAATGGATCGTACGAATAAATTAGAATGGATACATTCGTCCGAATGAATTAGAATGGATCATACGAATGAGTAAGAATGGATCGTACGAATGAAATAGAATAGATCGTACGAATGAATTAGAATGGAATATATGAATGAATTAGAATGGATCGTACGAATGAATTAGAATGGATCGTATGAATGAATTAGAATGGATCTTACGAATGAATTAGAATGGATCGTGCGAATGAATTCGAATGGATCGTACGATCCATTCTAATTCATTCATACAATCCATTCTAATTCATTCGCACGAATGTATCCATTCTAATCCATTCGTACGATCCATTCTAATCCATTCGTACGATCCATTCTAATTCATTCGCACAAATATATCCATTTTAATTCATTCGTACGATCTATTCTAATTCATTCGTACGATCCATTCTAATTCATTCGTACGATCCATTCTAATTCATTCGTATGATCCATTCTAATTAATTCGTATGATCCATTCTAATTCATTCGTACTATCCATTCTAATTTATTCGTACGATCCATTCTAATTCATTCGTACGATCCATTCTAATTTATTCGTATGATCCATTCTAATTAATTCGTATGATCCATTCTAATTCATTCGTACGATCCATTCTAATTCATTCGTACGATCCATTCTAATTCATTCGCACAATCCATTATATTTCATTCGTAC
Organism: Chamaelirium japonicum; assembly: GCA_947650365.1. Classification (NCBI taxonomy): domain Eukaryota; kingdom Viridiplantae; phylum Streptophyta; class Magnoliopsida; order Liliales; family Melanthiaceae; genus Chamaelirium; species Chamaelirium japonicum. The sequence goes on along the minus strand of OX393550.1, from coordinate 76,549,166 downwards.
GATCCATTCTTACTCATTGGTATAATCCATTCTAATTCATTCGCACGAATGTATCCATTCTAATTCATTCGTACGAATCCATTCTAATTCATTCGTACAATCCATTCTATTTCATTCGTACGATCCATTCTTACTCATTCGTATGATCCATTCTAATTCATTCGCACGAATGTATCCATTCTAAATCATTCGTACGATCCATTCTAAATCATTCGTACAATCCATTCTATTTCATTCGTACGGTCAATTCTAATTCATTCTAATTCATTCGTACGATCTGTTCTAATTCACTCATACGATCCATTCTAATTCATTCATACGATCCATTCTAATTCATTTGCACGAATATATCCATTCTAATTCATTCGTACGATCCATTTTAATTCCTTCGTACGATCCATTCTAATTCCTTCGTACGATCCATTCTAATTCCTTCGTACGATCCATTCTATTTCATTCGTATGATCCAGTCTAATTCATTCGTACGATCCATTCTAATTCATTCATACGATGCATTCTAATTCATTCATACAATCCATTCTAATTCTTTCACACGATCCATTCTAATTCATTCGTAGGATCCATTCTAATTCATTCACACAATCCATTCTAATTCATTCGTACAATCCATTCTAATTCATTCGTATGATCCATTCTAACTCATTCGGTGGATCCATTCTAATTTATTCGTACGATCCATTCTAATTCATTCCCACGATCCATTCTAATTTATTCGTACGATCCATTCTAATTCATTCGTACGATCTATTCTAATTCATTCGCACGAATGTAACCATTCTAATTCATTCATACGATTCATTCTAATTCATTCGGGATATATTCGTGCGAAAGAATTAGAATAGATCGTATGAATGAATTAGAATGGATCCTATGAATGAATTAGAATGGATCGTGCGAATGAATTAGAATGGATCGTACGAATGAATTAGAATGGATCGTGCTAATGAATTAGAATTGATCGAACGAATGAATTAGCATGGATCGTGCTAATGAATTAGAATGGAACGTACGAATGAATTAGAATGGACTGTATGAATGAATTAGAATGGATCATAGAATGAATTAGAATGGATCCTATGAATGAATTAGAATGGATCGTGCGAATGAATTAGAATGGATCGTGCGAATGAATTAGAATGGATCGTACGAATGAATTAGAATGGATCGTGCTAATGAATTAGAATGGATCGTACCAATGAGTAAGAATGGATCGTACAAATGAAATAGAATGGATTTTGCGAATGAATTAGAATGGATCGTACGAATGAATTAGAATGGATCGTGTGAAAGAATTAGAATGGATTGTATGAATGAATTAGAATAGATCGTATGAATGAATTAGAATGGATCGTACGAATGAATTAGAATGGATCGTGCGAATGAATTAGAATGGATCGTACGAATGAATTAGAATGGATACATTCATGCGAATGAATTAGAATGAATTCGTACGATCCATTCGAATTCATTCGCATAATCCATTCTAATTCATTTATACGATCCATTCTAATTCATTCATACAATCCATTCTAATTCTTTCACACGATCCATTCTAATTCATTCGTACGATCCATTCTAATTCATTCGTACAATCTATTCTATTTCATTCGTACGATCCATTCTTACTCATTCGTATGATCCATTCTAATTCATTCGCACGAATGTATCTATTCTAATTTATTCGTACGATCCATTCTAATTCATTCGTACGATCCATTCTAATTCATTCGTACGATCCATTCTAATTCTTTCACACGATCCATTCTAATTTATTCGTATGATCCATTCTAATTTATTCGTAAGATCCATTCTAATTCATTCGTACGATCCATTCTAATTCATTCGTACGATCCATTCTAATTCATTCGCACGAATGTATCCATTCTAGTTCATTCGTACGATCCATTCTAATTCATTCGTACGATCCATTCTAATTCATTCGCACGATCTATTCTAATTCATTCGTACGATCCATTCTAATTCATTCGCACGAATGTATCCATTCTAATTCATTCGTACATACGATCCATTCTAATTCATTCGCACGAATGTATCCATTCTAATTCATTTGTATAATCCATTCTAATTCATTCGCACGATTTATTCTAATTCATTCGTACGATCCATTCTAATTCATTCGTACGATCCATTCTAATTCATTTGTATGATCCATTATAATTAATTCGTATGATCCATTCTAATTCATTCGTACGATCCATTCTAATTCATTTGCACGAATATATCCATTCTAATTCTAATTCATTAGCACGATCTATTCTAATTCATTCATACGATCCATTCTAATTCATTCGCACGAATGTATCCATTCTAATTCATTCATACGATCCATTCTAATTCATTCGCACGATCCATTCTAATTCATTAGCACGAATATATCCATTCTAATTCATTCGCACGATCCATTCTAATTCATTCATACGATCCATTCTAATTCATTCATATAATCCATTCTAATTCATTCGCACGAATGTATCCATTCTAATTCATTAGCACGATCCATTCTAATTCATTCGTATGATCCATTCTAATTCCTTCGTACGATCCATTCTAATTCCTTCGTATCCATTCTAATTCACTCATACGATCCATTCTAATTCATTCATACGATCTATTCTAATTCATTCATACAATCCATTCTAATTCTTTCACACGATCCATTCTAATTCATTCGTACGATCCATTCTAATTCATTCGCACAATCCATTCTAATTCATTCGCACGAACGTATCCATTCTAAATCATTCGTACAATCCATTCTATTTCATTCGTACGATCCATTCTTACTCATTGTACGAATGAATTAGAATGGATCCTACGAATGAATTAGAATGGATCGTGTGAAAGAATTAGAATGGATCGTACGAATGAATTAGAATGGATACATTCGTGCGAATGAATTAGAATTGATATATTCGTGCGAATGAATTAGAATAGATCGTATGAATGAATTAGAATGGATCCTATGAATGAATTAGAATTGATCGTACGAATGAAATAGAATGGATTGCACGACTGATTTAGAATGGATCGTACGAATGAATTAGAATGGATCGTGTGAAAGAATTAGAATGGATTGTATGAATGAATTAGAATGGATCGTACGAATGAATTAGAATGGGTCGTACGAAGGAATTAGAATGGATCGTACGAATGTATTAGAATGGATCCTATGAATGAATTAGAATGGATCATGCGAATGAATTAGAATGGATTGTACAAATGAATTAGAATGGATCGTGCTAATGAATTAGAATTGATCGAACGAATGAATTAGCATGGATCGTGCTAATGAATTAGAATGGATCGTGCGAATGAATTAGAATGGATCGTACGAATGAATTAGAATGGATAGTACGAATGAACTAGAATGGATACATTCGTGCGAATGAATTAGAATGGATCGTACGAATGAATTAGAATGGATCGTACGAATGAATTAGAATGGATTGTACGAATGAATTAGAATGGATACATTCGTGCGAATGAATTAGAATGGATCATACAAATGAATTAGAATGGATCGTGCGAATGAATTAGAATGGATCGTACGAATGAATTAGAATGGATTCGTACGAATGAATTAGAATGGATACATTCGTGCGTACGAATGAATTAGAATGGATCGTACGAATGAATTAGAATAGATTATATGAATGAATTAGAATGGATCGTACGAATGAATTAGAATGGATCATACGAATTAATTAGAATGGATCATACGAATGAATTAGAATGGATCGTACGAATGAATTAGAATGGATCGTACGAATGAATAAGAATGGATACATTCGCGCAAATGAATTAGAATGGATTGTGCGAATGAATTAGAATGGATCGTACGAATGAATTTTAATGGATCATATTAATGAATTAGAATGGATCGTACGAATGAATTAGAATGGATACATTCGTGCGAATGAATTAGAATGGATCGTGCACGAATGTATCCATTCTCATTCATTCGTATGATCCATTCTAATTCATTAATATGATCCATTCTAATTCATTCGTACGATCCATTCTAATTCATTCGTACGATCCATTCTAATCCATTCGTACGATCCATTCTAATTCATTCGTACGATCCATTCTAATTCATTCGCTCGAATTTATCCATTCTAATCCATTCGTACGATCCATTCCAATCCATTCGTACGATCCATTCTAATTCATTCACATGAATGTAACCATTCTAATTCATTCATTTGATCCATTCTAATTCATTCGTACGATCCATTCTAATTCATTCGTCCGATCCATTCTAATTCATTCGCACGAATGTATCCAATCTAATTCATTCATACGATCCATTCTAATTCATTCGTACGATCCATTCTAATTCATTCGTAAGATCCATTCTAATTCATTCGTACGATCCATTCTAATTCATTCGTACGATCCATTCTAATTCATTCGCACGAATGTATCCATTCTAGTTCATTCGTACGATCAATTCTAATTCATTCGTATGATCCATTCTAATTCATTCGCACGATCCATTCTAATACATTCGTACGATCAATTCTAATTCATTCGCACGAATTTATCTATTCTAATTCATTCATACGATCCATTCTAATTCATTCGTACGATCAATTCTAATTCATTCGTACGATCCATTCTAATTCATTCGTCCGATCCATTCTAATTCATTTGCACGAATGTATCCATTCTAGTTCATTCGTACGATCCATTCAATTTCATTCGTACTATCCATTCTTACTCATTCGTATGATCCATTCTAATTCATTCGGACGAATGTATCCATTCTAATTTATTCGTACGATCCATTCTAATTCATTCGTACGATCCATTCTAATTCATTCGTACGATCCATTCTAATTCATTCGTCCGATCCATTCTAATTCATTCGCGCGAATGTATCCATTCTAATTCATTCGTACGATCCATTCTAATTCATTCGTACGATCCATTCTAATTCATTCGTAAGATCCATTCTAATTCATTCGTACGATCCATTCTAATTCATTCGTACGATCTATTCTAATTCATTCGCACGAATGTATCCATTCTAGTTCATTCGTACGATCCATTCTAATTCATTCGTACGATCCATTCTAATTCATTCGCACGATCCATTCTAATTCATTCGTACGATCAATTCTAATTCATTCGCACGAATGTATCCATTCTAATTCATTCGTACGATCCATTCTAATTCATTCGTACGATCCATTCTAATTCATTCATACAATCCATTCTAATTCTTTCACACGATCCATTCTAATTCATTCGTAGGATCCATTCTAATTCATTCGTACAATCTATTCTATTTCATTCGTACGATCCATTCTTACTCATTCGTATGATCCATTCTAATTCATTCGCACGAATGTATCCATTCTAATTCATTCGTACGAATCCATTCTAATTCATTCGTACGATCCATTCTAATTCATTAGCACGAATATATCCATTCGTACAATCCTTCTATTCTAATTCATTCGTACGATCCATTCTAATTCATTCGTACGATCCATTCTAATTCATTCATACAATCCATTCTAATTCTTTCACACGATCCATTCTAATTCATTCGTACGTTCCATTCTAATTCATTAGCACGATCCATGCTAATTCATTCGTTCGATCAATTCTAATTCATTAGCACGATCCATTCTAATTCATTCGCACGATCCATTCTAATTCATTCATAGGATCCATTCTAATTCATACATACGATCTATTCTAATTCTTTCGCACGAATGTATCCATTCTAATTCATTCGCACGAATGTATCCATTCTAATTCATTCGTACGATCCATTCTAATTCATTCATCCGATCCATTCTAATTCATTCATAGGATCCATTCTAATTCATTCATACGATCTATTCTAATTCTTTCGTACGAATGTATCCATTCTAATTCATTCGCACGAATGTATCCATTCTAATTCATTCGTACGATCCATTCTAATTCATTCGTACGATCCATTCTAATTCATTCGTATGATCCATTCTAATTCATTCATACGATATATTCTAATTCATTCATACAATCCATTCTAATTCTTTCACACGATCCATTCTAATTCATTCGTACGATCCATTCTAATTCATTCGCACAATCCATTCTATTTCATTCGTACGATCCATTCTTACTCATTCGTATGATCTATTCTAATTCATTCGCACGAATGTATCCATAATGGATCATACGAATGAGTAAGAATGGATCGTATGAATGAAATAGAATGGATTGTGCGAATGAATTAGAATGGACCGTACGAATGAATTAGACGTACGAATGAATTAGAATGGATACATTCGTGCGAATAAATTAGAATGGATCATACGAAGGAGTAAGAATGGATCGTCATTCTAATTCATTCGTATGATCCATTCTAATTCACTTGTATCCATTCTATTTCATTCGCACGATCCATTCTAACTCATTCGCGCAATCTATTCTAATTCATTCGTACGATCCATTCTAATTGATTCGTACGATCCATTCTAATTCATTCATACAATCCATTCTAATTTATTCGCACGAATATATCCAATCTAATTCATTCGTACAATCCATTCTAATTCATTCGCACAATCTATTCTAATTCATTCATACGATCCATTCTAATTCATTCGCACGAATGTATCCATTCTAATTCATTCAGACGATCCATTCTAATTCATTCGCACAATCTATTCTAATTCATTCGCACGAATGTATCCATTCTAATTCATTCGTACGAATCCATTCTAATTCATTCGTACAATCTATTCTATTCCATTCTAATTCATTAGCACGATCCATTCTAATTCATTCGTACGATCCATTCTAATTCATTCGCACGATCCATTCTAATTCATTCATAGGATCCATTCTAATTCACTCATACGATCCATTCTAATACATTCATACGATCCATTCTAATTCATTTGTACGAATATATTCGTATGAATTAGAATGGATCGTGCGAATGAATTCGAATGGTTCGTACGAATTCATTCTAATTCATTCATACAATCCATTCTAATTCTTTCACACGATCCATTCTAATTCATTCGTACGTTCCATTCTAATTCATTAGCACGATCCATGCTAATTCATTCGTTCGATCAATTCTAATTCATTAGCACGATCCATTCTAATTCATTCGTACGATCCATTCTAATTCATTCGCACGATCCATTCTAATTCATTCATAGGATCCATTCTAATTCATTCATACGATCTATTCTAATTCTTTCGCACGAATGTATCCATTCTAATTCATTCGCACGAATGTATCCAATCTAATTCATTCGTACGATCCATTCTAATTCTTTCACATGATCCATTCTAATTCATTCGTAGGATCCATTCTAATTCATTCGTACAATGAGTAAGAATGGATCGAACGAATGAAATAGAATGGATTGTACGAATGATTTAGAATGGATACATTCGTGGGAATGAATTAGAATGGATTGTGCGAATGAATTAGAATAGATCGTACGAATGAATTAGAATGGATCGTGTGAAAGAATTAGAATGGATTGTATGAATGAATTAGAATAGATTGTATGAATGAATTAGCATGGATCGTGCTAATGAATTAGAATGGATTGTGCGAATGAATTAGAATGGATCGTACGAATGAATTAGAATGGATCGTACGATTGAACTAGAATGGATACATTCGTGCGAATGAATTAGAATGGAACGTACGAATGAATTAGAATGGATCGTACAAATGAATTAGAATGGATCGTACGAATGAATTAGAATGGATACATTCGTGCGAATGAATTAGAATGGATCGTACGAATGAATTAGAATGGATCGTGCGAATGAATTAGAATGGATCATACGAATGAATTAGAATGGATTCGTACGAATGAATTAGAATGGATACATTCGTGCGAATGAATTAGAATGGATCGTACCATTGAGTAAGAATGGATCGTACGAATGAAATAGAATGGATCGTAAGAATGAATCGTATGAATTAGAATGGATCGTACGAATGGATTAGAATGGATCGTACGAATGGATTAGAATGGATACATTCGAGCGAATGAATTAGAATGGATCGTACGGAATGAATTAGAATAGATTGTATAAATGAATTAGAATGGATCGTACGAATGAATTAGAATGGATCATACGAATTAATTAGAATGGATCATACGAATGAATTAGAATGGATCGTACGAATGAATTAGAATGGATCTTACGAATGAATTAGAATGGATATATTCGTCCGAATGAATTAGAATGGATCATACAAATGAGTAAGAATGGATCGTACGAATGAAATAGAATGGATTGTACGAATGATTTAGAATGGATCGTACGAATGAATTAGAATGGATCGTACGTATGATTTAGAATGGATACATTCGTGCAAATGAATTAGAATGGATTGTATGAATGAATTAGAATGGATCGTACGAATGAATTAGAATGGATCGTATGAGTGAATTAGAATGGATACGAAGGAATTAGAATGGATCGTACGAATGAATTAGAATGGATCGTACGAAGGAATTAGAATGGATCGTACAAATGAATTAGAATAGATCGTACGAATGAATTAGAATGGATCGTACGAATGAATTAGAATGGATCGTACGAATAAATTAGAATGGATCGTACAAATGAACTAGAATGGATACATTCGTGCGAATGAATTAGAATGGATCGTACGAATGAATTAGAATGGATCGTAAGAATGAATTAGAATAGATCTTACGAATGAATTAGAATGGATCGTAGGAATGAATTAGAATGGATCATACGAATGAATTAGAATGGATACATTCGTGCGAATGAATTAGAATGGATCGGACGAATGAATTAGAATGGATCGTACGAATGAATTAGAATGGATCGTACGAATGAATTAGAATGGATCGTACGAATAAATTAGAATGGATACATTTATCCGAATGAATTAGAATGGATCATACGAATGAGTAAGAATGGATCGTACGAATGTATTAGAATAGATTGTACGAATGAATTAGAATGGATTAGACGAATGAACTAGAATGGATCATGTGAAAGAATTAGAATGGATTGTATGAATGAATTAGAATGGATCGTATGAATGAATTAGAATGGATCGTGCGAATGAATTTGAATGGATCGTACGAATTCTTTCTAATTCATTCATACAATCTATTCTAATTCTTTCACATGATCCATTCTAATTCATTCATAGGATCCATTCTAATTCATTCGTACAGTCTATTCTATTTTATTCGTACGATCCGTTCTTACTCATTCGTCTGATCCATTCTAATTCATTCGGACGAATGTATCCATTCTAATTTATTCGTACGATCCATTCTAATTCCTTCGTACGATCCATTCTAATTCGTTCGTACGATCCATTCTAATTCATTCATACGATCCATTCTAATTCATTCGTACGATCCATTCTAATTCATTCGCACAAATGTATCCATTCTAATTCATTCATACGAAGGAATTAGAATGGATCGTACGAATAAATTAGAATGGATCGTACGAATGAATTAGAATGGATCTTACGAATGAATTAGAATGGAACGTACGAATGAATTAGAATGGATCGTACGAATGAATTAGAATGGATATATTCGTGCAAATGAATTAGAATGGATCGTATGAATGTATTAGAATGGATCGTATGAGTGAATTAGAATGGATCATACGAATGAATTAGAATTGATCGTATGAATGAATTAGAATGGTTACATTCGTGCGAATGAATTAGAATAGATCGTACGAATGATTTAGAATGGATCGTACGAATAAATTAGAATGGATCGTGGGAATGAATTAGAATAGATCGTACGAATGAATTAGAATGGATCCACCGAATGAGTTAGAATGGATCATACGAATGATCCATTCTAATTCATTCATACGATCCATTCTAATTCATTTGCACGAATATATCCATTCTAATTCATTCGTACGATCCATTCTAATTCCTTCGTACGATCCATTCTAATTCCTTCGTACGATCCATTCTAATTCCTTCGTACGATCCATTCTATTTCATTCGTATGATCCATTCTAATTCCTTCGTACGATCTATTCTAATTGCTTCGTATCCATTCTAATTCACTCATACGATCCATTCTAATTCATTCATATGATCTATTCTAATTCATTCATACAATCCATTCTAATTCTTTCACACGATCCAGTCTAATTCATTCGTACGATCCATTCTAATTCATTCGCATAATCCATTCTATTTCATTCGTACGATCCATTCTATTTCATTCGTACGATCCATTCTTACTCTTTGGTACGATCCATTTTAATTCATTCGCACGAATGTATCCATTCTAATTCATTCGTACGAATGAATTAGAATGGATCGTACGAATGAATTAGAATGGATCGTGCGAATGAATTAGAATGGATCGTACGAATGAATTAGAATGGATCGTACGAATGAACTAGAATGGATATATTCGTGTGAATGAATTAGAATGGATCGTACGAATGAATTAGAATGGATCGTACGAATGAATTAGAATGGATCTTACGAATGAATTAGAATGGATCGTACGAATAAATTATAATGGATCGTATGAATTGTTTAGAATGGATACATTCATGCGAATGAATTAGAATGGATCGGACGAATGAATTAGAATGGATCAAATGAATGAATTAGAATGGTTACATTCATGCGAATGAATTAGAATGGATCGTACGAATGGATTAGAATGGATCGTACGAATGGATTAGAATGGATACATTCGTGCGAATGAATTAGAATGGATCATACGAATGAGTAAGAATGGATCGTACGAATGAAATAGAATGGATTGTACGAATGAATTAGAATGGATCGTGCGAATGAATTTGAATGGATCGTACGAATGAATTAGAATGGATCGTGCTAATGAATTAGAATGGATCGTACGAATGAAATAGAATGGATTGTACGAATGATTTAGAATGGATCGTACGAATGAATTAGAATGGATCGTACGAATGATTTAGAATGGATACATTCGTGCGAATGAATTAGAATGGATCATACGAATGAGTAAGAATGGATCGTACGAATGAAATAGAATGGATTGTACGAATGAATTAGAATGGATTCGTACGAATGAATTAGTATGGATACATTCGTGCAAATAAATTAGAATGGATCGTACCAATGAGTAAGAATGGATCATACGAATGAAATAGAATGGATTGTGCGAATGAATTAGAATGGATCGTACGAATGAATTAGAATGGATTGTATGAATTAATTAGAATAGATCGTATGAATGAATTAGAATGGATCGTACGAATGAATTAGAATTGATCGTATGAATGAATTAGAATGGATCGTACGAATGAATTAGAATGGATACATTCGTGCGAATGAATTAGAATGGATACATTCGTGCGAATGAATTAGAATGGATACATTCGTGCGAAAGAATTAGAATAGATCGTATGAATGAATTAGAATGGATCCTATGAATGAATTAGAATGGATCGTGCGAATGAATTAGAATGGATCGTACGAATGAATTAGAATGGATCGTGCTAATGAATTAGAATTGATCGAACGAATGAATTAGCATGGATCGTGCTAATGAATTAGAATGGAACGTACGAATGAATTAGAATGGATCGTGTGAAAGAATTAGAATGGATTGTATGAATGAATTAGAATGAATTCGTAAGATCCATTCGAATTCATTCGCACGATCCATTCTAATTCATTCATACGATCCATTCTAATTCATTCATACAATCCATTCTAATTCTTTCACACGATCCATTCTAATTCATTCGTAGGATCCATTCTAATTCATTCGTACAATCTATTCTATTTCATTCGTACGATCCATTCTTACTCATTCGTATGATCCATTCTAATTCATTCGGACGAATAAATCCATTCTAATTTATTCGTACGATCCATTCTAATTCATTCGTAAGATCCATTCTAATTCATTCGCTCGAATGTATCCATTCTAATCCATTCGTACGATCCATTCTAATCCATTCATACGATCCATTCGTACGATCCATTCTAATTCATTCGTACGATCCATTCTAATTCATTCGCTAGAATGTATCCATTCTAATCCATTTGTACGATCCATTCTAATCCATTCGTACGATCCATTTGTACGATCCATTCTAATTCATTCATACGATCCATTCTAATTCATTCGCACGATCCATTCTAATTCATTCATAGGATCCATTCTAATTCATTCATACGATCTATTCTAATTCTATCGCACGAATGTATCCATTCTAATTCATTCGCACGAATGTATCCATTCTAATTCATTCGTACGATCCATTCTAATTCATTCGTACGATCCATTCTAATTCATTCGTACGATCCATTCTAATTCATTCATACGATCTATTCTAATTCATTCATACAATCCATTCTAATTCTTTCACACTATCCATTCTAATTCATTCGTATGATCCATTCTAATTCATTCGTACGATCCATTCTAATTCATTCGCTCGAAAGTATCCATTCTAATCCATTCGTACGATCTATTCTAATCCATTCGTACGATCCATTCTAATTCATTCGCATGAATGTAACTATTCTAATTCATTCATACGATCCATTCTAATTCATTCACACGATCCATTCTAATTCATTCGTACGATCCATTCTAATTCATTCGTACGATCCATTCTAATTCATTCGCACGAATGTATCCATTCTAATTCATTCATATGATCGATTCTTATTCATTCATACAATCCATTCTAATTCTTTCACACGATCCATTCTAATTCATTCGTACGATCCATTCTAATTCATTCGTACAATCCATTCTAATTCATTCGCACGAATGTATCCATTCTAATTCATTCATACGATCTATTCTAATTCATTCGTACGATCCATTCTAATTCCTTCGTACGATCCATTCTAATTCATTCGAACGATCTATTCTAATTCATTCGTACAATCCATTCTAATTCATTCGTACGATCCATTCTACTTCATTCATACGATCCATTCTAATTCATTCGTACGATCCATTCTAATTCATTCGCACGAATATATCCATTCTAGTTCATTCGTACGATCCATTCTAATTCATTCGTATGATCCATTCTAATCCATTCGTACGATCCATTCAAATTCATTCATACGATCCGTTCTAATTCATTCATACAACCCATTCTAATTCTTTCACACGATCCATTCTAATTCATTCGTAGGATCCATTCTAATTCATTCGTACAATCTATTCTATTTCATTCGTACTATCCATTCTTACTCATTCGAATGATCCATTCTAATTCATTCGGACGAATGTATCCATTCTAATTTATTCGTACGATCCATTCTAATTCATTCGTACGATCCATTCTAATTCATTCGTACGATCCATTCTTACTCATTCGTATGATCCATTCTAATTCATTCGTACGATCCATTCTAATTCATTTGTACGATCGATTCTAATTTATTCGCACTATCCATTCTAATTCATTCGTACGATCCATTCTAATTTATTCGTTCAAATATATCCATTCCAATTCATTCCGTATGATCCATTCTAATTCATTCGTACGATCCATTCTAATTCATTCATTTGATCCATTCTAATTCATTCGTCCGATCCATTCTAATTCATTCGTCCGATCATTTCTAATTCATTCGCACGAATGTATCCATTCTAATTCAATCATTCGATCCATTCTAATTCATTCGTACGATCCATTCTAATTCATTCGTAAGATCCATTCTAATTCATTCGTACGATCCATTCTAATTCATTCGTACGATCCATTCTAATTCATTCGCACGAATGTATCCATTCTAGTTCATTCGTACGATCCATTCTAATTCATTCGTACGATCCATTCTAATTCATTCGCACGATCCATTCTAATTCATTCGTACGATCCATTCTAATTCATTCATAAGATCCATTCTAATTCATTCGCACGAATGTATCCATTCTAATTCATTCATACGATCCATTCTACTTCATTCGTACTATCCGTTCTAATTCACTCATATGATCCATTCTAATTCATTCATACGATCAATTCTAATTCATTTGCACGAATATATCCATTCTAATTCATTCGTACGATGCATTCTAATTCCTTCGTACGATCCATTCTAATTCCTTCGTACGATCCATTCTAATTCCTTCGTACGATCCATTCTATTTCATTCGTATGATCCATTCTAATTAATTCGTACGATCCATTCTAATTCATTCGTATGATCCATTCTAATTCATTCGTACGATCCATTCTTACTCATTCGTACGATCTATTCTAATTCATTCATACAATCCATTCTAATTCATTCCGTACGATCCATTCTAATTCATTCATACGACCTATTCATTCATACAATCCATTCTAATTCTTTCGTGCGAATGAATTAGAATGGATAGCTTTGTGCATATGAATTAGAATGGATCGTACGAATGAATTAGAATGGATCATATCAATGAATTAGAATGGATCGTACGAATGAATTAGAATGGATACATTCGTGCGAATGAATTAGAATGGATCGTGCGAATCAATTAGACTGGATCGTGCAAATGAATAAGAATAGATCATACGAATGAATTAGAATGGATCGTACGAATTAATTAGAATGGATACATTCGTGCGAATGAATTAGAATGGATTGTATGAATGAATTAGAATGGATCGTACGAATGAATTAGAATGGATCATACGAATTAATTAGAATGGATCATACGAATGAATTAGAATGGATCGTACGAATGAATTAGAATGGATCGTACGAATGAATTAGAATGGATCGTGCGATTGAATTTGAATGGATCGTACGAATGAATTAGAATGGATACATTTGTGCGAATGAATTAGAATGGATCGTACGAATGAATTAGAATGGATCGTATGAATGAATTAGAATGGATCGTACGAATGAATTAGAATGGATCGTGCGAATGAATTAGAATGGATCGTACGAATGAATTAGAATGGATCGTGGGAAAGAATTAGAATGGATCGTACGAATGAATTAGAATGGATCGTGCGAATGAATTAGAATGGATCGTATGAATGAATTAGAATGGATACATTTGTGCGAATGAATTAGAATGGATCGTACGAATGAATTAGAATGGATCGTATGAATGAATTAGAATGGATCGTACGAATGAATTAGAATGGATCGTGCGAATGAATTAGAATGGATCGTACGAATGAATTAGAATGGATCGTACGAATGAACTAGAATGGATACATTCGTGCGACTGAATTAGAATGGATCGTACGAATGAATTAGAATGGATCGTACGAATGAAATTAGAATGGATCTTACGAATGAATTAGAATGGATCGTACGAATGAATTAGAATGGATCATACGAATGAATTAGAATGGATATCGTACGATCCATTCTAATTCATTCGTATGATCCATTCTAATTCATTCATACGATCTATTCTAATTCTTTCGCACGAATGTATCCATTCTAATTCATTCGCATGAATGTATCCATTCTAATTCATTCGTACGATCCATTCTAATTCATTCGTACGATCCATTCTAATTCATTCGTAAGATCCATTCTAATTCATTCGTACGATACATTATAATTCATTTGTACGATCCATTCTAATTCATTCGCACGAATGTATCCATTCTAGTTCATTCGTACGATCCATTCTAATTCATTCGTACGATCCATTCTAATTCATTCGCACGATCCATTCTAATTCATTCTTACGATCCATTCTAATTCATTCATACGATCCATTCTAATTCATTCGTACGATCCATTCTAATTCATTCGCACAAATGTATCCATTCTAATTCATTCGTACGATCCATTCTAATTCATTCGCACGATCCATTCTAATTCATTCGTACGATCCATTCTAATTCTTTCCCACGATCCATTCTAATTCATTCGTACGATCCATTCTAATTCATTCGCACGATCCATTCTAATTCAGTCGTACGATCCATTCTAATTCATTCATACGATCCATTCTAATTCATTCGTACGATCCATTCTAATTCATTCGCACAAATGTATCCATTCTAATACATTCGTACGATCCATTCTAATTCATTTGCACGATCCATTCTAATTCATTCGTACGATCCATTCTAATTCATTCATACGATCTATTCTAATTCTTTCGCACGAATGTATCCATTCTAATTCATTCGCACGAATGTATCCATTCTAATTCATTCGTACAATCCATTCTAATTCATTCGTACGATCCATTCTAATTCATATGCACAAAGGTATCCATTCTAATTCATTCGTACGATCCATTCTAATTCAGGATCGTACGAATGAATTAGAATGGATATATTCGTGCAAATGAATTAGAATGGATCGTATGAATGAATTAGAATGGATCGTATGAGTGAATTAGAACGGATAGTACGAATGAAGTAGAATGGATCGTATGAATGAATTAGAATGGATACATTCGTGCGAATGAATTAGAATGGATCGTATGAATGAATTAGAATAGATTGTGCGAATGAATTAGAATGGATCGTACGAATGAATTAGATTGGATACATTCGTGCGAATAAAATAGAATGGATTGTATGAATGAATTAGAATGGATCGTACGAATGAATTAGAATGGATCGTACGAATGAATTAGAATAGATTGCGCGAATGAATTAGAATGGATCGTGGGAATGAAATAGAATGGATACAAATGAATTAGAATGGATCATACGAATGAATTAGAATGACGATCCATTCTTACTCATTCGTATGATCCATTCTAATTTATTCGCACGAATGTATCTATTCTAATTCATTCGTACGTCTAATTCATTCGTACGGTCCATTCTAATTCCTTCGCACAATCCATTCTATTTCATTCGTACGATCCATTCTTACTCATTCGTATGATCCATTATGGATACATTCGTGCGAATGAATTAGAATGGATCATACGAATGAGTAAGAATGGATCGTACGAATGAAATAGAATGGATTGTGGGAATGAATTAGAATGGATCGTACGAATGAATTAGAATGGATCGTGTGAAAGAATTAGAATGGATTGTATGAATGAATTAGAATAGATCGTATGAATGAATTAGAATGGATCGTACAAATGAATTAGAATGGATCGTACAAATGAATTAGAATGGATCGTACGAATGAATTAGAATGGATACATTCGTGCGAATGAATTAGAATGGATACATTCGTGCGAAAGAATTAGAATAGATCGTATGAATGAATTAGAATGGATCCTATGAATGAATTAGAATGGATCCTATGAATGAATTAGAATGGATCGTGCTAATGAATTAGAATGGATCGTACGAATGAATTAGAATGGATCAAATGAATGAATTAGAATGGTTACATTCATGTGAATGAATTAGAATGGATTGTACGAATGGATTAGAATGGATCGTACGAATGGATTAGAATGGATACATTCGAGCGAAGGAATTAGAATGGATCGTACGAATGAATTAGAATGGATCGTACGAATAAATTAGAATGGATACATTCGTCCGAATGAATTAGAATGGATCATACGAATGAGTAAGAATGGATCGTACGAATGAAATAGAATAGATTGTACGAATGAATTAGAATGGATTCGTACGAATGAATTAGAATAGATTAGAATAGATCGTGTGAAAGAATTAGAATGGATCATACGAATGAATTAGAATGGATCGTGCGAATGAATTAGAATGGATCGTACGAATGAATTAGAATGGATACATTTGTGCGAATAAATTAGAATGGATCGTACGAATGAATCAGAATGGATACATTCGTGCGAATGAATTAGAATGGATACATTCGTGCGAAAGAATTAGAATAGATCGTATGAATGAATTAGAATGGATCCTATGAATGAATTAGAATGGATCGTGCGAATGAATTAGAATGGATCGCACGAATGAATTAGAATGGATCGTGCTAATGAATTAGAATTGATCGAACGAATGAATTAGCATGGATCGTGCTAATGAATTATAATGGAACGTACGAATGAATTAGAATGGATCGTGTGAAAGAATTAGAATGGATTGTATGAATGAATTAGAATGAATTCGTACGATCCATTCGAATTCATTCGCACGATCCATTCAAATTCATTCATATGATCCATTCTAATTCATTCATACAATCCATTCTAATTCTTTCACACGATCCATTCTAATTCATTCGTAGGATCCATTCTAATTCATTCGTACAATCTATTCTATTTCATTCGTACGATCCATTCTTACTCATTCGTATGATCCATTCTAATTCATTCGGACGAATGTATCCATTCTAATTTATTCGTACGATCCATTCTAATTCATTCGTACGATCTATTCGAATTCATTCGCTCGAATGTATCCATTCTAATCCATTCGTACGATCCATTCTAATCCATTCGTATGATCCATTCGTACGATCCATTCTAATTCATTCGTACGATCCATTCTAATTCATTCATACGATCCATTCTAATTCATTCGCTCGAATGTATCCATTCTAATCCATTCGTACGATCCATTCTAATCCATTCGTACGATCCATTCGTACGATCCATTCTAATTCATTCGTACGATCCATTCTAATTCATTCGCACGATCCATTCTTATTCATTCATAGGATCCATTCTAATTCATTCATACGATCTATTCTAATTCTTTCGCACGAATGTATCCATTCTAATTCATTCGCACGAATGTATCCATTCTAATTCATTCATATGATCCATTATAATTCATTCGTACGATCCATTCTAATTCATTCGTACGATCCATTCTAATTCATTCATACGATCTATTCTAATTGATTCATACAATCCATTCTAATTCTTTCACACGATCCATTCTAATTTATTCATATGATCCATTCTAATTCATTCGAACGATCCATTCTAATTCATATGCATAAAGGTATCCATTCTAATCCATTCGTAGGATCCATTCTAATCCATTCGTACGATTCATTCTAATTCATTCGTACGATCCATTCTAATTCATTCGCTCGAATGTATCCATTCTAATCCATTCATACGATCCATTCTAATCCATTCGTACGATCCATTCTAATTCATTCGCATGAATGTAACCATTCTAATTCATTCATACGATCCATTCTAATTCATTCGCAAGATTCATTCTAATTCATTCGTACGATCCATTCTAATTCATTCGTACGATCCATTCTAATTCATTCGCACGAATGTATCCATTCTAATTATGATCCATTCTAAATCATTCATACAATCCATTCTAATTCTTTCACACGATCCATTCTAATTCATTCGTACGATCCATTCTAATTCATTCGTACAATCCATTGTAATTCATTCGCACGAATGTATCCATTCTAATTCATTCATACGATCCATTCTAATTCATTCGCACGATCCATTCTAATTCCTTCGTATGATCCATTCTAATTCATTCGTACAATCTATTCTAATTCATTCGAACGATCCATTCTAATTCATTCGTACGATCCATTCTAATTCATTCGTAAGATCCATTCTAATTCATTCGTACGATCCATTCTAATTCATTCGTACGATCCATTCTAATTCATTCGCACGAATGTATCCATTCTAGTTCATTCGTACGATCCATTCTAATTCATTCGTACGATCCATTCTAATCCATTCGTACGATCCATTCTAATTCATTCATACGATCCATTCTAATTCATTCACACAATCCATTCTAATTCATTCGTAGGATCCATTCTAATTCATTCGTACAATCTATTCTATTTCACTCGTACGATCCATTCTTACTCATTCGTATGATCCATTCTAATTCATTCGGACGAATGTATCCATTCTAATTTATTCGTACGATCCATTCTAATTCATTCGTACGATCCATTCTAATTCATTCGTACGATCCATTCTTACTTATTCGTATGATCCATTCTAATTCATTCGTAAGATCCATTCTAATTCTTTCGTACGATCGATTCTAATTCATTCGCACTATCCATTCAAATTCATTCATACGATCCATTCTAATTCATTCGTATGATCCATTCTAATTTATTCGTTCAAATATATCCATTCTAATTCATTCCATACGATCCATTCTAATTCATTCGTACGATCCATTCTAATTCATTCATTTGATCCATTCTAATTCATTCGTCCGATCCATTCTAATTCATTCGTCCGATCCATTCTAATTCATTCGCACGAATGTATCCATTCTAATTCATTCGTACGATCCATTCTAATTCATTCGTACGATCCATTCTAATTCATTCGTAAGATCCATTCTAATTCATTCGTACGATCCATTCTAATTCATTCGCACGAATGTATCCATTCTAGTTCATTCGTACGATCCATTCTAATTCATTCGTACGATCCATTCTAATTCATTCGCACGATCCATTCTAATTCATTCGTACGATCCATTCTAATTCATTCATACGATCCATTCTAATTCATTCGCACGAATGTATCCATTCTAATTCATTCATACGATCCATTCTATTTCACTCGTACTATCCGTTCTAATTCACTCATACGATCCATTCTAATTCATTCATACGATCCATTCTAATTCATTTGCACGAATATATCCATTCTAATTCATTCGTATGATCCATTCTAATTCCTTCGTACGATCCATTCTATATCCTTCGTACGATCCATTCTAATTCCTTCGTACGATCCATTCTATTTCATTCGTATGATCCTTTCTAATTAATTCGTACGATCCATTCTAATTCATTCGTGTGATCCATTCTAATTCATTCGTACGATCCATACTTACTCATTCGTACGATCCATTCTAATTCATTCATACAATCCATTCTAATTCATTCCGTACGATCCATTCTAATTCATTCATACGATCTATTCTTTCATACAATCCATTCTAATTCTTTCGTGCGAATGAATTAGAATGGATACCTTTGTGCATATGAATTAAAATGGATCGTACGAATGAATTAGAATGGATCATATTAATGAATTAGAATGGATCGTACGAATGAATTAGAATGGATACATTCGTGCGAATGAATTAGAATGGATCGTGCGAATCAATTAGACTGGATCGTGCGAATGAATAAGAATAGATCATACGAATGAATTAGAATGGATCGTACGAATTAATTAGAATGGATACATTCGTGCGAATGAATTAGAATGGATTGTATGAATGAATTAGAATGGATCGTACGAATGAAATAGAATGGATCATACGAATTAATTAGAATGGATCATACGAATGAATTAGAATGGATCGTACGAATGAATTAGAATGGATCGTACGAATGAATTAGAATGGATCGTGCGAATGAATTAGAATGGATCGTACGAATGAATTAGAATGGATACATTTGTGCGAATGAATTAGAATGGATCGTACAAATGAATTAGAATGGATCGTACGAATGAATTAGAATGGATCATGCGAATGAATTAGAATGGATCGTACGAATGAATTAGAATGGATCGTACGAATGAATTAGAAGGGATCGTGTGAAAGAATTAGAATGGATCGTACGAATGAATTAGAATGGATCGTGCGAATGAATTAGAATGGATCGTACGAATGAATTGGAATGGATACATTTGTGCGAATGAATTAGAATGGATCGTACGAATGAATTAGAATGGATCGTATGAATGAATTAGAATGGATCGTACGAATGAATTAGAATGGATCGTGCGAATGAATTAGAATGGATCGTACGAATGAATTAGAATGGATCGTACGAATGAACTAGAATGGATACATTCGTGCGAATGAATTAGAATGGATCGTACGAATGAATTAGAATGGATCGTATGAATGAATTAGAATGGATCTTACGAATGAATTAGAATAGATCGTATGAATGAATTAGAATGGATCGTACGAATGAATTAGAATGGATATCGTACGATCCATTCTAATTCATTCGTATGATCCATTCTAATTAATTCGTATGATCCATTCTAATTCATTCGTACGATCCATTCTAATTTATTTGCACGAATATATCTATTCTAATTCATTCGTACGATCCATTCTAATTCATTCGTACGATCCATTCTAATTCATTTGTACGATCCATTCTAATTCATATGCACAAAGGTATCCATTCTAATTCATTCGTACGATCCATTCTAATTCAGGATCGTACGAATTAATTAGAATGGATATATTCGTGCAACTGAATTAGAATGGATCGTATGAATGAATTAGAATGGATCGTATGACTGAATTAGAACGGATAGTACGAATGAAGTAGAATGGATCGTATGAATGAATTAGAATGGGTACATTCGTGCGAATGAATTAGAATGGATCGTATGAATGAATTAGAGTAGATTGTGCGAATGAATTAGAATGGATCGTACGAATGAATTAGAATGGATACATTCGTGCGAATAAATTAGAATGGATTGTATGAATGAATTAGAATGGATCGTACGAATGAATTAGAATGGATCGTACGAATGAATTGGAATAGATTGCGCAAATGAATTAGAATGGATCGTGCGAATCAAATAGAATGGATACAAATGAATTAGAATGGATCATACGAATGAATTAGAATAACGATCCATTCTTACTCATTCGTATGATCCATTCTAATTTATTCGCACGAATGTATCCATTCTAATTCATTCGTACGTCTAATTCATTCGTACGGTCCATTCTAATTCATTCGCACAATCCATTCTATTTCATTCGTACGATCCATTCTTACTCATTCGTATGATCCATTATGGATACATTCGTGCGAATGAATTAGAACGGATCATACGAATGAGTAAGAATGGATCGTACGAATGAAATAGAATGGATTGTGCGAATGAATTAGAATGGATCGTACGAATGAATTAGAATGGATCGTGTGAAAGAATTAGAATGGATTGTATGAATGAATTAGAATAGATCGTATGAATGAATTAGAATGGATCGTACGAATGAATTAGAATGGATCGTACGAATGAATTAGAATGGATACATTCGTGCGAATGAATTAGAATGGATACATTCGTGCGAAAGAATTAGAATAGATTGTATGAATGAATTAGAATGGATCCTATGAATGAATTAGAATGGATCGGGCGAATGAATTAGAATGGATCGTACGAATGAATTAGAATGGATTGTGCTAATGAATTAGAATTGATCGAACGAATGAATTAGCATGGATCGTGCTAATGAATTAGAATGGATCGTAAGAATGAATTAGAATGGATCAAATGAATGAATTAGAATGGTTACATTCATGCGAATGAATTAGAATGGATCGTACGAATGGATTAGAATGGATCATACGAATGGATTAGAATGGATACATTCGAGCGAATGAATTAGAATGGATCGTACGAATGAATTAGAATGGATCGTACGAATAAATTAGAATGGATACATTCGTCCGAATGAATTAGAATGGATCATACAAATGAGTAAGAATGGATCGTACGAATGAAATAGAATAGATTGTACGAATGAATTAGAATGGATTCGTACGAATGAATTAGAATGGATTAGAATAGATCGTGTGAAAGAATTAGAATGGATCATACGAATGAATTAGAATGGATCGTGCGGATGAATTAGAATGGATCGTACGAATGAATTAGAATGGATACATTTGTGCGAATGAATTAGAATGGATCGTACGAATGAATCAGAATGGATACATTCGTGCGAATGAATTAGAATGGATACATTCGTGCGAAAGAATTAGAATAGATCATATGAATGAATTAGAATGGATCCTATGAATGAATTAGAATGGATCGTGCGAATGAATTAGAATGGATCGTACGAATGAATTAGAATGAACATGCTAATGAATTAGAATTGATCGAACGAATGAATTAGCATGGATCGTGCTAATGAATTAGAATGGAACGTACGAATTAATTAGAATGGATCATGTGAAAGAATTAGAATGGATTGTATGAATGAATTAGAATGAATTCGTACGATCCATTCGAATTCATTCGCACGATCCATTCTAATTCATTCATACGATCCATTCTAATTCATTCATACAATCCATTCTAATTCTTTCACACGAAACATTCTAATTCATTCGTAGGATCCATTCTAATTCATTCGTACAATCTATTCTATTTCCTTCGTACGATCCATTCTTACTCATTCGTATGATCCATTCTAATTCATTCGGACGAATGTATCCATTCTAATTTATTCGTACGATCCATTCTAATTCATTCGTACGATCCATTCTAATTCATTCGCTCGAATGTATCCATTCTAATCCATTCTTACGATCCATTCTAATCCATTCGTACGATCCATTCTAATTCATTCGTACGATCCATTCTAATTCATTCGTACGATCCATTCTAATTCATTCGCACGATCCATTCTAATTCATTCATAGGATCTATTCTAATTCATTCATACGATCTATTCTAAGTCTTTCGCACGAATATATCCATTCTAATTCATTCGCACGAATGTATCCATTCTAATTCATTCGTACGATCAATTCTAATTCATTCGTACGATCCATTCTAATTCATTCGTACGATCCATTCTAATTCATTCGTACGATCCATTCTTACTCATTCGTATGATCCTTTCTAATTCATTCGGACGAATGTATCCATTCTAATTTATTCGTACGATCCATTCTAATTCATTCGTCCGATCCATTCTAATTCATTCGCTCGAATGTATCCATTCTAATCCATTCTTACGATCCATTCTAATCCATTCGTATGATCTATTCTAATTCATTCGTACGATCTATTCTAATTCATTCGTACGATCCATTCTAATTCATTCGCACGATCCATTCTAATTCATTCATAGGATCTATTCTAATTCATTCATACGATCTATTCTAAGTCATTTGCACGAATATATCCATTCTATTTCATTCGCACGAATGTATCCATTCTAATTCATTCGTACGATCCATTCTAATTCATTCGTACGATCCATTCTAATTCATTCGTACGATCCATTCTAATTCATTCATACGATCTATTCTAATTCATTCATACAATCCATTCTAATTCTTTCACACGATCCATTCTAATTCATTCATATGATCCATTCTAATTCATTCGTACGATCCATTCTAATTCATATGCACAAAGGTATCCATTCTAATCCATTCGTAGGATCCATTCTAATCCATTCGTACGATCCATTCTAATTCATTCGTACGATCCATTCTAATTCATTCGCTCGAATATATCCATTCTAATCCATTCGTACGATCCATTCTAATTCATTAGCACGATCCATTCTAATTCATTCACACAATCCATTCTAATTCATTCGTACGATCCATTCTAATTCATTCGCACAATCCATTCTATTTCATTCGTACGATCCATTCTTACTCATTCGTATGATCCATTCTAATTCATTCGCACGGATGTATTCATAATGGATCATACGAATGAGTAAGAATGGATCGTACGAATGAAATAGAATGGATTGTGCGAATGAATTAGAATGGACCGTACGAATGAATTAGAATGGGTCGTACGAATGAATTAGAATGGATATATTTGAACGAATAAATTAGAATGGATCATACGAATGAATTAGAATGGATCGTACGAATGAATTTGAATGGATAGTGCGAATGAATTAGAATCGATCGTACGAATGAATTAGAATGGATCGTATGAATGAATTAGAATGGATCATACGAATGAGTAAGAATGGATCGTACGAATGAATTAGAATGGATCGTACGAATAAATTAGAATGGGTACATTCGTCCGAATGAATTAGAATGGATCATACGAATGAGTAAGAATGGATCGTACGAATGAAATAGAATAGATTATACGAATGAATTAGAATGGATCCTACGAATGAATTAGAATGGATCGTACGAATGAATTAGAATGGATCATATTAATAAATTAGAATGGATCGTACGAATGAATTAGAATGGATACATTCGTGCGAATAAATTAGAATGGATTGTATGAATGAATTAGAAAGGATCGTACAAATGAATTAGAATGGATCGTACGAATGAATTAGAATAGATTGCGCGAATGAATTAGAATGGATCGTACGAATGAATTAGAATGGATCGTACGAAGGAATTAGAATGGATCGTAGGAATGAATTAGAATGGATCATACGAATGAATTAGAATGGATCGTACGAATGAATTAGAATGGATCGTACGAATGAATTAGAATGGATCGTACGATTGAATTAGAATGGATCATACGAATGAGTAAGAATGGATTGTATGAATGAATTAGATTGGATCGTACAATCCATTCTAATTCATTCGCACGATCCATTCTAATTCATTCGTACGATCCATTCTAATTTATTCGCACGATCTGTTCTTATTCATTCGCACAATCCATTCTAATTCATTCGCACGAATGTATCCATTCTAATTCATTCGTACGATCCATTCTAATTCATTCGTACGATCCATTCTAAATCATTCGTATGATCCATTCTAATTAGTTCGTATGATCCATTCAAAATCATTCGTTCGATCCATTCTAATTCATTCATACAATCCATTCTAATTTATTCGCACGAATGTATCCATTCTAATTAATTCCTACGATCTATTCTAATTCATTCGTATGATCTATTCCTATTCATTCGCACGACCCAGTCTAATTGATTCGCATGATCCATTCTAATTCATTCGCACGAATGTATCTATTCTAATTAATTCGTACGATCCATTCTAATTCATTAATATGATCCATTCTAATTCATTCGTACGATCCATTCTAATTCATATGCACAAAGGTATCCATTCTAATCCATTCGTAGGATCCATTCTAATCCATTCGTACGATCCATTCTAATCCATTCGTACGATCCATTCTAATTCATTCGCATGAATTTAACCATTCTAATTCATTCATTTGATCCATTCTAATTCATTCGTACGATCCATTCTAATTCATTCGTCCGATCCATTCTAATTCATTCGCATGAATGTATCCATTCTAATTCATTCGTATGATCCATTCTAATTCATTCGTACGTTTCATTCTAATTCATTCGTAAGATCCATTCTAATTCATTCGTACGATCCATTCTAATTCATTCGTACGATCCATTCTAATTCATTCGCACGAATGTATCCATTCTAGTTCATTCGTACGATCCATTCTAATTCATTCGTACGATCCATTCTAATTCATTCGCATGATCCATTCTAATTCATTCGTACGATCAATTCTAATTCATTCGCACGAATGTATCCGTTCTAATTCATTCGTACAATCCTGAATTAGAATGGATCGTACGAATGAATTAGAATGGATACTTTTGTGCATATGAATTAGAATGGATCGTACGAATGAATTAGAATGGATCATATTAATGAATTAGAATGGATCGTACGAATGAATTAGAATGGATACATTCGTGCGAATGAATTAGAATGGATCGTGCACGAATGTATCCATTCTAATTCATTCGTACGATCCATTCTAATTCATTAATATGATCCATTCTAATTCATTCGTACGATCCATTCTAATTCATATGCACAAAGGTATCCATTCTAATCCATTCGTAGGATCCATTCGTACGATCCATTGTAATTCATTCGTACGATCCATTCTAATTCATTCGCTCGAATGTATCCATTCTAATCCATTCGTACGATCCATTCTAATGCATTCGTATGATCCATTCTAATTCATTCGCATGAATGTAACCTCGTAAGATCCATTCTAATTCGTTCATATGATCCATTCTAATTCGTTCGTACGATCCATTCTAATTCGTTCGTACGATCCATTCTAATTCATTCCTACGGTCTATTCTAATTCATTCGCTCGAATATATCCATTCTAATTCATTCGTTCGATCCATTCTAATTCATTCGCACGATCCATTCTAATTCATTCGTATGATCCATTCTAATCCATTCGTACGATCCATTCTAATTCATTCGTACGATCCATTCTAATTCATTCGTACGATCCATTCTAATTCATTCGCACCAATGTATCCAATCTAGTTCATTCGTACGATCCATTCTAATTCATTCGTACGATCCATTCTAATTCATTCGTACGATCCATTCTAATTCATTCATACGATCCACTCTAATTCATTCATACGATCCATTCTAATTCATTCATACAATCCATTCTAATTCATTCGTACGATCCATTCTAATTCACTCATACGATCCATTCTAATACATTCATACGATCCATTCTAATTCATTTGCACGAATATATCCATTCTAATTCATTCGTACGATCCATTCTAATTTCTTCGTACGATCCATTCTAATTCATTCATACGATCTATTCTAATTCATTCGTACGATCCATTCTAATTCATTCGTACGATCCATTCTAATTCCTTCGTACGATCCATTCTAATTCATTCGTACGATCCATTCTAATTCATTCGTACAATCTATTCTAATTCGTACGAATGAATTAGAATGGATCGTGTGAAAGAATTAGAATGGATTGTATGAATGAATTAGAATGGATCGTACGATAGAATTAGAATGTATCATACGAATGAATTAGAATGGATCGTGCGAATGAATTAGAATGGATCATACGAATGAATTAGAATGGATCGTGCTAATGAATTAGAATTGATCGAACGAATGAATTAGCACGGATCGTGCTAATGAATTAGAATGGAACGTACGAATGAATTAGAATGGATCGTGTGAAAGAATTAGAATGGATTGTATGAATGAATTAGAATGAATTCGTACGATCCATTCGAATTCATTCGTACGATCCATTCTAATTCATTCATACGATCCATTCTAATTCATTCATACAATCCATTCTAATTCATTTGTAGGATCCATTCTAATTCATTCGTACAATCTATTCTATTTCATTCGTACGATCCATTCTTACTCATTCGTATGATCCATTCTAATTCATTCGTAAGATCCATTCATTTGTACGATCCATTCTAATTCATTCGTACAATCCATTCTATTTCATTCGCACGAATGTATCCATTCTAATTCATTCATACAATCCATTCTAATTCATTCCGTACGATCCATTCTAATTCATTCGTACGATCGTACGAATGAATTAGAATGGATCGTACGAATGAATTAGAATGGATCGTAAGAATGAATTAGAATGGATCGTACGAATGAATTAGAATGGATCATACGAATGAGTAAGAATGGATCGTACGAATGAAATAGAATGGATCGTACGAATGAATTAGAATGGATCGTACGAATAAATTAGAATGGATACATTCGTCCGAATGAATTAGAATGGATCATACGAATGAGTAAGAATGGATCGTACGAATGAAATAGAATAGATTGTACGAATGAATTAGAATGGATCCTACGAATGAATTAGAATGGATCCTGCGAAAGAATTAGAATGGATTGTATGAATGAATTAGAATGGATCATATGAATGAATTAGAATGGATCATGCGAATGAATTCGAATGGATCGTACGAATTCATTCTAATTCATTCATACAATCCATTCTAATTCTTTCACACGATCCATTCTAATTCATTCGTACGTTCCATTCTAATTCATTAGCACGATCCATGATAATTCATTCGTTCGATCAATTCTAATTCATTAGCACGATCCATTCTAATTCATTCGTACGATCCATTCTAATTCATTCGCACAATCCATTCTAATTCATTCGTTGGATCCATTCTAATTCATTCATACGATCTATTCTAATTCTTTCGCACGAATGTATCCATTCTAATTCATTCGCACGAATGTATCCATTCTAATTCATTCGTACGATCCATTCTAATTCATTCGTACGATCCATTCGAATTCATTCGCACAATCCATTCTAATTCATTCATATGATCCATTCTAATTCATTCATACAATCCAATCTAATTCTTTCACACGATCCATTCTAATTCATTCGTACGATCCATTCTAATTCATTCGTACAATCCATTCTTTTTCATTCGTACGATCCATTCTTACTCATTCGTATGGTCCATTCTAATTCATTCGTATGATCCATTCTAATTCATTCGTACGATCCATTCTAATTCATTCGTACGATCCAATCTAATTCATTCGCACGAATATATCCATTCTAGTTCATTCGTACGATCCATTCTAATTCATTCGTACGATCCATTCTAATTCATTCGCACGATCCATTCTAATTCATTCGTACGATCCATTCTAATTCATTCATACGATCCATTCTAATTCATTCGTACGATCCATTCTAATTCATTCGTACAATCTATTCTAATTCATTTGTACGAATGGATACATTCGTGTGAATGAATTAGAATGGATCGTACGAATGAGTAAGAATGGATCGTACGAATAAAATAGAATGGATTGCACGAATGAATTAGAATGGATCGTACAAATGAATTAGAATAGATCGTGTGAAATAATTAGAATGGATTGTATGAATGAATTAGAATGGATCGTGCGAATGAATTAGAATGGATCGTACGAATGAATTAGAATGGATCGTACGAATGAACTAGAATTGATCATACGAATGAATTATAATGGATCATACGAATTAATTAGAATAGATCGTTCGAATGAATTAGAATGGATCGTACGAATGAATTAGAATGGATACATTCGTGCGAATGAATTAGAATGGATCGTACGAATGAATTAGAATGGATCGTACGAATGAATTAGAATGGATACATTTATGCGAATGAATTAGAATGGATCGTACGAATGAATTAGAATGGATTGTATGAATGAAATAGAATGGATCGTACGAATGAATTAGAATGGATCGTGCGAATGAATTAGAATGGATCGTACGAATGAATTAGAATGGATCGTACGAATGAACTAAAATGGATACATTCGTGCGAATGAATTAGAATGGATCCTACGAATGAATTAGAATGGATCGTACGAATGAATTAGAATGGATATTACGAATGAATTAGAATGGATCGTACGAATGAATTAGAATGGATCGTACGAATGAATTAGAATGGATACATTCGTGCGAATAAATTAGAATGGATCGGACGAATGAATTAGAATGGATCGTACGAATGAATTAGAATGGATCGTACGAATAAATTAGAATGGATACATTCGTCCGAATGAATTAGAATGGATCATACGAATGAGTAAGAATGGATCGTACGAATGAAATAGAATAGATTGTACGAATGAATTAGAATGGATCCTACGAATGAATTAGAATGGATCGTGTGAAAGAATTAGAATGGATTGTATGAATGAATTAGAATGGATCGTATGAATGAATTAGAATGGATCGTGTGAATGAATTCGAATGGATCATACGAATTCATTCTATTTCATTCGTACGATCCATTCTAATTCATATGCACAAAGGTATCCATTCTAATTCATTCGTACGATCCATTCTAATTCAGGATCGTACGAATGAATTAGAATGGATACATTCGTGCGAATGAATTAGAATTGATCATACGAATGAGTAAGAATGGATCGGACGAATGAATTAGAATGGATCGTACGAATGAATTAGAATGGATCAAATGAATGAATTAGAATGGTTACATTCATGCGAATGAATTAGAATGGATCGTACGAATGAAGTAGAATGGATCGTATGAATGAATTAGAATGGATACATTCGTGCGAATGAATTAGAATGGATCGTATGAATGAATTAGAATAGATTGTGCGAATGAATTAGAATGGATCGTACGAATGAATTAGAATGGATCGTACGAATGAATTAGAATGGATACATTCGTGCGAATGAATTAGAATGGATACATTCGTGCGAAAGAATTAGAATAGATCGTATGAATGAATTAGAATGGATCCTATGAATGAATTAGAATGGATCGTGCGAATAAATTAGAATGGATCGTACGAATGAATTAGAATGGATCATGCTAATGAATTAGAATTGATCGAACGAATGAATTAGCATGGAACGTATGAATGAATTAGAATGGATCGTATGAATGAATTAGAATGGATCGTATGAATGAATTAGAATGGATCGTACGAATGAATTAGAATGGATCGTGCGAATAAATTAGAATGGATCGTACGAATGAATTAGAATGGATCGTACGAATGAACTAGAATGGATACATTCGTGCGAATGAATTAGAATGGATCGTACGAATGAATTAGAATGGATCGTACGAATGAATTAGAATGGATCTTACGAATGAATTAGAATGGATCGTACGAATGAATTAGAATGGATCGTACGAATGAATTAGAATGGATCTTACGAATGAATTAGAATGGATCGTACGAATAAATTGGAATGGATCGTATGAATGGTTTAGAATCGATACATTCGTGCGAATGAATTAGAATGGATCGGACGAATGAATTAGAATGGATCGTACGAATGAATTAGAATGGATCAAATGAATGAATTAGAACGGTTACATTCATGCGAATGAATTAGAATCGATCGTACGAATGGATTAGAATGGACCGTACGAATGGATTAGAATGGATACATTCGTGCGAATGAATTAGATTGGATCATACGAATGAGTAAGAATGGATCGTACGAATGAAATAGAATGGATTATACGAATGAATTAGAATGGATCGTGCGAATGAATTTGAATGGATCGTATGAATGAATTAGAATGGATCATACGAATGAATTAGAATGGATCGTACGAATGAATTAGAATGGATACATTCGTGCGAATGAATTAGAATCGATACATTCATCCGAAAGAATTAGAATAGATCGTATGAATGAATTAGAATGGATCCAATGAATGAATTAGAATGGATCGTGCGAATGAATTAGAAAGGATCGTGCGAATGAATTAGAATGGATCGTACGAATGAATTAGAATGGATCATACGAATGAATTAGAATGGATCGTACGAATGAATTAGAATGGATCATACAAATGAGTAAGAATAGATCGTACAAATGAAATAGAATGGATTGTACGAATGAATTAGAATGGATCGTACGAATCAATTAGAATGGATCGTGTGAAAGAATTAGAATGGATTGTATGAATGAATTAGAATGGATCATATGAATGAATTAGAATGGATCGTGCGAATGAATTAGAATGGATCGTACGAATGAATTAGAATGGATCGTATGAATGAATTAGAATGGATCATACGAATGAATTAGAATGGATCATACGAATGAGTAAGAATGGATCGTACGAATGAAATAGAATGGATTGTACGAATGAATTAGAATGGATACATTCATGCGAATGAATTAGAATGGATCGTACGAATGAATTAGAATGGATCGTACGAATGAATTAGAATGGATCGTACGAATGAATTAGAATGTATCGTACGAAAGAATTAGAATGGATATATTCGTGCGAATGAATTAGAATAGATCGTACGAATGAATTAGACTGGATCGTACGAATGAATTTGAATGGATACATTTGTGCGAATGAATCTAAATGGATTGTATGAATGAATTACAATGGATCGTACGAATGAATTAGAATGGATCGTACGAATGAATTAAAATAGCTCATACGAATAAATTAGAATGAATCGTATGAATGAATTATAATGGTTACATTCGTGCGAATGAATTAGAATAGATCGTACGAATGAATTAGAATAGATCGTACGAATAAATTAGAATGGATCATGGGAATGAATTAGAATGGATCGTACGAATGAATTAGAATGGATCCACCGAATGAGTTAGAATGGATCATACGAATGAATTAGAATGGATTGTACGAATGAATTAGAATGGATTGTGCGAATGAATTAGAATGGATCGTATGAATGAATAAGAATGGATCGCACGAATGAATTAGAATGGATCGTGCGAATGAATTAGCATGAATCATACGAATGTATTAGAATGGATCGTACGAATGAATTAGAATGAATCGTACGATCCATTCTAATTCATTCGTACGATCCATTCTAATTCATTCGCACGAATGTGTCCATTCTAGTTCATTCGTACGATCCATTCTAGTTCATTCGTACGATCCATTCTAATTCATTCGTACGAACCATTCTAATTCATTCGTATGATCCATTCTAATTAATTCGTATGATCCATTCTAATTCATTCGTATGATCCATTCTAATTCATTCATACAATCCATTCTAATTCATTCGCACGAATGTATCCATTCTAATTAATTCATACGATCCATTCTAATTAATTTGTATGATCCATTCTTGTTCATTCGCACGATCCAGTCTAATGGATTCGCACGATCCATTCTAATTCATTCGCACGAATGTATCCATTCTAATTCATTCGTACGATCCATTCTAATTCATTAATATGATCCATTCTAATTCATTCGCACGATCCATTCTAATTCATTCGTACGATCCATTCTAATTCATTCGTACGATCCATTCTAATTCATTCGCACGATCCATTCTAATTCATTCGTACAATCTATTCTATTTCATTCGTACGATCCATTCTTACTCATTCGTATGATCCATTCTAATTCATTCGGACGAATGTATCCATTCTAATTTATTCGTACGATCCTTTCTAATTCATTCATACGATCCATTCTTACTCATTCGTACGATCCATTCTAATTCCTTCGTACGATCCATTCTAATTCCTTCGTACGATCCATTCTAATTCATTTGCACGATCCATTCTAATTCTTTCATACAATCCATTCTAATTTTTTCGTGCAAATGAATTAGAATGGATACCCTTGTGCATATGAATTAGAATGGATCGTACGAATGAATTAGAATGGATCATATTAATGAATTAGAATGGATCGTACGAATGAATTAGAAAGGATACATTCGTGCGAATGAATTAGAATGGATCGTGTGAATCAATTAGACTGGATCGTGCGAATGAATAAGAATAGATCATACGAATGAATTAGAATGGATCGTACGAATTAATTAGAATGGATACATTCGTGCGAATGGATTAGAATGGATTTTATGAATGAATTAGAATGGATCGTACGAATGAATTAGAATGGATCATACAAATTAATTAGAATGGATCATACGAATGAATTAGAATGGATCGTACGAATGAATTAGAATGGATCGTACGAATGAATTAGAATGGATCGTGCGAATGAATTAGAATGGATCGTATGAGTGAATTAGAACGGATAGTACGAATGAAGTAGAATGGATCGTATGAATGAATTAGAATGGATACATTCGTGCGAATGAATTAGAATGGATCGTGCGAATGAATTAGAATGGATCTTATGAATGAATTAGAATGGATCGTACGAATGAATTAGAATGGATACATTCGTGTGAATGAATTAGAATGGATCGGACGAATGAATTAGAATGGATCGTATGAATGAATTAGAATGGATCGTGCGAATGAATTTGAATGGATCGCATGATCCATTCGAATAGAATGGATCGTATGAATGAATTAGAATCGATCATGCGAATGAATTAGAATGGATTGTATGAATGAATTAGAATAGATTGTACGAATGAATTAGAATGGATCGTACGAATGGATTAGAATGGATCGTACGAATGAATTAGAATGGATCGTACGAAGGAATTAGAATGGATCGTACGAATAAATTAGAATGGATCGTACAAATGAATTAGAATGGATCGAGCGAATGAATTAGAATGGATCATACGAATGAGTAAGAATGGATCGTACGAATGAAATAGAATGGATTGTGCGAATGAATTAGAATGGATCGTACGAATGAATTAGAATGGATCGTCTGAAAGAATTAGAAAGGATTGTATGAATGAATTAGAATAAATCGTATGAATGAATTAGAATGGATCGTATGAATGAATTAGAATAGATCGTATGAATGAATTAGAATGGATCGTACGAATGAATTAGAATGGATATATTCGTGCGAATGAATTAGAATGGATACATTCGTGCGAAAGAATTAGAATAGATCGTATGAATGATTCAGAATGGATCCTATGAATGAATTAGAATGGATCGTGCGAATGAATTGGAATGGATCGTACGAATGAATTTGAATGGATCGTGCTAATGAATTAGAATTGATTGAACGAATGAATAAGCATGGATCGTGCTAATGAATTAGAATGGAACGTACGAATGAATTAGAATCGATTGGGTGAA
The DNA here is from genome assembly GCA_947650365.1 of Chamaelirium japonicum. Lineage (NCBI taxonomy): Eukaryota > Viridiplantae > Streptophyta > Magnoliopsida > Liliales > Melanthiaceae > Chamaelirium > Chamaelirium japonicum. The sequence continues at coordinate 76,513,167 of OX393550.1, read as the reverse complement.
AGAATTAGAATGGATTATATGAATGAATTAGAAAGAATTCGTACGATCCATTCGAATTCATTCGCACGATCCATTCTAATTCATTCATACGATCCATTCTAATTCATTCATACAATCCATTCTAATTCTTTCACACGATCCATTCTAATTCATTCGTAGGATCCATTCTAATTCATTCGTACAATCTATTCTATTTCATTCGTACGATCCATTCTTACTTATTCGTATGATCCATTCTAATTCATTCGGACGAATGTATCCATTCTAATTTATTCGAACGATCCATTCTAATTCATTCGTACGATCCATTCTATTTCCTTCGTACGATCCATTCTAATTCATTCGTACGATCCATTCTAATTCATTCATACGATCCATTCTAATTCTTTCGTACGATCCATTCTAATTCATATGCACAAAGGTATCCATTCTAATCCATTCGTAGGATCCATTCTAATCCATTTGTACGATCCATTCTAATTCATTCGTACAATCCATTCTAATTCATTCGCTCGAATATATCCATTCTAAACCATTCGTACGATCCATTCTAATCCATTCGTACGATCCATTCTAATGCATTCGTATGAATGTAACCATTCTAATTCATTCATTTGATCCATTCTAATTCATTCGTACAATCCATTCTAATTCATTCGCACGATCCATTCTAATTCATTCATAGGATCCATTCTAATTCATTCGTACAATCCATTCTAATTCTTTCACACGATCCATTCTAATTCATTCGTATGATCCATTCTAATTTATTCATACAATCCAATCTAATTCATTCGTACGATCCATTCTAATTCGTATGCACAAAGGTATCCATTCTAATCTATTCGTATGATCCATTCTAATCCATTCGTACGATCCATTCTAATTCATTCGTACGATCCATTCTAATTCATTCGCTCGAATGTATCCATTCTAATCCATTCGTACGATCCATTCTAATCCATTCGTACGATCCATTCTAATTTATTCACATGAATGTAACCATTCTAATTCATTCATTTGATCCATTCTAATTCATTCGTACGATCCATTCTAATTCATTCGTCCGATCCATTCTAATTCATTCGCACGAATGTATCCATTCTAATTCATTCATACGATCCATTCTAATTCATTCGTAAGATCCATTCTAATTCATTCGTACGATCCATTCTAATTCATTCGTATGATCCATTCTAACTCATTCGCACGAATGTATCCATTCTAGTTCATTCGTACGATCCATTCTAATTCATTCGTACGATCCATTCTAATTCATTCGCACGATCCATTCTAATTCATTCGTACGATCAATTCTAATTCATTCGCACGAATGTATCCATTCTAATTCATTCATACGATCCATTCTAATTCATTCGTACGATCCATTCTAATTCATTCGTACGATCCATTCTAATTCATTCGTCCGATCCATTCTAATTCATTCGCACGAATGTATCCATTCTAGTTCATTCATACGATCCATTCTATTTCATTCGTACGATCCATTCTTACTCATTCGTATGATCCATTCTAATTCATTCAGACGAATGTATCCATTCTAATTTATTCGTACGATCCATTCTAATTCATTCGTACGATCCATTCTAATTCATTCGTACGATCCATTCTAATTCATTCGTCCGATCCATTCTAATTCATTCGCACGAATGTATCCATTCTAATTCATTCGTACGATCCATTCTAATTCATTTGTTCGATCCATTCTAATTCATTCGTAAGATCCATTCTAATTCATTCGTAAGATCCATTCTAATTCATTCGTACGATCCATTCTAATTCATTCGCACGAATGTATCCATTCTAGTTCATTCGTACGATCCATTCTAATTTATTTGTACGATCCATTCTAATTCATTCGCACGATCCATTCTAATTCATTCGTACGATCAATTCTATTTCATTCGCACGAATGTATCCATTCTAATTCATTTGTACGATCCATTATAATTCATTCATACGATCCATTCTAATTCATTCATACAATCCATTCTAATTCTTTTACACGATCCATTCTAATTCATTCGTAGGATCCATTCTAATTCATTCGTACAATCAATTCTATTTCATTCATACGATCCATTCTTACTCATTCGTATGATCCATTCTAATTCATTCGCACGAATGTATCCATTCTAATTCATTCGTACGAATCCATTCTAATTCATTCGTACAATCCATTCTATTTCATTCGTACGATCCATTCTTACTCATTCGTACGATCCATTCTAATTCATTCGTAAGATCCATTCTAATTCATTCGTACGATCCATTCTAATTCATTCGCATGATCCATTCTAATTCATGCATACAATCCATTCTAATTCATTCCGTACGATCCATTCTAATTCATTCGCTCGAATGTATCCATTCTAATCCATTCGTACGATCCATTCTAATCCATTCGTACGATCCATTCTAATTCATTCGCATGAATGTAACCATTCTAATTCATTCATTTGATCCATTCTAATCCATTCGTACGATCCATTCTAATTCATTAACACGATCCATGCTAATTCATTCGTTCGATCAATTCTAATTCATTAGCACGATCCATTCTAATTCATTCGTACGATCCATTCTAATTCATTCGCACGATCCATTCTAATTCATTCAAAGGATCCATTCTAATTCATTCATCCGATCTATTCTAATTCTTTCGCATGAATGTATCCATTCTAATTCATTCGCACGAATGTATCCATTCTAATTCATTCGTACGAATCCATTCTAATTCATTCGTACAATCTATTCTATTTCATTCGTACGATCCATTCTAGTTCATTCGTACGATCCATTCTAATTCATTCGTACGATACATTCTAATTCATTCGTACGATCCATTCTAATTAATTCGTATGATCCATTCTAATTCATTCGTACGATCCATTCTAATTCATTCATACAATCAATTCTAATTCATTCGCACGAATGTATCCATTCTAATTAATTCGTACGATCCATTCTAATTCATTCGTATGATCCATTCTTATTCATTCGCACGATCCAGTCTAATGGATTCGCACGATCCATTCTAATTCATTAATGTATCCATTCTAATTCATTCATACGATCCATTCTAATTCATTCGTACGATCCATTCTAATTCATTCGCACAAATGTATCTATTCTAATTCATTCGTACGATCCATTCTAATTCATTCGTACGATCAGTTCTAATTCATTCACAAAATCTATTCTAATTCATTCATACGATCCATTCTAATTCATTCGCACGATCCGTTCTAATTCATTTGTACGATCCATTCTAATTCTTTCACACGATCCATTCTAATTCATTCGTACGATCCATTCTAATTCATTCGCACGATCCATTCTAATTCATTCGTACGATCCATTCTAATTCATTCATACGATCTATTCTAATTCATTCGTACGATCCATTCTAATTCATTCGCACAAATATATCCATTCTAATTCATTCGTACGATCCATTCTAATTCATTTGCACGATCCATTCTAATTCATTCGTACGATCCATTCTAATTCATTCGTACGATCCATTCTAATTCATTCGTATGATCCATTCTAAATAATTCGTATAATCCATTCTAATTAATTCGTACGATCCATTCTAATTCATTCGTATGATCTATTCTTATTCATTCGCACGATCCAGTCTAATTGATTCGCACGATCCATTCTAATTCATTCGCACGAATGTATCCATTCTAATTCATTCGTACGATCCATTCTAATTCATTAATATGATCCATTCTAATTCATTCGTACGATCCATTCTAATTCATATGCACAAAGGTATGCATTCTAATTCATTCGCACGAAAGAATTAGAATGGATTGTATGAATGAATTAGAATGGATTGTATGAATGAATTAGAATGGATCGTACGAATGAATTAGAATGGATCGTACGAATAAATTAGAATGGATACATTCGTTCGAATGAATTAGAATGGATCATACGAATGAGTAAGAATGGATCGTACGAATGAAATAGAATGGATTATGCGAATGAATTAGAATGGACCGTACGAATGAATTAGAATGGATACATTCGTGCGAATGAATTAGAATGGATCAGACGAATGAATAAGAATGGATCGTATGAATGAATTATAATGGATCGTACGAATGAATTAGAATGGATTGTATGAATAAATTAGAATAGATACATTCGTCCGAATCAATTAGAATGGATCATACGAATGAGTAAGAATGGATTGTACGAATGAATTAGAATGGATCGTACGAATAAATTATAATGGATACATTCGTCCGAATGAATTAGAATGGATCATATGAATGAGTAAGAATGGATCCTACGAATGAATTAGAATGGATCGTGTGAAAGAATTAGAATGGATTGTATGAATGAATTAGAATGGATCGTATGAATGAATTAGAATGGATCGTGCGAATGAATTAGAATGGATCGTACGAATGAATTAGAATGGATACATTCGTGCGAATGAATTAGAATGGATCATAAGAATGAGTAAGAATGGATCATACGAATGAAATAGAATGGATTATACAAATGAATTAGAATGGATACATTCGTGCGAATGAATTAGAATGGATCGTATGTACGAATGAATTAGAATGGATACATTCGTGCGAATGAATTAGAATGGATCGTACGAATGAACTAGAATGGATCGTGCGAATGAATTAGAATGGATCGTACGAATGAATAAGAATGGATCGTACGAATGAACTAGAATGGATACATTCGTGCGAATGAATTAGAATGGATCGTACGAATGAATTAGAATGGATCGTACGTACGATCCATTCTAATGGATACATTTGTACGAATGAATCTAAATGGATTGTATGAATGAATTACAATGGATCGTACAAAGGAATTAGAATGGATCATACGAATGAATTAGAATGGATCGTGCTAATGAATTAGAATTGATCGAACGAATTCATTCTAATTCATTCATACAATCCATTCTAATTCTTTCACACGATCCATTCTAATTCATTCGTACGATCCATTCTTACTCATTGGTACGATCCATTCTAATTCATTCGTACAATCTATTCTATTCCATTCTAATTCATTCGTACGATCCATTCTTACTCATTCGTACGATCCATTCTAATTCATTTGTACGATCCATTCTATTCTAGTTCATTCGTACGATCCATTCTAATTCATTCGTACGATCCATTCTTATTCATTCTTACTCATTCGTATGATCCATTCTAATTCATTCGGACGAATGTATCCATTCTAATTTATTCTTACGATCCATTTTAATTCATTCGTACGATCCATTCTAATTCATTCGTAAGATCCATTCTAATTCATTCGTACGATCCATTCTAATTCATTCGTACGATCCATTCTAATTCAGTCATACGATCCATTCTAATTCATTCATACGATCTATTCTAATTCATTCATTCGTACGATCCATTCTAATACATTCGTACGATTCATGCTAATTCATTCGCACGATCCATTCTAATTCATTCGTACGATCCATTCTTATTCATTCATACGATCCATTCTAATTCTTTCACACGATCCATTCTAATTCATTCGTACGATCCATTCTAATTCATTCATACGATCTATTCTAATTCATTCGTACGATCCATTCTAATTCATTCATACTATCCATTCTAATTCCTTCGTACGATCCATTCTAATTCATTCATACAATCCATTCTAATTCTTTCGTACGATCCATTCTAATTCATTCGCACGAATCTATCCATTCTCGTTCATTCGCACGATCTATTCTAATTCATTCATACAATCCATTCTAATTCTTTCACACGATCCATTCTAATTCATTCGTACGATCCATTCTAATTCATTCGCACAATTCATTCTAATTCATTCGTACGATCCATTTTTACTCATTCGTACGATCCATTCTAATTCATTCATACAATCCATTCTAATTCATTCCGTACGATCCATTCTAATTCACTCATACGATCCATTCTAATTCATTCATAGGATCCATTCTAATTCATTCATACGATCTATTCAAATTCTTTCGCACGAATGTATCCATTCTAATTCATTCGCACGAATGTATCCATTCTAATTCATTCGTACGATCCATTCTAATTCATTCGCACGATCCAGTCTAATTCATTTGTACGATCAATTCTAATTCATTCGCACGAATGTATCCATTCTAATTCATTCGTACGATCCATTCTAATTCATTCATAGGATCCATTCTAATTCATTCATACAATCCATTCTAATTCATTCGCTCGAATGTATCCATTCTAATCCATTCGTACGATCCATTCTAATCCATTCGTACGATCCATTCTAATTCATTCGCATGAATGTAACCATTCTAATTCATTCATACGATCCATTCTAATTCATTCGTACGATCCATTCTAATTCATTCGTACGATCCATTCTAATTCATTCGCACGAATGTATCCATTCTAGTTCATTCGTACGATCCATTCTAATTCATTCGTACGATCCATTCTAATTCATTCATACAATCCATTCTAATTCTTTCACATGATCCATTCTAATTCATTCGTAGGATCTATTCTAATTCATTCGTACAATCCATTCTAATTCATTCATATGATCCATTCTAATTCATTCGTACGATCCATTCTAATTCATTCGTAAGATCCATTCTAATTCATTCGTACGATCCATTCTAATTCATTCGTACGATCCATTCTAATTCATTACGCACGAATGTATCTATTCTAGTTCATTCGTACGATCCATTCTAATTCATTCGCACGATCCATTCTAATTCATTCGTACAATCTATTCTATTTCATTTGTACGATCCATTCTTACTCATTCGTATGATCAATTATGGATACATTCGTGCGAATGAATTAGAATGGATCATACGAATGAGTAAGAATGGATCGTACGAATGAAATAGAATGGATTGTGCGAATGAATTAGAATGGATCATAGAATGGATCAGAATAGATCGTGTGAAAGAATTAGAATGGATCGTATGAATGAATTAGAATGGATCGTGCGAATGAATTTGAATGGATCGTACGAATTCATTCTAATTCATTCATACAATCCATTCTAATTCTTTCACACGATCTATTCTGATCCATTCTACGATCCATTCTAATTCATTCGCACAATCCATTCTATTTTATTCGTACGATCCATACTTACTCATTCGTATGATCCATTCTAATTCATTCGCACGAATGTATCCATAATGGATCATACGAATGAGTAAGAATGGATCGTAGGAATGAATTAGAATGGATCGTACGAATGAACTAGAATGGATCGTACGAATGAAATAGAATAGATTGTACGAATGAATTAGAATGGATTCGTACGAATGAATTAGAATGGATACATTCATGCGAATGAATTAGAATGGATACATTCGTGCGAAAGAATTAGAATAGATCGTATGAATGAATTAGAATAGATCCTATGAATGAATTAGAATGGATCGTGCGAATGAATTAGAATGGATCGTACGAATGAATTAGAATAGATCGTACGAATGAATTAGAATGGATCGTACGAAGGAATTAGAATGGATCGTACGAATGAATTAGAATGGATATATTCGTGCAAATGAATTAGAATGGATCGTGCGAATGAATTAGAATGGATCGTACGAATGAATTAGAATGGATCGTACGAATGAATTAGAATGGATCTTACGAATGAATTAGAATGGATCGTACGAATGAATTAGAATGGATCGTACGAATGAATTAGAATGGTAACATTCGTGCGAATGAATTAGAATGGATCGGACGAATGAATTAGAATGGATCGTACGAATGAATTAGAATAGATCAAATGAATGAATTAGAATGGTTACATTCATGCGAATGAATTAGAATGGATCGTCTGAATGAATTAGAATGGATCGTATTAATGAATTAGAATGGATCAAATGAATGAATTAGAATGGCTACATTCATGCGAATGAATTAGAATGGATCGTACGAATGTATTAGAATGGATCGTACGAATGGATTAGAATGGATACATTCGAGCGTACGATCCATTCTAATTCATTCGTCCGATCCATTCTAATTCATTCGCACGAATGTATCCATTCTAATTCATTCGTACGATCCATTCTAATTCATTCATATGATCCATTCTAATTCATTCGTAAGATCCATTCTAATTCATTCGTACGATCCATTCTAATTCATTCGTACGATCCATTCTAATTCATTCGCACGAATGTATCCATTCTAGTTCATTCGTACGATCCATTCTAATTCATTCGTACGATCCATTCTAATTCATTCGCACGATCCATTCTAATTCATTCATACGATCCATTCTAATTCATTCATACGATCCATTCTAATTCATTCGTACGATCCATTCTAATTCATTCGCACAAATGTATCCATTCTAATTCATTCGTACAATCCATTCTAATTCATTCGCACGATCCATTCTAATTCATTCGTACGATCCATTCTAATTCTTTCCTACGATCCATTCTAATTCATTCATACAATCCATTCTAATTCATTCGCACGATCCATTCTAATTCATTCGTACGATCCATTCTAATTCATTCATACGATCCATTCTAATTCGTTCGTACGATCCATTCTAATTCATTCACACAAATGTATCCATTCTAATTCATTCGTACGATCCATTCTAATTCATTCGCACGATCCATTCTAATTCATTCGTACGATCCATTCTAATTCATTCGTATGATCCATTCTAATTAATTCGTACGATCCATTCTAATTCATTCGCACGAATGTATCCATTCTAATTCATTCGTACAATCGATTCTATTTCATTCATACGATCCATTCTTACTCATTCGTATGATCCATTCTAATACATTCGTACGATTCATGCTAATTCATTCGCACGATCCATTCTAATTCATTCGTACGATCCATTCTTATTCATTCATACGATCCATTCTAATTCATTCGCACAATCCATTCTAATCCATTCTAATTCATTTGTAAGATCCATTCTAATTCAATCGTACGATCCATTCTAATTCATTCATACAATCCATTCTAATTCTTTCACACGATCCATTCTAATTCATTCGTACGATCCATTCTAAATCATTTGTGCAATCCATTCTATTTCATTCGTACGATCAATTCTAATTCATTAGAATGGATCGTACGAATGAATTAGAATGGATCATATTAATGAATTAGAATGGATCGTACGAATGAATTAGAATGGATCGTACGAACGAATTAGAATGGATCGTACGAAGGAATTAAAATGGATCGTACGAATGAATTAGAATGGATATATTCGTGCAAATGAATTAGAATGGATCGTATGAATGAATTAGAATGGATCGTACGAATGAATTAGAATGGATATATTCCTGCAAATGAATTAGAATGGATCGTATGAATGTATTAGAATGGATCGTATGAGTGAATTAGAATGGATCGTACGAATGAATTAGAATGGATCATACGAATGAATTAGAATGGATCGTGTGAAAGAATTACAATGGATTGTATGAATGAATTAGAATAGATCATATGAATGAATTAGAATGGATCGTACGAATGAATTAGAATGGATCGTACGAATGAATTTGAATGGATACATTTGTGCGAATGAATCTAAATGGATTATATGAATGAATTACAATGGATCGTACGAATGAATTAAAATGGATCGTACGAATGAATTAGAATAGCTCATACGAATGAATTAGAATGAATCGTATGAACGAATTAGAATTGTTACATTCGTGCGAATGAATTAGAATAGATCGTACGAATGAATTAGAATGGATTGTACGAATAAATTAGAATGGATCGTGGAATGAATTAGAATGGATCGTACGAATAAATTAGAATGGATCCACCGAATGAGTTAGAATGGATCATACGAATGATTTAGAATGGATTGTACGAATGAATTAGAATGGATTGTGCGAATGAATTAGAATGGATCGTATGAATGAATAAGAATGGATCGTATGAATGAATTAGAATGGATCGTGCGAATGAATTAGCATGAATCGTACGAATGTTTTAGAATGGATCGTACGAATGAATTAGAATGAATCGTACGATCCATTCTAATTCAATCGTCCGATCCATTCTAATTCATTCGCATGAATGTATCCATTCTAATTCATTCGTACAATCCATTCTATTTCATTCGTACGATCCATTCTTACTCATTCGTATGATCCATTCTAATTCATTCGTACGATCCATTTTAATTCATTCGTACGATCCATTCTAATTCATTCGCATGATCCATTCTAATCCATTCATACGATCCATTCTAATTCATTCATACGATCCATTCTAATTCATTCCTACAATCCATTCTAATTCATTCGCCCGATCCATTCTAATTCATTCATACGATCCATTCTATTCGAATGGATCATGCGATCCATTCGAATTCATTCGCACGATCCATTCTAATTCATTCATACGATCCATTCTAATTCATTCATACAATGCATTCTAATTCTTTCGCACGATCCATTCTAATTCATTCATACGATCCATTCTAATTCATTCGTACGATCCATTCTAATTCACTCATACGATCCATTCTAATTCATTCGTACGATCCATTCTAATTCATTCGTCCGATCTATTCTAATTCATTCGTACGATCCATTCTAATTCATTCGTATGATCCATTCTAATTCATTCGAAAGATCCATTCTAATTCATTCGTACGATCCATTCTAATTCATTCGTACGATCCATTCTAATTCATTCGCACGAATGTATCCATTCTAGTTCATTCGTACGATCCATTCTAATTCATTCGTACGATCCATTCTAATTCATTCATACGATCTATTCTAATTCATTCATACAATCCATTCTAATTCTTTCACACGATCCATTCTAATTCATTCGTACGATCCATTCTAATTCCTTCGTACGATCCATTCTAATTCATTCGTACGATCTATTCTAAATCATTCGTACGATCCATTCTAATTCATTCGTACGATCCATTCTAATTCTTTCGTACAATCCATTCTAATTCTAATTCTATTCTAATTCATTCATACAATCCATTCTAATTCATTCGCACGAATGTATCCGCGCCTCCACCACCACCTCGCCCGGACGCCGGCCTAGGTCAGCCACCTGCCCCACTTCCCATTGTTCGCCACAAGATTCAAATGTATCGTATGAATGAATTAGAATGGATCGTACGAATGAATTAGAATGGATATATTCGTGCGAATGAATTAGAATGGATACATTTGTGCGAAAGAATTAGAATAGATTGTATGAATGAATTAGAATGGATCCTATGAATGAATTAGAATGGATCGTGCAAATGAATTAGAATGGATCGTACGAATGAATTAGAATGGATCGTGCTAATGAATTAGAATTGATCGAACAAAAGAATTAGCATGGATCGTGCTAATGAATTAGAATGGAACGTACGAATGAATTAGAATGGATCGTGTGAAAGAATTAGAATGGATTGAATGAATGAATTAGGATGAATTCGTACGATCCATTCGAATTCATTCGCACGATCCATTCTAATTCATTCATACAATCCATTCTAATTCATTCATACAATCCATTCTAATTCATTCATACAATCCATTCTAATTCTTTCATACAATCATTTCTAATTCTTTCGTGCGAATGAATTAGAATGGATACCTTTGTGCATATGAATTAGAATGGATCGTACGAATGAATTAGAATGGATCATATTAATGAATTAGAATGGATCGTACAAATGAATTAGAATGGATACATTCGTGCGAATGAATTAGAATGGATCGTGCAAATTAATTAGACTGGATCGTGCGAATGAATAAGAATCGATCATACGAATGAATTAGAATGGATCGTACGAATTAATTAGAATGGATACATTCGTGCGAATGAATTAGAATGGATTGTATGAATGAATTAGAATAGATCGGACGAATGAATTAGAATGGATCATACGAATGAATTAGAATGGATCGTACGAATGAATTAGAATGGATCGTACGAATGAATTAGAATGGATCGTGCGAATAAATTAGAATGGATCGTACGAATGAATTAGAATGGATACATTCGTGCGAATGAATTAGAATGGATCGTGCGAATCAATTAGACTGGATCGTGCGAATGAATAAGAATAGATCATACGAATGAATTAGAATGGATCGTACGAATTAATTAGAATAGATACATTCGTGCGAATGAATTAGAATGGATTGTATGAATGAATTAGAATGGATCGTACGAATGAATTAGAATGGATCATACGAATTAATTAGAATGGATCGTACGAATGAATTAGAATGGATCGTATGAATGAATTAGAATGGATCGTACGAATGAATTAGAATGGATCGTGCGAATGAATTAGAATGGATCGTACGAATGAATTAGAATGGATCGTGTGAAAGAATTAGAATAGATCGTATGAATGAATTATAATGGATCGTGCGAATGAATTAGAATGGATCGTATGAATGAATTAGAATAGATTTTGTGAATGAATTAGAACTGATCGTACGAATGAATTAGAATGGATCGTACGAATGAATTAGAATGGATATATTTGTACGAATTAATTAGAATGGATCGTACGAATTAATTAGAATGGATCGTATGAATGAATTAGAATGGATACATTCGTGCGAATGAATTAGAATGGATCGTGCGAATCCATTAGACTGGATCGTGCGAATGAATAAGAATGGATCATACGAATGAATTAGAATAGATCGTACGAATTAATTAGAATGGATGCATTCGTGCGAATGAATTAGAATGGATTGTATGAATGAATTAGAATGGATCATACGAATGAATTAGAATGGATCATACGAATTAATTAGAATGGATTATACGAATGAATTAGAATGGATCGTACGAATGAATTAGAATGGATCGTACGAATTAACTAGAATGGATCGTACGAATGAAATAGAATAGATTGTACGAATGGATTAGAATGGATTCGTACGAATGAATTAGAATGGATACATTCGTGCGAATGAATTAGAATGGATACATTCGTGCGAAAGAATTAGAATTGATCGTATGAATGAATTAGAATGGATCCTATGAATGAATTAGAATGGATCGTGCGAATGAATTAGAATGGATCGTACGAATGAATTAGAATGGATCATGCTAATGAATTAGAATTGATCGAACGAATGAATTAGCATGGATCGTGCTAATGAATTAGAATGGATCGTACGAATGAATTAGAATGGATCAAATAATGAATTAGAATGGTTACATTCATACGAATGAATTAGAATGGATCGTACGAATGGATTAGAATGGATCGTACGAATGGATTAGAATAGATACATTCGAGCGAATGAATTAGAATGGATCGTACGGAATGAATTAGAATGGATTGTATGAATGAATTAGAATGGATCGTGCGAATGAATTAGAATGGATCGTACGAATGAATTAGAATGGATCTTACGAATGAATTAGAATGGATCGTACGAATGAGTAAGAATGGATCGTACGAATGAAATAGAATGGATTGTACGAATGAATTAGAATGGATTCGTACGAATGAATTAGAATGGATACATTCATGCGAATGAATTAGAATGGATCATACGAATGTATAAGAATGGATCGTACGAATGAAATAGAATAGATTGTACGAATGAATTAGAATGGATCCTACGAATGAATTAGAATGGATCGTGTGAAAGAATTAGAATGGATTGTATGAATGAATTAGAATGGATCGTACGAATGAATTAGAATGGATCGTACGAATGAATTAGAATGGATACATTCGTGCGAATGAATTAGAATTGATCGTACGAATGAATTAGAATGGATCGTGCAAATGAATTAGAATGGATCGTACGAATGAATTAGAATGGATCGTACGAATGAATTAGAATGGATCGTACGAATAAATTAGAATGGATACATTCATCCGAATGAATTAGAATGGATCATACGAATGAGTAAGAATGGATCGTACGAATGAAATAGAATGGATCATACGAATGAACTAGAATGGATACATTCGTGCGAATGAATTAGAATGGATCGGACGAATGAATTAGAATGGATCGGACGAATGAATTAGAATGGATCGTACGAATGAATTAGAATGGATCGTATGAATGAATTAGAATGGATACATTCGTGCGAATGAATTAGAATTGATCGTACAAATGAATTAGAATGGATCGTGCGAATTAATTAGAATGGATCGTACGAATGAATTAGAATGGATCGTACGAATGAACTAGAATGGATACATTCGTGCAAATGAATTAGAATGGATCGTACGAATGAATTAGAATGGATCGTACGAATGAATTAGAATGGATCTTACGAATGAATTAGAATGGATCGTACTAATGAATTAGAATGGATCGTACGAATGAATTAGAATGGATACATTCGTGCGAATGAATTAGAATGGATCGGACGAATGAATTAGAATGGATCGTACGAATGAATTAGAATGGATCAAATGAACGAATTAGAATGGTTACATTCATGCAAATGAATTAGAATGGATCGTACGAATGGATTAGAATGGATCGAACGAATGGATTAGAATGGATACATTCGAGCGAATGATTTAGAATGGATCGTTCGAATGAATTAGAATGGATCGTACGAATGGATTAGAATGGATCCTACAAATGGATTAGAATGGATACCTTTGTGCATATGAATTAGAATGGATCGTACGAATGAATTAGAATGGATTGTATGAATGAATTAGAATGGAGCGTACGAATGAATTAGAATGGATCGTGTGAAAGAATTAGAATGGATTGTAGGAATGAATTAGAATGGATCCTATGAATGAATTAGAATGGATCGTGCGAATGAATTAGAATGGATCGTACGAATGAATTAGAATGGATCAAATGAATGAATTAGAATGGTTACATTCATGCGAATGAATTAGAAAGGATCGTACGAATGGATTAGAATGGATCGTACGAATGGATTAGAATGGATACATTCGAGCGAATGAATTAGAATGGATCGTACGAATGAATTAGAATGGATCGTACGAATGGATTTGAATGGATCCTACGAATGGATTAGAATGGATACCTTTGTGCATATGAATTAGAATGGATCGTACGAATGAATTAGAATGGATCATATTAATGAATTAGAATGGATCGTACGAATGAATTAGAATGGATCGTGTGAAAGAATTAGAATGCATTGTATGAATGAATTAGAATGGATCGTATGAATGAATTAGAATGGATCGTGCGAATGAATTCGAATGGATCGCATGATCCATTCGAATAGAATGGATCGTATGAATGAATTAGAATGGATCGGGCGAATGAATTAGAATGGATTGTAGGAATGAATTAGAATGGATCGTATGAATGAATTAGAATGGATCGTATGAATGAATTAGAATGGATCGTGCAAATGAATTAGAATGGATCGTACGAATGAATTAGAATGGATCGTACGAATGAGTTAGAATGGATCATACGAATGAATTAGAATGGATCATACGAATGAGTAAGAATGGATCGTACGAATGACATAGAATGGATTGTATGAATGAATTAGAATGGATACATTCGTGCGAATGAATTAGAATGGATCGTACGAATGAATTAGAATAGAGCATACGAATGAATTAGAATGGATCGTACGAATGAATTAGAATGCATCGTACGAAAGAATTAGACTGGATATATTCGTGTGAATGAATTAGAATGGATCGTACGAATGAATTAGACTGGATCGTAAGAGTGAATTTGAATGGATACATTTGTGCGAATGAATCTAAATGGATTGTATGAATGAATTACAATGGATCGTACGAATGAATTAGAATGGATCGTACGAATGAATTAGAATGGATCAAATGAATGAATTAGAATGGTTACATTCATGCGAATAAATTAGAATGGATCGTACGAATGGATTAGAATGGATCGTATGAATGAATTAGAATGGATACGAAGGAATTAGAATGGATCGTACGAAGGAATTAGAATGGATCATACGAATGAAATAGAATGGATCGTACGAAGGAATTAGAATGGATCGTACGAAGGAATTAGAATGCATTCGTATGATCAATTCTAATTCATTCGGACGAATGTATCCATTCTAATTTATTCGTACGATCCATTCTAATTCATTCGTACGATCCATTCTAATTCATTCGTACGATCCATTCTAATTTATTCGTACGATCCATTCTTACTCATTCGTATGATCCATTCTAATTCATTCGTACGATCCATTCTAATTCATTCGCACGAATGTATCCATTCCATTCGTACGATCCATTCATACGATCCATTCTAATTCATTCATACAATCCATTCTAATTCTTTCACACGATCCATTCTATTTCGTTCGTACGATCCATTCTAATTCATTCGTACGATCCATTCTAATTCATTCGTACGATCCATTGTAATTCATTCTAATTCATTCGTACGATCCATTCTACGATCCATTCTAATTCATTCGTATATTCCATTCTAATTCATTAGCACGATCCATGCTAATGAATTAGAATGGATCGTACGAATGAATTAGAATGGATCGTGTGAAAGAATTAGAATGGATTGTATGAATGAATTAGAATGGATCGTATGAATGGATCGTACGAATGGAATGGATACATTCGTGCGAGTGAATTAGAATGGATCGTACGAATGAATTAGAATGGATCATACGAATGAGTAAGAATGGATCGTACGAATGAATTAGAATGGATTGTATGAATGAATTAGAATGGATCGTACGAATGAGTAAGAATGGATCGTACGAATGAATTAGAATGGATCATACGAATGAATTAGAATGGACCGTACGAATTAATTAGAATGGATCATACGAATGAAATAGAATGGATCGTACGAAGGAATTAGAATGGATCGTACGAAGGAATTAGAATGGATCGTACGAAGGAATTAGAATGGATCATACGAATGAATTAGAATGGATTAGAATGGATCATACGAATGAATTAGAATGGATCTTACGAATGAATTAGAATGGATCGTATGAATAAATTAGAATGGATCGTATGAATGGTTTAGAATGGATACATTCGTGCGATTGAATTAGAATGGATCGGACGAATGAATTAGAATGGATCGTACGAATGAATTAGAATGGATCAAATGAATGAATTAGAATGGTTACATTCATGCGAATGAATTAGAATGGATCGTACGAATGGATTAGAATGGATCGTACGAATGGATTAGAATGGATACATTCGTGCAAATGAATTAGAATGGATCATACGAATGAGTAAGAATGGATCGTACGAATGAAATATAATGGATTGTATGAATGAATTAGAATGGATCGTGCGAATAAATTTGAATGGATCGTACGAATGAATTAGAATGGATCGTACGAATGAATTAGAATGGATACATTCGTGCGAATGAATTAGTATGGATACATTCGTGCGAAAGAATTAGAATAGATCGTATGAATGAATTAGATTGGATCCTATGAATGAATTAGAATGGATCGTGCGAATGAATTAGAATGGATCGTACGAATGAATTAGAATGGATCGTACGAATGAATTAGAATGGATCGTACGAATGAATTAGAATGGATCATACGAATGAATTAGAATGGATCATACGAATGAGTAAGAATGGATAGTACGAATGAAATAGAATGGATTGTACGAATGAATTAGAATGGATCGTACGAATGAATTAGAATGGATCGTGTGAAAGAATAAGAATGGATTGTATGAATGAATTAGAATGGATCATATGAATGAATTAGAATGGATCGTGTGAATGAATTAGAATGGATCGTACGAATGAATTAGAATGGATCATACGAATGAATTAGAATGGAACATATGAATGAGTAAGAATGGATCGTACGAATGAAATAGAATAGATTGTACGAATGCATTAGAATGGATACATTCGTGCGAATGAATTACAATGGATCGTACGAATGAATTAGAATGGATCGTACGAATGAATTAGAATAGCTCATACGAATGAATTAGAATGAATCGTATGAATGAATTAGAATGGTTACATTCGTGCGAATGAATTAGAATAGATCGTACGAATGAATTAGAATGGATCGTACGAATAAATTAGAATGGATCGTGGGAATGAATTAGAAGGGATCGTACGAATGAATTAGAATGGATAAACTGAATGAGTTAGAATGGATCATACGAATGAATTAGAATGGATTGTACGAATGAATTAGAATGGATTGTGCGAATGAATTAGAATGGATCGTATGAATGAATAAGAATGGATCGTACGAATGAATTAGAATGGATCGTGTGAATGAATAGCATGAATCGTACGAATGTATTAGAATGGATCGTACGAATGAATTAGAATAAATCGTACGATCCATTCTAATTCATTCGTACGATCCATTCAAATTCATTCTCACGAATATATCCATTCTAATTCATTCATACGATCTATTCTAATTCATTCGTACAATCCATTCTAATTCTTTCACACGATCCATTCTAATTCATTCGTACGATCCATTCTAATTCATTCGTACGATCCATTGTAATTCATTCGTATGATCCATTCTAATTCATTCCTACGATCTATTCTAATTCATTCGCTCGAATATATCCATTTAATTCATTCGTTCGATCCATTCTAATTCATTTGCACGATCCATTCTAATTCATTCGTATGATCCATTCTAATCAATTCGTACGATCCATTCTAATTCATTCGTATGATCCATTCTAATTCATTCGTATAATCCATTCTAATTCATTCGCACGAATGTATCCATTCTAGTTCATTCGTACGATCCATTCTAATTCATTCGTACGATCCATTCTAATTCATTCGCACGATCCATTCTAATTCATTCGTACGATCCATTCTAATTCATTCATACGGTCCATTCTAATTCATTCTAGAATGGATACATTCGTGCGAATGAATTAGAATGGATCGTACGAATGAATTAGAATGGATCGTACGAATGAATTAGAATGGATCGTACGAATGAATTAGTATGGATCGTACGAATGAATTAGAATGGATCGTACGAATGAATTAGAATGGATCAAATGAATGAATTAGAATGGATCGTACGAATGAATTAGAATGGATCGTACGAATGAATTAGAATGGATCGTACGAATGAACTAGAATGGATACATTCGTGCGAATGAATTAGAATGGATCGTACGAATGAATTAGAATGGATCGTACGATTCATTCTAATTCATTCGTACGATCCATTCTAATACATTCGTACGATTCATGCTAATTCATTCGCACGATCCATTCTAATTCATTCGTACGATCCATTCTTATTCATTCATACGATCCATTCTAATTCATTCGCACAATCCATTCTAATTCATTCGTACAATCCATTCTAATTCATTCGTATGATCCATTCTAAGTCATTCGAGGGATCCATTCTAATTCATTAGTACGATCCATTCTAATTCATTCCCACGATCCATTCTAATTTATTCGTACGATCCATTCTAATTCATTCGTACGATCTATTCTAATTCATTCGCACGAATGTAACCATTCTAATTCATTCATACGATTCATTCTAATTCATTCGTATGAGCTATTCTAATTCATTCGTACGATCCATTCTAATTCATTCGTACGATCCATTGTAATTCATTCATACAATCCATTTAGATTCATTCGCACAAATGTATCCATTCAAATTCATTCGTACGATCCAGTCTAATTCATTCGTACGATCCATTCTAATTCATTCGCACGAATATATCCATTCTAATTCATTCGCACGAATATATCCATTCTAATTCTTTTGCACGATACATTCTAATTCATTCGTACGATCCATTCTAATTCATTCATTTGATCCATTCTAATTCATTCGTACGATCCATTCTAATTCATTCGTCCGATCCATTCTAATTCATTCGCACAAATGTATCCATTCTAATTCATTCGTACGATCCATTCTAATTCATTCGTACGATCCATTCTAATTCATTCGTAAGATCCATTCTAATTCATTCGTACGATCCATTCTAATTCATTCGTACGAACCATTCTAATTCATTCGCACGAATGTATCCATCCTAGTTCATTCGTACGATCCATTCTAATTCATTCGTACGATCCATTCTAATTCATTCCGTACGATCCATTCTAATTCATTCGTACGATCGTACGAATGAATTAGAATGAATTAGAATGAATCGTACGAATGAATTAGAATGGATCTTACGAATGAATAAGAATGGATCGTTCGAATGAATTAGAATGGATCGTACGAATGAATTAGAATTGATACATTCGTGCGAATGAATTAGAATGGATCGGACGAATGAATTAGAATGGATCGTATGAATGAATTAGAATGGATCATATGAATTCATTAGAATGGTTACATTCATGCGAATGAATTAGAATGGATCGTACGAATGGATTAGAATGTATACATTCGAGCGAATGAATTAGAATGGATCGTATGAATGAATTAGAATGGATCGTACGAATGGATTAGAATGGATCCTATGAATGGATTAGAATGGATACCTTTGTGCATATGAATTAGAATGGATCGTATGAATGAATTAGAATGGATCGTAGAATGGATCGTACGAATGAATTAGAATGAATTAGAATGGATCGTACGAATAAATTAGAATAGATCATAGGAATGAATTAGAATGGATCGTGCAAATGAATTAGAATGTATACATTCGTACGAATGAATTAGAATGGATCGTACGAATGAATTAGAATGGATCGTACGAATGAATTAGAATGGATCATACGAATGAATTAGAATGGATCGTACGAATGAGTAAGAATGGATCCTACGAATGAAATAGAATGGATTGTACGAATGAATTAGAATGGATCGTACGAATGAATTAGAATGGATCGTGTGAAAGAATTAGAATGGATTGTATGAATGAAATAGAATGGATCACATGAATGAATTAGAATGGATCGTGCGAATGAATTCGAATGGATCGTACGAATGAATTAGACTGGATCGTACGAATGAATTAGAATGGATACATTCGTGCGAATGAATTAGAATGGATACATTCGTGCGAAAGAATTAGAATAGATCGTATGAATGAATTAGAATTGATCCTATGAATGAATTAGAATGGATCGTGCGAATGAATTAGAATGGATCGTACGAATGAATTAGAATGTATCGTGCTAATGAATTAGAATTGATCGAAAGAATTAATTAGCATGGATCGTGCTAATGAATTAGAATGGAACGTACGAATGAATTAGAATGGATCGTGTGAAAGAATTAGAATGGATTGTATGAATGAATTAGAATGAATTAGTATGATCCATTCGAATTCATTCGCACGATCCATTCTAATTCATTCATACGATCCATTCTAATTCATTCATACAATCCATTCTAATTCTTTCACACGATCCATTCTAATTCATTCGTAGGATCCATTCTAATTCATTCGTACAATCTATTCTATTTCATTCGTACGATCCATTCTTACTTATTCGTATGATCCATTCTAATTCATTCGGACGAATGTATCCATTCTAATTTATTCGTACGATCCATTCTAATTCATTCGTACGATCCATTCTAATTCATTCGTACGATCCATTCTTACTCATTCGTATGATCCATTCTAATTCATTCGTACGATCCATTCTAATTCATTCGTACGATCCATTCTAATTCATTCGCACAATCTATTCTAATATATTCGTACGATCCATTCTAATTCATTCGTACGATCGTACGAATGAATTAGAATGGATCGTACGGAATGAATTAGAATGGATTGTATGAATGAATTAGAATGGATACATTCGTGCGAATGAATTAGAATGGATCATACGAATGAGTAAGAATGGATCGTACGAATGAAATAGAATGGATTGTACGAATGAATTAGAATGGATCGTACAAATGAATTAGAATGGATCGTACGAATGAATTAGAATGGATCATACGAATGAGTAAGAATGGATTGTACGAATGAATTAGAATGGATCGTACGAATGAATTAGAATGGATCGTGTGAAAGAATTAGAATGCATTGTATGAGTGAATTAGAATGGATCGTATGAATGAATTAGAATGGATCATGCGAATGAATTCGAATGGATCGCATGATCCATTCGAATAGAATGGATCGTATAAATGAATTAGAATGGATCGGGCGAATGAATTAGAATGGATTGTAGGAATGAATTAGAATGGATCGTATGAATGAATTAGAATGGATCGTATGAATGAATTAGAATGGATCGTGCGAATGAATTAGAATGGATCATACGAATGAATTAGAATGGATCGTACGAACGAATTAGAATGGATCATACGAATGAATTAGAATGGATCGTACGAATGAGTAAGAATGGATCATACGAATGAAATAGAATGGATTGTACGAATGAATTAGAATGGATACATTCGTGCGAATGAATTAGAATGGATCGTACGAATGAATTAGAATGGATCGTACGAATGAATTAGAAAGGATCGTACGAATGAATTAGAATGGATCTTACGAATAAATTAGAATGGATCGTACGAATGAATTAGAATGGATCGTACGAATGAATTAGAATGGATACATTCGTGCGAATGAATTAGAATGGATCAGACGAATGAATTAGAATGGATCGTACGAATGAATTAGAATGGATCGTACGAATAAATTAGAATGGATCGTACGAATAAATTAGAATGAATACATTCGTCCGAATGAATTAGAATGGATCATACGAATGAGTAAGAATGGATCGTACGAATGAAATTGAATAGATTGAACGAATGAATTAGAATGGATTCGTACGAATGAATTAGAATGGAAACATTCGTGCGAATGAATTAGAATGGATCGTACCAATGAGTAAGAATGGATCGTACGAATGAAATAGAATGGATTGTGCGAATGAATTTGAATGGATCGTACGAATGAATTAGAATGGATCGTACGAATGAATTAGAATATATCCTATGAATGAATTAGAATGGATCGTGCGAATGAATTAGAATGGATCGTACGAATGAATTAGAATGGATCGTGCAAATGAATTAGATTTGATCGAACGAATGAATTAGAATGGATACATTCATGCGAATGAATTAGAATGGATCGGACGAATGAATTAGAATGGATCGTATGAATGAGTAAGAATGGATCGTACGAATGAAATAGAATAGATCGTACGAATGAATTAGAATGGATCGTACGAAGGAATTAGAATGGATCGTACGAATGAATTAAAATGGATATATTCGTGTAAATGAATTAGAATGGCTCGTATGGATGTATTAGAATGGATCGTATGAGTGAATTATAATGGATCGTATGAATGAATTAGAATGGATCGTATGAATGAATTAGAATGGATACATTCGTGTGAATGAATTAGAATGGATCGTATGATTGAATTAGAATAGATTTTGTGAATGAATTAGAACTGATCGTACGAATGAATTAGAATGGATACATTCGTGCGAATGAATTAGAATGGATTGTATGAATGAATTAGAATGGATCCTATGAATGAATTAGAATGGATAGTGCGAATGAATTAGAATGGATCGTACGAATGAATTAGAATGGATCGTGCTAATGAATTAGAATTGATCGAACGAATGAATTAGCATGGATCGTGCTAATGAATTAGAATGGAACGTACGAATGAATTAGAATGGATCGTGTGAAAGAATTAGAATGGATTGTATGAATGAATTAGAATGAATTCGTACGATCCATTCAAATTTATTCGCACGATCCATTCTAATTCATTCATACGATCCATTCTACTTCATT
This sequence comes from Chamaelirium japonicum, assembly GCA_947650365.1. Taxonomy (NCBI): domain Eukaryota; kingdom Viridiplantae; phylum Streptophyta; class Magnoliopsida; order Liliales; family Melanthiaceae; genus Chamaelirium; species Chamaelirium japonicum. Next base: position 76,489,392 of record OX393550.1, on the reverse strand, counting down.
CATACAATCCATTCTAATTCTTTCACATGATCCATTCTAATTCTTTCGTAGGATCCATTCTAATTCATTCGTACAATCTATTCTAATTCCTTCGTACGATCCATTCTTACTCATTCGTATGATCCATTCTAATTTATTCGGACGAATGTATCCATTCTAATTTATTCGTACGATCCATTCTAATTCATTCGTACGATCCATTCTAATTCATTCGCACGAATGTATCCATTCTAATTCATTCGTACGATCCATTCTAATTCATTCGTACGATCCATTCTAATTCATTCGTAAGATCCATTCTAATTCATTCATACGATCCATTCTAATTCATTCGTACGATCCATTCTAATTCATTCGCACGAATGTATCCATTCTAGTTCATTCATACGATCCATTCTAATTCATTCATACAATCCATTCAAATTCATTCACACGAATGTATCCATTCTAATTCATTCGTATGATCAGTTCTAATTCATTCACAAAATCTATTCTAATTCATTCATACGATCCATTCTAATTCATTCACACGAATGTATCCATTCGAATTCATTCATACGATCCATTCTAATTCATTCGTACGATCCATTCTAATTCACTCATATGATCCATTCTAATACATTCATACGATCAATTCTAATTCATTTGCACGAATATATCCATTCTAATTCATTCGTACGATCCATTCTAATTCCTTCGTACGATCCATTCTAATTCATTCGTACGATCTATTCTAATTCATTCGTGCGATCCATTCTAATTCATTCGTACGATCCATTCTAATTCCTTCATACGATCCATTCTAATTCATTCGTACGATCCATTCTAATTTATTCATACAATCCATTCTAATTGTTTCACACGATCCATTCTAATTCATTCGTACGATCCATTCTAATTCATTCGTGCAATCCATTCTAGTTCATTCGTACGATCCATTCTTACTCATTCGTACAATCCATTCTAATTCATTCACACGAATGTATCCATTCGTACGAATGAATTAGAATAGATTGTACGAATGAATTAGAATGGATCGTACGAATTAATTAGAATGGATCGTACGAAGGAATTAGAATGGATCGTACGAATGAATTAGAATGGATCGTACGAATGAATTAGAATGGATACATTCGTGCGAATGAATTAGAATGAATTAGAATAGATCGTACGAATGAATTAGAATGGATACATTTGGGCGAATGAATTAGAATGGATCGTACGAATGAATTAGAATGGATCGTATGAATGAATTAGAATGGATCGTACGAATGAATTAGAATGGATCGTGCGAATGAATTAGAATGGATCGTACGAATGAATTAGAATGGATCGTGTGAAAGAATTAGAATGGATCGTACGAATGAATTAGAATGGATCGTGCGAATAAATTAGAATGGATCGTACGAATGAATTAGAATGGATACATTCGTGTGAATGAATTAGAATGGATCGTGCGAGTGAATTACAATGGATCGTATGAATGAATTAGAATGGATCGTGCGAATGAATTCGAATGGATCGTACGAATGAATTAGAATGGATCGTACCAATGAGTAAGAATGGATCGTACGAATGAATTAGAATGGATCGTATGAATGATTTAGAATGGATCGTACGAATGAATTAGAATGGATCGTGCGAATGAATTAGAATGGATCGTACGAATGAATTAGAATGGATCGTACGAATGAACTAGAATGGATACATTCGTGCGAATGAATTAGAATGGATCGTACGAATGAATTAGAATGGATACATTCGTGCGAATGAATTAGAATGGATTGTGCAAATGAATAAGAACAGATCGTGCGAATGAATTAGAATGGATCGTACGAATGAATTAGAATGGATCGTACGAATGAATTAGAATGGGTACATTCGTGCGAATGAATTAGAATGGATCGGACGAATAAATTAGAATGGATCGTACGAATGAATTAGAATGGATCAAATGAATGTTAGAATGGTTACATTCATGCGAATGAATTAGAATGGATCGTACGAATGGATTAGAATGGATCGTACGAATGGATTAGAATGGATACATTCGAGCGAATGAATTAGAATGGATCGTACGAAAGAATTAGAATGGATCGTACGAATGTATTAGAATGGATCCTACGAATGGATTAGAATGGATACCTTTGTGATCGGACGAATGAATTAGAATGGATCGTACGAATGAATTAGAATGGATCGTACGAATGAATTAGAATGGATTGTATGAATGAATTAGAATGGATCATACGAAGGAATTAGAATGGATCGTACGAATGAATTAGAATGGATCGTACGAATGAACTAAAATGGATCGTACGAATGAATTAGAATGGATCATACGAATAAATTAGAATGGATACATTCGTCCGAATGAATTAGAATGGATCATACGAATGGGTAAGAATGGATCGTACGAATGAAATAGAATAGATTGTACGAATGAATTAGAATGGATCCTACGAATGAATTAGAATGGATCATGCGAATGAATTAGAATGAATACATTCGTCCGAATGAATTAGAATGGATCATATGAATGAGTAAGAATGGATCGTGCGAATGAATTAGAATGGATCGTACGAATGAATTAGAATGGATATATTCGTGCAAATGAATTAGAATGGATCGTATGAATGTATTAGAATGGATCGTATGAGTGAATTAGAATGGATCGTACGAACAAATTAGAATTGATCGTACGAATGAATTAGAATGGATCGTGCGAATGAATTAGAATGGATCGTATGAATGAATTAGAATGGATCGTACGAATGAACTAGAATGGATACATTCGTGCGAATGAATTAGAATAGATTGTACGAATGAATTAGAATGGATCGTACGAATGAATTAGAATGGATACATTCGTGCGAATGAATTAGAATGGATCGGACGAATGAATAAGAATGGATCATACGAATGAATTAGAATGGATCGTACGAATGAATTAGAATGGATCGTATGAATGAATTAGAATGGAAAGATTCGTGCGAATGAATTAGAATTGATCGTACGAATGAATTAGAATGGATTGTGCGAATGAATTAGAATGGATCGTACGAATGAATTAGAATGGATCGTACGAATGAACTAGAATGGATACATTTGTGCGAATGAATTAGAATGGATCGTACGAATGAATTAGAATGGATCGTACGAATGAATTAGAATGGATCTTATGAATGAATTAGAATGGATCGTACGAATGAATTAGAATGGATCGTACGAATGAATTAGAATGGATACATTCGTACGAATGAATTAGAATGGATCGGACGAATGAATTAGAATGGATCGTACGAATGAATTAGAATGGATCAAATGAATGAATTAGAATGGTTACATTCATGCGAATGAATTATAATGGATCGTACGAATGGATTAGAATGGATCGTACGAATGGATTAGAATGGATACATTCGAGCGAATGAATTAGAATGGATCGTACGAATGAATTAGAATGGATCGTACGAATGGATTAGAATGGATCCTACGAATGGATTAGAATGGATACCTTTGTGCATATCAATTAGAATGGATCGTACGAATGAATTAGAATGGATCATATTAATGAATTAGAATGGATCGTACGAATGAATTAGAATGGATACATTCGTGCACGATCCATTCTACTTCATTCGCACGAATGTATCCATTCTAATTCATTCGTACGATCCATTCTAATTCATTAATATGATCCATTCTAATTCATTCGTACGATCCATTCTAATTCATATGCACAAAGGTATCCATTCTAATTCATTCGTACGATCCATTCTAATTCAGGACCGTACGAATGAATTAGAATGGATACATTCGTGCGAATGAATTAGAATTGAGCGTACGAATGAATATATTTGAACGAATAAATTAGAATGGATCATACGAATGAATTAGAATGGATCGTACGAATGAATTAGAATGGATAGTGCGAATGAATTAGAATCGATCGTACGAATGAATTAGAATGGATCGTACGAATGAATTAGAATGGATCATACGAATGAGTAAGAATGGATCGTACGAATAAATTAGAATGGATCGTACGAATGAATTAGAATGGATCGTACGAATAAATTAGAATGGACACATTCGTCCGAATGAATTAGAATGGATCATACGAATGAGTAAGAATGGATCGTACGAATGAAATAGAATAGATTGTACGAATGAATTAGAATGGATCGTACGAATGAATTAGAATGGATCGTGTGAAAGAATTAGAATGGATTGTATGAATTAATTTGAATGGATCATATGAATGAATTAGAATGGATCGTGCGAATGAATTCGAATGGATCGTACGAATTCATTCTAATTCACTCATATAATCCATTCTAATTCTTTCACACGATCCATTCTAATTCATTCGTACGTTCCATTCTAATTCATTAGCACGATCCATGCTAATTCATTCGTTCGATCAATTCTAATTCATTAGCACGATCCATTCTAATTCATTCGTACGATCCATTCTAATTCATTCGCACGATCCATTCTAATTCATTCATAGGATCCATTCTAATTCATTCATACGATTTATTCTAATTCTTTCGCACGAATGTATCCATTCTAATTCATTCGCACGAATGTATCCATTCTAATTCATTCGTACGATCCATTCTAATTCATTCGTACGATCCATTCTAATTCATTCGGTTGATCCATTCTAATTCATTCATACGATCTATTCTAATTCATTCATACAATCCATTCTAATTCTTTCACACGATCCATTCTAATTCATTCGTACGATCCATTCTAATTCATTCGCACAATCCATTCTATTTCATTCGTACGATCCATTCTTACTCATTCGTATGATCCATTCTAATTAATTCGCACGAATGTATCCATAATGGATCATACGAATGAGTAAGAATGGATCGTACGAATGAAATAGAATGGATTGTGCGAATAAATTAGAATGGACCGTACGAATGAATTAGACGTACGAATGAATTAGAATTGATACATTCGTGCGAATAAATTAGAATGGATCATACGAATGAGTAAGAATGGATCGTCATTCTAATTCATTCGTATGATCCATTCTAATTCATTTGTATCCATTCTATTTCATTCGCACGATCCATTCAAATTCATTCGCGCAATCTATTCTAATTCATTCGTACGATCCATTCTAATTCATTCATACGATCCATTCTAATTCATTCATACAATCCATTCTAATTTATTCGCACGAATGTATCCATTCTAATTCATTCGTACGATCCATTCTAATTCATTCGCACAATCTATTCTAATTCATTCATACGATCCATTCTAATTCATTCGCACGAATGTATCCATTCTAATTCATTCATACGATCCATTCTACTTCATTCGTACTATCCGTTCTAATTCACTCATACGATCCATTCTAATTCATTCATACGATCCATTCTAATTCATTCGCACGAATATATCCATTCGAATTCTTTCGTACGATGCATTCTAATTCATTCGTACGATCCATTCTAATTCATTCATTTGATCCATTCTAATTAATTCGTACGGTCCATTCTAATTCATTCGTCCGATCCATTCTAATCCATTCGCACGAATGTATCCATTCTAATTCATTCGTACGATCCATTCTAATTCATTCGCACGATCCATTCTAATTCATTTGTATGATCCATTCTAATTCATTCATACGATCTATTCTAATTCATTCATACGATCCATTCTACTTCATTCGTACTATCCGTTCTAATTTACTCATACGATCCATTCTAATTCATTCATACGATCCATTCTAATTCATTCGCACGAATATATCCATTCTAATTCTTTCGTACGATGCATTCTAATTCATTCGTACGATCCATTCTAATTCATTCATTTGATCCATTCTAATTCATTCGTACGATCCATTCTAATTCATTCGTCCGATCCATTCTAATTCATTCGCACGAATGTATCCATTCTAATTCATTCATACGATCCATTCTAATTCATTCGCACGATCCATTCTAATTCATTCGTACGATCCATTCTAATTCATTCATACGATCTATTCTAATTCATTCATACTATCCATTCTAATTCTTTCACACGATCCATTCTAATTCATTCGTACGATCCATTCTAATTCATCCGCACAATCCATTCTATTTCATTCGTACGATCCATTCTTACTCATTGGTACGATCCATTCTAATTCATTCGCACGAATGTATCTATTCTAATTCATGCGTACGAATCCATTCGTACAACCTATTCTATTTCATTCGTACGATCCATTCTAATCCATTCTAATCCATTCTAATTCATTCGTACGATCCATTCTTACTCATTCGTATGATCCATTCTAATTCATTCGTACGATCCATTCTACGATCCATTCTAATTCATTCGTATATTCCATTCTAATTCATTAGCACGATCCATGCTAATGAATTAGAATGGATCGTACGATCCAATCTAATTCATTCATACGATCCATTCTTACTCATTCGTATGATCCATTCTAATTCAATCGTACGATCCATTCTAATTCATTCGTACGATCCATTCTAATTCCTTCGTACGATCTATTCTAATTCATTCGTACGATCCATTCTAATTAATTCGTACGATCCATTCTAATTCCTTCGTACGATCCATTCTAATTCATTCGTACGATCCATTCTAATTCATTCGCGCAATCTATTCTAATTCATTCATTTGATCCATTCTAATTCATTCGTACGATCCATTCTAATTCATTCATACAATCCATTCTAATTTATTCGCACGAATGTATCCATTCTAATTCATTCGTACGATCCATTCTAATTCATTAATATGATCCATTCTAATTCATTCGTACGATCCATTCTAATTCATTCGTAGGATCCATTCTAATTCATTCGTACAATCTATTCTATTTCATTCATACGATCCATTCTTACTCATTCGTATGATCCATTCTAATTCATTCGGATGAATGTATCCATTCAAATTTATTCGTACGATCCATTCTAATTCATTCGTACGATCCATTCTAATTCATTCGTACGATCCATTCTTACTCATTCGTATGATCCATTCTAATTCATTCATACAATCCATTCTAATTCTTTCACACAATCCATTCTAATTCATTCGTACGATCCATTCTAATTCATTCGCACAATCCATTCTATTTCAATCGTACGATCCATTCTTACTCATTGGTACGATCCATTCTAATTCATTCGCACGAATGTATCCATTCTAATTCATTCGTACGAATCCATTCTAATTCATTCGTACAATCCATTCTATTTCATTCGAACGATCCATTCTTACTCATTCGTATGATCCATTCTAATTCATTCGCACGAATGTATCCATTCTAAATCATTCGTACGATCCATTCTAATTCATTCGTACGATCCATTCTAAATCATTCGTACAATCCATTCTATTTCATTCGTACGATCAATTCTAATTCATTAGCACGATCCATTCTAATTTATTCGTACGATCCATTCATATTCATTCACACGATCCATTCTAATTCATTCGTACAATCCATTCTATTTCATTCGTACGATCCATTCTTACTCATTCGTATGATCCATTCTAATTCATTCGCACGAATGTATCCATTCTAATCCATTCGTACGATCCATTCTAATCCATTCGTACGATCCATTCTAATTCATTCGCAAGAATATAACCATTCTAATTCATTCATTTGATCCATTCTAATTCAATCGTACGATCCATTCTAATTCATTCGCCTGATCCATTCTAATTCATTCGCACGAATGTATCCATTCTAAACCATTCATACGATCCATTCTAATTTATTCGTACGATCCATTCTAATTCATTCGTAAGATCCATTCTAATTCATTCGTACGATCCATTCTAATTCATTCGCACGAATATATCCATTCTAGTTCATTCGTACGATCCATTCTAATTCATTCATACGATCCATTCTAATTCATTCGCACGATCCATTCTAATTCATTCGTACGATCCATTCTAATTCATTCGCACGAATGTATCCATTCTAATTCATTCGTACATACGATCCATTCTAATTCATTCGCACGAATGTATCCATTCTAATTCATTTGTATAATCCATTCTATTTCATTCGTACGATCCATTCTTACTCATTCGTATGATCCATTCTAATTCATTCGCACGAATGTATCCATTCTAATTCGTTCTTACGATCCACTCTAATTCATTCGCACTATCCATTCTAATTTATTCGTACGATCCATTCTAATTCATTCGTATGATCCATTCTAATTTATTCGTTCAAATATATCCATTCTAATTCATTCGTACGATCCATTCTAATTAATTCGCACGATCCATTCTAATTCATTCGCACGAATGTATCCATTCTAATTCATTTGCACGATCCATTCTAATTCATTCCTATGATCTATTCTAATTCATTCGTACGATCCATTCTAATTCATTCGCTCGAATGTATCCATTCTAATTCATTCGTACGATCCATTCTAATTCGTTCATATGATCCATTCTAATTCGTTCGTACGATCCATTCTAATTCGTTCGTACGATCCATTCTAATTCATTCGTATGATCCATTCTAATTCATTCCTACGATCTATTCTAATTCATTCGCTCGAATATATCCATTCTAATTCATTCGTTCGATCCATTCTAATTCATTCGCACGATCCATTCTAATTCATTCGTATGATCCATTCTAATCCGTTCGTACGATCCATTCTAATTCATTCGTACGATCCATTCTAATTCATTCGTACGATCTATTCTAATTTATTCGCACGAATGTATCCATTCTAGTTCATTCGTACGATCCATTCTAATTCATTCGTACGATCCATTCTAATTCATTCGCACGATCCATTCTAATTCATTCGTACGATCAATTCTAATTCATTCACACGATCCATTCTAATTCATTTGTACGATCCATTCTAATTCATTCATACAATCCATTCTAATTCATTCGTACGATCCATTCTAATTCACTCATACGATCCATTCTAATACATTCATACGATCCATTCTAATTCATTTGCACGAATATATCCATTCTAATTCATTCGTACGATCCATTCTAATTCCTTCGTACGATCCATTCTAATTCATTCGTACGATCTATTCTAATTCATTCGTACGATCCATTCTAATTCATTCGTACGATCCATTCTAATTCCTTCGTACGATCCATTCGAATTCATTCGTACGATCCATTCTAATTCATTCATACAATCTATTCTAATTCATTCGTTCGAATGGATACATTCGTGTGAATGAATTAGAATGGATCGTACGAATGAGTAAGAATGGATCGTACGAATGAAATAGAATGGATTGCACGAATGAATTAGAATGGATCGTACGAATGAATTAGAATGGATCGTGTGAAAGAATTAGAATGGATTGTATGAATGAATTAGAATGGATCGTACGAAGGAATTAGAATGGATACATTTGTGCGAATGAATTAGAATGGATCGTACGAATGAATTAGAATGGACCGTATAAATGAATTAGAATGGATCGTACGAATGAATTAGAATGGATCGTGCGAATGAATTAGAATGGATTGTATGAATGAATTAGAATGGATCGTACGAATGAATTAGAATGGATCGTATGAGTGAATTAGAATGGAAACGAAGGAATTAGAATGGATCGTACGAAGGAATTAGAATGGATCATACGAATGAAATAGAATGGATCGTACGAAGGAATTAGAATGGATCGTACGAAGGAATTAGAATGGATCATACGAAGGAATTAGAATGGATCGTACGAATGAATTAAATGGATATATTCGTGCAAATGAATTAGAATGGATTGTATGAATGAATTAGAATGGATCGTATGAGTGAATTAGAACGGATAGTACGAATGAAGTAGAATGGATCGTATGAATGAATTAGAATGGATACGTTCGTACGAATGAATTAGAATGGATCGTATGAATGAATTTGAATAGATTGTGCGAATGAATTAGAATGGATCGTACGATCCATCCTAATTCATTCGCACGAATGTATCCATTCTAATTCATTCATACGATCCATTCTACTTCATTCGTACTATCCATTCTAATTCACTCATACGATCCATTCTAATTCATTCATACGATCCATTCTAATTCATTTGCACGAATATATCCATTGTAATTCATTCGTACGATCCATTCTAATTCCTTCGTACGATCCATTCTAATTCCTTCGTACGATCCATTCTATTTCATTCGTATGATCCATTCTAATTAATTCGTACGATCCATTCTAATTCATTCGTATGATCCATTCTAATTCATTCGTACGATCCATTCTTACTCATTCATACGATCCATTCTAATTCATTCATACAATCCATTCTAATTCATTCCGTACGATCCATTCTTATTCATTCATACGATCTATTCTTTCATACAATCCATTCTAATTCATTCGTGCGAATGAATTAGAATGGATACCTTTGTGCATATGAATTAGAATGGATCGTACGAATGAATTAGAATGGATCATATTAATGAATTAGAATGGATCGTATGAATGAATTAGAATGGATACATTCGTGCGAATGAATTAGAATGGATCGTGCGAATCAATTAGACTGGATCGTGCGAATGAATAAGAATAGATCATACGAATGAATTAGAATGGATCGTACAAATTAATTAGAATGGATACATTCGTGCGAATGAATTAGAATGGATTGTATGAATGAATTAGAATGGATCGTACGAATGAATTAGAATGGATCATACAAATTAATTAGAATGGATCATACGAATGAATTAGAATGGATCGTACGAATGAATTAGAATGGATCGTACGAATGAATTAGAATGGATCGTGCGAATGAATTAGAATGGATCGTACGAATGAATTAGAATGGATACATTTGTGCGAATGAATTAGAATGGATCGTACGAATGAATTAGAATGGATCGTATGAGTGAATAAGAATGGATCGTACGAATGAATTAGAATGGATCGTGCGAATGAATTAGAATGGATCGTACGAATGAATTAGAATGGATCGTGTGAAAGAATTAGAATGGATCGTACGAATGAATTAGAATGGATTGTGCGAATGAATTAGAATGGATCGTACGAATGAATTAGAATGGATACATTTGTACGAATGAATTAGAATGGATCGTACGAATGAATTAGAATGGATCGTACAAATGAACAAGAATGGATACATTCGTGCGAATGAATTAGAATGGATCGTACGAATGAATTAGAATGGATCGTACGAATGAAATAGAATGGATCTTACGAATGAATGAGAATCGATCGTACGAATGAATTAGAATGGATCGTACGAATGAATTAGAATGGATCGTACGAATGAATTAGAATGGATCGTACAAATGAATTAGAATGGATACATTCGTGCGAATGAATTAGAATGGATACATTCATGCGAAAGAATTAGAATAGATCGTATGAATGTATTAGAATGGATCCTATGAATGAATTAGAATGGATCGTGCGAATGAATTAGAATGGATCGTACGATTGAATTAGAATAGATCGTACGAATGAATTAGAATGGATCTTACGAAGGAATTAGAATGGATCGTACGAATGAATTAGAATGGATATATTCGTGCAAATGAATTAGAATGGATCATATGAATGTATTAGAATGGATCGTGCGAATGAATTAGAATGGATCGTACTAATGAATTAGAATGGATCGTACGAATGAATTAGAATGGATCTTACGAATGAATTAGAATGGATCGTACGAATGAATTAGAATGGATCCTATGAATGAATTAGAATGGATACATTCGTGCGAATGAATTAGAATGGATCGGACGAATGAATTAGAATAGATCGTACGAATGAATTAGAATGGATCGTACGAATGAATTAGAATGGATCGTAGGAATAAATTTGAATGGATACATTCGTCCGAATGAATTAGAATGGATCATACGAATGAGTAAGAATGGATCGTACGAATGAAATAGAATAGATTGCACGAATGAATTAGAATGGATCCTACGAATGAATTAGAATGGATCATGTGAAAGAATTAGAATGGATTGTATGAATGAATTAAAATGGATCGTATGAAGGAATTAGAATGGATCGTGCGAATGAATTCGAATGGATCGTACGAATTCATTCTAATTCATACAATCCATTCTAATTCATTCGTCCGATCCATTCTAATTCATTCGCACGATCCATTCTTACTCATTGGTATGATCCATTCTAATCCATTCGTACGATCCATTCTAATTCATTCGTATGATCCATTCTAATTAATTCGTATGATCCATTCTAATTCATTCGTACGATCCATTGTAATTCATTCATACAATCCATTCCGTACGATCCATTCTAATTCATTCGTACGATCCATTATATTTCATTCGTACGATCCATTCTTACTCATTGGTACGATCCATTCTAATTCATTCGCACGAATGTAACCATTCTAATTCATTCGTACGAATCCATTCTAATTCATTCGCACGATCCATTCTAATTCATTCGCACAATCTATTCTATTTCATTCGTACGATCCATTCTTACTCATTCGTATGATCCATTCTAATTCATTCGGACGAATGTATCCATTCTAATTTATTCATACGATCCATTCTAATTCATTCGTACGATCCATTCTAATTCATTCGTACAATCCATTCTAATTCATTCGTATGATCCATTCTAATTAATTCGTATGATCCATTCTAATTCATTCGTACGATCCATTCTAATTAATTCATATGATTTATTCTTACGATCCATTCTATTTCATTCGTACGATCCATTCTTACTCATTGGTACGATCCATTCTAATTCATTCGCACGAATGTATCCATTCAAATTTATTCGTACGAATCCATTCTAATTCATTCGTACGATCCATTCTAATTCATTCGCACAATCCATTCTAATTCATTCGTACGATCCATTCTAATTCATTCGCACGAATGTATCCATTCTAATTCATTCGTACGATCCATTCTAATTCATTTGTACGATCCATTCTAATTCATTCGTACGATCCATTCTAATTCATTCGTACGATCCATTCTAATTTATTCGTACGAATGTATCCATTCTAGTTCATTCGTAAGATCCATTCTAATTCATTCGTACGATCCATTCTAATTCATTCGCACGATCCATTCTAATTCATTCGTACGATCCATTCTAATTCATTCGCACGATCCATTCTAATTCATTCGTACGATCCATTCTAATTCATTCGTACGATCCATTCTAATTCATTCGCACGAATGTATCCATTCTAGTTCATTCGTACGATCCATTCTAATTCATTCGTACGATCCATTCTAATTCATTCGTACGATCTATTCTAATTCTTTCGCAGGAATGTATCCATTCTAATTCATTCGCACGAATGTATCCATTCTAATTCATTCGTACGATCCATTCTAATTCATTCGTACGATCCATTCTAATTCATTCGTACGATCCATTCTAATTCATTCATACGATCTATTCTAATTCATTCATACAATCCATTCTAATTCTTTCACACGATCCATTCTAATTCATTCATATGATCCATTCTAATTCATTCGTACGATCCATTCTAATTCATATGCACAAAGGTATCCATTCTAATCTATTCGTAGGATCCATTCTAATCCATTCGTATGATCCATTCTAATTCATTCGTACGATCCATTCTAATTCATTCGCTCGAATGTATCCATTCTAATCCATTCGTACGATACATTCTAATCCATTCGTACGATCCATTCTAATTCATTCGCATGAATGTAACCATTCTAATTCATTCATACGATCCATTCTAATTCATTCGTACGATCCATGCTAATTCATTCGTACGATCCATTCTAATTCATTCGTACGATCCATTCTAATTCATTCGTACGATCCATTCTAATTCATTCGCACGAATGTATCCATTCTAATTCATTCCTATGATCCATTCTAATTCATTCATACAATCCATTCTAATTCTTTCACACGATCCATTCTAATTCATTTGTACGATCCATTCTAATTAATTCGTACAATCCATTCTAATTCATTTGCACGAATGTATCCATTCTAATTCATTCATACGATCCATTCTAATTCATTTGTACGATCCATTCTAATTCCTTCATACCATCCATTCTAATTTATTCGTACGATCTATTCTAATTCATTCGTACGATCCATTCTAATTCATTCGTACGATCCATTCTAATTCATTCGTAAGATCCATTCTAATTCATTCGTACGATCCATTCTAATTCATTCGTACGATCCATTCTAATTCATTCGCACAAATGTATCCATTCTAGTTCATTCGTACGATCCATTCTAATTCATCCGTACGATCCATTCTAATCCATTCGTACGATCCATTCTAATCCATTCGTACGATCCATTCTAATTCATTCATACGATCCATTCTAATTCATTCATACAATCCATTCTAATTCTTTCACACGATCCATTCTAATTCATTCGTAGGATCCATTCTAATTCATTCGTACAATCTATTCTATTTCATTCGTACGATCTATTCTTACTCATTCGTATGATCTATTCTAATTCATTCGGACGAATGTATCCATTCTAATTTATTCGTACTATCCATTCTAATTCATTCATACGATCCATTCTAATTCATTCGTACGATCCATTCTTACTCATTCGTATGATCCATTCTAATTCATTCGTACGATCCATTCTAATTCATTCGTACGATCGATTCTAATTCATTCGCATTATCCATTCTAATTCATTCGTACGATCCATTCTAATTCATTCGTATGATCCATTCTAATTTATTCGTTCAAATATATCCATTCTAATTCATTCCGTACGATCCATTCTAATTCATTCGTACGATCCATTCTAATTCATTCGTACGAATGTATCCATTCTAATTCATTCGTACGATCCATTCTAATTCATTCGTACGATCCATTCTAATTCATTCGGACGAATGTATCCATTCTAATTTATTCGTACGATCCATTCTAATTCATTCATTTGATCCATTCTAATTCATTCGTACGATCCATTCTAATTCATTCGTCCGATCTATTCTAATTCATTCGCACGAATGTATCCATTCTAATTCATTCGTACGATCCATTCTAATTCATTCGTACGATCCATTCTAATTCATTCATAAGATCCATTCTAATTCATTCATACGATCTATTCTAATTCATTCGTATGATCCATTCTAATTCATTCGCACGAATGTATCCATTCTAGTTCATTCGTACGATCCAGTCTAATTCATTCGTACGATCCATTCTAATTCATTCGCACGATCCATTCTAATTCATTCGTACGATCCATTCTAATTCATTCATACGATCCATCCTAATTCATTCGCACGAATGTATCCATTCTAATTCATTCATACGATCCATTCTACTTCATTCGTACTATCCGTTCTAATTCATTCATACGATCCATTCTAATTCATTCATACGATCCATTCTAATTCATTTGCACGAATATATCCATTGTAATTCATTCGTACGATCCATTCTAATTCCTTCGTACGATCCATTCTAATTCCTTCGTACGATCCATTCTAATTCCTTCGTACGATCCATTCTATTTCATTCGTATGATCCATTTTAATTAATTCGTACGATCCATTCTAATTCATTCGTATGATCCATTCTAATTCATTCGTACGATCCATTCTTACTCATTCATACGATCCATTCTAATTCATTCATACAATCCATTCTAATTCATTCCGTATGATCCATTCTAATTCATTCATACGATCTATTCTTTCATACAATCCATTCTAATTCATTCGTGCGAATGAATTAGAATGGATACCTTTGTGAATATGAATTAGAATGGATCGTACGAATGAATTAGAATGGATCATATTAATGAATTAGAATGGATACATTCGTGCGAATGAATTAGAATGGATCGTGCGAATCAATTAGACTGGATCGTGCGAATGAATAAGAATAGATCATACGAATGAATTAGAATAGATCGTACGAATTAATTAGAATGGATACATTCGTGCGAATGAATTAGAATGGATTGTATGAATGAATTAGAATGGATCGTACGAATGAATTAGAATGGATCATACGAATTAATTAGAATGGATCATACGAATGAATTAGAATGGATCGTACGAATGAATTAGAATGGATCGTACGAATGAATTAGAATGGATTGTGCGAATGAATTAGAATGGATCGTACGAATGAATTAGAATGGATACATTTGTGCGAATGAATTAGAATGGATCGTACGAATGAATTAGAATGGATCGTATGAGTGAATAAGAATGGATCGTACGAATGAATTAGAATGGATCGTGCGAATGAATTAGAATGGATCGTACGAATGAATTAGAATGGATCGTGTGAATGAATTAGAATGGATCGTACGAATGAATTAGAATGGATTGTGCGAATGAATTAGAATGGATCGTACGAATGAATTAGAATGGATACATTTGTACGAATGAATTAGAATGGATCGTACGAATGAATTAGAATGGATCGTATGAATGAATTAGAATGGATCGTACGAATGAATTAGAATGGATCGTGCGAATGAATTAGAATGGATCGTACGAATGAATTAGAATGGATTGTACGAATGAACTAGAATGGATACATTCGTGCGAATGAATTAGAATGGATCGTACGAATGAATTAGAATGGATCGTACGAATGAATTAGAATGGATCGTACGAATGAATTAGAATGGATCTTACGAATGAATTAGAATAGATCGTACGAATAAATTAGAATGGATCGTACGAATGAATTAGAATGGATCGTACGAATGAATTAGAATGGATCGTACAAATGAATTAGAATGGATACATTCGTGCGAATGAATTAGAATGGATACATTCGTGCGAAAGAATTAGAATAGATCGTATGAATGTATTAGAATGGATCCTATGAATAAATTAGAATGGATCGTGCGAATGAATTAGAATGGATCGTACGATTGAATTAGAATAGATCGTACGAATGAATTAGAATGGATCTTACGAAGGAATTAGAATGGATCGTACGAATGAATTAGAATGGATATATTCGTGCAAATGAATTAGAATGGATCGTATGAATGTATTAGAATGGATCGTGCGAATGAATTAGAATGGATCGTACTAATGAATTAGAATGGATCGTACGAATGAATTAGAATGGATCTTACGAATGAATTAGAATGGATCGTACGAATGAATTAGAATGGATCCTACGAATGAATTAGAATGGATACATTCGTGCGAATGAATTAGAATGGATCGGATGAATGAATTAGAATAGATCGTACGAATGAATTAGAATGGATCGTACGAATAAATTAGAATGGATCGTACGAATAAATTAGAATGGATACATTCGTCCGAATGAATTAGAATGGATCATACGAATGAGTAAGAATGGATCGTATGAATGAAATAGAATAGATTGTATGAATGAATTAGAATGGATCCTACGAATGAATTAGAATGGATCGTGTGAAAAAATTAGAATGGATTGTATGAATGAATTAGAATGGATCGTATGAACGAATTAGAATGGATCGTGCGAATGAATTCGAATGGATCATACTAATTCATTCTAATTCATTCATACAATCCATTCTAATTCTTTCACACGATCTATTCTAATTCATTCATAGGATCCATTCTAATTCATTCGTACAATCTATTCTATTTCATTCGTACGATCCACTCTTACTCATTCGTATGATCCATTCTAATTCATTCGGACGAATGTATCCAATCTAATTTATTCGTACGATCCATTCTAATTCATTCGTACGATCCATTCTAATTCTTTCGTACGATCCATTCTAATTCATTCGTCCGATCCATTCTAATTCATTCGCACAAATGTATCCATTCTAATTCATTCGTACGATCCATTCTAATTCATTCGCACAATCCATTCTATTTCATTCGTACGATCCATTGTTACTCATTCGTATGATCCATTATGGATACATTCGTGCAAATGAATTAGAATGGATCATACGAATGAGTAAGAATGGATCGTACGAATGAAATAGAATGGATTGTGAGAATGAATTAGAATGGATCGTAGAATGGATCAGAATAGATCATGTGAAAGAATTAGAATGGATCGTACGAATGAATTAGAATGGATCGTGTGAAAGAATTAGAATGGATTGTATGAATGAATTAGAATAGATCGTATGAATGAATTAGAATGGATCGTACGAATGAATTAGAATGGATCGTACGAATGAACAAGAATGGATACATTCGTACGAATGAATTAGAATGGATCGTACGAATGAATTAGAATGGATCTTACGAATGAATTAGAATGGATCGTACGAATGCACTATCCATGCTAATTCATTCGTTCGATCAATTCTAATTCATTAGCACGATCCATTCTAATTCATTCGTACAATCCATTCTAATTCATTCGCACGATCCATTCTAATTCATTCGTACGATCCATTCTAATTCTTTCACACGATCCATTCTAATTCATTCGTACGATCCATTCTAATTCATTCGTACGATCTATTCTAATTCATTCGTACGATCCATTCTAATTCATTCGTACGATCCATTCTAATTTCTTCGTACGATCCATTCTAATTCATTCATACAATCCATTCTAATTCTTTCACACGATCCATTCTAATTCATTCGTACGATCCATTCTAATTCATTCGTGCAATCCATTCTATTTCATTCGTACGATCCATTCTTACTCATTCGTACGATCCATTCTAATTCATTCACACGAATGTATCCATTCGTACGAATGAATTAGAATAGATTGTACGAATGAATTAGAATGGATAAATGGATCGTATGAATGAATTAGAGTGGATCGTACGAATGAATTAGAATGGATCGTGCGAATGAATTAGAATGGATCGTACGAATGAATTAGAATAGATTGTACGAATGAATTAGAATGGATCGTACGAATAAATTAGAATGGATCGTATGAATGAATTAGAATGGATCGTACGAATGAATTAGAATGGATCGTGCGAATGAATTAGAATGGATCGTCCGAATGAATTAGAATGGATTGTATGAATGAATTAGAATGGATCGTATGAATGAATTAGAATGGATCGTGCGAATGAATTCGAATGGATCATACGAATTCATTCTAATTCATTCATACAATCCATTCTAATTCTTTCACACGATCCATTCTAATTCATTCGTACATTCCATTCTATTTCATTAGCACGATCCATGCTACTTCATTCGTTCGATCAATTCTAATTCATTAGCACGATTCATTCTAATTCATTCGTACGATCCATTCTAATTCATTCGCACGATCCATTATAATTTATTCATAGGATCCATTCTAATTCATTCATACGATCTATTCTAATTCTTTCGCACGAATGTATCCATTCTAATTAATTCGCACGAATGTATCCATTCTAATTCATTCGTACGATCCATTCTAATTCATTCGTACGATCCATTCGAATTCATTCGCATGATCCATTATAATTCATTTATATGATCCATTCTAATTCATTCATACAATCCATTCTAATTCTTTCACACGATACATTCTAATTCATTCGTAGGATCCATTCTAATTCATTCGTACAATCTATTCTATTTCATTCGTACGATCCATTCTTACTCATTCGTATGATCCATTCTAATTCATTCGGACGAATGTATCCATTCTAATTTATTCGTACGATCCATTCTAATTCATTCGTACGATCCATTCTAATTGATTCATACAATCCATTCTAATTTCATTCGTACGATCCATTTTTACTCATTCGTATGATCCATTCTAATTCATTCGTACGATCCATTCTAATTCATTCGTACGATCCATTCTAATTCATTCGCACGAATGTATCCACTCTAGTTCATTCGTACGATCCATTCTAATTCATTCGTACGAACCATTCTAATTCATTCGCAAGATCCATTCTAATTCATTCGTACGATCCATTCTAATTCATTCATACGATCCATTCTAATTCATTCGTACGATCCATTCTAATTCATTCGTACAATCTATTCTAATTCATTCGTACGAATGGATACATTCGTGTGAATGAAATAGAATGGATCGTACGAATGAGTAAGAATGGATCGTACGAATGCAATAGAATGGATTGCACGAATGAATTAGAACGGATCGTACGAATGAATTAGAATGGATCGTGTGAAAGAATTAGAATGGATTGTATGAATGAATTAGAATGGATCGTACGAAGGAATTAGAATGGATCGTACGAATGAATTAGAATGGATCGTACGAATGAATTAGAATACATCGTATGAATGAATTAGAATAGATTGTACGAATGAATTAGAATGGATCGTGTAAAGGAATTAGAATGGATCGTACGAATGAATTAGAATAGATCGTGCGAATGAATTAGAATGGATCGTACGAATGAATTAGAATGGATCGTGCTAATGAATTAGAATTGATCGAACAAATGAATTAGCATGGATCGTGCATTCGTACGATCCATTCTAATTCATTCGTAAGATCCATTCTAATTCATTCGTACGATCCATTCTAATTCATTCGTATGATCCATTCTAATTCATTCGCACGAATGTATCCATTCTAGTTCATTCGTACGATCCATTCTAATTCATTCGTATGATCCATTCTAATTCATTCATACGATCTATTCTAATTCATTCATACAATCCATTCTAATTCTTTCACACGATCCATTCTAATTCATTCGTACGATCCATTCTAATTCATTCGCACAATCCATTCTATTTCATTCGTACGATCCATTCTTACTCATTCGTATGATCCATTCTAATTCATTCGCACGAATGTATCCATAATGGATCATACGAATGAGTAAGAATGGATCATACGAATGAAATAGAATGGATTGTGCGAATGAATTAGAATGGATTGTACGAATGAATTAGAATGGATACATTCGTGCGAATGAATTAGAATGGATCGGACGAATGAATTAGAATGGATCGTACGAATGAATTAGAATGGATCGTACGAATAAATTAGAATGGATACATTCGTCCGAATGAATCAGAATGGATCATACGAATGAGTAAGAATAGATCGTACGAATGAAATAGAATAGATTGTACGAATGAATTAGAATGGATCCTACGAATGAATTAGAATAGATCGTGTGAAAGAATTAGAATGGATTGTATGAATGAATTAGAATGAATTCGTACGATCCATTCGAATTCATTCGCACGATCCATTCTAATTCATTCATACGATCCATTCTAATTCATTCATACAATCCATTCTAATTCTTTCTCACGATCCATTCTACTTCATTCGTAGGATCCATTCTAATTCATTCGTACAATCTATTCTATTTCATTCGTACGATCCATTCTTACTCATTCGTATGATCCATTCTAATTCATTCGGACGAATGTATCCATTCTAATTTATTCGTACGATCCATTCTAATTCATTCGTACGATATATTCTAATTCATTCGTACGATCCATTCTAATTCATTCGTCCGATCCATTCTAATTCATTCGCACGAATGTATCCATTCTAATTCATTCGTAGGATCCATTCTAATTCATTTGTACAATCCATTCTATTTCATTCGTACGATCCATTCTTACTCATTCGTATGATCCATTATGGATACATTCGTGCGAATGAATTAGAATGGATCATACGAATGAGTAAGAATGGATCGTACGAATGAAATAGAATGGATTGTGCGAATGAATTAGAATGGATCGTACGAATGAATTAGAATGAATTCATACGATCCATTCGAATTCATTCGCACGATCCATTCTAATTCATTCATACGATCCATTCTAATTCATTTGCACGAATATATCCATTCTAATTCATTCGTACGATCCATTCTAATTCCTTCGTACGATCCATTCTAATTCATTCGTACGATCTATTCTAATTCATTCGTACGATCCATTCTAATTCATTCGCACGATCCATTCTAATTCATTCATAGGATCCATTTTAATTCATTCATACGATCTATTCTAATTCTTTCGCACGAATGTATCCATTCTAATTCATTCGCACGAATGTATCCATTCTAATTCATTCGTACGATCCATTCTAATTCATTCGTACAATCCATTCTAATTCACTCATACGATCCATTCTAATACATTCATACGATCCATTCTAATTTATTCTTACTTATTCGTGCACGATCCATTCTAATTCATTCGCACGAATGTATCCATTCTAATTCATTTGTACGATCCATTCTAATTCATGTGGGTGCAAATTTTGGCATAAATCTACCACGGGACCCACCGGCCCTGCCTGGTGGGCCCACGAGGACTACAGCGGGACCCACCGGCCCTGCTTGGCGGGCCCACGAGGACTACAGCGGGACCCACCGGCCCTGCCTGGTGGCCCCACGAAGACTACCACGGGACCCACCGGCCCTGCTTGGTGGGCCCACGAGGACTACCACGGGACCCACCGGCCCTGCCTGGTGGGCCCACGAGGACTACAGCGGGACCCACCAGCCCTGCCTGGTGGACCCCCGAAGATAACCGCAGGGCCCGCAACTTTACCTGGAGAATCCCCAGATACTACAGCGGAAACCGCTATTCGCCACCCGGAATGCCTATAAATAGCAGAGCCTTCGAATGTAAAAAGGATCCCGATCCAAAAATCTGATTTCCACTCTGAGATCTGACTTTCAGAACCAGAGCTCTGGGATTTCAAACTTCCGATCTACCATCTCCCTTTGATCTTCTTTCAGAAAGATCAGTGTTTACAGTGATACTCGGCCTGTCGAGATCACTTCAACATAAGTGTTAGTGAATTCGGGTTGCTCCCTATAGCACGGAGACGTAGGCTTCGGCTGAACTCCGAGATCACTTCTCTTGTGTCAAAAACTCTCTCTGATTGCATCTCTCTGTTTACAAATCAAAAGCTTCAACTTCGATCAACAGATCGACCAACGATCTTCGACGTCAACACGAACATTCAATTGACTGGTGCTGCGAGAGTCTTCGGGTCGGCACGAAGATTTTCCCCCACAGTTTGGCGCCGTCTGTGGGATTCGAGCGAGAAGCTGTGTTCTCTCTTTACTTCAACTACCAGATCAATAGCCAAACTTCCTCGCCCCCTCGGTTGATCAGACAACTGATCGGACGTCGGCAATCTCGTTGTACCCTTCGCACACTGAATGGCGAGAACCAAACACCAGGGCCAACCAGAAGGAAGTAACACTCAACATCAACCTCGTCCTGAGACTCGTTCAATGAGTCAAAGGCTCAACTTCGGGCAGCCCCTTGCTGTCCCCGAGATGGGGGTTCACTCAGGAAGCGGAAGATCAGTCGATCGACCGATCGCCCCTCATCCTCATCAATCAATTGGGCAGACTGTCCCTGCTCCTGCTGAAGATCCTCCATCGACTTACCAGATCTCTGCAATCGATTTCCAACTACTCCAATTGGCGTAGCAAAACGCCACCCTCACTGCTGAGAGGGATGCTCTGAAGAAGGCAGCTTCCGAAGCTGGAATTGCTATTCCGATCCCCTCCGCAAGTGAGAGGGTTGATCCTCCTCGACATTCAATTTACTCCAAACAACGGAGGTCAATGGGCACTGATGCTCTCGAGAGGATTCGACGCGACCCAACTCCCTCTGCTGCTCCTTGGAAGCAGAGTGTCTGGGATCGTCTTGAAGACGAGTCCTCCCAATCTTCATCTGGTCGTAACTGCGACAAAAGAGCACCATCGAAGCTCAACCTGCCAAGGAAGCACCAAATGAAAGGCGCTCCTTCAAAGAGTAGAGTCTCCCCTTCCATTCCACTCCAACGTGGACTTGGATCGGACCTTCGACATCGACTTCGACCGGCAAACACTCCGATGCCAGAACAAGACCTTGCGATCTTACCTCTTGACCCACCTCTAGGTTGAGGACACGGTCGTAGGGATGGCTACTCTTCTGCCGGGCCACTTCATCGAAGCCTCTTCGAATCAGCATTTCCAAGAGGATGGAGAACTCCTACCCTCCCCAAATTCAACTGCGTCCGAGGAGATCCAAGCCTCCATATACTTGCCTTCAAGCAAGCTCTAACGCCACACGAAGAGGAAAACAACGTGCTCTGCCGCACCTTCGCGGGAAGTCTCGACGAGCCTTCACTCGACTGGTATCACAATCTCCGAGCTGGGTCCATTACCCAGTTCGGTATTTTGGCTAACCTCTTTGTGCAGCATTACCAGCTCAACCTGAAACCCGAGAAGAAGCTCGACTCTCTATATCGACTAAGGATGGGTGCAGATGAGACTCTCCGCAGCTTCACGAGGAGGTTTCGCAACGAGCATGCTGCTCTCGCTGGAAGGCATCTGGATGATGAAGCCATCATGTTGGCTTTCCAGAACGCTCTCCGCTTCGATCTACACATCTACAACGACTTCATCCGCAATCCCCCTCCTTCTCTGGGAGCTATGTTCGATCGAATTCAGAGGGAGATTGAGGTGGAAGACGATCAAGTCGCTCGAAAAGGGCAAGAAACTAAGAGAAGGCCTGCTGAAAAAGAAGCACCTAAATATGCTGCAAAGGCTCACAACACTGAAGCAGCAGCCCCTCCGGCCAACAAAAGATCAAAGAATGATGGGCGTCGATCTCCAACGAAGACCACTTTCACCGAGTGGAACATGCCAGTCGAGCAGATACTCGACCGTATTCAACACGACGAGTATCTTCGGAGGCCCAATCCTCTTCAACCAAATTCCAAATTCACAGCAGACAAAACAGTCTACTGTGAATTCCATCGAAGTCACGGCCATTCCACCGATCGGTGTTTTCGGCTGAAATTCCATCTTGAAGACTTACTACGAGAAGGCCACCTTCAAGAATTCGTCAACAATGGGCACGATCAACGTCGAACCTCTGCCAAGGGGAAAGAAGTGTGTTGGATACATCAAATCTCTTCCAACCGGCAACCAATTTCTGTGAATGCCAATGTCTTTGGCATTCATGGAACCTTGCACAATCAAGCTTTGACCAGAAAGGAAGTCGATCGGCAGGTTCGACGCATCTTCCATGTTCGATCTACTGCAAACAAAGAAGATACCTGGATCGAGAAGCCCATCGAAGGTCTGGCTTGGCCATCCATAGTCTTCAACGACACCGATCTTCAAGGAGTTCACACTCCCCATCGAGACCCCCTGGTCTTGAAACTCATCATCGACGGAAGCACCGTCAATCGAATCCTCATAGACACTGGAAGCTCCATTGACATTATGTTCTCAGACTGTTTCAAACGTCTGGGACATAAGTATCAAAGCCTCGACGTCGTCCCGACTGTGATCACCGGCTTCAATGGTGAACAAAGCATCACAGTGGGCGAATCCAGATTTACTATCGACCTCAGCCGAGAGACTCGAGTCTCGGTGAGGTTTGCAATCGTCGAAGGAATGTCTAGCTACAACGCCATTCTTGGGCGACCATTCCTCCATCAGATCAATGCCATCTCCTCCTCTTACCATTAACTACTCAAGTTTGCAACTGGAGAAGGCATCGTCTGCATTCGAGGCGATCAGCAAGCTGGAAGATCTTGTGAAGCTGCTGCTGCTAAAACAGATCGAAAGATCAATATTGCCCCTCCAAAGCGGCCACGAGATGAAGCTGGTCCCTCTTCTAAATAGCAATCAAAGGAGATTCCGCTGACCGAACCTCCGCCAATCGAATGGGAAGCATCACCTTCAATTGAAGAAATCATCCCAATCAATATTGGCAGCGGAGATCTCCCTCAACAAACATTTATTGGTACCGGTCTTAGCGACGCAGAAGCGCAAGACATGGTATCCTTCCTCCAGTCCAATATCGACGTCTTCGCATGGTGCTTCGAAGACATGCCTGGGATCAATCCAGATGACGCTTGTCACCGACTTGCGATCAAAGAAGAGGCGAAGCCCGTCAAGCAAAAGCCTCGCACCATTCGACCAGAGCTGCAAATTGCTGTTCAAGAAGAAATTACCAAGCTACTCGCAGCCGGATTCATCCGAGAAGTAGAGTATCCAACTTGGATCTCTAATATAGTGGCTGTTCCAAAGAAGAATGGGAAAGTCAGAGTCTGCATCGACTTTACCAATCTCAACAAGGCTTGCCCTAAAGATCCTTTTCCCATGCCAAGGATAGATAGACTCATCGACGCCACTGCTGGCCATGAGCTATTGTCTTTCATGGATGGGTATTCCGGATACAATCAAATTCCACTCCACGCTGATGATCAAGAGAAGACATGTTTTGTGACTAGCCGAGGCCTTTATTGCTATAATGTCATGCCATTTGGCCTCAAAAATGCTGGTTCCACCTATCAAAGGTTAGTCACGAAAATGTTCGAAGATCAGATCGGTCGCAACGTCGAAGTCTATGTAGATGATCTCCTCACCAAGAGTTCCGTTCGGAGCAAACATCTATCTGATCTGGCTGAAACCTTCCAAGTCCTTCGAAAGTATCGAATGAAGCTCAATCCAGCCAAGTGCGCTTTCGGAGTTCAATCTGGTAAATTCCTGGGTCATCTTGTGACCAGGAGAGGTATTGAAGCCAATCCTGATCAAATTCGAGCCATTATCGATATGCCTTCACCTACAAATCGAAAAGAAGTTCAACGTCTCACTGGAAGGTTAGCAGCACTCAATCGATTCATCTCAAAGTCCTCAGACAAGTGCAAGCCACTCTTCGACAAACTACGAAAGGCGGATACCTCCGGCTGGAGTCCAACCTGTGAAGAAGCATTTCAAAGTATCAAGAAATATCTGGTGCAAGCTCCTATCCTGACTGCTCCACTTCCAAAAGAAGACTTGTGGCTCTACCTTGCCGTGACCGATCAAGCAATCAGCGCGGTCCTAGTCAGTAGAAGAGAAGGCATCGAACATCCAGTCTACTACATCAGCCACACTCTTCTTCCGGCTGAGACTCGCTACTCAAAAACTGAGAAGGTCATCTTGGCCTTGCTCACTGCTTCGCGTCGTCTTCAACCGTACTTCGTCTCCCACCAGATTACTATCATTTCAGAACACTCACTCAAAGATATCATTGACAAAGCTGGTCGAGCTGGTCGAATGACCAAATGGGTGATCGAAATGAGTGCTCTGGGGATTCAATTCGAATCTCGCACTTCTATCAAAGGTCAAGCAATTGCTGATTTTCTAGCTGACTTTCCAGTTGAAGACCCCATCACTTGGGAAGAGGATGTCGACATGCGCTTGGAAGATGAGGATACTCCTCCGATCAATCCTGCAACAAAAATTGATCCAAGTCTTGAAGTTATTTCTGCAACTCCTCCATGGAAGCTTTATACTGATGGAGCATCAAGTTCGATCGGTTCGGGAACTGGGATAGTCTTAATATCCCCCGAACTCGATCATCTCCAGAAGGCCACTCTCCTTGGGTTTAATGCCACCAACAACGAAGCTGAATATGAAGCACTCATTTCCGGACTCGAAATGGCAGAATCTCTGGGGGTAGATCGGATCATCATATACAGCGACTCCCAACTGATCATAAGGCAAATCAATGGAGAGTACACAGCTCGAGAAGAAAGAATGCAACTCTACTTGGACTTAGTACGACGTCTTCAACAACGTTTTACTAGCGCTGAATTCATTCAAATCCCCAGAGCAGAGAACCGAGAAGCAGATGCCTTAGCTAATGCTGCCTCAGTTCTTGGAGACTCACTCGGAGGAAGGCAAATACAGATCGATTATCAAGAAGTGCCCAAGACCATCCCCGATCAACAGATTCTTACTACTACAAAAGGATCTGGGGGTGGAGATCAGCTTGAAGATTGGAGACGACCAATTCTTGACTTCTTCAAACATGGCAAAATGCCAGAAGATCCAAATCAAGCCCGAAGGCTTCAAAGGAAGCTCCCATGCTACACTTTACAAGGTGAAGATTTATATTTCAAATCTCACAGCGGGATGTTACTCAAGTGCCTTGGTCCTGAACAAGCACAGGCAATCCTGATTGATATCCACTCCGGAGCTTGTGGAAATCATTCGGGAGGAAGATCCCTTGAAGCCAAGACGAAGCTACAAGGGTACTACTGGCCAATAATGGCAAAGGATGCTCAACAAGTCGTTCAAAGATGCGAGCCTTGCCAACGACACGCTCGAGCTATCCATCTCCCTGCAGATGAACTTCATCAATTATCAAGTCCTTGGCCTTTCCATCAATGGGGGTTAGATTTCTTGGGTCCTTTCCCTCCAACTCCAAGCAAGAAGAAATATCTACTGCTGGCTACTGATTACTTCACCAAATGGGTTGAAGCTGTGCCCCTCTTTCGAGAGACTGACGACGAAGTGATCAAATTCATTCGGCATAACATCTTCTCAAGATTTGGCACACCTCAAGTTCTTGTTGCTGACAATGGAGCTCAATTTGACTCAGACAAATTCCGAGAGTTCTGTCTGAACAACGGTATCAAGTTATTCTATTCAACTCCAAGATATCCTCAATGCAATGGTCAAGCTGAAGCCTCAAACAGATCTATACTTGATATACTCAAGAAAAAACTCAACGACAAGAAAGGACTGTGGGAGCAAGTCCTACCTGAAGTTCTTTGGGGGTATCGCACAACTCCGAGAAGATCAACAGGTTTCTCACCCTTCCGCCTAACATATGGATCAGAAGCAATACTCCCAACAGAAAATATATCTAGTACTTTGAAGACCAAAGCTGTTGAAGAAGGAGTCAATGAAGAACTTCGGATCAATGATCTAGACTTCTCTGAAGAACTACGAGATCTAGCATCACTTCGTGTGGCCAAATATCAACAGAAGATCAAAAGAGCCTATGACAAGAAAGTCCACAAGAGACAGTTCCCAGTGGGTAGTTTAGTTCTCAGAGCAGTTTTCTACAATACCAAA
This sequence comes from Chamaelirium japonicum, assembly GCA_947650365.1. NCBI lineage: Eukaryota > Viridiplantae > Streptophyta > Magnoliopsida > Liliales > Melanthiaceae > Chamaelirium > Chamaelirium japonicum. The sequence goes on along the minus strand of OX393550.1, from coordinate 76,460,554 downwards.
GAGCACAGCAGTGGAAAGCTTGCTCCCAACTGGGAAGGTCCATATATTATTGAGTCAGTTGGAGGCAAAGGTTCTTACAGACTGATCACACCAGAACGAGATAGATTGCCTCGAGCTTGGAATTCTAGACACCTCAAGTTGTTCTATCCATAATGTAAATTCTGTGATGAATAAAGCTCTCTTTCAAATGTTCAAGTGTACAAGTGTTCTGATTTTCAATCCAAGTTCTGAAGCAGTTTCAAGTTATCCATATTCAAATTACCAGGTCTTTTAACAAGTTTGGGTGTTAGGGTTGCGACCCAACGCCTTACTAGCAAATGTTAAAAACTGACCATTTTCAAGTTAACAGGTCTTAACATGTTTGGGTGTTAGAGTTGCGACTCGACCCCTTACTAGCGAATGTTAAACTGACCTTCGAAATTCAATATCCAATTTCAATCAATTCGATATCGTCTAACAGGTTTGGGAGTTTGAGTTGCGACTCGACCCCTTACATTCAAAAGTTATTCGAATTCAAATTCAATTTTCAAAGTTACAAGTTTGGGTGATTGAGTAGCGACTCAACCCCTTACATTCAAGTATATGCGTATTCAAATTACGTTCAAATTTATGAATACTCAATTATGTCAAATAGCATTCCAGAACTCAACATTCAAAGACATTCAACTCAAAAGAAGTGCAAATACCAAAAAGATGTCTTCTATTATCATCAAAATATGTCAGATACAAGGAGCTGTTACATTTCAAAAATTTACAAGTACAACAACAAAGAAGAAGAAAAATCTCAGGGCTTGGCCACACTCTTTGCATGCGACTTCTCCCCTTCAGATCCAGGACGAGCTTTACTCGCCACTGATGCCTTGGAGGATCGGACGCTAGCTACATGAGTCCTGAGCGCTTCTGCTGCCTTCTCTGCTGTTTCCTTGTAAACCTTGCACTCTGACAGCGCATGCTCCAGTGCCTTCTTGGAAGTCTCCTCTCTGGCAGTGAATGCAGCGTGCTGAGTAGCAAGTTGTTGCTTCAGCTCTTGAATCTCGATGGTGCGGCCACAGGACACGTCCTCAACCTTGGAGAGTCGAGTCTTCAAGGATTCGAGCTCGTGACTCTGTGCCTCACACCGATCCTTCAGCCCCTTGATCTCCAGCTTTCCCTTGCGAAGTTCCTCAATCTTGGATTTGAGAGAGGCTTTCTTCGAAGTCAGGAGCTCTCTCAGCTCATCTCTCTCCGCGGTCAATTGATTTATTTCAGCTACAGCTTCTTTTGCTCCCGCCCTCAAGGAGAGTTTGGTTGCAACATTCATAAGTGCTGAGTTCTGCAAAAGAACAAAAGAGTTGAATTATTCTGAAGAAAGATACGATTCAAATAATCGATCAAGCAGATGCACCTACCAACAGGTTAATTCTATCAAAAGCTTCATCCAAAGTGGCACTCGGAAGGTTGATGAGTTTTCTGATCGCAGCAGTGGGGCGGTTGATATCAACGTCCCCCAAGTTTTTTATTGTTGGAGTCAATCCAGCAGGCGTACCTGCAATCAAAGGGAATCAAAGTGTTAGATTATTTTCGAACTTCAAAGACAAGACATTCAAAGCAAGTTAAGTTCAATTACCTGATGTTTCGACCCTCGGCTCTTTGCCCTTCCGACGATCAGAGCCACTCTTAGGAGTCGATTTCTCCTGAATCGGGGTTGGCGCTGGTTGAGGTTGAGGAGCCCCATCGCCCACTCGACTTCCCCTCTCCAAATTAGCAGGGGGGGAAGCATTCCTGGGAGGTGAGGCTCTCTCTTCTTGCGACCCGCCTGGCTGGATGAGCCCGGCCAGCATGGCCTCCACCTCGTTGAGCAGAGAGTGAGAGGGGGGAGGGGGTTGCTCAACCTCTACACCCTCACTCATTGTTGCTCCCTCAATGCGAAGAGCGTCGGGGGGGATTTGATCAAGAGGCGTGGGGTTGCTTCCAACCCCAGCACTCTTCGATAGTTTAATTTTGAAGCGCATCGGCCTCTTCAATTCGTCAAATTTGTAGGTGGGAACCACCTTTTTGCCGTCGCCTTCTGTGTCGAGAATTTCCTCCATCTGACGGGCTTTAACCTCGTCAATGGGAATAGGGATCGAGTCCTCCCCCGTTGCACCACCAGTGGGGGTGGGAGGAATTTCTTCCTCACCACCCCCATTCTCATCATCCCCACTGGAGGGGGTAGAAGACGGATCGTCCTCACCGTCCCCGTCCTCATCTTCGCCATTGCCACTGTTGTCGTGGCTGGCATTCTCAGTTTCTTCTTCTTCATTCTTCTTTTCTTCTTCTTCATCTTCATTCTTCTTGTCTTGGTCTTCATCTTCCTTAGGCTTGACGAGAGTTTTTCGCTTCTTCTTCACTGGGCCTCTTTGGAGCACCAGTTTCTCGTCCATGGTAGGTAACCGGCGCCTCGCAGTGTAGATTTTCTTCTCGGCCCGAACCTTCCGGATGACCTTGCCCGACTGAGGGTCCTCCTCGTAGTCAGAGTATAGGACTTCGTTGTCCTCGTACCTGTCCTTTGATCTGTGGAGGAGATTGGCCTTGCCATATCTCACAGGACAGTTAGAAAACTGTTTCCACGACCTGGTTCCACAGGTTAGCTCGAGGAACAAGTTATCTATGGCTCCCGCCCTCTCAGAATTCCAGGCGAAGATGCCTCCAGCGCTGTATATTTTCACCGCCTCGTGCACGCTGTCTCGGGGGGTGTCGGGCACTGACATGGACGTCCAGGCGCCAGATACAGAAATAGGCCAGTCCGTGTACAACTTGTCCGAAGGAACTGTATCAGTTAACGGACGAAGCGGAGACACTCCAGTCAAATTATAGAAAGGGCTGTCCTTCCTGTAATTCCATCGATAATGAAAAAAGAAGTATCCGAGCTCAATCCTGGCAGGTTCACCTTCCGGGATACTGGAGTAACAGGCCCTCAAGTCCTCTTGAAAATCTGATTCCACCCGGCAGAACGCATAGATGATTCGCCAGGCATTCCCTGTAACTTGCCCCGGGCAAAGGCCAGATGTATTCAGTAGTCTTGCAGCGAAGGGTGGCAGAGGCAGACGTAGGCCGCAGTTCATTTGGCCGATGGTCACGATGGTTCCCATGACCTTCTCGTTGCTGGCAAAATTGGTGAAGACGGTCTTCTTGTCGATTCCGAAAGCCGTCTGGATGCTAGGGAGTGAAGGCTGCGCTCCCTTCCCTTCAGTGAAATAAGAGAGAAGTGCTTGCCACTTCTTTCTCTTCGTATCTGTGAACTCACCACCAACATTGTACATGTACTCCGTCTCGTCTGTCAGGGGCATAAGCGGACCCAGAACAAACTTCACTTTGGGAATGAATTCTGGCCTTGATGGCGCTGAGGCAAAACCTACCCCTTGGTGCCTCTTGCCCAGTTGGCCAAGTTCAGCGAGAGCAGCCTTGCCTTTGCCACGGCCCCTCGGAGGAGATTGAACCTCGACAATTTCCTTCCCCTTTCTCTTCGAGGGAGCTGTACCGGACTTCTTCGAACTGCCAGATGAATCCATTTGACCGATCGAACGAGAACAAGAACAAGAGCAGAAAATCAAGAGAACAAGGGTCTGGACTTCGAAAAATTTTGGAAGCGTGAGGCAAAATGACAGCCGGTGAAAGCTTTTGTACCCAGGGTAAAACAGGTGTGCAAATCGAGAAGACACGTGTCTTCACCATATCAAATCACGTGTTTTTGTAGGTACACGTGGCATCCATCCGTAGCAAGCGCAAAACCAGGCGAACAGTCGCGACCAGGCGAAACGTCGGACCTACCGGTCCACATGAACCAACGGTCCAATCAAGCCACCGGTCTGGGTAAACCGGACCGCCGGTTCAAAGCAACCATCAAGCCAACCAAGGATTCAAAACAAGAAGAATCAAGCTCCATCAATGTTCAAAACTCTGCCAAAATATCGAAGAACAAAGCAGTAAATCTTCTCTGAAGGGCAGGTTCAAAACTTTACTCCGATCAGTCCAATTTCTACTGGATCTGGCAAAAAACCAAGGTTTTTTGCCGATCACTCGAACCTTGACCGGATATTTTTCACCGATCGGACAAACATGTCCGATCGGCGAAAGTTATCTGATCGGTCAAAATTCTACTGGATCTGGCAAAAAACCAAGGTTTTTTGCCGATCACTCGAACCTTGACCGGATATTTTTCACCGATCGGACAAACATGTCCGATCGGCGAAAGTTATCTGATCGGTCAAATTTCTACTGGATCTGGCAAAAAACCAAGGTTTTTTGCCGATCACTCGAACCTTGACCGGATATTTTTCACCGATCGGACAAACATGTCCGATCGGCGAAAGTTATCTGATCGGTCAAAATTCTACTGGATCTGGCAAAAAACCAAGGTTTTTTGCCGATCACTCGAACCTTGACCGGATATTTTTCACCGATCGGACAAACATGTCCGATCGGCGAAAGTTATCTGATCGGTCAAAATTCTACTGGATCTGGCAAAAAACCAAGGTTTTTTGCCGATCACTCGAACCTTGACCGGATATTTTTCGCCGATCGGACAAACATGTCCGATCGGCGAAAGTTATCTGATCGGTCAAATTTCTACTGGATCTGGCAAAAAACCAAGGGTTTTTGCCGATCACTCGAACCTTGACCGGATATTTTTCGCCGATCGGACAAACATGTCCGATCGGCGAAAGTTATCTGATCGGTCAAATTTCTACTGGATCTGGCAAAAAACCAAGGTTTTTTGCCGATCACTCGAACCTTGACCGGATATCTTTCACCGATCGGACAAACATGTCCGATCGGCGAAAGTTATCTGATCGGTCAAATTTCTACTGGATCTGGCAAAAAACCAAGGTTTTTTGCCGATCACTCGAACCTTGACCGGATATCTTTCACCGATCGGACAAACATGTCCGATCGGCGAAAGTTATCTGATCGGTCAAATTTTTACTGGATCTGGCAAAAAACCAAGGTTTTTTGCCGATTACTCGAACCTTGACCGGATATCTTTCACCGATCGGACAAACATGTCCGATCGGCGAAAGTTATCTGATCGGTCAAATTTCTACTGTATCTGGCAAAAAACCAAGGTTTTTTGCCGATCACTCGAACCTTGACCGGATATTTTTTCACCGATCGGACAAACATGTCCGATCGGCGAAAGTTGTCTGATCGGTCAAATTTCTACGGGATCTGGCAAAAAACCAAGGTTTTTTGCCGATCACTCGAACCTTGACCGGATATTTTTCACCGATCGGACAAACATGTCCGATCGGCGAAAGTTATCTGATCGGTCAAAATTACTACTGGATCGGTCAAAAAACCCTGTTTTTTGACCGATCACCCGATTCTTGACCGGTTGAATTTTGCCCGATCGGTCAAAATTTGACCGATCGGTCAAAAGTGACCGATCGGTCAAAATTTAACCGATCGTCCAAATTTCAGCTGATCGGTCAAAATTACTACTGGATCGGTCAAAAAACCCTGTTTTTTGACCGATCACCCAATTCTTGACCGGTTGAATTTTGACCGATCGGTCAAAATTTGACCGATCGGTCAAAATTTGACCGATCAGTCCCTTTTTTCTCTAACATACGACAAGTTTCTTCGTGTCCGTTTTTCTAAACAGGAAGTTGCTATTTTTTGCACCAAGTCCAAGCCAGCTAGAATGCACTCTAGCTAACTTGGAGGGGGTAACTGTGGGTGCAAATTTTGGCATAAATCTACCACGGGACCCACCGGCCCTGCCTGGTGGGCCCACGAGGACTACAGCGGGACCCACCGGCCCTGCTTGGCGGGCCCACGAGGACTACAGCGGGACCCACCGGCCCTGCCTGGTGGCCCCACGAAGACTACCACGGGACCCACCGGCCCTGCCTGGTGGGCCCACGAGGACTACCACGGGACCCACCGGCCCTGCCTGGTGGGCCCACGAGGACTACAGCGGGACCCACCAGCCCTGCCTGGTGGACCCCCGAAGACAACCGCAGGGCCCGCAACTTTACCTGGAGAATCCCCAGATACTACAGCGGAAACCGCCATTCGCCACCCGGAATGCCTATAAATAGCAGAGCCTTCGAATGTAAAAAGGATCCCGATCCAAAAATCTGATTTCCACTCTGAGATCTGACTTTCAGAGCCAGAGCTCTGGGATTTCAAACTTCCGATCTACCATCTCCCTTTGATCTTCTTTCAGAAAGATCAGTGTTTACAGTGATACTCGGCCTGTCGAGATCACTTCAACATAAGTGTTAGTGAATTCGGGTTGCTCCCTATAGCACGGAGACGTAGGCTTCGGCTGAACTCCGAGATCACTTCTCTTGTGTCAAAAACTCTCTCTGATTGCATCTCTCTGTTTACAAATCAAAAGCTTCAACTTCGATCAACAGATCGACCAACGATCTTCGACGTCAACACGAACATTCAATTGACTGGTGCTGCGAGAGTCTTCGGGTCGGCACGAAGATTTTCCCCCACAATTCATTAATATGATCCATTCTAATTCATTCGTACGATCCATTCTAATTCATTCGGACGCCATTCTAATTCATTCGTAAGATCCATTCTAATTCATTCATACGATCCATTCTTACTCATTGGTACGATCCATTCTAATTCATTCGCACGAATGTATCCATTCTAATTCATTCGTACGAATCCATTCTAATTCATTCGTACGATCCATTCTAATACATTCATACGATCCATTCTAATTCATTTGCACGAATATATCCATTCTAATTCATTCGTACGATCCATTCTAATTCCTTCGTACGATCCATTCTAATTCATTCGTACGATCTATTCTAATTCATTTGTACGATCCATTCTAATTCATTCGTACGATCCATTCTAATTCCTTCGTACGATCCATTCTAATTCATTCGCACGAATGTATCCATTCTAGTTCATTCGTACAATCCATTCTAATTCATTCGTACGATCCATTCTAATTCATTCATACAATCTATTCTAATTCATTCATACAATCCATTCTAATTCTTTCACACGATCTATTCTAATTCAATCGTATGATCCATTCTAATTCATTCGTACGATCCATTCTAATTCATTTGTACGATCCATTCTAATTCATTCGTACAATCCATTCTATTTCATTCGTACGATCCATTTTTACTCATTCGTATGATCCATTCTAATTCATTCGCACGAATGTATCCATTCTAATTCATTCCGTACGATCCATTCTAATTCATTCGTACGATCGTACGAATGAATTAGAATGGATCGTACGAATGAATTAGAATAGGTTGTACGAATGAATTAGAATGGATCCTACGAATGAATTCGAATGGATCGTGTGAAAGAATTAGAATGGATCGTACAAATGAATTAGAATGGATCGTACGAATGAATTAGAATGGATCATACGAATGAGTAAGAATGGATCGTACAAATGAAATATAATGGATTGTACGAATGAATTAGAATGGATCATACGAATGAATTAGAATGGATCGTGTGAAAGAATTAGAATGCATTGTATGAATGAATTAGAATGGATCGTACGAAGGAATTAGAATGGATCGTACGAATGAATTAGAATGGATATATTCGTGCAAATGAATTAGAATGGATCGTATGAATGTATTAGAATGGATGGTATGAGTGAATTAGAATGGATCGTACGAATGAATTAGAATGGATCTTACGAATGAATTAGAATGGATCGTACGAATGAATTAGAATGGATCGTACGAATGAATTAGAATGGATACATTCGTGCGAATGAATTAGAATGGATCGGACGAATGAATTAGAATGGATCGTACGAATGAATTAGAATGGATCGTATGAATAAATTAGAATGGATACATTCATCCGAATGAATTAGAATGTATCATACGAATGAGTAAGAATGGATCGTACGAATGAAATAGAATAGATTGTACGAATGAATTAGAATGGATTCGTACGAATTAATTAGAATGGATACATTCGTGCGAATGAATTAGAATGGATCGTACCAATGACTAAGAATGGATCGTACGAACGAAATAGAATGGATTGTGCGAATGAATTAGAATGGATCGTTCGAATGAATTAGAATGGATCGTGTGAATAAATTAGAATGGATTGTATGATTGAATTAGAATAGATCGTATGAATGAATTAGAATGGATCGTACGAATGAATTAGAATGGATCGTACGAATGAATTAGAATGGATACATTCCTGCGAATGAATTAGAATGGATACATTCGTGCGAAAGAATTAGAATAGATCATATCAATGAATTAGAATGGATCCTATGAATTAATTAGAATGGATCGTGCGAATGAATTAGAATGGATCGTACGAATGAATTAGAATGGATCGTACGAATGAATTAGAATGGATCGTGCTAATGAATTAGAATTGATCGAACGAATGAATTAGCATGGATCGTGCTAATGAATTAGAATGGAACGTACAAATGAATTAGAATGGATCGTGTGAAAGAATTAGAATGGATTGTATGAATGAATTAGAATGAATTCGTACGATCCATTCGAATTCATTCGCACGATCCATTCTAATTCATTCATACGATCCATTCTAATTCATTCATACAATCCATTCTAATTCTTTCACACGATCCATTCTAATTCATTCGTAGGATCCATTCTAATTCATTCGTACAATCTATTCTATTTCATTCGTACGATCCATTCTTACTCATTCGTATGATCCATTCTAATTCATTCGGATGAATGTATCCATTCTAATTTATTCGTACGATCCATTCTAATTCATTCATACGATCCATTCTAATTCCTTCGTACGATCCATTCTAATTCATTCGTACGATCCATTCTAATTCATTCATACGATCCATTCTAATTCATTCGTACAATCCATTCTAATTCATATGCACAAAGGTATCCATTCTAATCCATTCGTAGGATCCATTCTAATCCATTCGTACGATCCATTCTAATTCATTCGTACAATCCATTCTAATTCATTCGCTCGAATGTATCCATTCTAATCCATTCGTACGATCCATTCTAATCCATTCGTACGATCCATTCTAATGCATTCGCATGAATGTAAACATTCTAATTCATTCATTTGATCCATTCTATTTCATTCGTACGATCCAACGAATGAATTCGCATGAATTAGAATGGATCGTGCTAATGAATTAGAATTGATCGAACGAATGAATTAGAATGGATCAAATGAATGAATTAGAATGGTTACATTCATGCGAATGAATTAGAATGGATCGTACGAATGGATTAGAATGGATCGTACGAATGGATTAGAATGGATACATTCGAGCGAATGAATTACAATGGATCGTACGAATGAATTAGAATGGATCGTACGAATGGATTAGAATGGATCATACGAATGGATTAGAATGGATACCTTTGTGCATATGAATTAGAATGGATCGTACGAATGAATTAGAATGGATCATATTAATGAATTAGAATGGATCGTACGACTGAATTAGAATGGATCGTACGAATGAATTAGAATGGATACATTCATGCGAATGAATTAGAATGGATACATTCGTGCGAAAGAATTAGAATAGATCGTATGAATGAATTAGAATGGATCCTATGAATGAATTAGAATGGATCGTGCGAATGAATTAGAATGGATCGTAGGAATGAATTAGAATGGATCGTGCTAATGAATTAGAATTGATCGAACGAATGAATTAGAATGGATACATTCGTGCGAATGAATGAGAATGGATCGGACGAATGAATTAGAATGGATCGTACGAATGAGTAAGAATAGATCGTACGAATGAAATAGAATAGATCGTACGAATGAATTAGAATGGATCGTACGAACGAATTAGAATGGATCTTACGAATGAATTAGAATAGATATATTCGTGCAAATGAATTAGAATGGATCGTATGAATGTATTAGAATGGATCGTATGAGTGAATTAGAATGGATCGTACGAATGAATTAGAATGGATAGTATGAATGAATTAGAATGGATACATTCGTGTGAATGAATTAAAATGGATCATACGAATGAATTAGAATAGCTCATACGAATGAATTAGAATGAATCGTATGAATGAATTAGAATAGTTACATTCGTGCGAATAAATTAGAATAGATCGTACGAATGAATTAGAATGGATCGTACGAATAAATTAGAATGGATCATAGGAATGAATTAGAATGGATCGTACGAATGAATTAGAATGGATCAATCGAATGAGTTAGAATGGATCATACGAATGAATTAGAATGGATTGTACGAATGAATTAGAATGGATTGTGCGAATGAATTAGAATGGATCGTATGAATAAATAAGAATGGATCGTACGAATGAATTAGAATGGATCGTGCGAATGAATTAGCATGATTCGTATGAATGTATTAGAATGGATCGTACGAATGAATTAGAATGAATCGTACGATCCATTCTAATTCAATCGTCCGATCCACTCTAATTCATTCGCATGAATGTATCCATTCTAATTCATTCGTATGATCCATTCTAATTCATTCGTACGATCCATTCTAATTCATTCGCACGATCCATTCTAATTCATTCATACGATCCATTCTAATTCATTCATACGATCCATTTTAATTCATTCCTACAATTCATTCTAATTCATTCGCCCGATCCATTCTAATTCATTCATACGATCCATTCTATTCGAATGGATCATGCGATCCATTCGAATTCATTCGCACGATCCATTCTAATTCATTCATACGATCCATTCTAATTCATTCATACAATGCATTCTAATTCTTTCACACGATCCATTCTAATTCATTCGTACGATCCATTCTAATTCATTCGTACAATCCATTCTATTTCATTTGTACGATCCATTCTTACTCATTCGTATGATCCATTCTAATTCATTCGTACGATCCATTCTAATTCATTTGTACGATCCATTCTAATTCATTCGTACAATCTATTCTATTTCATTCGTACGATCCATTCTTACTCATTCGTATGATCCATTCTAATTCTTTCGCACGAATGTATCCATTCTAATTCATTCATACAATCCATTCTAATTCATTCCTTACGATCCATTCTAATTCATTCGTACGATCGTACGAATGAATTAGAATGGATCGTACGAATGAATTAGAATAGATTGTGCGAATGAATTAGAATGGATCGTACGAATGAATTAGAATGGATCGTACGAATGAATTAGAATGGATCATACGAATGAGTAAGAATGGATCGTACGAATGAATTAGAATGGATCGTACGAATGAATTAGAATGGATCGTACGAATAAATTAGAATGGATACATTCCTCCGAATGAATTAGAATGGATCATACGAATGAGTAAGAATGGATCGTACGAATGAAATAGAATAGATTGTACGAATGAATTAGAATGGATCCTACGAATGAATTAGAATGGATCGTGTGAAAGAATTAGAATGGATTGTATGAATGAATTAGAATGGATCGTATGAATGAATTAGAATGGATCGTGCGAATGAATTCAAATGGATCGTACGAATTCATTCTAATTCATTCATACAATCCATTCTAATTCCTTCACACGATCCATTCTAATTCACTCGTACGTTCCATTCTAATTCATTAGCACGATCCATGCTAATTCATTCGTTCGATCAATTCTAATTCATTAGCACGATCCATTCTAATTCATGCGAATGCATTCGTTGGATCGTACGAATGAATTAGAATGGATCAAATGAATGAATTAGAATGGTTACATTCATGCGAATGCATTAGAATGGATCGTACGAATGGATTAGAATGGATCGTACGAATGGATTAGAATGAATACATTCGAGCGAATGAATTAGAATGGATTGTACGAATGAATTAGAATGGATCGTACGAATGGATTAGAATGGATCCTACGAATGGATTAGAATGGATACCTTTGTGCATATGAATTAGAATGGATCGTACGAATGAATTAGAATGGATCGTATGAATGAATTAGAATGGATCGTACGAATGAATTAGAATGGATCGTACGAAGGAATTAGAATGGATCGTACGAATGAATTAGAATGGATCGTATGAATAAATTAGAATGGATACATTCGTCCGAATGAATTAGAATGGATTATACGAATGAGTAAGAATGGATCGTACGAATGAAATAGAATAGATTGTACGAATGAATTAGAATGGATCCTACGAATGAATTAGAATGGATCGTGTGAAAGAATTAGAATGGATTGTATGAATGAATTAGAATGGATCATATGAATGAATTAGAATGGATCGTGCGAATGAATTCGAATGGATCGTACGAATTCATTCTAATTCATTCATACAATCCATTCTAATTCTTTCACACGATCCATTCTAATTCATTTGTACGTTCCATTCTAATTCATTAGCACGATCCATGCTAATTCATTCGTTCGATCAATTCTAATTCATTAGCACGATCCATTCTAATTCATTCGTACGATCCATTCTAATTCATTCGCACGATCCATTCTAATTCATTCATAGGATCCATTCTAATTCATTCATACGATCTATTCTAATTCTTTTGCACGAATGTATCCATTCTAATTCATTCGCACGAATGTATCCATTCTAATTCATTCATACGATCCATTCTAATTCATTCGTACGATCCATTCTAATTCATTTGTACGATCCATTCTAATTCATTCATACGATCTATTCTAATTCATTCATACAATCCATTCTAATTCTTTCGCACGATCCATTCTAATTCATTCGTATGATCCATTCTAATTCATTCGCACAATCCATTCTATTTCATTCGTACGATCCATTCTTACTCATTCGTATGATCCATTCTAATTCATTCGCACGAATGTATCCATAATGGATCATACGAATGAGTAAGAATGGATCGTACGAATGAAATAGAATGGATTGTGCGAATGAATTAGAATGGACCGTATGAATGAATTAGACGTACGAATGAATTAGAATGGATACATTCGTGCGAATAAATTAGAATGGATCATACGAATGAGTAAGAATGGATCGTCATTCTAGTTCATTCGTATGATCCATTCTAATTCATTTGTATCCATTCTATTTCATTCGCACGATCCATTCTAATTCATTCGCGCAATCTATTCTAATTCATTCGTACGATCCATTCTAATTCATTCGTACGATCCATTCTAATTCATTCATACAATCCATTCTAATTTATTCGCACGAATGTACCCATTCTAATTCGTTCGTACGATCCATTCTAATTCATTCGCACAATCTATTCTAATTCATTTATACGATCCATTCTAATTCATTCGCACGAATGTATCTATTCTAATTCATTCATACGATCCATTCTACTTCATTCGTACTATCCGTTCTAATTCACTCATACGATCCATTCTAATTCATTCATACGATCCATTCTAATTCATTTGCACGAATATATCCATTCTAATTCATTCGTACGATCCATTCTAATGTCTTCGTACGATCCATTCTAATTCATTCGTACGATCCATTTTATTTCATTCGTATGATCCATTCAAATTCCTTCGTACGATCCATTCTAATTCCTTCGTATCCATTCTAATTCACTCATACGATCCATTCTAATTCATTCGTACGATCCATTCTAATTCATTCATACAATCCATTCTAATTTATTCGCACGATCCATTCTAATTCATATGCACAAAGGTATCCATTCTAATTCATTCGTACGATCCATTCTAATTCAGGATCGTACGAATGAATTAGAATGGATACATTCGTGCGAATGAATTAGAATTGATCGTACGAATGAATTAGAATGGATCGTGCGAATGAATTAGAATGGATCGTACGAATGAATTAGAATGGATCGTACGAATGAACTAGAATGGATACATTCGTACGAATGAATTAGAATGGATCGTGCGAATGAATTAGAATGGATCGTACGAATGAATTAGAATGGATCGTGTGAAAGAATTAGAATGGACCGTACGAATGAATTAGAATGGATCGTGCGAATGAATTAGAATGGATCGTACGAATGAATTAGAATGGATACATTTGTGCGAATGAATTAGAATGGATCGTACAAATGAATTAGAATGGATCGTTTGAATGAATTAGAATGGATCGTACGAATGAATTAGAATGGATCGTGCGAATGAATTAGAATGGATCGTACGAATGAATTAGAATGGATCGTACGAATGAACTAGAATGGATACATTCGTGCGAATGAATTAGAATGGATCGTACGAATGAATTAGAATGGATCGTACGAATGAATTAGAATGGATCTTACGAATGAATTAGAATGGATCGTACGAATGAATTAGAATGGATTGTACGAATGAATTAGAATGGATACATTCGTGCGAATGAATTAGAATGGATCGGACGAATGAATTAGAATGGATCGTACGAATGAATTAGAATGGATCGTACGAATGAATTAGAATGGATCGTACGAATAAATTAGAATGGATACATTCGTCCGAATGAATTAGAATGGATCATACGAATGAGTAAGAATGGATCGTACGAATGAAATAGAATAGATTGTACGAATGAATTAGAATGGATCGTACGAATGAATAAGAATGGATCGTACCAATGAATAAGAATGGATCGTACGAATGAAATAGAATGGATTGTGCGAATGAATTAGAATGGATCGTACCAATGAATAAGAATGGATCGTACGAATGAAATAGAATGGATTGTGCGAATGAATTAGAATGGATCGTACGAATGAATTAGAATGGATCGTGTGAAAGAATTAGAATGGATTGTATGAATGAATTAGAATAGATCGTATGAATGAATTAGAATGGATTGTACGAATGAATTAGAATGGATCGTACGAATGAATTAGAATGGATACATTTGTGCGAATGAATTAGAATGGATACATTCGTGCGAAAGAATTAGAATAGATCGTATGAATGAATTATAATGGATCCTATGAATGAATTAGAATGGATCGTGCGAATGAATTAGAATGGATCGTACGAATGAATTAGAATAGATCGTACGAATGAATTAAAATGGATCGTACGAAGGAATTAGAATGGATCGTACGAATGAATTAGAATTGATATATTCGTGCAAATGAATTAGAATGGATCGTATGAATGTATTAGAATGGATTGTATGAGTGAATTAGAATGGATCATACGAATAAATTAGAATGGATTGTATGAATGAATTAGAATGGATCGTATGAATGAATTAGAATGGATCATACGAATTAATTAGAATGGATCATACGAATGAATTAGAATGGATCGTACGAATGAATTAGAATGGATCGTACGAATGAATTAGAATGGATACATTCGTGCGAATGAATTAGAATGGATTGTGCGAATGAATAAGAACAGATCGTGCGAATGAATTAGAATTGATCGTACAAATGAATTAGAATGGATCGTGCGAATGAATTAGAATGGATCGTACGAATGAATTAGAATGGATACATTTGTGCGAATGAATTAGAATGGATCGTACGAATGAATTAGAATGGATCGTATGAATGAATTAGAATGGATCGTACGAATGAATTAGAATGGATCGTGCGAATGAATTAGAATAGATCGTACGAATGAATTAGAATGGATCGTACGAATGAATTAGAATGGATCATGCGAATGAATTAGAATGGATCGTACGAATGAATTAGAATGGATACATTTGTGCGAATGAATTAGAATGGATCGTACGAATGAATTAGAATGGATCGTATGAATGAATTAGAATGGATCGTACGAATGAATTAGAATGGATCGTGCGAATGAATTAGAATGGATCGTACGAATGAATTAGAATGGATCGTACGAATGAACTAGAATGGATACATTCGTGCGAATGAATTAGAATTGATCGTACGAATGAATTAGAATGGATCGTACGAATGAATTAGAATGGATCTTACGAATGAATTAGAATGGACCGTACGAATGAATTAGAATGGATCGTACGAATGAATTAGAATGGATACATTCGTGCGAATGAATTAGAATGGATCGGACGAATGAATTAGAATGGATCGTACGAATGAATTAGAATGGATCGTACGAATTAATTAGAATAGATACATTCGTCCGAATTAATTAGAATGGATCATACGAATGAGTAAGAATGGATCGTATGAATGAAATAGAATAGATTATACTAATGAATTAGAATGGATCCTGCGAATGAATTAGAATGGATCGTGTGAAATAATTAGAATGGATTGTATGAATGAATTAGAATGGATCGTATGAATGAATTAGAATGGATCGTGCGAATGAATTCAAATGGATCGTACGAATTCATTCTAATTCATTCATACAATCCATTCTAATTCTTTCACACGATCCATTCTAATTCATTCGTACGTTCCATTCTAATTCATTAGCACGATCCATGCTAATTCATTCGCACGATCCATTCTAATTCATTCATAGGATCCATTCTAATTCATTCATACGATCTATTCTAATTCTTTCGCACGAATGTATCTATTCTAATTCATTCGCACGAATGTATCCATTCTAATTCATTCGTATGATCCCTTCTTATTCATTCGTACGATCCATTCTAATTCATTCGTACGATCTATTCTAATTCATTCATACAATCCATTCTAATTCTTTCACAGGATCCATTCTAATTCATTCGTACGATCCATTCTAATTCATTCGCACAATCCATTCTATTTCATTCGTACGATCCATTCTTACTCATTCGTATGATCCATTCTAATTCATTCGCATGAATGTATCCATAATGGATCATACGAATGAGTAAGAATGGATCGTACGAATGAAATAGAATGGATTGTGCGAATGAATTAGAATGGACCGTACGAATGAATTAGACGTACGATTGAATTAGAATGGATACATTCGTGCGAATAAATTAGAATGGATCATACGAATGAGTAAGAATGGATCGTCATTCTAATTCATTCGTATGATCCATTCTAATTCATTTGTATCCATTCTATTTCATTCGCACGATCCATTCTAATTCATTCGTGCAATCTATTCTAATTCATTCGTACGATCCATTCTAATTCATTCGTACGATCCATTCTAATTCATTCATACAATCCATTCTAATTTATTCGCACGAATGTATCCATTCTAATTCATTCGTACGATCCATTCTAATTCATTCGCACAATCTATTCTAATTCATTCATACGATCCATTCTAAATCATTCGCACAAATGTATCCATTCTAATTCATTCATACGATCCATTCTACTTCATTCGTACTATCCGTTCTAATTCACTCATACGATCCATTCTAATTCATTCATACGATCCATTCTAATTCATTTGCACGAATATATCCATTCTAATTCGTTCGTACGATCCATTCTAATTCCTTCGTACGATCCATTCTATTTCCTTCGTACGATTTATTCTAATTCCTTCGTACGATCCATTCTATTTCATTCGTATGATCCATTCTAATTCCTTCGTACGATCCATTCTAATTCCTTCGTATCCATTCTAATTCACTCATAAGATCCATTCTAATTCATTCGTACGATCCATTCTAATTCATTCATACAATCCATTCTAAATCATTCGCACGAATATATCTATTCTAATCCATTCGTACGATCCATTCTAATCCATTCGTACGATCCATTCTAATTCATTCGCATGAATGTAACCATTCTAATTCATTCATTTGATCCATTCTAATTCATTCGTACGATCCATTCCAATTCATTCGTCCGATCCATTCGAATTCATTCGCACGAATGTATCTATTATAATTCATTCGTACGATCCATTCTAATTCATTCGTACGATCCATTCTAATTCATTCGTAAGATCCATTCTAATTAATTCGTACGATCCATTCTAATTCATTCTTACGATCCATTCTAATTCATTCGCACGAATGTATCCATTCTAGTTCATTCGTACGATCCATTCTAGTTCATTCGTACGATCGATTCTAATTCATTCGTACGATCCATTCTAATTCATTCGTATGATCCATTCTAATTAATTCGTATGATCAATTCTAATTCATTCGTACGATCCACTCTAATTCATTCATACAATCCATTCTAATTCATTCGCACGAATGTATCCATTCTAATTAATTCGTACGATCCATTCTAATTCATTCGTACGATCCATTCTTATTCATTCGCACGATCCAGTCTAATGGATTCGCACGATCCATTCTAATTCATTCGCACGAATGTATCCATTCTAATTCATTCGTACGATCCATTCTAATTCATTAATATGATCCATTCTAATTCATTCGTACGATCCATTCTAATTCATATGCACAAAGGTATCCATTCTAATTCATTCGTATGATCCATTCTAATTCAGGATCGTACGAATGAATTAGAATGGATACATTCGTGCGAATGAATTAGAATTGATCGTACGAATGAATTAGAATGGATCGTGAGAATGAATTAGAATGGATCGTACGAATGAACTGAAATGGATACATTCGTGAGAATGAATTAGAATGGATCGTACGAATGAATTAGAATGGATCGTACGAATGAATTAGAATGGATCGTACGAATGGATTAGAATGGATCATACGAATGAATTAGAATGGATCGTGCGAATGAATTAGAATGGATCGAACGAATGAATTAGAATGGATATATTCGAGCGAATGAATTAGAATAGATCGTAGGAATGAATTAGAATGGATCATACGAATGAATTAGAATGGATCGTACGAACGAATTAGAATGGATCGTACGAACGAATTAGAATGGATCGTACGAATGAATTAGAATGGATACATTCGAGCGAATGAATTAGAATGGATCGTACAAATGAATTAGAATAGATCATAGGAATGAATTAGAATGGATCGTGCAAATGAATTAGAATGGATACATTCGTGCGAATGAATTAGAATGGATCGTGCGAATGAATTAGAATGGATCGTATGAATGAATTAGAATGGATATATTTGAACGAATAAATTAGAATGGATCATATGAATGAATTAGAATGGATCGTACGAATGAATTAGAATGGATAGTGCGAATGAATTAGAATCGATCGTACGAATGAATTAGAATGGATCGTACGAATGAATTAGATCGTACGAATGAATTAGAATGGATCGTACGAATGAATTAAAATGGATACATTCGAGAGAATGAATTAGAATAGATCGTAGGAATGAATTAGAATGGATCGTACGAATGAATTAGAATGGATACATTTGTGAGAATGAATTAGAATGGATCGTACGAATGAATTAGAATGCATCGTACGAAAGAATTAGAATGGATATATTCGTGCGAATGAATTAGAATGGATCGTACGAATGAATTAGACTGGATCATACGAATGAATTTGAATAGATACATTTGTGCGAATGAATCTAAATGGATCGTATGAATGAATTACAATGGATCGTACGAATGAATTAGAATGGATCGTACGAATGAATTAGAATTGCTCATACGAATGAATTAGAATGAATCGTATGAATGAATTAGAATGGTTACATTCGTGCGAATGAATTAGAATAGATCGTACGAATGAATTAGAATGGATCGTACGAATAAATTAGAATGGATCGTGGGAATGAATTAGAATAGATCGTACGAATGAATTAGAATGGATCCACCGAATGAGTTAGAATGGATCATACGAATGAATTAGAATGGATTGTACAAATGAATTAGAATGGATTGTGCGAATGAATTAGAATGGATCGTATGAATGAATAAGAATGGATCGTACAAATGAATTAGAATGGATCGTGCGAATGAATTAGCATGAATTGTACGAATGTATTAGAATGGATCGTACGAATGAATTAGAATGAATTAGAATGGATCCATTCTAATTCAATCGTCCGATCCATTCTAATTCATTCGCATGAATGTATCCATTCTAATTTATTCGTACAATCCATTCTATTTCATTCGTACGATCCATTCTTACTCATTCGTATGATCCATTCTAATTCATTCGTATGATCCATTCTAATTCATTCGTACGATCCATTCTAATTCATTCGTACGATCCATTCTAATTCATTCGCACGATCCATTCTAATTCATTCATACGATCCATTCTAATTCATTCCTACAATCCATTCTAATTCATTCGCCCGATCTATTCTAATTCATTCATATGATCCATTCTATTCGAATGGATCATGCGATCCATTCGAATTCATTCGCACGATCCATTCTAATTCATTCATACGATCAATTCTAATTCATTCATACAATGCATTCTAATTCTTTCACACGATCCATTCTAATTAATTCATACGATCCATTCTAATTCAATCGTACAATCCATTCTATTTCTTTTGTACGATCCATTCTTACTCATTCGTATGATCCATTCTAAATCATTCGTACGATCCATTCTAATTCATTTGTACAATCCATTCTAATTCATTCGTACAATCCATTCTATTTCATTCGTACGATCCATTCTTACTCATTCGTATGATCCATTCTAATTCATTCGCACGAATGTATCCATTCTAATTCATTCATACAATCCATTCTAATTCATTCCGTACGATCCATTCTAATTCATTCGTACGATCGTACGAATGAATTAGAATGGATCGTACGAATGAATTAGAATAGATTGTGCGAATGAATTAGAATGGATCGTACGAATGAATTAGAATTGATCGTACGATTAAATTAGAATGGATCATACGAATGAGTAAGAATGGATCGTACGAATGAATTAGAATGGATCGTACGAATGAATTAGAATGGATCATACGAATAAATTAGAATGGATACATTTGTCCGAATGAATTAGAATGGATCATACGAATGAGTAAGAATGGATCGTACAAATGAAATAGAATAGATTGTACGAATGAATTAGAATGGATCCTACGAATGAATTAGAATGGATCATGTGAAAGAATTAGAATGGATTGTATGAATGAATTAGAATGGATCGTATGAATGAATTAGAATGGATCGTGCGAATGAATTCGAATGGATCGTACGAATTCATTCTAATTCATTCATACAATCCATTCTAATTCTTTCACACGATCCATTCTAATTCATTCGTACATTCCATTCTAATTCATTAGCACGATCCATGCTAATTCATTCGTTCGATCAATTCTAATTCATTAGCACGATCCATTCTAATTCATTCGTACGATCCATTCTAATTCATTCGCACGATCCATTCTAATTCATTCATAGGATCCATTCTAATTCATTCATACGATCTATTCTAATTCTTTCGCACGAATGTATCCATTCTAATTCATTCGCACGAATGTATCCATTCTAATTCATTCGTACGATTCATTCTAATTCATTCGTACGATCCATTCGAATTCATTCGCACGATCCATTCTAATTCATTCATATGATCCATTCTAATTCATTCATACAATCCATTCTAATTCTTTCACACGATCCATTCTAATTCTTTTGTACGATCCATTCTAATTCATTCGTACAATCCATTCTATTTCATTCGTACGATCCATTCTTACTCATTCGTATGATCCATTCTAATTCAATTGTATGATCCATTCTAATTCATTCGTTCGATCCATTCTAATTCATTCGTACGATCCATTCTAATTCATTCGCACGATCCATTCTAATTCATTCATACGATCCATTCTAATTCATTCATACGATCCATTCTAATTCATTCCTACAATCCATTCTAATTCATTCACCCGATCCATTCTAATTCATTCATACAATTCATTCTATTCGAATGGATCATGCGATCCATTCGAATTCATTCGCACGATCCATTCTAATTCATTCATACGATCCATTCTAATTCATTCATATAATGCATTCTAATTCTTTCACACGATCCATTCTAATTCATTCGTAGATCCATTCTAATTCATTCGTACAATCCATTCTATTTCATTTGTACGATCCATTCTTACTCATTCGTATGATCCATTCTAATTCATTCGTACGATTGTGGGGGAAAATCTTCGTGCCGACCCGAAGACTCTCGCAGCACCAGTCAATTGAAATTGAAGTTGACGTTGAAGATCGTTGGTCGATCTGTTGATCGAAGTTGAAGTCTTTGATATGTAAACAGAGATGCAATCAGAGAGATTGTTGACACGAGGTGTGATCTCGGAGTTCAGCCGAAGCCTACGTCTCCGTGCTATAGGGAGCAACCCGAATTCACTAACACTTATGCTGGAGTGATCTCGACAGGCCGAGTATCACTGTAAACACTGATCTCTTCGAGACAGAGAAGAAGATCAAAGAGAGGTGGAAGATGGGAAGTTGGAAATCCTAGAGCTCTGGTTTTTAGAACTGAGAATTCGATCTCTTTAGAATCGATCCTTTTACATTCGAAGACTCTGCTATTTATAGGAGTTTCTGGTGGTAAACGGCGGTCTCTGCTGCCGTATCTGGGGATCCTCCAGGTAAGGCTGGTGGGCTCCGCTGCCGTCTCAGGGGGCCCACCAGGCAGGGCCGGTGGGTCCCGCTGTGGTATTCGGGGGCCCACCAGGCAGGGCTGGTGGGTCCCGCTGTAGTCTTCGGGGGCCCACCAGGTAGGGCCGGTGGGTCCCGCTGTGGTACTCGGGGGCCCACCAGGCAGGGCCGGTGGGGCCCGCTATTTGCAGACTTCTTGCCAAAATTTGCACCCACAGTTACCCCCTCCAAGTTAGCTAGAGTACGTTCTGGCTGGCTTGGATTTGGTGCAAAAAACAGCAACATCCTGTCTAAAGAAGGTACAAAAGAGGCTTGCCATGTGTTAGCGCCAAAAAAAGATTTGATCGGTCAAATTTGACCGATCGGTCAATTTTGACCGAACGGTCAATTTCAACCGGTCAAGGATCGAGTGATCGGTCAAAAAACACAGTTTTTTGACCGATTCAGTGGAATTTTGACCGATCGGTTGATTTTGACCGATCGGTCAATTTTGACCGATCGGTCAAATTTGACCGATCGGTCAATTTCAACCGGTCAAGGATCGAGTGATCGGTCAAAAAACATGGTTTTTTGACCGATCTAGTGGAAATTTGACCGATCGGTTGATTTTGACCGATCGGTCAATTTTGACCGATCGGTCAAATTTCCACTGGATCGGTCAAAAAACCATGTTTTTTGACCGATCACTCGATCCTTGACACAATTTTGACCGATCGGTCAAATTTGACCGATCGGTTAAATTTGACCGAACGGTCAATTTCAACCGGTTAAGGATCGAGTGATCGGTCAAAAAACATGGTTTTTTGACCGATCCAGTGGAAATTTGACCGATCGGTTGATTTTGACCGATCGGTCAATTTTGACCGATCGGTCAATTTTGACCGATCGGTTAAAATTTGACCGAACGGTCAATTTCAACCGGTCAAGGATCGAGTGATCGGTCAAAAAACATGGTTTTTTTTTGGCCAGATCTAGTAGAAAATTGACCGATCGGTTGGTTTTGGCCGAACGGTTATGTTTTAACCGTTCGGCTAAAATCAGCCGGTCAGGGTTTGGGTGATCGGCAAAAACCCTCAGTTTTTTGGCCAGATCTAGTAGAAAATCGACCGATCGGTTGATTTTGGCCGAACGGTCATATTTGACCGTTCGGCTAAAATCAGCCGGTCAGGGTTTGGTTGATCGGCAAAAACCCTCAGTTTTTGGCCAGATCTAGTAGAAAATCGACCGATCGGTTGATTTTGGTCGAACGGTCATATTTGACCGTTCGGCTAAAATCAGCCGGTCAGGGTTTTGGTGATCGGCAAAAACCCTCAGTTTTTGGCCAGATCTAGTAGAAAATTGACCGATCGGTTGATTTTGGTCGAACGGTCATATTTGACCGTTCGGCTAAAATCAGCCGGTCAGGGTTTGGGTGATCAGCAAAAACCCTCAGTTTTTGGCCAGATCTAGTAGAAAATCGACCGATCGGTTGATTTTGGTCGAACGGTCATATTTGACCGTTCGGCTAAAATCAGCCGGTCAGGGTTTGGGTGATCAGTAAAAACCCTCAGTTTTTGGCCAGATCTAGTAGAAAATCGACCGATCGGTTGATTTTGGCCGAACGGTCATATTTGACCGTTCGGCAAAAATCAGCCGGTCAGGGTTAGTTTTGAACCTGTACTTTCGAAGAAGTGGTATAGCTTGTTCTTCTCCTTTGATCTTTGGCAGTCTTGAATATTGATGGAGTTTGATTTTTTTTTCTTGCTTTTGCATCTTTGGTCTTTTTTGAATGGTTCTTCTGAACCGGCGGTCCGGTTCACTCGGACCGGTGGTTTGCTTGGACCGTTGGTTTGCTCGGACCGGTGGTCTGACGTTTCGCCTGGTCGCGACTGTTCGCCTGGTTTTGCGCTTGCTACGGATGGATGCCACGTGTACCTACAAAAACACGCAATTTGATATGGTGAAGACACGTGTCTTCTCGATTTGCGCACCTGTTTTACCCTGGGTATATAAGTTTCACTGGCTGTCATTTTTCGCCTCACGCTTCCAAAAAATTTTCAAAGTCCAGATTCTTTGCTCCCGATTTCTTGCTCATTTCCTTTCGATCGGTCAAATGGCATCTTCGGGCAGTTCGAAGAAGGGTGCTGTTCCATCCAAGAGAAAGGGGAAGGAAGTTGTTGAGGAAGCGATTGTTTCGAAGGGCCGTGGCAAAGGCAGGGCCGAATTGATCGAACTTGGTCAACTTGGTAAGAGGCATCAGGGAGTTGGATTTGCTTCAGCCCCATCAAGGCCAGAGCAGATCCCCAAGGCCAAGTTTGTCCTCCGCCCTCAATTTCCTCTATCGGTGGAACCAGAATTTGGGTATAACATAGGGGGCAAACTCACAGATGCGAAGAGGGAGAAACTGCATAAGCTGCTGGCATGTTTTACTGAGGGGAAGTCCCGGCCAGCGCTTCCAGGAATTCTGTCAGCTTTTGGTATTGACAGGCGGACAGTCTTTGTCTCGTGGGCGAGCAAAGAGCAGGTGTTGGGAACTATCGTCACGATCGGCCAGCTCAACTGTGGACTGCGCCTTCCACTGCCTCCTTTCGCTGCGAGGCTATTGAATATTTCTGGTCTCTGTCCCGGGCAGGTGACTGGAAATTCCTGGAGGATCATCTACGCTTTCTGTCGCGTAGAGTCGGACTTCCAGGAGGAGCTGAGGAAATGCTATTCCAGCATTCCCGAAGGTGAAGAAGCTCGGATTGAGTTCGGATATTTCTTTTACCATTACAGATGGGCCTGGAGGAAAGATAGCCCCTTCTATTATCTGACGGGTGTCTCTGCTCTGCGCCCAATCATCGATACCATCGGCTCCGACAAACTGTACACGGACTGGCCGCTGTCGGTGTCGGGTGCCTGGACTCCAATGTCAGTCCCGGAGGTTCCTCGGTACAAGGTGCAGGATGAGACTGACATGTTCTCTGCAGGAGGAGCTCTCGCGTGGCCTCCGGAGCAGGTGGGGTCTCTCGACAATCTTTTCTTGGAGTTGACATGTGGGACCAGATCTTGGAAGCAATTTTCGAATTGCCCAGTCCGGCATGGCAAGGCCAACCTCCTCCACCGATCGAAGCTTCGTTACGAAGACAATGAGGTTATCTACTCCGACTACGAGGAGGACCCTCAATCTGGAAAAATTATTAGAAGACTTCGATTTGAGAAGAAATCTTATGGAGCCAGGCGCAGCTTGCCCTCGAAGGAGAAGCTGGTAATTCCAAAGGGCCCGGCGAAGAAGAAGAGAAAAGTCCCCATCAAGCAGGAGGAGGATGAGGAGGAAAAGAAAAATGAAGATGACGAAGAGGAGGTAGAAAGGGAGGAGGAGGGCGAAGATGAGGAGAATGAGGGCACAGGCAGCGACGGGGAAGACGAAGAAGATGGTGAAGATGAAGATGAAGATGATGAAAATGGGGGTGGTGAGGAAGAAATTCCTCCCACCCCCACTGATGGTGGTCAAGGATATGGGGGTGGTGAGGAAGGAATTCCTCCCACCCCCACTGGTGGTGCCGATGAGGAATCGCAGCCTATCCTCATAAACGAGGATAAGGCTCGCAGGATGGAGGAAGTTCTGGATGCAACGGGCGATGGCCCAAAGGTGATTCCCTCCTACGACTTCGGGGAATTGAAGAAGAACCCCCTGCGCTTCAAGATTAGGATATCGGGGAGTGGTGGGGTTGGAAGCAACCCTACACCCCTTGATATGATACCTCCCGAGATTCCCCGCCTGGAAGGGGCAACCCCAAGTGGGGGTGTGGAGGTTGAACAACCCCCACCACCCTCACGATCTCTGGCTGACGAAGTAGCTGCCATGGTGGCAGGGCTCGACCATTCGAGCGGGCATGAGGACGAAGGGGGAGCTTCACCTCCTCGAGACGTTCCCTCTCCTGCTCATTTGGAGAGAGGAAGTCGGGTTAGTGAAGCCACTCCTCAACCCTTGCCAGAGTCAACCCCCACCAAGGAGAAGTCGACCCCCAAGGGTAAGAGCTCCGGCAGTGGGAAGGGAAAGGCTCCCCAAGTCGAGGCTTCAGGTATCTGTACTAACCTGTTTTGATTGACTGTCTTGTCTTTGAAGTTTGAAAATATACTAACACTTAGAATTGCTGCATGGATTGTAGGTACACCTGCTGGCCCGGCTAAGAAGATAAGGAGTTTGGGTGATGTTGACATCAACCATCCTACTAACACGCTCCGGAAGCTTTGCAATCTTCCTGAAGCTACTTTCGAAGAAGCCTTCGATCGGCTTGAAGTAGTGGTATGTGTATATGCTCGATCAATTATTCGAATTGTGTCTTTGAGATAATTCTAACTCTTTGTCCATCTGCAGACTGGAGCCTGTTTGAGAATTGCAAGCAAGCTCTCCAGGAAGGCAGGAGAACGAGAGGCCACCTCTGAGGTGTCTCGTTTGACAGCCGAATTGAAGGTTGTGAGCAAGGAGAGAGATGAACTGAGAGAGCTCCTGACTTCGAAGAAAACCTCTCTCAAAGCCAAGATTGAGGATCTTCGCAAGGGGAAACTGGAGATCAAGGGGCTGCAGGATCGTTGTGAGGCGCAGAGTCACGAGCTTGAATCCTTGAAGAATCGACTCTCCAAGGTTGAGGACGTGTCCTGCGGTCGCACTATCGAGATCACAGAGCTGAAGGAACAACTTGCTACTCAGCACGCTGCCTTCACTGCCAGAGAGGAGACTTCCAAGAAGGCCCTGGAGCATGCGCTGTCTGAATGCAAGGTTTACAAGGAAACAGCAGAGAAGGCGGCAGAGGCACTCAGGGCACATGTCAGCAGTGTCCGATCTTCGAAAGCTTCGGTTGCGAGTAAGCCTCGTGGCGAATCTGAAGGAGAGAAGTCACGTGCTCCAAGCGTAGCCAAACCCTGATGTATTTCTACCTTTTCTTTGTTGTTCACTTGTAACTCTTGACATGTAGCAGTTTACTCCTGTACTTGATCAATATTTTGATAATAGAGATTTTTGATGTTTGAAATTGAATGTCTTGTGTCAAACTCTTTGAATGCTGTATTCTGGATAATCTTGGAGCGCTTGAAGGTACATACATTTGAATGTAAGGGGCTGAGTCGCAACTTGATCACCCAAACTGTTGAGTAACTTGAAAATTGAAGGTTGTCGTAGCAAAACTTGAAATCGTTAACATTTGCACGTAAAGGGTCGTGTCGCAACACGAGGCCCTAAACTTGTTAAACGACATGATAGCTTGAAATTGAGAGTTGTGCTGTTTCACAACCCGAAACCGTTTAACATTTGCACGTAAAGGGTCGTGTCGCAACACGAAGTCCTAAACTTGTTAAACGACCTGGTAGCTTGAAATTGAGAGTTGTGCTGTTTCACAACCCGAAATCGTTTAACATTTGCACGTAAAGGGTCGTGTCGCAACACGAGGCCCTAAACTTGTTAAACGACCTGGTAGATTGAAATTGAGAGTTGTGCTGTTTCACAACCCGAAACCGTTTAACATTTGCACGTAAAGGGTCGTGTCGCAACACGAGGCCCTAAACTTGTTAAACGACCTGGTAGATTGAAATTGAGAGTTGTGCTGTTTCACAACCCGAAACCGTTTAACATTTGCACGTAAAGGGTTGTGTCGCAACACGAGGCCCTAAACTTGTTAAACGACCTGGTAGCTTGAAGGTTGAGCTGGCTCAACTTGAATTTGCTTGAAGGTTTGAAACTGAATGTTGCACTGTCTCATAACTCAGAATTCGAACGGACAAGTAGACGTTGGAGAGCAATCTTTATTCAGCATAGAATTTACATCATAGATAGAACAAGTTAAGATTCCAAACATTCCAAGCCCGTGGCAGTCGATAGAATCCTTTGCGTCCTCCTGATTTGACTTTGTATAGACCTTCCCAGTTGGGAGCTAGTTTCCAGCTGCTGTGTTCTCTGGCAATACGAATGGTTGCTTGAAAGTTAACCATCTCTAACCCTCAGATCTTTCAATCTCGAGCGAGATATTCACTGTCGATGTTTGACGGAATGATCTTGTCTGCCTTTGACAAATTCTTGGAGATGTCCTACACGTAGCAGATCGTCCAAATGATACCTTAGCCGGTGGCATTGATCGGTAGAATGGCCGTGGCTTTGATGAAAGTCACAGTAGACCGTCTTATCAGAGGTGACTTTGGTATCTGGTTGCAGAGGATTCGTCCATCGGAGGAATTCCTCGTGTTGAATTCGATCGAGGATCTGCTCGATCGGTAAATTCCACTTAGTGAAAGTGGTCTTCTTTGGAGGAGATCGGCGGCCATCATTCCTTGACCGCTTATTTGCAGGTGGAGCTGCTGCCTCTGCATCGTGAGATTGAGTAGTATACTTTGGAGCTTCTCGATCGGCAGGCCTTCACTTCATCTCTCGTCCCTTTCGGGCAACTTGATCATCCTCAACCTCAATTTCCCGTTGGATTCGATCAAACATTAAACCCAGGGAAAGAGGAGGATTGCGAATGAAGTCGTTGTAGATGTGCATGTCGAAACGGAGTGCATTCTGGAAAGCTAACATGATAGCTTCATCATCCAGATGCCTCCCAGAGAGGGCAGCGTGCTCATTGCGGAATCTCCTTGTGAAGCTGCGGAGACTCTCGTCGGAGCCCATCCTTAGCCGATAGAGGGAATCGAGCTTCTTCTCCAGCTTCAAATTAAGTTGATAATGTTGTACAAAGAGATTGGCTAAGACGCTGAACCGAGTAATTGATCCAGCTCGAAGGTTATGGTACCAATCGAGGGATGGCTCATCGAGGCTCCCGGCGAAGGTGCGACATAGCACGTTATTCTCTTCTTCATGTGGCGTAAGAGCTTGCTTGAAGGCCAATATATGGAGCGTTGGATCTCCTCTGATACAATTGAATTTGGGGAGAGTGGGAGTTCTCCATCCCCTCGGAAATGTTGAATCGAATAGGCTTCGATGGAGAGGTCCGGCTGATGAATACCCATCTTTATGACCATGCCTTCGACTTGTATGTGGATCAATGGGCAAGATCGAGAGGTCTTGTTCAGGCTTCTGAGTATCAGCAGGTCGGAGTCGATGACGAAGATCTGATCTGAGTCCTTGTTGAAGTGGAACGGATGGAGAAACTTTACTCTTCGAGGGTACACCTCTTATTTGTTGTCTTCTCGAAATGTTGGGTTTTGAAGGGGCTCTCTTGTCGCAATTGTGACCGGAAGAGGATTGGAAGGACTCATCATCGAGACGATCCCAAACACTTTGCTTCCATGGGGGAGCAAAGGGAGTTGGATCACGATGAATCCTCTCGAGGGCAGCAATGCCCATTGACCTCCGTTGCTCGGAATGGGTAGATTGTCGTGGCGGATCGATCCTCTCATTAGTCGAGGGGATAGAAAGAACAATTCCAGCCTCTGAGGCTGCCTTCTTGAGAACATCCCTCTCAGCAGTGAGGGTGGCATTCTGTTTTGCCAATTGAAGCAATTGGAAGTCGATTGCCGAGATTTGGTAGGTTGATGGAGGGTCTTCAGCTGGAGCTGGTGTTGTTTGTCCAATCGACTGTCGCGCGGGGTGGGCGATAGGTCGATCGACAGATCTGCCGCTCCCTGAACGAACCCCCATCTCGGGGACAGCAAGGGGCTGTCTGAAGTTGAGCCTTTGACTCATTGAACGAGTCTCAGGACGAGGTTGTTGTTGAGTGTTACTTCCTTCTGGTTGACCTTGATGTTTCGTCCTCGCCATTCAGAGAGCGAAAGGTGCAACGAGAGTGCCGTTCAGTTGTCTGATCAACCGAGAGAGCGAGGAAGTTTGACTATCAAGATCAGTTGTAGGTTCAACCGATCAAGTAGTAACGGAGAGTTGGACTTTTTGATCGGATCCCACAGACGGCGCCAAACTGTGGGGGAAAATCTTCGTGCCGACCCGAAGACTCTCGCAGCACCAGTCAATTGAAATTGAAGTTGACGTTGAAGATCGTTGGTCGATCTGTTGATCGAAGTTGAAGTCTTTGATATGTAAACAGAGATGCAATCAGAGAGATTGTTGACACGAGGTGTGATCTCGGAGTTCAGCCGAAGCCAACGTCTCCGTGCTATACAATCCATTCTAATTCTTTCACACGATCCATTCTAATTCATTCGTACGATCCATTCTAATTCATTCGTACAATCCATTCTATTTCATTCGTACGATCCATTCTTACTCATTCGAATGATCCATTCTAATTCATTCGTACGATCCATTCTAATTCATTCGTACGATCCATTCTAATTCATTCGCACGCATCCATTCTAATTCATTCATAGGATCCATTCTAATTCATTCCTACAATCCATTCTAATTCATTCGCCCGATCAATTCTAATTCATTCATACGATCCATTCTATTCGAATGGATCATGCGATCCATTCGAATTCATTCGCACGATCCATTCTAATTCATTCATACAATCCATTCTAATTCATTCATACAAAGCATTCTAATTCTTTCACACGATCCATTCTAATTCATTCGTACGACCCATTCTAATTCATTCGTACAATCCATTCTATTTCATTTGTACGATCCATTCTTACTCATTCGTATGATCCATTCTAATTCATTCGTATGATCCATTCTAATTCATTTGTACGATCCATTCTAATTCATTCGTACAATCCATTCTATTTCATTCGTACGATCCATTCTTACACATTCGTATGATCCATTCTAATTCATTCGCACGAATGTATCCATTCTAATTCATTCATACAATCCATTCTAATTCATTCCGTACGATCCATTCTAATTCATTCGTACGATCGTACGAATGAATTTGAATGGATCGTACGAATGAATTAGAATAGATTGTGCGAATGAATTAGAATGGATCGTACGAATGAATTAGAATGGATCATACGAATGAATTAGAATGGATCATACGAATGAGTAAGAATGGATTGTACGAATGAATTAGAATGGATCGTACGAATGAATTAGAATGGATCGTACAATTAAATTAGAATGGATACATTCGTCCGAATGAATTAGAATGGATCATACGAATGAGTAAGAATGGATAGTACGAATAAAATAGAATAGATTGTACGAATGAATTAGAATTGATCCTACGAATGAATTAGAATGGATCGTGTGAAAGAATTAGAATGGATTGTATGAATGAATTAGAATAGATCGTACGAATGAATTAGAATTGATCGTACGAATGAAATAGAATGGATTGTACGAATGATTTAGAATGGATCGTACGAATGAATTAGAATGGATCGTACGAATGATTTAGAATGGATCGTACGAATGATTTGGAATGGATACATTTGTGCGAATGAATTAGAATGGATCATACGAATGAGTAAGAATGGATCGTACGAATGAAATAGAATGGATTGTACGAATGAATTAGAATGGATTCGTACGAATGAATTAGAATGGATACATTCGTGCGAATGAATTAGAATGGATCGTACCAATGAGTAAGAATGGATCGTACGAATGAAATAGAATGGATTGTGCGAATGAATCGTACGAATGAATTAGAATGGATCGTGTGAAAGATTTAGAATGGATTGTATGAATGAATTAGAATAGATCATATGAATGAATTAGAATGGATCGTACGAATGAATTAGATTGGATCGTACGAATGAATTAGAATGGATCGTACGAATGAATTAGAATGGATACATTCGTGCGAATGAATTAGAATGGATACATTCGTGCGAAAGAATTAGAATAGATCGTATGAATGAATTAGAATGGATCCTATGAATGAATTAGAATGGATCGTGCGAATGAATTAGAATGGATCGTACGAATGAATTAGAATGGATCGTGCTAATGAATTAGAATTGATCGAACGAATGAATTTGCATGGATCGTGCGAATGAATTAGAATGGATCGTGTGAAAGAATTAGAATGGATTGTATGAATGAGTTAGAATGGATCGTACGAATGAATTAGAATGGATCGTACGAATAAATTAGAATGGATACATTCGTCCGAATAAATTAGAATGGATCATACGAATGAGTAAGAATGGATCATACGAATGAGTAAGAATGGATCGTACGAATTAGAATTGATTTGAATGGATCGTGTGAAAGAATTAGAATGGATTGTATGAATGAATTAGAATGAATTCGTACGATCCATTCGAATTCATTCGCACGATCCATTCTAATTCATTCATACGATCCATTCTAATTCATTCATACAATCCATTCTAATTCTTTCACACGATCCATTCTAATTCATTCGTAGGATCCATTCTAATTCATTCGCACAATCCATTCTAATTCATTCGTACAATCCATTCTAATTCATTCGTATGATCCATTCTAACTCATTCGGTGGATCCATTCTAATTCCATGAATTAGAATGGATCATACGATTGAATTAGAATGGATCGTACGAATTAATTAGAATGGATCATACGAAGGAATTAGAATGGATCGTACGAATGAATTAGAATGGATCGTACGATTGAATTAGAATGGATCATACGAATGAGTAAGAATGGATCGTATGAATGAATTAGATTGGATCGTACGATCCATTCTAATTCACTAGCATGGATCGTGCTAATGAATTAGAATGGAATATACGAATTAATTAGAATGGATCGTGGAATGGATCGTACGAATGAATTAGAATGAATTAGAATGGATCGTACGAATGAATTAGAATAGATCATAGGAATGAATTAGAATGGATCGTGCAAATGAATTAGAATGGATACATTCGTGCGAATAAATTAGAATGGATTGTATGAATGAATTAGAATGGATCGTACGAATGAATTAGAATGGATCGTACGAATGAATTAGAATAGATTGCGCGAATGAATTAGAATGGATCGTGCGAATGAAATAGAATGGATACAAATGAATTAGAATGGATCGTAGAATGGATCGTACGAATGAATTAGAATGAATTAGAATGGATCGTATGAATGAATTAGAATGGATCGTACGAATGAATTAGAATTGATCGTACGAATGAAATAGAATGGATCGTGTGAAAGAATTAGAATGGATTGTATGAATGAATTAGAATGGATCGTATGAATGGATCGTACGAATGGAATGGATACATTCGTGCGAATGAATTAGAATGGATCGTACGAATGAATTAGAATGGATGATACGAATGAGTAAGAATGGATCGTACGAATGAATTAGAATGGATCGTACAAATGAATTAGAATGGATCGTACGAATAAATTAGAATGGATACATTCGTCCGAATGAATTAGAATGGATCATACGAATGCATTCTAATTCCTTCGTACGATCCATTCTAATTCCTTCGTACGATCCATTCTATTTCATAAGTATGATCCATTCTAATTCCTTCGTACGATCCATTCTAATTCCTTCGTATCCATTCTTATTCACTCATACGATCCATTCTAATCCATTCGTACGATCCATTCTAATTCATTCGCATGAATGTAACCATTCTAATTCATTCATTTGATCCATTCTAATTCATTCGTACGATCCATTGTAATTCATTCATACAATCCATTTAGATTCATTCGCACAAATGTATCCATTCAAATTCATTCGTACGATCCAGTCTAATTCATTCGTACGATCCATTCTAATTCATTCGTACAATCCATTCTAATTCATTCGTACGATCCATTCTAATTCATTCGCACGAATGTATCCAATCTAATTCATTCGTACAATCCATTCTATTTCATTCGTACGATCCATTCTTACTCATTCGTATGATCCATTCTAATTCATTCGTATGATCTATTCTATTTCATTCGTACGATCCATTCTAATTCATTTGTACGATCCATTCTAATTCATTTGCACGATCCATTCTAATTCATTCATACGATCCATTCTAATTCATTCATACGATCCATTCTAATTCATTCCTACAATCCATTCTAATTCATTCGCCCGATCCATTCTAATTCATTCATATGATCTATTCTATTCGAATGGATCATGCGATCCATTCGAATTCATTGGCACGATCCATTCTAATTCATTCATACGATCCATTCTAATTCATTCACACGATCCATTCTAATTCATTAGCATGGATCGTGCTAATGAATTAGAATGGAATATACGAATGAATTAGAATTAATGGATCGTAGAATGGATCGTACGAATGAATTAGAATGAATCGTACGAATGAATTAGAATAGATCATAGGAATGAATTAGAATGGATCGTGCAAATGAATTAGAATGGATACATTCGTGCGAATAAATTAGAATGGATTGTATGAATGAAGTAGAATGAATTAGAATGGATCGTACGAATGGATTAGAATGGATCGTACGAATGGATTAGAATGGATACATTCGAGCGAATGAATTAGAATGGAATGAATTAGAATGGATCGTACCAATGAGTAAGAATGGATCGTACGAATGAAATAGAATAGATTGTACGAATGAATTAGAATGGATCCTACGAATGAATTAGAATGGATCGTGTGAAAGAATTAGAATGGATTGTATGAATGAATTAGAATGGATTAGAATGGATCGTACGAATGAGTAAGAATGGATCGTACGAATGAAATAGAATGGATTGTGCGAATGAATTAGAATGGATCGTAGAATGGATCAGAATAGATCGTGTGAAAGAATTAGAATGGATTGTATGAATGAATTAGAATGAATTCTTACGATCCATTCGAATACATTCATACGATCCATTCTAATTCATTCATACAATCCTTTCTAATTCTTTCACACGATCCATTCTAATTCATTCGTACGTTCCTTTCTAATTCATTAGCACGATCCATGCTAATTCATTCGTTCGATCAATTCTAATTCATTAGCACGATCCATTCTAATTCATTCGCACGATCCATTCTAATTCATTCATAGGATCCATTCTGATTCATTCATACGATCT
The DNA here is from genome assembly GCA_947650365.1 of Chamaelirium japonicum. Classification (NCBI taxonomy): domain Eukaryota; kingdom Viridiplantae; phylum Streptophyta; class Magnoliopsida; order Liliales; family Melanthiaceae; genus Chamaelirium; species Chamaelirium japonicum. Next base: position 76,425,328 of record OX393550.1, on the reverse strand, counting down.
ATTCTAATTCTTTCGCACGAATGTATCCATTCTAATTCATTCGCACGAATGTATCCATTCTAATTCATTCGTACGATCCATTCTAAATCATTCGTACAATCCATTCTATTTCATTCGTACGATCCATTCTAATTCATTCGCACGAATGTATCCATTCTAATTCATTCGCACGATCCATTCTAATTCATTCGTACGATCCATTCTAATTCATTCGTACGATCCATTCTAATTCATTCGCACGTATGTATCCATTCTAGTTCATTCGTACGATCCATTCTAATTCATTCGTACGATCCATTCTAATTCATTCGCACGATCCATTCTAATTCATTTGTACGATCAATTCTAATTCATTCGCACGAATGTATCCACTCTAATTCATTCATACGATCCATTCTAATTCATTCGTACGATCCATTCTAATTCACTCATACGATCCATTCTAATATATTCATACGATCCATTCTAATTCATTTGCACGAATATATCCATTCTAATTCATTCGTCCGATCCATTCTAATTCATTCGCACGAATGTATCCATTCTAATTCATTCATACGATCCATTCTAATTCATTCGTAAGATCAATTCTAATTCATTCGTACGATCCATTATAATTCGTTCGTACGATCCATTCTAATTCATTCGCACGAATGTATCCATTCTAGTTCATTCGTACGATCCATTCTAATTCATTCGTACGATCCATTCTAATTCATTCGCACGATCCATTCTAATTCATTCGTACGATCCATTCTAATTCATTCATACGATCCATTCTAATTCATTCGTACGATCCATTCTAATTCATTCGCACAAATGTATCCATTCTAATTCATTCGTACGATCCATTCTAATTCATTCGCACGATCCATTCTAATTCATTCGTACGATCCTTTCTAATTCTTTCACACGATCCATTCTAATTCATTCGTACAATCCATTCTAATTCATTCGCACGATCCATTCTAATTCATTCGTACGATCCATTCTAATTCATTCATACGATCCATTCTAATTCATTCGTACGATCCATTCTAATTCATTCGCACAAATGTATCCATTCTAATTCATTCGTACGATCCATTATGATTCATTCGCACGATCCATTCTAATTCATTCGTACGATCCATTCTAATTCATTCGCACGATCTGTTCTTATTCATTCGCACAATCCATTCTAATTCATTCGCACGAACGTATCCATTCTATTTCATTCGTACGATCCATTCTAATTCATTCGTACGATCCATTCTAATTCATTTGTATGATCCATTCTAATTAATTCGTATGATCCATTCTAATTCATTCGTACGATCCATTCTAATTCATTCATACAATCCATTCTAATTCTAATTCATTCGTCCGATCCATTCCAATTCATTCGCACAAATGTATCCAATCTAATTCATTCATACGATCCATTCTTACTTATTCGTATGATCCATTCTAATTCATTCGTACGATCCATTCTAATTCATTCGTATGATCCATTCTAACTCATTCGGAGGATCCATTCTAATTCATTCGTACGATCCATTCTAATTCATTCCCACGATCCATTCTAATTTATTCGTATGATCCATTCTAATTCATTCATTCGATCCATTCTAATTAATTCGTAAGATCCATTCTAATTCATTCGTACGATCCATTCTAATTCATTCATACGATCCATTCTAATTCATTCGCACGAATGTATCCATTCTAGTTCATTCGTACGATCCATTCTAATTCATTCGTACGATCCATTCTAATTCATTCGCACGATCCATTCTAATTCATTCGTACAATCTATTCTATTTCATTTATCCATTCTAATTCATTCGTACAATCCATTCTAATTCATTCGTATGATCCATTCTAACTCATTCGGTGGATCCATTCTAATTCATTCGTACGATCCATTCTAATTTATTCCCACGATCCATTCTAATTTATTCGTACGATCCATTCTAATTCATTCGTACGATCTATTCTAATTCATTCGCACGAATGTAACCATTCTAATTCATTCATACGATTCATTCTAATTCATTCGTATGAGCTATTCTAATTCATTCGTACGATCCATTCTAATTCATTCGTACGATCCATTGTAATTCATTCATACAATCCATTTAGATTCATTCGCACAAATGTATCCATTCAAATTCATTCGTACGATCCAGTCTAATTCATTCGTACGATCCATTCTAATTCCTTTGTACGATCCATTCTAATTCATTCGTACGATCTATTCTAATTCATTCGTACGATCCATTCTAATTCATTCGTACGATCCATTCTAATTCCTTCGTACGATCCATTCTAATTCATTCGTACGATCCATTCTAATTCATTCGTACAATCTATTCTAATTTATTCGTACGAATGGATACATTCGTGTGAATGAATTAGAATAGATCGTACGATTGAGTAAGAATGGATCGTACGAATAAAATAGAATGGATTGCACGAATGAATTAGAATGGATCGTACGAATAAATTAGAATGGATCGTGTGAAAGAATTAGAATGGATTGTATGAATGAATTAGAATGGATCGTACGAATGAATTAGAATGGATCGTACGAATGAATTAGAATGGATCGTACGAATGAATTAGAATTGATCGTACGAACGAAATAGAATGGATCATACGAATGAGTAAGAATGGATCGCATGAATGAATTAGATTGGATACATTTGTGCGAATGAATTAGAATGGATCGTACGAATGAAATAGAATGGATCGTACGAATGAATTAGAATGGATCGTACGAATGAATTAGAATGGATCGTGCGAATGAATTAGAATGGATTGTACGAATGAATTAGACTCGATCGTGTGAAAGAATTCGAATGGATCGTACGAATGAATTAGAATGGATCGTGCGAATGAATTACAATGGATCGTATGAATGAATTAGAATAGATTTTGTGAATGAATTAGAACTGATCGTACGAATGAACTAGAATGGATCATATGAATGAATTAGAATGGATACATTCGTGCGAATGAATTAGAATGGATCGTGCGAATCCATTAGACTGGATTATGCGAATGAACAAGAATAGATCATACGAATGAATTAGAATGGATCGTACGAATTAATTAGAATGAATACATTCGTGCGAATGAATTAGAATGGATCGTACGAATGAATTAGAATGGATCGTACGAATGAATTAGAATGGATCATACGAATGAATTAGAATGGATCATACGAATGAATTAGAATGGATCGTACGAATGAACTAGAATGGATCGTACGAATAAAATAGAATAGATTGTACGAATGAATTAGAATGGATTCGTACGAATGAATTAGAATGGATACATTCGTGCGAATAAATTAGAATGGATCGGACGAATGAATTAGAATGGATCGTACGAATGAATTAGAATGGATCAAATGAATGAATTAGAATGGATCGTACGAATGAATTAGAATGCATCGTACGAAAGAATTAGAATGGATATATTCGTGCGAATGAATTAGAATGGATCGTACGAATGAATTAGACTGGATCGTACGAATGAATTTGAATGGATACATTTGTGCGAATGAATCTAAATGGATTGTATGAATGAATTACAATGGATCGTACGAATGAATTAGAATGGATCGTACGAATGAATTAGAATAGCTTATACAAATGAGTTAGAATGAATCATATGAATGAATTAGAATGGTTACATTCGTGCGAATGAATTAGAATAGATCGTACGAATGAATTAGAATGGATCGTACGGATAAATTAGAATGGATCGGGGGAATGAATTAGAATGGATCGTACGAATGAATTATAATGGATCCACCAAATGAGTTAGAATGGATCATACGAATGAATTAGAATGGATTGTATGAATGAATTAGAATGGATTGTGCGAATGAATTAGAATGGATCGTATGAATGAATAGGAATGGATCGTACGAATGAATTAGAATGGATCGTGCGAATGAATTAGCAGGAATCGTACGAATGTATTAGAATGGATCATACAAATGAATTAGAATGAATCGTACGATCCATTCTAATTCATTCGTACGATCCATTCTAATTCATTCGCACGAATGTATCCATTCTAGTTCATTCGTACGATCCATTTTAGTTCATTCGTATGATCCATTCTAATTCATTCGTACGATCCATTCTAATTCATTCGTATGACCATTCTAATTAATTCGTATGATCCATTCTAATTCATTCGCACGAATGTATCCATTCTAATTAATTCATATGATCCATTCTAATTCATTCGTATGATCCATTCTTATTCATTCGCACGATCCAGTCTAATGGATTCGCACGATCCATTCTAATTCATTCGCACGAATATATCCATTCTAATTCATTCGATCGTGTGAATGAATTAGAATGGTTACATTCATGCGAATGAATTAGAATGGATCGTACAAATGGATTAGAATGGATCGTACGAATGGATTAGAATGGATACATTCGTGCGAATGAATTAGAATGGATTGTATGAATGAATTAGAATGGATCGTACGATCCATTCGAATTCATTCGTACGATCCATTCTAATTCATTCGTACGATCCATTCTAATTCATTCGTACGAATATCTCCATTCTAATTCATTTGCACGATCCATTCTAATTCATTCCTATGATCTATTCTAATTCATTCGTACGATCCATTGTAATTCATTCGCTCGAATGTATCCATTCTAATTCATTCGTACGATCCATTCTAATTCGTTCATATGATCCATTCTAATTCGTTCGTACGATCCATTCTAATTCGTTCGTACGATCCATTCTAATTCATTCGTACGATCCATTCTAATTCATTCGTACGATCCATTCTAATTCCTTCGTACGATCCATTCTAATTCATTCGTACGATCCATTCTAATTCATTCGCGCAATCTATTCTAATTCATTCGTACGATCCATTCTAATTCATTCGTACGATCCATTCTAATTCATTATACAATCCATTCTAATTTATTTGCACGAATGTATCCATTCTAATTCATTCGTACTATCCATTCTAATTCATTCGCACAATCTATTCTAATTCATTCATACGATCCATTCTAATTCATTCGCACGAATGTATCCATTCTAATTCATTCATACGATCCATTCAACTTCATTCGTACTATCCGTTCTAATTCACTCATACGATTCATTCTAATTCATTCATACGATCCATTCTAATTCATTTGCACGAATATATCTATTCTAATTCATTCGTACGATCCATTCTAATTCCTTCGTACGATCCATTCTAATTCCTTCGTACGATCCATTCTATTTCATTCGTGTGATCCATTCTAATTCTTTCGTATGATCCATTCTAATTCCTTCGTATCCATTCTAATTCACTCATACGATCCATTCTAATTCATTCGTACGATCCATTCTAATTCATTCATACAATCCATTCTAATTCATTCGCACGAATGTATCCATTCTAATTCATTCGTACGATCAGTTCTAATTCATTCACAAAATCTATTCTAATTCATTCATACAATACATTCTAATTCATTCACATGAATGTATCCATTCTAATTCATTCATACGATCCATTCTAATTCATTCGTACGATCCATTCTAATTCACTCATACGATCCATTCTAATACATTCATACGATCCATTCTACTTCATTTGCACGAATATATCCATTCTAATTCATTCGTACGATTCATTCTAATTCCTTCGTACGATCCATTCTAATTCATTCGTACGATCTATTCTAATTCATTCGTACGATCCATTCTAATTCATTCGTACGATCCATTCTAATTCCTTCGTACGATCCATTCTAATTCATTCGTACGATCCATTCTAATTCATTCATACAATCCATTCTAATTCTTTCACACGATCCATTCTAATTCATTCGTACGATCCATTCTAATTCATTCGTGCAATCCATTCTATATCATTCGTACGATCCATTCTTACTCATTCGTACGATCCATTGTAATTCATTCACACGAATGTATCCATTCGTACGAATGAATTAGAATGGATCGTACGAATGAATTAGAATGGATCGTACGAATGAATTAGAATAGATCGTACGAATGAATTAGAATGGATCGTACGAAGGAATTAGAATGGATCGTACGAATGAATTAGAATGGATATATTCGTGCAAATGAATTAGAATGGATCGTATTAATGTATTAGAATGGATCGTATGAGTGAATTAGAATGGATAGTACGAATGAATTAGAATGGATTGTATGAATGAATTAGAATGGATCGTACGAATGAATTAGAATGGGTCATACGAATTAATTAGAATGGATCATACGAATGAATTAGAATGTATCGTACGAATGAATTAGAATGGATCGTACGAATGAATTAGAATGGATACATTCCTGCGAATGAATTAGAATGGATTGTGCGAATGAATAAGAACAGATCGTGCGAATGAATTAGAATGGATCGTACGAATGAATTAGAATGGATCGTGCGAATGAATTAGAATGGATCGTACGAATGAATTAGAATGGATACATTTGTGCGAATGAATTAGAATGGATCGTACGAATGAATTAGAATGGATCGTACGAAAGAATTAGAATTGATCGTGCGAATGAATTAGAATGGATCGTACGAATGAATTAAAATGGATCGTGTGCAAGAATTAGAATGGATCGTACGAATGAATTAGAATGGATCGTACGGATGAATTAGAATGGATCTTACGAATGAATGAGAATGGATACATTTGTGCGAATGAATTAGAATGGATCATACGAATGAATTAGAATGGATCATATGAATGAATTAGAATGGATCGTACGAATGAATTAGAATGGATCGTGCGAATGAATTAGAATGGATCGTACGAATGAATTAGAATGGATCGTACGAATGAACTAGAATGGATACATTCGTGCGAATGAATTAGAATGGATCGTACGAATGAATTAGAATGGATCGTACGAATGAATTAGAATGCATCCTACGAATGAATTAGAATGGATCGTACGAATGAATTAGAATAGATCGTACGAATAAATTAGAATGGATACATTCGTGCGAATGAATTAGAATGGATCGTACGAATGAATTAGAATGGATCGTACGCATGAATTAGAATGGATCGTACGAATAAATTAGAATGGATACATTCGTCCGAATGAATTAGAATGGATCATACGAATGAGTAAGAATGGATCGTACGAATGAAATAGAATAGATTGTACGAATGAATTAGAATGGATCCTACGAATGAATTAGAATGGATCGTGTGAAAGAATTAGAATGGATTGTATGAATGAATTAGAATGGATTGTATGAATGAATTAGAATGCATCGTGCGAATGAATTCGAATGGATCGTACGAATTCATTCTAATTCATTCATACAATCCATTCTAATTCTTTCACACGATCCATTCTAATTCATTCGTACGTTCCATTCTAATTCATTTGCACGATCCATGCTAATTCATTCGTTCGATCAATTCTAATTCATTAGCACGATCCATTCTAATTCATTCGTACGATCCATTCTAATTCATTCGCACGATCCATTCTAATTCATTCATAGGATCCATTCTAATTCATTCATACGATCTATTCTAATTCTTTCGCACGAATGTATCCATTCTAATTCATTCGCACGAATGTATCCATTCTAATTCATTCATACGATCCATTCTAATTCATTCGTACGATCCATTCTAATTCATTCGTACGATCCATTTTAATTCATTCATACGATCTATTCTAATTCATTCATACAATCCATTCTAATTCTTTCACACGATCCATTTTAATTCATTCGTACGATCCATTCTAATTCATTCGCACAATCCATTCTATTTCATTCGTACGATCTATTCTTACTCATTCATATGATACATTCTAATTCATTCGCACGAATGTATCCATAATGGATTATATGAATGAGTAAGAATGGATCGTACGAATGAAATAGAATGGATTGTGTGAATGATGTAGAATGGACCGTACGAATGAATTAGACGTACGAATGAATTATAATGGATACATTCGTGCGAATAAATTAGAATGGATCATACGAATGAGTAAGAATGGATCGTCATTCTAATTCATTCGTATGATCCATTCTAATTCATTTGTATCCATTCTATTTCATTCGCACGATCCATTCTAATTCATTCGCGCAATCTATTCTAATTCATTCGTACGATCCATTCTAATTCATTCGTACGATCCATTCTAATTCATTCATATAATCCATTCTAATTTATTTGCACGAATGTATCCATTCTAATTCAATCGTACGATCCATTCTAATTCATTCGCACAATCTATTCTAATTCATTCATACGATCCATTCTAATTCATTCGCACGAATGTATCCATTCTAATTCATTCATACGATCCATTCTACTTCATTCGTACTATCCGTTCTAATTCACTCATACGATCCATTCTAATTCATTCATACGATCCATTCTAATTCATTTGCACGAATATATCCATTCTAATTCATTCGTACGATCCATTCTAATTCCTTCGTACGATCCATTATAATTCCTTCGTACGATCCATTCTATTTCATTCGTATGATCCATTCTAATTCCTTCGTACAATCCATTCTAATTTCTTCGTATCCATTCTAATTCACTCATACGATCCATTCTAATTCATTCGTATGATCCATTCTAATTCATTCATACAATTCATTCTAATTGATTCGCACGAATGTATCCATTCTAATCCATTCGTACGATCCATTCTAATCCATTCGTACGATCCATTCTAATTCATTCGCATGAATGTAACCATTCTAATTCATTCATTTGATCCATTCTAATTCATTCGTACGATCCATTCTAATTCATTCGTCCGATCCATTCTAATTCATTTGTACGATCCATTTTAATTCATTCGTACGATCCATTCTAATTCATTCGTAAGATCCATTCTAATTCATTCGTACGATCGATTCTAATTCATTCGCACTATCCATTCTAATTTATTCGTATTATCCATTCTAATTCATTCGTACGATCCATTCTAATTCATTCGTATGATCCATTTTAATTAATTCGTATGATCCATTCTAATTCATTCGTACGATCCATTCTAATTCATTCATACAATCCATTCTAATTCATTTGCACGATCCATTCCATTCTAATTCATTCGTACGATCCATTCTAATTCATTCGCACGATCCATTCTAATTCATTCGTACGATCCATTCTAATTCTTTCACAAGATCCATTCTAATTCGTTCGTACGATCCATTCTAATTCATTCGCACGATCCATTCTAATTCATTCGTACGATCCATTCTAATTCATTCATACGATCCATTCTAATTCATTCGTACGATCCATTCTAATTCATTCACACAAATGTATCCATTCTAATTCATTCGTACGATCCATTCTGATTCATTCGCACGATCCATTCTAATTCATTCGTACGATCCATTCTAATTCATTCGCACGATCTGTTCTTATTCATTCCACAATCCATTCTAATTCATTCGCACGAATGTATCCATTCTAATTCATTCGTACGATCCATTCTAATTCATTCGTACGATCCATTCTAATTCATTCGTATGATCCATTCTAATTAATTCGTATGATCCATTCTAATTCATTCGTACGATCCATTCTAATTCATTCATACATTCCATTCTAATTCTAATTCATTCGTCCGATCCATTCCAATTCATTCGCACAAATGTATCCAATCTAATTCATTCATACGATCCATTCTTACTCATTCGTATGATCCATTCAAATTCATTCGTACGATCCATTCTAATTCATTCGTATAATCCATTCTAACTCATTCGGTGGATCCATTCTAATTCATTCGTACGATCCATTCTAATTCATTCCCACGATCCATTCTAATTTATTCGTATGATCCATTCTAATTCATTTATACGATCCATTCTAATTAATTCGTAAGATCCATTCTAATTCATTCGTACGATCCATTCTGATTCATTCGTACGATCCATTCTAATTCATTCGCACGAATATATCCATTCTAGTTCATTCGTACGATCCATTCTAATTCATTCGTACGATCCATTCTAATTCATTCGCACGATCTATTCTAATTCATTCGTACAATCCATTTTATTTCATTTATCCATTCTAATTCATTCGTACAATCCATTCTAATTCATTCGTATGATCCATTCTAACTCATTCGGTGGATCCATTCTAATTCATTCCTACGATCCATTCTAATTCATTCCCACGATCCATTCTAATTTATTCGTACGATCCATTCTAATTCATTCGTAGGATCTATTCTAATTCATTCGCACGAATGTAACCATTCTAATTCATTCATACGATTCATTCTAATTCATTCGTATGAGCTATTCTAATTCATTCGTACGATCCATTCTAATTCATTCGTACGATCCATTGTAATTCATTCATACAATCCATTTAGATTCATTCGCACAAATGTATCCATTCAAATTCATTCGTACGATCCAGTCTAATTCATTCGTACGATCCATTCTAATTCCTTCGTACGATCCATTCTAATTCATTCGTACGATCTATTCTAATTCATTCGTACGATCCATTCTAATTCATTCGTACGATCCATTCTAATTCCTTCGTACGATCCATTCTAATTCATTCGTACGATCCATTCTAATTCATTCGTACAATCTATTCTAATTCATTCGTACGAATGGATACATTCGTGTGAATGAATTAGAATGGATCGTACGAATGAGTAAGAATGGATCGTACGAATGAAATAGAATGGATTGCACGAATGAATTAGAATGGATCGTACGAATGAATTAGAATGGATCGTGTGAAAGAATTAGAATGGATTGTATGAATGAATTAGAATGGATCGTACGAATGAATTAGAATGGATCGTACGAAGGAATTAGAATGGATCGTATGAATGAATTAGAATGGATTGTACGAATGAATTAGAATTGATCGTACGAACGAAATAGAATGGATCATACGAATGAGTAAGAATGGATCGTATGAGTGAATTAGATTGGATACATTTGTGCGAATGAATTAGAATGGATCGTACGAATGAATTAGATTGGATCGTACGAATGAATTAGAATGGATCGTGCGAATGAATTAGAATGGATTGTACGAATGAATTAGAATGGATCGTGTGAAAGAATTAGAATGGATCGTATGCATGAATTAGAATGGATCGTGCGAATGAATTAGAATGGATCGTATGAATGAATTAGAATAGATTTTGTGAATGAATTAGAACTGATCGTATGAATGAACTAGAATGGATCGTATGAATGAATTAGAAAGGATACATTCGTGCGAATGAATTAGAATGGATCGTGCGAATCCATTAGACTGGATTATGCGAATGAACTAGAATGGATCATACGAATGAATTAGAATGGATCGTACGAATTAATTAGAATGAATACATTCATGCGAATGAATTAGAATGCATCGTACGAATGAACTAGAATGGATCGTACGAATGAATTAGAATGGATCATACGAATTAATTAGAATGGATCATACGAATGAATTAGAATGGATCATACGAATGAATTAGAATGGATCGTACGAATGAACTAGAATGGATCGTATGAATAAAATAGATCGTACGAATGTATCCATTCTAATTCCTTCCTACGATCCATTCTAATTCATTCGTACGATCCATTCTAATTCATTCATACAATCCATTCTAATTCTTTCACACGATCCATTCTAATTCATTCGTACGATCCATTCTAAATCATTCGTGCAATCCATTCTATTTCATTCGTACGATCAATTCTAATTCATTCATAGGATCTATTCTAATTCATTCATACGATCTATTCTAATTCTTTCGCACGAATATATCCATTCTAATTCATTCGCACGAATGTATCCATTCTAATTCATTCGTACGATCCATTCTAATTCTTTCACACGATCTATTCTAATTCATTCGTAGGATCCATTCTAATTCATTCGTACAATGAGTAAGAATGGATCGTACGAATGAAATAGAATGGATTGTACGAATGATTTAGAATGGATACATTCGTGCGAATGAATTACAATGGATTATGCGAATGAATTAGAATGGATCGTACGAATGAATTAGAATTGATCGTGTGAAAGAATTAGAATGGATTGTATGAATGAATTAGAATAGATAGTATGAATGAATTAGAATGAATAGTATGAGTGAATTAGAATGGATACGAAGGAATTAGAATGGATCGTACGAAGGAATTAGAATGGATCATACGAATGAATTAGAATGGATCGTGCTAATGAATTAGAATAGATACATTCGTGCGAATGAATTAGAATGGATTGTATGAATGAATTAGAATGGACCATACGAATGAATTAGAATGGATCGTGCGAATGAATTAGAATGGATATATTCGTGCTAATGAATTAGAATGGATCGTGCGAATGAATTAGAATGGATCGTATGAATGAATTAGAATGGATACATTCGTGCGAATGAATTAGAATGGATCGTATGAATGAATTAGAATAGATCGTGCTAATGAATTAGAATTAGAATGGATATATTCGTGCAAATGAATTAGAATGGATCGTACGAATGAATTAGAATGGATCATACGAATTAATTAGAATGGATCATACGAATGAATTAGAATGGATCGTACGAATGAATTAGAATGGATCGTACGAATGAATTAGAATGGATCGTGCGAATGATTTAGAATGGATTATACAAATGAATTAGAATGGATACATTCGTACGAATGAATTAGAATGGATCGTACGAATGAATTAGAATGGATCGTACGAATGAACTAGAATGGATACATTCGTGCGAATGAATTAGAATGGATCGTACGAATGAATTCGAATGGATCGTACGAATGAATTAGAATGGATCTTACGAATGAATTAGAATGGATCGTACGAATGAATTAGAATGGATCGTACGAATGAATTAGAATAGATCGTACGAATGAATTAGAATGGATCGTATGAAGGAATTAGAATGGATCGTACGAATGAATTAGAATGGATCGTATGAATTAGAATGGATATATTTGTGCAAATGAATTAGAATGGATCGTATTAATGTATTAGAATGGATCGTATGAGTGAATTAGAATGGATCGTACGAATGAATTAGAATGGATCGAATGAATGAATTAGAATGGATACATTCGTGCGAATGAATTAGAATTGATCGTACGAATGAATTAGAATGGATCGTGCGAATGAATTAGAATGGATCGTACGAATGAATTAGAATGGATACATTCGTGCGAATGAATTAAAATGGATCGTACAAATGAATTAGAATGGATCGTACGAATGAATTAGAATGGATCGTGCTAATGAATTAGAATTGATCGTACGAATGAAATAGAATGGATTGTACGAATGATTTAGAATGGATCGTACGAATGAATTAGAATGGATACATTCGTGCGAATGAATTAGAATGGATACATTCGTGCGAAAGAATTAGAATAGATCGTACGATCCATTCTAATTCATTAGCACGATCCATTCGTATTCATTCGTACGATCCATTCTAATTCATTCGTACGATCCATTCTAATTCATTCGCACGAATGTATCCATTCTAGTTCATTCGTACGATCCATTCTAATTCATTCGTACGATCCATTCTAATTCATTCGCACGATCCATTCTAATTCATTCGTACGATCAATTCAAATTCATTCGCAAGATCCATTCTAATTCATTCGCATGATCAATTCTAATTCATTCGTAAGATCCATTCTAATTCATTCGTACGATCCATTCTAATTCGTTTGTACGATCCATTCTAATTCATTCGCACGAATGCATCCATTCTAGTTCATTCGTACGATCCATTCTAATTCATTCGTACGATCCATTCTAATTCATTCGCACGATCCATTCTAATTCATTCGTACGATCAATTCAAATTCATTCGCACGAATGTATCCATTCTAATTCATTCATACGATCCATTCTAATTCATTCGTACGATCCATTCTAATTCACTCATACGATCCATTCTAATACATTCATACGATCCATTCTAATTCATTTGCACGAATATATTCATTCTAATTCATACGATCCATTCTAATTCATTCGTACGATCCATTCTAATTCCTTCGTATGTTCCATTCTAATTCATTCGTACGATCTATTCTAATTCATTCATACGATCCATTCTAATACATTCATACGATCCATTCTAATTCATTTGCATGAATATATCCATTCTAATTCATTCGTACGATCCATTCTAATTCATTCGTACGATCCATTCTAATTCATTCGTAAGATCCATTCTAATTCATTCGTACGATCCATTCTAATTAATTCATACGATCCATTCTAATTCATTCGTACGATCCATTCTAATTTATTCGCACAAATGTATCCATTCTAATTCATTCGTACGAAGGAATTAGAATGGATCGTACGAATGAATTAGAATGGATCGTACGAATGAATTAGAATGGATATATTCGTGCAAATGAATTAGAATGGATCATATGAATGTATTAGAATGGATCGTATAAGTGAATTAGAATGTATCGTATGAATGAATTAGAATGGATCGTATGAAAGAATTAGAATGGATTGTACGAATGAATTAGAATGGATCCTATGAATGAATTAGAATGGATCGTGCGAATGAATTAGAATGGATCGTACGAATGAATTAGAATGGATCGTATGAATGAATGAATTAGAATAGATCGTATGAATGAATTAGAATGGATCGTACGAATGAATTAGAATGGATCGTACGAATGAATTAGAATGGATCGTACGAATGAATTAGAATGGATCGTACGAATGAATTAGAATGGATCGTACGAATAAATTAGAATGGATACATTCGTCCGAATGAATTAGAATGGATCATACGAATGAGTAAGAATGAATAAGAATGGATCGTACGAATGAATTAGAATGGATCGTACGAATGAACTAGAATAGAATGGATCGTACGAATGAATTAGAATGGATCGTACGAATGAGTAAGAATGGATCATATGAATGAATTAGAATGGAATAGAATAGATTGTACGAATGAATTAGAATGGATTTGTACGAATGAATTAGAATGGATACATTCGTGCGAATGAATTAGAATGGATCGTACCAATGAGTAAGAATGGATCGTACGAATGAATTAGAATGGATCGTGTGAAAGAATTAGAATGGATTGTATGAATGAATTAGAATGAATTCGTTCGATCAATTCTAATTCATTAGCACGATCTATTCTTATTCATTCGCACGATCCAATCTAATTGATTCGCACGATCCATTCTAATTCATTCGCACGAATGTATCCATTCTAATTCATTCGTATGATCCATTCTAATTCATTAATATGATCCATTCTAATTCATTCGTACGATCCATTCTTATTCATATGCACAAAGGTATCCATTCTAATTCATTCGCACGAAAGAATTAGAATGGATTGTATGAAAGAATAGATCGTATGAATGAATTAGAATGGATCGTACGGAATGAATTAGAATGGATTGTATGAATGAATTAGAATGGATCGTACGAATGAGTAAGAATGGATCGTACGAATGAATTAGAATGGATCATACAAATGAATTAGAATGGATCGTACGAATTAATTAGAATGGATCATACGAATGAAATAGAATGGATCGTACGAAGGAATTAGAATGGATCGTACGAAAGAATTAGAATGGATCATACGAATGAATTAGAATGGATATATTCGTGCAAATGAATTAGAATGGATCGTATGAATGAATTAGAATGGATGTTATGAGTGAATTAGAACGGATAGTACGAATGAAGTAGAATGGATCGTATGAATGAATTAGGATGGATACATTCGTGCGAATGAATTAGAATGGATCATATGAATGAATTAGAATGGATCGTACGAATGAATTAGAATGGATCGTGCGAATGAATTAGAATGGATCGTACGAATGAATTAGAATGGATCGTACGAATGAACTAGAATGGATACATTCGTGCGAATGAATTAGAATGGATCGTACGAATGAATTAGAATGGATCGTACGAATGAATTAGAATGGATCGTACGAATGAATTAGAATGGATCGTGCTAATGAACTAGAATGGATCGTACGAATGAATTAGAATGGATCATATTAATGAATTAGAATGGACCGTACGAATGAATTAGAATGGATCGTACGAACGAATTAGAATGGATCGTACGAAGGAATTAGAATGGATCGTACGAATGAATTAGAATGGATATATTCGTGCAAATGAATTAGAATGGATCATATGAATGAATTAGAATGGATCGTACGAATGAATTAGAATGGATATATTCATGCAAATGAATTAGAATGGATCGTATGAATGTATTAGAATGGATCGTACGAATGAATTAGAATGGATTGTACGAATGAATTAGAATGGATCGTACGAATGAATTAGAATGGATCGTGTGAAAGAATTAGAATGGATTGTATGAATGAATTAGAATAGATCGTATGAATGAATTAGAATGGATCGTACGAATGAATTAGAATGGATCGTACAAATGAATTTGAATGGATACATTTGTGCGAATGAATCTAAATGGATTGTATGAATGAATTACAATGGATCGCACGAATGAATTAGAATGGATCGTACGAATGAATTAGAATAGCTCATACGAATGAATTAGAATGAATCGTATGAATGAATTAGAATGGTTACATTCGTGCGAATGAATTAGAATAGATCGTACGAATGAATTAGAATGGATCGTACGAATAAATTAGAATGGATCGTGGGAATGAATTAGAATGGATCGTACGAATGAATTAGAATGGATCCACCGAATGAGTTAGAATGAATCGTACGAATGTATTAGAATGGGTCGTACGAATGAATTAGAATAAATCGTATGATCCATTCTAATTCAATCGTCCGTACAATCTATTCTATTTCATTCGTACGATCCATTCTTACTCATTCGTATGATCCATTCTAATTCATTCGGACGAATGTATCCATTCTAATTTATTCGTACGATCCATTCTAATTCATTCGTACGATCCATTCTAATTCATTCGTACGATCCATTCTTACTCATTCGTATAATCCATTCTAATTCATTCGTACGATCCATTCTAATTCATTTGTACGATCCATTCTAATTCATTCATACAATCCATTCTATTTCATTCATACGATCCATTCTAATTCATTCATACAATCCATTCTAATTCTTTCACACGATCCATTCTAATTCATTCGTAGGATCCATTCTAATTCATTCGTACAATCCATTCTATTTCATTTGTATGATCCATTATTACTCATTCGTATGATCCATTCTAATTCATTCGTACGATCCATTCTAATTCATTATAATTCATTCGTACGATCCATTCTACGATCCATTCTAATTCATTCGTATATTCCATTCTAATTCATTAGCACGATCCATGCTAGTGAATTAGAATGGATCGTGTGAATGAATTAGAATGGATCGTATGAATGAATTAGAATGGATCGTGCGAATGAATTCGAATGGATCGCATGATCCATTCGAATAGAATGGATCGTATGAATGAATTAGAATGGATCGGGCGAATAAATTAGAATGGATTGTAGGAATGAATTAGAATGGATCGTATGAATGAATATGAATGGATCGGGCGAATGAATTAGAATGGATTGTAGGAATGAATTAGAATGGATCATATGAACGAATTAGAATGGATCGTATGAATGAATTAGAATGGATCGTGCGAATGAATTAGAATGGATCGTACGAATGAATTAGAATGGATCGTACGAATGAATTAGAATGGATCATACGAATGAGTAAGAATGGTTCGTACGAATGAAATAGAATGGATTATACGAATGAATTAGAATGGATACATTCGTGCGAATGAATTAGATTGGATCGTACGAATGAATTAGAATGGATCGTACGAATGAATTAGAATGGATCGTACGAATGAATTAGAATGGATCTTACGAATGAATTAGAATGGATCGTACGAATAAATTAGAATGGATCGTACGAATGAATTAGAATGGATACATTCGTGCGAATGAATTAGAATGGATCAGACGAATGAATTAGAATGGATCGTACGAATGAATTAGAATGGATCAAATGAATGAATTAGAATGGTTACATTCATGCGAATGAATTAGAATGGATCGTACGAATGGATTAGAATGGATACATTCGAGCGAATGAATTAGAATGGATCGTACGAATGAATTAGAATGGATCGTACGAATGGATTAGAATGGATCCTACGAATGGATTAGAATGGATACCTTTGTGCAGAATGGATCGTACGAATGAATTAGAATGGATACATTCGTGCACGATCCATTCTAATTCATTCGCACGAATGTATCCATTCTAGTTCACTCGTACGATCCATTCGAATTCATTCATTTGATCCATTCTAATTCATTCATACGATCCATTCTAATTCATTCGTTCGATCCATTCTAATTCATTCGCACGAATGTATCCATTCTAATTCATTCGAACGATCCATTCTAATTCATTCGTACAATCCATTCTAATTTATTCGAACGATCCATTCTAATTCATTCGTACAATCCATTCTAATTCATTCGCACGAATGTATCCATTCTAGTTCATTCGTATGATTCATTCTAATTCATTCGTATGATCCGTAGGAATGAAATAGAATGGATTGTACGAATGAATTAGAATGGATCGTGCGAATGAATTTGAATGGATCATACGAATGAATTAGAATGGATCGTGCTAATGAATTAGAATTGATCGTACGAATGAATTAGAATGGATCGTGCGAATGAATTAGAATGGATCGTACGAATGAAATAGAATGGATACATTCGTGCGAATGTATTAGAATGGATACATTCGTGCGAAAGAATTAGAATAGATCATATGAATGAATTAGAATGGATCCTATGAATGAATTAGAATGGATCGTGCGAATGAATTAGAATGGATCGTACGAATGAATTAGAATGGATCGTGCTAATGAATTTGAATTGATCGAACGAATGAATTAGCATGGATTGTACGAATGAATTAGAATGGATCGGACGAATGAATTAGAATGGATCGTACGAATGAGTAAGAATGGATCGTACAAATGAAATAGAATAGATCGTACGAATGAATTAGAATGGATCGTACGAAGGAATTAGAATGGATCGTACGAATGAATTAGAATGGATATATTCGTGCAAATGAATTAAAATGGATCGTATGAATGTATTAGAATGGATCGTATGAGGGAATTAGAATGGATCGTATGAATGAATTAGAATAGATTTTGTGAATGAATTAGAACTGATCGTATGAATGAATTAGAATGGATACATTCGTGCGAATGAATTAGAATGGATTGTATGAATGAATTAGAATGGATCCTATGAATGAATTAGAATGGATCGTACGAATGAATTAGAATGGATACATTCGTGCGAATGAATTAGAATTGATCGTACGAATTAATTAGAATGGATCGTGCAAATGAATTTGAATGGATCGTACGAATGAATTAGAATGGATACATTCGTGCGAATGAATTAGAATGGATACATTCGTGCGAAAGAATTAGAATAGATCGTATGAATGAATAAGAATGGATCCTATAAATGAATTAGAATGGATCGTGCGAATGAATTAGAATGGATCGTACGAATGAATTAGAATGGATACATTCGTGCGAATAAATTAGAATGGATACATTCGTGCGAAAGAATTAGAATAGATCGTATGAATGAATTAGAACAGATCCTATGAATGAATTAGAATGGATCGTGCGAATGAATTAGAATGGATCGTACGAATGAATTAGAATGGATCGTGCTAATGAATTAGAATTGATCGAACGAATGAATTTGCATGGATCGTGCTAATGAATTAGAATGGAACGTACGAGTGAATTAGAATGGATCGTGTGAAGGAATTAGAATGGATTGTATGAATGAATTAGAATGAATTCGTACGATCCATTTGAATTCATTCGCACGATCCATTCTAATTCATTCATACGATCCATTCTAATTCATTCATACAATCCATTCTAATTCTTTCACACGATCCATTCTAATTCATTTGTAGGATCCATTCTAATTCATTCGTACAATCTATTCTATTTCATTCGGACGATCCAGTCTTACTCATTCGTATGATCCATTCTAATTCATTCGGAGGAATGTATCCATTCTAATTTATTCGTACGATCCATTCTAATTCATTCGTACGATCCATTCTAATTCATTCGTACGATCCATTCTTACTCATTCGTATGATCCATTCTAATTCATTCGTACGATCCATTCTAATTCATTCGTACGATCCATTCTAATTCATTCGCACAATCTATTCTAATTCATTCGTACGATCCATTCTAATTCATTCGTACGATCGTACGAATGATTTAGAATGGTTCGTACGGAATGAATTAGAATGGATTGTATAAATGAATTAGAATGGATACATTCGTGCGAATGAATTAGAATGGATCATACGAATGAGTAAGAATGGATCGTACGAATGAAATAGGATGGATTGTACGAATGAATCAGAATGGATCGTACAAATGAATTATAATGGATCGTACGAATGAATTAGAATGGATCATACAAATGAGTAAGAATGGATCGTACAAATGAAATAGAATGGATTGTACGAATGAATTAGAATGGATCGTACGAATGAATTAGAATGGATCTTGTGAAAGAATTAGAATGCATTGTATGAATGAATTAGAATGGATTGTATGAATGAATTAGAATGGATCGTGCGAATGAATTCGAATGGATCGCATGATCCATTCGAATAGAATGGATCGTATGAATGAATTAGAATGGATCGGGCAAATGAATTAGAATGGATTGTAGGAATGAATTAGAATGGATCGTATGAATGAATTAGAATGGATCGTATGAATGAATTAGAATGGATCGTGCGAATGAATTAGAATGGATCGTACGAATGAATTAGAATGGATCGTACTAATGAATTAGAATGGATCATACGAATGAATTAGAATGGATCATACGAATGAGTAAGAATGGATCGTACAAATGAAATAGAATGGATTGTACGAATGAATTAGAATGGATACATTCATACGAATGAATTAGAATGGATCGGACGATTGAATTAGAATGGATCGTACGATTCATTCTAATTCATTCGTACGATCCATTCTAATACATTCGTACGATTCATGCTAATTCATTCGCACGATCCATTCTAATTCATTCGTACGATCCATTCTTATTCATTCATACGATCCATTCTTATTCATTCGCACAATCTATTCTAATTCATTCGTACAATCCATTCTAATTCATTCGTATGATCCATTCTAACTCATTCGGTGGATCCATTCTAATTCATTCGTACGATCCAGTCTAATTCATTCCCACGATCCATTCTAATTTATTCGTACGATCCATTCTAATTCATTCGTACGATCTATTCTAATTCATTCGCACGAATGTAACCATTCTAATTCATTCATACGATTCATTCTAATTCATTCGTATGAGCTATTCTAATTCATTCGTACGATCCATTCTAATTCATTCGTATGATCCATTCTAATTCATTCGTACGATCCATTGTAATTCATTAATACAATCCATTTAGATTCATTCGCACAAATGTATCCATTCAAATTCATTCGTACGATCCAGTCTAATTCATTCGTACGATCCATTCTAATTCCTTTGTACGATCCATTCTAATTCATTTGTACGATCTATTCTAATTCATTTCGTACGATCCATTCTAATTCATTCGTACGATCCATTCTAATTCCTTCGTACGATCCATTCTAATTCATTCATACGATCCATTCTAATTCATTCGTACAGTCTATTCTAATTCATACGTAGGAATAGATACATTCGTGTGAATGAATTAGAATGGATCGTACGAATGAGTAAGAATGGATCGTACGAAAGAAATAGAATGGATTGCACGAATGAATTAGAATGGATCGTACGAATGAATTAGAATGGATCGTGTGAAAGAATTAGAATGGATTGTATGAATGAATTAGAATGGATCGTACAAATGAATTAGAATGGATCGTACGAAGGAATTAGAATGGATCGTACGAATGAATTAGAATGGATCATACGAATGAATTAGAATAGATCGTACGAAGGAAATAGAATGGATCATACGAATGAGTAAGAATGGATCGTATGAATGAATTAGATTGGATACATTTGTGCGAATAAATTAGAATGGATCGAACGAATGAATTAGAATGGATCGTATGAATGAATTAGAATGGATCGTACGAATGAATTATAATGGATCGTGCGAATGAATTAGAATGGATCGTACGAATGAATTAGAATGGATCGTGTGAAAGAATTAGAATGGATCGCACGAATGAATTAGAATGGATCGTGCGAATGAATTAGAATGGATCGTATGAATGAATTAGAATAGATTTTGTGAATGAATTAGAACTGATCGTACGAATGAATTAGAATGGATCGTACGAATGAATTAGAATGGATACATTTGTGCGAATGAATTAGAATGGATCGTACGAATGAATTAGAATGGATCGTATGAATGAATTAGAATGGATACATTCGTGCGAATGAATTAGAATGGATCGTGTGAATCCATTAGACTTGATCGTGCGAATGAATAAGAATGGATCATACGAATGAATTAGAATGGATCGTACGAATTAATTAGAATGGATACATTCGTGCGAATGAATTAGAATGGATTGTATGAATGAATTAGAATGGATCGTACGAATGAATTAGAATGGATCATACGAATTAATTAGAATGGATCATACAAATGAATTAGAATAATTTGTACGAATGAATTAGAATGGATCGTACGAATGAACTAGAATGGATCGTACGAATGAAATAGAATAGATTGTACGAATGAATTAGAATGGATTCGTACGAATGAATTAGAATGGATACATTCGTGCGAATGAATTAGAATGGATACATTCGTGCGAAAGAATTAGAATAGATCGTATGAATGAATTAGAATGGATCCTATGAATGAATTAGAATGGATCGTGCGAATGAATTAGAATGGATCGTACGAATGAATTAGAATGGATCGTGCTAATGAATTAGAATTGATCGAACGAATGAATTAGCATGGATCGTGCTAATGAATTAGAATGGATCGTACAAATGAATTAGAATGGATCAAATGAATGAATTAGAATGGTTACATTCATGCAAATGAATTAGAATGGATCGCACGAATGGATTAGAATGGATCGTACGGAATGAATTAGAATGGATTGTATGAATGAATTAGAATGGATCGTACGAATGAATTAGAATGTATCTTACGAATGAATTACAATGGATCGTACGAATGAGTAAGAATGGATCGTACGAATGAAATAGAATGGATTGTACGAATGAATTAGAATGGATTCGTACGAATGAATTAGAATGGATACATTCGTGCGAATGAATTAGAATGGATCATACGAATGAGTAAGAATGGATCGTACGAATGAAATAGAATAGATTGTACGAATGAATTAGAATGGATCCTACGAATGAATTAGAATGGATCGTGTGAAAGAATTAGAATGGATTGTATGAATGAATTAGAATGGATCGTACGAATGAATTAGAATGGATACATTCGTGCGAATGAATTAGAATTGATCGTACGAATGAATTAGAATGGATCGTGCGAATGAATTAGAATGGATGGTACGAATGAATTAGAATGGATCGTACGAATGAACTAGAATGGATACATTCGTGTGAATGAATTAGAATGGATCGTACGAATGAATTAGAATCGATCGTACGAATGAATTAGAATGGATCTTACGAATGAATTAGATTGGATCGTACGAATGAATTAGAATGGATACATTCGTGCGAATGAATTAGAATGGATCGGACAAATGAATTAGAATGGATCGTACGAATGAATTAGAATGGATCGTACGAATGAATTAGAATGGATCGTACAAATAAATTAGAATGCATACATTCGTCCGAATGAATTAGAATGGATCATACGAATGAGTAAAAATGGATCGTACGAATGAAATAGAATGGATCGTACGAATGAACTAGAATGGATACATTCGTGCGAATGAATTAGAATGGATCGGACGAATGAATTAGTATGGATCGTACGAATGAATTAGAATGGATCGTACGAATGAATTAGAATGGATCGTACGAATGAATTAGAATGGATCGTACGAATGAATTAGAATGGATCTTATGAATGAATTAGAATGGATCGTACGAATGAATTAGATCCATTCTAATTCATTCGTACGATCCATTGTAATTCATTCATTTGATCCATTCAAATTCATTCGTACGATCCATTGTAACCATTCTAATTCATTCATTTGATCCATTCTAATTCATTCGTACGATCCATTCTAATTCATTCGTACGATCCATTGTAATTCATTCATACAATCCATTTAGATTCATTCGCACAAATATATCCATTCAAATTCATTCGTACGATCCAGTTTAATTCATTCGTACGATCCATTCTAATTCATTCGCACGAATATATCCATTCTAATTCTTTCGTACGATGCATTCTAATTCATTCGTACGATCCTTTCTAATTCATTCGTACGATCCATTCTAATTCATTCGTACGATCCATTCTAATTCATTCGCACGAATGTATCCATTCTAATTCATTCGTACAATCCATTCTATTTCATTCGTACGATCCATTCTTACTCATTCGTATGATCCATTCTAATTCATTCGTACGATTTATTCTAATTCATTCGTACGATCCATTCTAATTCATTCGTACGATCCATTCTAATTCCTTCGTACGATCTATTCCAATCCATTCGTACGATCCATTCTAATTCATTCATACAATCCATTTTAATTCATTCACACGATCCATTCTAATTCATTCGTACGATCCATTCTAAATCATTCGTGCAATCCATTCTATTTCATTCGTACGATCAATTTTAATTCATTAGAATGGATCGTACGAATGAATTAGAATTGATCATATTAATGAATTAGATTGGATCGTACGAATGAATTAGAATGGATCGTACGAATGAATTAGAATGGATCTTACAAATGAATTAGAATAATTCGTGCGAATGAATTAGAATGGATCTTATGAATGAATTAGAATAGATTGTGCGAATGAATTAGAATGGATCGTACGAATGAATTAGAATGGATACATTCGTGCGAATAAATTAGAATGGATTGTATGAATAAATTAGAATGGATCGTACGAATGAATTAGAATGGATCGTACGAATGAATTAGAATAGATTGCACGAATGAATTAGAATGGATCATACGAATGAATTAGAATGACGATCCATTCTTACTCATTCGTATGATCCATTCTAATTTATTCGCACGAATGTATCCATTCTAATTCATTCGTACGTCTAATTAATTCGTACGGTCCATTCTAATTCATTCGCACAATCCATTCTATTTCATTCGTACGATCCATTCTTACACATTCGTATAATCCATTATGGATACATTCGTGCGAATGAATTAGAATGGATCATACGAATGAGTAAGAATGGATCGTACGAATGAAATAGAATGGATTGTGCGAATGAATTAGAATGGATCGTACGAATGAATTAGAATAGATCGTGTGAAATATTTAGAATGGATTGTATGAATAAATTAGAATAGATCGTATGAATGAATTAGAATGGATCGTACGAATGAATTAGAATGGATCGTATGAATGAATTAGAATGGATCGTACGAATGAATTAGAATGGATACATTCGAGCGAATGAATTAGAATGGATACAATCGTGCGAAAGAATTAGAATAGATCGTATGAATGAATTAGAATAGAACCTATGAATGAATTAGAATAGATCGTGCGAATGAATTAGAATGGATCGTACGAATGAACTAGAATGGATCGTGCTAATGAATTAGAATTGATCGAACGAATGAATTAGAATGGATCGTGCTAATGAATTAGAATGGAACGTACGAATGAATTAGAATGGATCGTGTGAAAGAATTAGAATGGATTGTATGAATCAATTAGAATGAATTACGAATGAATTAGAATGGATCGTACGAAGGAATTAGAATGGATCGTACGAATGAATTAGAATGGATCGTACGAATGAACTAGAATGGATACATTCGTGCGAATGAATTAGAATGGATCGTACGAATGAATTAGAATGGATCATAGGAATAAATTAGAATGGATCTTACGAATGAATTAGAATGGATCGTACGAATGAATTAGAATGGATACATTTGTGCGAATGAATTAGAATGGATCGTACGAATGGATTAGAATGGTTCGTACGAATGGATTAGAATGGATACATTCGTACGAATGAATTAGAATGGATTGTATGAATGAATTAGAATGGATCGTACGATCCATTCGAATTCATTCGCACGATCCATTCTAATTCATTCGTACGATCCATTCTAATTCATTCATACGATCCATTCTAATTCATTCGTATGATCCATTCTAGTTCATTCGTATATTCCATTCTAAGATCCTACGAATGAATTAGAATGGATCGTACGAATGAATTAGAATGGATCGTACGAATGAATTAGAATGGATCGTGCGAATGAATTAGAATGGATACATTCGTGCGAATGAATTAGAATGGATTGGACGAATGAATTAGAATGGATCGTACGAATGAATTAGAATGGATCAAATGAATGAATTAGAATGGTAACATTCATTCGAATGAACTAGAATGGATCGTACGAATGGATTAGAATGGATCGTACGAATGAACTAGAATGGATACATTCGTGCGAATGAATCAGAATGGATCGTACGTATGAATTAGAATGGATCGTACGAATGAATTAGAATGGATCTTACGAACGAATTAGAATGGATCGTAATAATGAATTAGAATGGATCGTACGAATGAATTATAATGGATACATTCGTGCGAATGAATTTGAATGGATCGGACGAATGAATTAGAACGGATCGTACGAATGAATTAGAATGGATCAAATGACTGAATTAGAATGGTTGCATTCATGCGAATGAATTAGAATGGATCGTACGAATGGATTAGAATGGATCGTACGAATGGATTAGAATGGATACATTCGAGCAAATGAATTAGAATGGATCGTACGAATGAATTAGAATGGATCGTACGAATGGATTAGAATGGATCCTACGAATGGATTAGAATGGATACCTCTGTGCAGAATGGATGGTACGAATGAATTAGAATGGATACATTCGTGCACGATCCATTCTAATTCATTCGCACGAATGTATCCATTCTAATTCATTCGTACGATCCATTCTAATTCATTAATATGATCCATTCTAATTCATTCGTACGATCCATTCTAATTCATTCGTATGATCCATTCTAATTCATTCGGACGAATGTATCCATTCTAATTTATTCGTACGATCCATTCTAATTCATTCGTACGATCCATTCTAATTCATTCGTCCGATCCATTCTAATTCATTCGCACGAATGTATCCATTCTATTTTATTCATACGATCCATTCTAATTCATTCATATGATCCATTCTAATTCATTCGTAAGATCCATTCTAATTCATTTGTACGATCCATTCTAATTCATTCGTACGATCCATTCTAATTCATTCGCACGAATGTATCCATTCTAGTTCATTCGTACGATCCAGTCTATTTCATTCGTACGATCGATTCTTACTCATTCGTATGATCCATTCTAATTCATTCGGACGAATGTATCCATTCTAATTTACTCGTACGATCCATTCTAATTCATTCGTACGATCCATTCTAATTCATTCATACGATCCATTCTAATTCATTCGTCCGATCCATTCTAATTCATTCGCACGAATCTATCCATTCTAATTCATTCGTACGATCCATTCTAATTCATTCGTATGATCCATTCTAATTCATTCGTAAGATCCATTCTAATTCATTCGTACGATCCATTCTAATTCATTCGTACGATCCATTCTAATTCATTCGCACGAATGTATCCATTCTAGTTCATTCGTACGATCCATTCTAATTCATTCGTACGATCCATTCTAATTCATTCGCACGATCCATTCTAATTCATTCGTACGATCAATTCTAATTCATTCGCACGAATGTATCCATTCTAATTCATTCGTACGATCCATTCTAATTCAGTCGTACGATCTATTCTAATTCATTCATATAATCCATTCTAATTATTTTACATGATCCATTCTAATTCATTCGTAGGATCCATTCTAATTCATTCGTACAATGTATTCTATTTCATTCGTACTATCCATTCTTACTCATTCGTATGATCCATTCTAATTCATTCGCACGAATGTATCCATTCTAATTCATTCGTACGAATCCATTCTAATTCATTCGTACAATCCATTCTATTTCATTCGTACGATCCATTCTTACTCATTCGTACGATCCATTCTAATTCATTCGTAAGATCCATTCTAATTTATTCGTACGATCCATTCTAATTCATTCGTACGATCCATTCTAATTCATTCGCACGAATGTATCCATTCTAGTTCATTCGTACGATCCATTCTAATTCATTCGTACGATCCATTCTAATTCATTCGTACGAATGTATCCATTCTAATTCATTCACATAATCCATTCTAATTCATTCGCATGATCCATTCTAATTCATTCGTACGATCCATTCTAATTCATTCGTACGATCCATTCTAATTCATTCGTATGATCCATTCTAATTCATTCGTACGATCCATTCTAATTCATTTGCACGAATATATCCATTCTAATTCTAATTCATTAGCACGATCTATTCTAATTCATTCATACGATCCATTCTAATTCATTCGCACGATCCATTCTAATTCATTAGCACGAATATATCCATTCTAATTCATTCGCACAATCCATTCTAATTCATTCGTACGATCCATTCTAATTCATTCATACGATCCATTTTAATTCATTCGCACGAATATATCCATTCTAATTCATTAGCACGATCCATTCTAATTCATTCGTATGATCCATTCTAATTCCTTCGTACGATCCATTCTAATTCCTTCGTATCCATTCTAATTCACTTATACGATCCATTCTAATTCATTCATACGATCTATTCTAATTCATTCATACAATCCATTCTAATTCTTTCACACGATCCATTCTAATTCATTCGTACGATCCGTTCAAATTCATTCGCACAATCCATTCTAATTCATTCGCA
The DNA here is from genome assembly GCA_947650365.1 of Chamaelirium japonicum. Taxonomy (NCBI): domain Eukaryota; kingdom Viridiplantae; phylum Streptophyta; class Magnoliopsida; order Liliales; family Melanthiaceae; genus Chamaelirium; species Chamaelirium japonicum. The sequence goes on along the minus strand of OX393550.1, from coordinate 76,396,163 downwards.
CGAATATATCCATTCTAAATCATTCGTACAATCCATTCTATTTCATTCGTACGATCCATTCTTACTCATTGTACGAATGAATTAGAATGGATCCTACGAATGAATTAGAATGGATCGTGTGAAAGAATTAGAATGGATCCTACGAATGAATTAGAATGGATACATTCGTGCGAATGAATTAGAATGGATATATTCGTGCGAAAGAATTAGAATAGATCGTATGAATGAATTAGAATGGATCCTATGAATGAATTAGAATTGATCGTACGAATGAAATAGAATGGATTGCACGAATGATTTAGAATGGATAGTACGAATGAATTAGAATGGATCGTGTGAAAGAATTAGAATGGATTGTATGAATGAATTAGAATGGATCGTACGAATGAATTAGAATGGATCGTACGAAGGAATTAGAATGGATCTTACGAATGTATTAGAATGGATCCTATGAATGAATTAGAATGGATCGTGCGAATGAATTAGAATGGATCATACGAATGAATTAGAATGGATCATGCTAATGAATTAGAATTGATCGAACGAATGAATTAGAATGGATCGTGCTAATGAATTAGAATGGATCGTGCGAATGATTTAGAATGGATCGTACGAATGAATTAGAATGGATCGTACGAATGAACTAGAATGGATACATTCGTGCGAATGAATTAGAATGGATCGTAGGAATGAATTAGAATGGATCGTACGAATGAATTAGAATGGATCGTACGAATGAATTAGAATGGATACATTCGTGCGAATGAATTAGAATGGATCATACGAATGAATTAGAATGGATCGTGCGAATGAATTAGAATAGATCGTACGAATAAATTAGAATGGATTGTGCGAATGAATTAGAATGGATTCGTACGAATGAATTAGAATGGATACATTCGTGCGTACGAATGAATTAGAATGGATCGTACGAATGAATTAGGATAGATTGTATGAATGAATAAGAATGGATCGTACGAATGAATTAGAATGGATCATACGAATTAATTAGAATGGATCATACAAATGAATTAGAATGGATCGTACAAATGAATTAGAATGGATCGTACGAATGAATTAGAATGGATACATTCGTGCGAATGAATTAGAATGGATTGTGCGAATGAATTAGAATGGGTCGTACGAATGAATTAGAATGGATCATATTAATGAATTAGAATGGATCGTACGAATGAATTAGAATGGATACATTCGTGCGAATGAATTAGAATGGATCGTGCACGAATGTATCCATTCTAATTCATTCGTACGATCCATTCTAATTCATTAATATGATCCATTCTAATTCATTCGTACGATCTATTCTAATTCATATGCACAAAGATATCCATTCTAATCCATTCCTAGGATCCATTCTAATCCTTTCGTACGATCCATTCTAATTCATTCGTACGATCCATTCTAATTCTTTCGCTCGAATGTATCCATTCTAATCCATTCGTACGATCCATTCTAATCTATTCGTACGATCCATTCTAATTCATTCGCATGAATGTAACCATTCTAATTCATTCATTTGATCCATTCTAATTCATTCGTACGATCTGTTGGGGGTAGTCAAAAACCACATATCTTGGATAGCCCGTCCAGGAGTTGGAACCCTCGCAAGGATATCGCCCTCTCGGCCCTTCAGGAGCTCGCCCCCACAGGGAGCTGGATGGACACCTTGTATCTGAGTACAGCTCGCACCCCCAGTCCCCACAATGACACGCCCAAATTCGATAAATGGCTTAGACAAAGAGCGCGAAGGAGATCGCCCAAGCTCGTCCAGAAGCTCGCCATGCTCGCTCAGGAGCTCGCCTAGAGCGCGAAGGAGATCGCCCAAGCTCGTCCAGGAGCTCGCCATGCTCGCTCAGGAGCTCATCTAGCTCGTCCAGGAGCTCGCCATGCTCGCTCATGAGCCCGCCTAGCTCGCACAAGAGCTCGCCTAAGCTCATTTAGGAGCTCGCCATGCTCGCTCAGGAGCTCGCCTAGCTCGCACAGGAGCTCGCCCAAGCTCGCCCAGGAGTTCGCCCAAGCTCACCCAGGAGCTCGCCCATGCTTGCTCATGAGCTCGCCAAAGCTCGCCTAGACCCTTGTTTATCGAAGAGGTTGCTCCCATGAGGTCCAACTCTTGATAAATATGGGCAAAAGGACGGAGCAGTATCGGGCGAGCTGGCCTTTGCTGTTTCCCTGAGATTACCCCCCAGTAAAAGCAGCATAAAGATTACCAGGTGTCGAGAACCCACTGAAGCTACGTGGACGATTGCAGTCCACGGAAGCCCGTCAGAGTCGGTTTGAGACCTCCTAGACTTGAACATTCTAGAAGATTCCTATGGCAGCAACAGAACAACAGCTGCTGTCCCCCACTACTTCGTCAGACGAGCTAGATGACAAAGAATGTCAGGGGTCTAAGTTCCAAGAACTGTCAGAAACTATTGAAGGCTAGAACGTGGGGGCCTAGAAGGTGCCGGAAAGAGCTTCCACGCGTCGTAGCTCGATAGGTCGCCCATGTCTATAAATGCACACCCCCAGGCTCCAAAGTACAGGTTCGAAATCCCTTTCACTACCACTTTGGTATACAACAGCTCTCCGTTGTGCTACCATAACTGACTTGAGCGTCGGAGGGTCTGCGCTCCTAAAGGAGCCAGCCGTTCTCACGTTTCTCTTTTCTTGGTCTTACAGGTACCTCGCAAGGACCAGGAAAAATCCCCCAAACACGATCCATTCTAATTCATTCGTCCGATCCATTCTAATTCATTCGCACGAATGTATCCATTCTAATTCATTCGTACGATCCATTCTAATTCATTCGTACGATCCATTCTAATTCATTTGTAAGATCCATTCTAATTCATTCGTATGATCCATTCTAATTCATTCGTACGATCCATTCTAATTCATTCGCACGAATGTATCCATTCTAGTTCATTCGTACGATCCATTCTAATTCATTCGTACGATCCATTCTAATTCATTCGCACGATCAATTCTAATTCATTCGTACGATCAATTCTAATTCATTCGCACGAATGTATCCATTCTAATTCATTCATACGATCCATTCTAATTCATTCGTACGATCCATTCTAATTCATTCGTACGATCCATTCTAATTCATTCGTCCGATCCATTCTAATTCATTCGCACGAATGTATCCATTCTAGTTCATTCGTACGATCCATTCTATTTCATTCGTACGATCCATTCTTACTCATTCGTATGATCGATTCTAATTCATTCGGACGAATGTATCCATTCTAATTTATTTGTACGATCCATTCTAATTCATTCGTACGATCCATTCTAATTCATTCATACGATCCATTCTAATTCATTCGTCCGATCCATTCTAATTCATTCGCACGAATGTATCCATTCTAATTCATTCGTACGATCCATTCTAATTCATTCGTACGATCTATTCTAATTCATTCGTAAGATCCATTCTAATTCATTCGTACGATCCATTCTAATTCATTCATACGATCCATTCTAATTCATTCGCACGAATGTATCCATTCTAGTTCATTCGTACGATCCATTCTAATTCATTCGTATGATCCATTCTAATTCATTCGCACGATCCATTCTAATTCATTCATACGATCAATTCTAATTCATTCGCACGAATGTATCCCTTCCAATTCATTCGTACGATCCATTCTAATTCATTCGTATGATCCATTCTAATTCATTAATACGATCCATTCTAATTCTTTCACACGATCCATTCTAATTCATTCGTAGGATCCATTCTAATTCATTCGTACAATCTATTCTATTTCATTCGTACGATCCATTCTTACTCATTCGTATGATCCATTCTAATTCATTCGCATGAATGTATCCATTCTAATTTATTCGTACGAATCCATTCTAATTCATTCGTACAATCCATTCTATTTCATTCGTACGATCCATTCTTACATATTCGTACTATCCATTCTAATTCATTCGTAAAATCCATTCTAATTCATTCGTACGATCCATTCTAATTCATTCGCACGATCCATTCTAATTCATTCATACAATCCATTCTAATTCATTCCGTACGATCCATTCTAATTCATTCGCTCGAATATATCCATTCTAATCCATTCGTACGATCCATTCTAATCCATTCGTACGATCCATTCTAATTCATTCGCATGAATGTAACCATTCTAATTCATTCATTTGATCCATTCTAATTCATTCGTATGATTCATTCTAATTCATTAGCACGATCCATGCTAATTCATTCGTTCGATCAATTCTAATTCATTAGCATGATCCATTCTAATTCATTCGTACGATCCATTCTAATTCATTTGCACGATCCATTCTAATTCATTCATAGGATCCATTCTAATTTATTCATACGATCTATTCTAATTCTTTCGCACGAATGTATCCACTCTAATTCATTCGCACGAATGTATCCATTCTAATTCATTCGTACGAATCCATTCTAATTCATTCGTACAATCTATTCTATTTCATTCGTACGATCTATTCTAGTTCATTCGTACGATCCATTCTAATTCATTCGTACGATCCATTCTAATTCATTTGTACGATCCATTCTAATTAATTCGTATGATCCATTCTAATTCATTCGTACGATCCATTCTAATTCATTCATACAATCCATTCTAATTCATTCGCACGAATGTATCCATTCTAATTAATTCGTACGATCCATTCTAATTCATTCGTATGATCCATTCTTATTCATTCGCACGATCCAGTCTAATGGATTCGCACGATCCATTCTAATTCATTCGCACGAATGTATCCATTCTAATTCATTCATACGATCCATTCTAATTCATTCGTACGATCCATTCTAATTCATTCACACAAATGTATCCATTCTAATTCATTCGTACGATCCATTCTAATTCATTCGTACGATCAGTTCTAATTTATTCACAAAATCTATTCTAATTCATTCATACGATCCATTCTAATTCATTCGCACGATCCATTCTAATTCATTCGTACGATCCATTCTAATTCTTTCACACGATCCATTCTAATTCATTCGTACGATCCATTCTAATTCATTCGCACGATCCATTCTAATTCATTCGTACGATCCATTCTAATTCATTCATACGATCCATTCTAATTCATTCGTACGATCCATTCTAATTCATTCGCACAAATGTATCCAATCTTATTCATTCATACGATCCATTCTTACTCATTCGTATGATCCATTCTATTTCATTCGTACGATCTATTCTAATTCATTCGTACAATCCATTCTAATTCATTCATACGATCCATTCTAATTCCTTCGTACGATCCATTCTAATTCATTCGTATAATCCATTCTAATTCATTCATACAATCCATTCCAATTCATTCGGACGAATGTATCCATTCTAATTTATTCGTACGATCCATTCTAATTCATTCGTACGATCCATTCTAATTCATTCGTACGATCCATTCTTACTCATTCGTATAATCCATTCTAATTTATTTGTACGATCCATTCTAATTCATTCGCACGAATGTATCCATTCCATTCGTACGATCCATTCATACGATCCATTCTAATTCATTCATACAATCCATTCTAATTCTTTCACACGATCCATTCTATTTCATTCGTACGATCCATTCTAATTCATTCATACGATCCATTCTAATTCATTCTAATTCATTCGTACGATCCATTCTAATTCATTCGTATGATCCATTCTAATTCATTCGTACGATCTATTCTAATTCATTTGTAAGATCCATTCTAATTCATTCGTACGATCCATTCTAATTCATTCGTACGATCCATTCTAATTCATTAATATGATCCATTCTAATTCATTCGTACGATCCATTCTAATGAATTAGAATTGATCGTACGAATGAAATAGAATGGATTGTGCGAATGAATTAGAATGGATTGTACGAATGAACTAGAATGGATCGTGTGAAAGAATTAGAATGGATTGTATGAATGAATTAGAATAGATCGTTTGAATAAATTAGAATGGATCGTATGAGTGAATTAGAATGGATACGAAGGAATTAGAATGGATCGTACGAAGGAATTAGAATGGATCATACGAATGAATTAGAATGGATCGTGCTAATGAATTAGAATTGATCGAACGAATTCATTCTAATTCATTCATACAATCCATTCTAATTCTTTCACACGATCCATTCTAATTCATTCGTACGATCCAATCTTACTCATTGGTACGATCCATTCTAATTCATTCGTACGAATGTATCCATTCTAATTCATTCGTACGAATCCATTCTAATTCATTCGTACGATCCATTCTAATACATTCATACGATCCATTCTAATTCATTTGCATGAATATATCTATTCTAATTCATTCGTACGATCCATTCTAATTCCTTCGTACGATCCATTCTAATTCATTCGTACGATCCATTCTAATTCATTCGTACGATCCATTCTAATTCATTCATATGATCTATTCTAATTCTTTCGCACGATCCATTCTAATTCATTCATACGATCCTACGATCCATTCTAATTCATTCGCATGAATGTAACCATTCTAATTCATTCATTTGATCCATTCTAATTCATTCGTACGATCCATTCTTATTCATTCGTACGATCCATTCTAATTCATTCGTACGATCCATTCTAATTCCTTCGTACGATCCATTCTAATTCATTCGTACGATCTATTCTAATTCATTTGTATGATCCATTCTAATTCATTCGTACGATCCATTCTAATTCATTCGTACGATCCATTCTAATTCATTCGTACGATCCATTCTAATTCATTCGTACGATCCATTCTAATTCATTAATATGATCCATTCTAATTCATTCATACGATCCATTCTAATTCATTCGTATGATCCATTCTAATTCATTCGGACGAATGTATCCATTCTAATTTATTCGTACGATCCATTCTAATTCATTCGTACGATCCATTCTAATTCATTCGTACGATCCATTCTTACTCATTCGTATAATCCATTCTAATTCATTTGTACGATCCATTCTAATTCATTCGCACGAATGTATCCATTCCATTCGTACGATCCATTCATACGATCCATTCTAATTCATTCATACAATCCATTCTAATTCTTTCACACGATCCATTCTATTTCATTCGTACGATCCATTCTAATTCATTCGTACGATCCATTCTAATTTATTCGTACGATCCATTCTAATTCATTCTAATTCATTCGTACGATCCATTCTAATTCATTCGTATGATCCATTCTAATTCATTCGTATGATCTATTCTAATTCATTTGTAAGATCCATTCTAATTCATTCGTACGATCCATTCTAATTCATTCGTACGATCCATTCTAATTCATTAATATGATCCATTCTAATTCATTCGTACGATCCATTCTAATGAATTAGAATTGATCGTACGAATGAAATAGAATGGATTGTGCGAATGAATTAGAATGGATTGTACGAATGAACTAGAATGGATCGTGTGAAAGAATTAGAATGGATTGTATGAATGAATTAGAATAGATCGTTTGAATGAATTAGAATGGATCGTATGAGTGAATTAGAATGGATATGAAGGAATTAGAATGGATCGTACGAAGGAATTAGAATGGATCATATGAATGAATTAGAATGGATCGTGCTAATGAATTAGAATTGATCGAACGAATTCATTCTAATTCATTCATACAATCCATTCTAATTCTTTCACACGATCCATTCTAATTCATTCGTACGATCCAATATTACTCATTGGTATGATCCATTCTAATTCATTCGTACGAATGTATCCATTCTAATTCATTCGTACGAATCCATTCTAATTCATTCGTACGATCCATTCTAATACATTCATACGATCCATTCTAATTCATTTGCACGAATATATCCATTCTAATTCATTTGTACGATCCATTCTAATTCCTTCGTACGATCCATTCTAATTCATTCGTACGATCTATTCTAATTCATTCGTAGGATCCATTCTAATTCATTCGTACGATCCATTCTAATTCATTCATACGATCTATTCTAATTCTTTCGCACGATCCATTCTAATTCATTCATACGATCCTACGATCCATTCTAATTCATTCGCATTAATGTAACCATTCTAATTCATTCATTTGATCCATTCTAATTCATTCGTACGATCCATTCTTATTCATTCGTACGATCCATTCTAATTCATTCGTACGATCCATTCTAATTCCTTCATACGATCCATTCTAATTCATTCGTTCGATCTATTCTAATTCATTTGTATGATCCATTCTAATTCATTCGTACGATCCATTCTAATTCATTCGTACGATCCATTCTAATTTATTCGCACGATCTATTCTAATTCATTCATACGATCCATGCTAATTCATTCATACGATCAATTCTAATTGATTCCTACAATCCATTATAATTCATTCGCCCGATCCATTCTAATTCATTCATACGATCCATTCTATTCGAATGGATCATGCGATCCATTCGAATTCATTCGCACGATCCATTCTAATTCATTCATACGATCCATTCTAATTCATTCATACAATGCATTCTAATTCATTCATACGATCCATTCTAATTCATTTGCACGAATATATCCATTCTAATTCATTCGTACGATCCATTCTAATTCCTTCGTACGATCCATTCTAATTCATTTGTACGATCTATTTTAATTCATTCGTACGATCCATTCTAATTCATTCGTACGATCCATTCTAATTCCTTCGTACGATCCATTCTGATTCATTCGTACGACCCATTCTAATTCATATGCACAAAGGTATCCATTCTAATCCATTCTTAGGATCCATTCTAATCCATTCGTACGATCCATTCTAATTCATTCGTACGATCCATTCTAATTCATTCGCTCGAATGTATCCATTCTAATCCGTTCGTACGATCCATTCTAATCCATTCGTACGATCCATTCTAATTCATTCGCATGAATGTAACCATTCTAATTCATTCATTTGATCCATTCTAATTCATTCGTACGATCCATTCTAATTCATTCATCCGATCCATTCTAATTTATTCGCACGAATGTATCCATTCTAATTCATTCATACGATCCATTTTAATTCATTCGTACGATCCATTCTAATCCATTCGCACAAATGTATCCATTCTAATTCATTCGTACGATCCATTCTAATCCATTCGTACGATCCATTCTAATTCATTCGCATGAATGTATCCATTCTAATACATTCACACGATCCATTCTAATTCATTCGTACGATCCATTCTAATTCATTCGTACGATCCAATGTAATTCATTCGTATGATCCATTCTAATTCATTCCTACGATCTATTCTAATTCATTCGCTCGAATTTATCCATTCTAATTCATTCATTCGATCCATTCTAATTCATTCGCACGATCCATTCTAATTCATTCGTATGATCCATTCTAATCCATTCGTACGATCCATTCTAATTCATTCGTATGATCCATTCTAATTCATTCGTACGATCCATTCTAATTCATTCGCACGAATGTATCCATTCTAGTTCATTCGTACGATCCATTCTAATTCATTCGTACGATCCATTCTAATTCATTCGCATGATCCATTCTAATTCATTCGTACGATCCATTCTAATTTATTCATAAGATCCATTCTAATTCATTCGTACGATACATTCTAATTCATTCGCACAAATGTATCCATTCTAATTCATTCGTACGATCCATTCTAATTCATTCACACGATCCATTCTAATTTATTCGTACGATCCATTCTCATTCTTTCACACGATCCATTCTAATTCATTCGTACGATCCATTCTAATTCATTCGCACGATCCATTCTAATTCATTCGTACGATCCTTTCTAATTCATTCATACGATCCATTCTAATTCATTCGCACGATCCATTCTAATTCATTCGTACGATCCATTCTAATTCATTCGTACGATCCATTCTAATTCATTCGTACGATCCATTCTAATTAATTCGTATGATCCATTCTAATTCATTCGTACGATCCATTCTAATTCATTCATACAATCCATTCTAATTCATTCGCACGAATGTACCCATTCAAATTAATTCGTACGATCCATTCTAATTCATTCATATGATCTATTCTTATTCATTCGCACGATCCAGTCTAATTGATTCGCACGATCCATTCTAATTCATTCGCACGAATGTATCCATTCTAATTCATTCGTACGATCCATTCTAATTCATTAATATGATCCATTCTAATTCATTCGTACGATCCATTCTAATTCATATGCACAAATGTATCCATTCTAATTCATTCGCACGAAAGAATTAGAATGGATTGTATGAAAGAATAGATCGTATAAATTAATTAGAATGGAGTACGGAATGAAATAGAATGGATCATACAAATTAATTAGAATGGATCATACGAATGAAATAGAATGGATCGTACGATGGAATTAGAATGGATCGTACAATGGAATTAGAATGGATCGTACGAATGAATTAGAATGGATATATTCGTGCAAATGAATTAGATTGGATCGTATGAATCAATTAGAATGGATCGTATGAGTGAATTAGAACGGATAGTACGAATGAAGTAGAATGGATCGTATGAATGAATTAGAATGGATACATTCGTGCGAATGAATTAGAATGGATCGTATGAATGAATTAGAATGGATCGTACGAATGAATTAGAATGGATCGTGCGAATGAATTAGAATAGATCGTACGAATGAATTATAATGGATCGTACGAATGAACTAGAATGGATACATTCGTGTGAATGAATTAGAATGGATCGTACGAATGAATTAGAATGGATCGTACGAATGAATTAGAATGGATCGTATGAATGAATTAGAATGGATACATTCGTGCGAATGAATTAGAATGGATCGGACGAATGAATTAGAATGGATCGTACGAATAAATTAGAATGGATACATTCGTCCGAATGAATTAGAATGGATCATACGAATGAGTAAAAATGGATCGTACGAATGAAATAGAATGGATCGTACGAATGAACTAGAATGGATACATTCGTGCGAATGAATTAGAATGGATCGGTCGAATGAATTAGAATGGATCGTACGAATGAATTAGAATGGATCGTATGAATGAATTAGAATGGATCATATGAATGAATTAGAATGGATACATTCGTGCGAATGAATTAGAATTGATCGTACGAATGAATTAGAATGGATCGTGCGAATGAATTAGAATGGATCGTACGAATGAATTAGAATGGATCGTACGAATGAACTAGAATGGATACATTCGTGCGAATGAATTAGAATGGATCGTACGAATGAATTAGAATGGATCGTACGAATGAATTAGAATGGATCTTATGAATGAATTAGAATGGATCGTACGAATGAATTAGAATGGATCGTACGAATGAATTAGAATGGATACATTCGTGCGAATGAATTAGAATGGATCGGACGAATGAATTAGAATGGATCGTACGAATGAATTAGAATGGATCAAATGAATCAATTAGAATGGTTACATTCATGCGAATAAATTAGAATGGATCGTACGAATGGATAAGAATGGATCGTATGAATGGATTAGAATGGATACATTCGAGCGAATGAATTAGAATGGATCGTACGAATGAATTAGAATGGATCGTACGAATGGATTAGAATGGATCCTACAAATGGATTAGAATGGATACCTTTGTGCATATGAATTAGAATGGATCGTACGAATGAATTAGAATGGATCATATTAATGAATTAGAATGGATCGTACGAATGAATTAGAATGGATCCATTCGTGCACGATCCATTCTAATTCATTCGCACGAATGTATCCATTCTAATTAATTCGTACGATCCATTCTAATTCATTAATATTATCCATTCTAATTCATTCGTACGATCCATTCTAATTCATTCGCACAATCCATTCTAATTCATTCGCACGAATGTATCCATTCTAATTCATTCGTACGATCCATTCTAATTCATTCGTACGATCCATTCTAATTCATTCATATGATCCATTCTAATTAATTCGTATGATCCATTCTAATTTATTCGTACGATCCATTCTAATTCATTCATACAATCTATTCTAATTCATTCGTACGATCCATTCTAATTCATTCGTACGCACGAATGTATCCATTCTAATTCATTCGTATGAATCCATTCTAATTCATTTGTACGATCCATTCTAATTCATTCGCACGATCCATTCTAATTCATTCGTACGATCCATTCTAATTCATTCGCACGAATGTATCCATTCTAATTCATTCGTACGATCCATTCTAATTCATTCGTACGATCCATTCTAATTCATTCGCACGAATGTATCCATTCTAGTTCATTCGTACGATCCATTCTAATTCATTCGTACGATCCATTCTAATTCATTCGCACGATCCATTCTAATTCATTAGCACGATCCATGCAAATTCATTCGTTCGACCAATTCTAATTCATTAGCACGATCCATTCTAATTCATTCGTACGATCCATTCTAATTCATTCGACGATCCATTCTAATTCATTCATAGGATCCATTCTAATACATTCGTACGATCCATTCTAATTCCTTCGTACGATCCATTCTAATTCATTCGTACGATCCATTCTAATTCATTCATACAATCCATTCTAATTCTTTCACACGATCCATTCTAAGTCATTCGTACGATCTATTCTAAATCATTCGTGCAATCCATTCTATTTCATTCGTACGATCAATTCTAATTCATTCATAGGATCCATTCTAATTCATTCATACGATCTATTCTAATTCTTTCGCACGAATGTATCCATTCTAATTCATTCGCATGAATGTATCCATTCTAATTCATTCGTACGATCCATTCTAATTCTTTCACACGATCCATTCTAATTCATTCGTAGGATCCATTCTAATTCATTCATACAATGAGTAAGAATGGATCGTACGAATGAAATAGAATGGATTGTACGAATGATTTAGAATGGATACATTCGTGCGAATGAATTAGAATGGATTGTGCGAATGAATTAGAATGGATCGTACGAATGAATTAGAATGGATCGTGTGAAAGAATTAGAATAGATTGTATGAATGAATTAGAATAGATCGTATGAATGAATTAGAATGGATCGTATGAGTGAATTAGAATGGATACGAAGGAATTAGAATGGATCGTACGAAGAAATAAGAATGGATTATACGAATGAATTAGAATGGATCGTACGAATGAATTAGAATGGATACATTCGTGCGAATGAATTAGAATGGATCGTATGAATGAATTAGAATGGATCGTACGAATGAATTAGAATGGATCGTGCGAATGAATTAGAATGAATTAGAATGGATCGTATGAATGAATTAGAATGGATCGTACGAAGGAATTAGAATGGATCGTACGAATGAATTAGAATGGATCGTACGAATGAATTAGAATGGATCGTATGATTGAATTAGAATGGATCATACGAATGAGTAAGAATGGATCGTATGAATGAATTAGATTGGCTCGTACGATCCATTCTAATTCATTAGCATGGATCGTGCAAATGAATTAGAATGGAATATACGAATGAATTAGAATGGATCGTAGAATGGATCGTACGAATGAATTAGAATGAATTAGAATGGATCGTACGAATGAATTAGAATAGATCATAGGAATGAATTAGAATGGATCGTGCAAATGAATTAGAATGGATACATTCGTGCGAATAAATTAGAATGGATTGTATGAATGAATTAGAATGGATCGTACGAATGAATTAGAATGGATCGTACGAACGAATTAGAATAGATTGCGCGAATGAACTAGAATGGATCGTGCGAATGAAATAGAATGGACACAAATGAATTAGAATGGATCGTAGAATGGATCGTACGAATGAATTAGAATGAATTAGAATGGATCGTACGAATGAATTAGAATGGATCGTACGAATGAAATAGAATGGATCGTGTGAAAGAATTAGAATGGATTGTATGAATGAATTAGATGGATCGTATGAATGGATCGTACGAATGGAATGGGTACATTCGTGCGAATGAATTAGAATGGATCGTACGAATGAATTAGAATGGATTATACGAATGAATAAGAATGGATCGTACGAATGAATTAGAATAGATCGTACGAATGAATTAGAATGGATCGTACGAATAAATTAGAATGGATACATTCGTCCGAATGAATTAGAATGGATCATACGAATGCATTCTAATTCCTTTGTATGATCCATTCTAATTCCTTCGTACGATCAATTCTATTTCATTCGTATGATCCATTCTAATTCCTTCGTACGATCCATTCTAATTCCTTCGTATCCATTCTAATTCACTCATACGATCCATTCTAATCCATTCGTATGATCCATTCTAGTTCATTCGCATGAATGTAACCATTCTAATTCATTCATTTGATCCATTCTAATTCATTCGTACGATCCATTCTAATTCATTCGTACGATCCATTGTAATTCATTCACACAATCCATTTGGATTCATTCGCACAAATGTATCCATTCAAATTCATTCGTACGATCCAGTCTAATTCATTCGTACGATCCATTCTAATTTATTCGCACGAATATATCCATTCTAATTCTTTCGTACGATGCATTCTAATTCATTCGTACGATCCATTCTAATTTATTCGTACGATCCATTCTAATTCATTCGTACGATCCATTCTAATTCATTCGCACGAATGTATCCATTCTAATTCATTCGTACAATCCATTCTATTTCATTCGTACGATCCATTCTTACTCATTCGTATGATCCATTCTAATTCATTCGTACGATCTATTCTAATTCATTCGTACGATCCATTCTAATTCATTCGTACGATCCATTCTAATTCCTTCGGTCGATCTATTCTAATTCATTCATACGATCTATTCTAATTCATTCATACAATCCATTCTAATTCTTTCACACGATCCATTCTAATTCATACGTACGATCCATTCTAAATCATTCGTGCAATCCATTCTATTTCTTTCGTACGATCAATTCTAATTCATTAGAATGGATCGTACGAATGAATTAGAATGGATCATATTAATGAATTAGAATGGATCGTACGAATGAATTAGAATGGATCTTACAAATGAATTAAAATAATTCGTGCGAATGAATTAGAATGGATCGTATGAATGAATTAGAATAGATTGTGCGAATGAATTAGAATGGATCGTACGAATGAATTAGAATGGATACATTCGTGCGAATAAATTAGAATGGATTGTATGAATGAATTAGAATGGATCGTACGAATGAATTAGAATGGATCGTACGAATGAATTAGAATAGATTACGCGAATGAATTAGAATGGATCATACGAATGAATTAGAATGACGATCCATTCTTACTCATTCGTATGATCCATTCTAATTTATTCGCATGAATGTATCTATTCTAATTCATTCGTACGTCTAATTCATTCGTACGGTCCATTCTAATTCATTCGCACAATCCATTCTATTTCATTCGTACGATCCATTCTTACTCATTCGTATGATCCATTATGGATACATTCGTATGATCCAATATTACTCATTGGTATGATCCATTCTAATTCATTCGTACGAATGTATCCATTCTAATTCATTCGTACGAATCCATTCTAATTCATTCATACGATCCATTCTAATACATTCATACGATCCATTCTAATTCATTTGCACGAATATATCCATTCTAATTCATTTGTACGATCCATTCTAATTCCTTCGTACGATCCATTCTAATTCATTCGTACGATCTATTCTAATTCATTCGTAGGATCCATTCTAATTCATTCGTACGATCCATTCTAATTCATTCATACGATCTATTCTAATTCTTTCGCACGATCCATTCTAATTCATTCATACGATCCTACGATCCATTCTAATTCATTCGCATTAATGTAACCATTCTAATTCATTCATTTGATCCATTCTAATTCATTCGTACGATCCATTCTTATTCATTCGTACGATCCATTCTAATTCATTCGTACGATCCATTCTAATTCCTTCATACGATCCATTCTAATTCATTCGTACGATCTATTCTAATTCATTTGTATGATCCATTCTAATTCATTCGTACGATCCATTCTAATTCATTCGTACGATCCATTCTAATTTATTCGCACGATCCATTCTAATTCATTCATACGATCCATGCTAATTCATTCATACGATCCATTCTAATTGATTCCTACAATCCATTATAATTCATTCGCCCGATCCATTCTAATTCATTCATACGATCCATTCTATTCGAATGGATCATGTGATCCATTCGAATTCATTCGCACGATCCATTCTAATTCATTCATACGATCCATTCTAATTCATTCATACAATGCATTCTAATTCATTCATACGATCCATTCTAATTCATTTGCACGAATATAACCATTCTAATTCATTCGTACGATCCATTCTAATTCCTTCGTACGATCCATTCTAATTCATTCGTACGATCTATTTTAATTCATTCGTACGATCCATTCTAATTCATTCGTACGATCCATTCTAATTCCTTCGTACGATCCATTCTGATTCATTCGTACGATCCATTCTAATTCATATGCACAAAGGTATCCATTCTAATCCATTCTTAGGATCCATTCTAATCCATTCGTACGATCCATTCTAATTCATTCGTACGATCCATTCTAATTCATTCGCTCGAATGTATCCATTCTAATCCGTTCGTACGATCCATTCTAATCCATTCGTACGATCCATTCTAATTCATTCGCATGAATGTAACCATTCTAATTCATTCATTTGATCCATTCTAATTCATTCGTACGATCCATTCTAATTCATTCATCCGATCCATTCTAATTCATTCGCACGAATGTATCCATTCTAATTCATTCATACGATCCATTTTAATTCATTCGTACGATCCATTCTAATCCATTCGCACAAATGTATCCATTCTAATTCATTCGTACGATCCATTCTAATCCATTCGTACGATCCATTCTAATTCATTCGCATGAATGTATCCATTCTAATACATTCACACGATCCATTCTAATTCATTCGTACGATCCATTCTAATTCATTCGTACGATCCAATGTAATTCATTCGTATGATCCATTCTAATTCATTCCTACGATCTATTCTAATTCATTCGCTCGAATATATCCATTCTAATTCATTCATTCGATCCATTCTAATTCATTCGCACGATCCATTCTAATTCATTCGTATGATCCATTCTAATCCATTCGTACGATCCATTCTAATTCATTCGTATGATCCATTCTAATTCATTCGTACGATCCATTCTAATTCATTCGCACGAATGTATCCATTCTAGTTCATTCGTACGATCCATTCTAATTCATTCGTACGATCCATTCTAATTCATTCGCATGATCCATTCTAATTCATTCGTACGATCCATTCTAATTTATTCATAAGATCCATTCTAATTCATTCGTACGATACATTCTAATTCATTCGCACAAATGTATCCATTCTAATTCATTCGTACGATCCATTCTAATTCATTCGTACGATCCATTCTAATTCATTCGTACGATCCATTCTCATTCTTTCACACGATCCATTCTAATTCATTCGTACGATCCATTCTAATTCATTCGCACGATCAATTCTAATTCATTCGTACGATCCATTCTAATTCATTCATACGATCCATTCTAATTCATTCATACGATCCATTCTAATTCATTCGCACGATCCATTCTAATTCATTCGTACGATCCATTCTAATTCATTCGTACGATCCATTCTAATTAATTCGTACGATCCATTCTAATTCATTCGTACGATCCATTCTAATTCATTCATACAATCCATTCTAATTCATTCGCACGAATGTACCCATTCAAATTAATTCGTACGATCCATTCTAATTCATTCGTATGATCTATTCTTATTCATTCGCACGATCCAGTCTAATTGATTCGCACGATCCATTCTAATTCATTCGCACGAATGTATCCATTCTAATTCATTCGTACGATCCATTCTAATTCATTAATATGATCCATTCTAATTCATTCGTACGATCCATTCTAATTCATATGCACAAATGTATCCATTCTAATTCATTCGCACGAAAGAATTAGAATGGATTGTATGAAAGAATAGATCGTATAAATTAATTAGAATGGATCGTACGGAATGAAATAGAATGGATCGTACAAATTAATTAGAATGGATCATACGAATGAAATAGAATGGATCGTACGATGGAATTAGAATGGATCGTACAATGGAATTAGAATGGATCGTACGAATGAATTAGAATGGATATATTCGTGCAAATGAATTAGATTGGATCGTATGAATGAATTAGAATGGATCGTATGAGTGAATTAGAACGGATAGTACGAATGAAGTAGAATGGATCGTATGAATGAATTAGAATGGATACATTCGTGCGAATGAATTAGAATGGATCGTATGAATGAATTAGAATGGATCGTACGAATGAATTAGAATGGATCGTGCGAATGAATTAGAATAGATCGTACGAATGAATTATAATGGATCGTACGAATGAACTAGAATGGATACATTCGTGTGAATGAATTAGAATGGATCGTACGAATGAATTAGAATGGATCGTACGAATGAATTAGAATGGATCGTACGAATGAATTAGAATGGATACATTCGTGCGAATGAATTAGAATGGATCGGACGAATGAATTAGAATGGATCGTACGAATAAATTAGAATGGATACATTCGTCCGAATGAATTAGAATGGATCATACGAATGAGTAAAAATGGATCGTACGAATGAAATAGAATGGATCGTACGAATGAACTAGAATGGATACATTCGTGCGAATGAATTAGAATGGATCGGACGAATGAATTAGAATGGATCGGACGAATGAATTAGAATGGATCGTATGAATGAATTAGAATGGATCATATGAATGAATTAGAATGGATACATTCGTGCGAATGAATTAGAATTGATCGTACGAATGAATTAGAATGGATCGTGCGAATGAATTAGAATGGATCGTACGAATGAATTAGAATGGATCGTACGAATGAACTAGAATGGATACATTCGTGCGAATGAATTAGAATGGATCGTACGAATGAATTAGAATGGATCGTACGAATGAATTAGAATGGATCTTATGAATGAATTAGAATGGATCGTACGAATAAATTAGAATGGATCGTACGAATGAATTAGACTGGATACATTCGTGCGAATGAATTAGAATGGATCGGACGAATGAATTAGAATGGATCGTACGAATGAATTAGAATGGATCAAATGAATGAATTAGAATGGTTACATTCATGCGAATAAATTAGAATGGATCGTACGAATGGATAAGAATGGATCGTATGAATGGATTAGAATGGATACATTCGAGCGAATGAATTAGAATGGATCGTACGAATGAATTAGAATGGATCGTACGAATGGATTAGAATGGATCCTACAAATGGATTAGAATGGATACCTTTGTGCATATGAATTAGAATGGATCGTACGAATGAATTAGAATGGATCATATTAATGAATTAGAATGGATCGTACGAATGAATTAGAATGGATCCATTCGTGCACGATCCATTCTAATTCATTCGCACGAATGTATCCATTCTTATTAATTCGTACGATCCATTCTAATTCATTAATATTATCCATTCTAATTCATTCGTACGATCCATTCTAATTCATTCGCACAATCCATTCTAATTCATTCGCACGAATGTATCCATTCTAATTCATTCGTACGATCCATTCTAATTCATTCGTACGATCCATTCTAATTCATTCATATGATCCATTCTAATTAATTCGTATGATCCATTCTAATTCATTCGTACGATCCATTCTAATTCATTCATACAATCTATTCTAATTCATTCGTATGATCCATTCTAATTCATTCGTACGCACGAATGTATCCATTCTAATTCATTCGTATGAATCCATTCTAATTCATTTGTACGATCCATTCTAATTCATTCGCACGATCCATTCTAATTCATTCGTACGATCCATTCTAATTCATTCGCACGAATGTATCCATTCTAATTCATTCGTACGATCCATTCTAATTCATTCGTACGATCCATTCTAATTCATTCGCACGAATGTATCCATTCTAGTTCATTCGTACGATCCATTCTAATTCATTCGTACGATCCATTCTAATTCATTCGCACGATCCATTCTAATTCATTAGCACGATCCATGCAAATTCATTCGTTCGATCAATTCTAATTCATTAGCACGATCCATTCTAATTCATTCGTACGATCCATTCTAATTCATTCGACGATCCATTCTAATTCATTCATAGGATCCATTCTAATACATTCGTACGATCCATTCTAATTCCTTCGTACGATCCATTCTAATTCATTCGTACGATCCATTCTAATTCATTCATACAATCCATTCTAATTCTTTAACACGATCCATTCTAAGTCATTCGTACGATCTATTCTAAATCATTCGTGCAATCCATTCTATTTCATTCGTACGATCAATTCTAATTCATTCATAGGATCCATTCTAATTCATTCATACGATCTATTCTAATTCTTTCGCACGAATGTATCCATTCTAATTCATTCGCATGAATGTATCCATTCTAATTCATTCGTACGATCCATTCTAATTCTTTCACACGATCCATTCTAATTCATTCGTAGGATCCATTCTAATTCATTCGTACAATGAGTAAGAATGGATCGTACGAATGAAATAGAATGGATTGTACGAATGATTTAGAATGGATACATTCGTGCGAATGAATTAGAATGGATTGTGCGAATGAATTAGAATGGATCGTACGAATGAATTAGAATGGATCGTGTGAAAGAATTAGAATGGATTGTATGAATGAATTTGAATAGATCGTATGAATGAATTAGAATGGATCGTATGAGTGAATTAGAATGGATACGAAGGAATTAGAATGGATCGTACGAAGAAATAAGAATGGATTATACGAATGAATTAGAATGGATCGTACGAATGAATTAGAATGGATAAATTCGTGCGAATGAATTAGAATGGATCGTATGAATGAATTAGAATGGATCGTACGAATGAATTAGAATGGATCGTGCGAATGAATTAGAATGGATCGTATGAATGAATTAGAATGGATCGTACGAAGGAATTAGAATGGATCGTACGAATGAATTAGAATGGATCGTACGAATGAATTAGAATGGATCGTATGATTGAATTAGAATGGATCATACGAATGAGTAAGAATGGATCGTATGAATGAATTAGATTGGCTCGTACGATCCATTCTAATTCATTAGCATGGATCGTGCTAATGAATTAGAATGGAATATACGAATGAATTAGAATGGATCGTAGAATGGATTGTACGAATGAATTAGAATGAATTAGAATGGATCGTACGAATGAATTAGAATAGATCATAGGAATGAATTAGAATGGATCGTGCAAATGAATTAGAATGGATACATTCGTGCGAATAAATTAGAATGGATTGTATGAATGAATTAGAATGGATCGTACGAATGAATTAGAATGGATCGTACGAACGAATTAGAATAGATTGCGCGAATGAACTAGAATGGATCGTGCGAATGAAATAGAATGGACACAAATGAATTAGAATGGATCGTAGAATGGATCGTACGAATGAATTAGAATGAATTAGAATGGATCGTACGAATGAATTAGAATGGATCGTACGAATGAAATAGAATGGATCGTGTGAAAGAATTAGAATGGATTGTATGAATGAATTAGAATGGATCGTATGAATGGATCGTACGAATGGAATGGGTACATTCGTGCGAATGAATTAGAATGGATCGTACGAATGAATTAGAATGGATTATACGAATGAGTAAGAATGGATCGTACGAATGAATTAGAATAGATCGTACGAATGAATTAGAATGGATCGTACGAATAAATTAGAATGGATACATTCGTCCGAATGAATTAGAATGGATCATACGAATGCATTCTAATTCCTTTGTATGATCCATTCTAATTCCTTCGTACGATCAATTCTATTTCATTCGTATGATCCATTCTAATTCCTTCGTACGATCCATTCTAATTCCTTCGTATCCATTCTAATTCACTCATACGATCCATTCTAATCCATTCGTACGATCCATTCTAGTTCATTCGCATGAATGTAACCATTCTAATTCATTCATTTGATCCATTCTAATTCATTCGTACGATCCATTCTAATTGATTCGTACGATCCATTGTAATTCATTCACACAATCCATTTGGATTCATTCGCACAAATGTATCCATTCAAATTCATTCGTACGATCCAGTCTAATTCATTCGTACGATCCATTCTAATTTATTCGCACGAATATATCCATTCTAATTCTTTCGTACGATGCATTCTAATTCATTCGTACGATCCATTCTAATTTATTCGTACGATCCATTTTAATTCATTCGTACGATCCATTCTAATTCATTCGCACGAATGTATCCATTCTAATTCATTCGTACAATCCATTCTATTTCATTCGTACGATCCATTCTTACTCATTCGTATGATCCATTCTAAATCATTCGTACGATCTATTCTAATTCATTCGTACGATCCATTCTAATTCATTCGTACGATCCATTCTAATTCCTTCGGTCGATCTATTCTAATTCATTCATACGATCCATTCTAATTCATTCATACAATCCATTCTAATTCTTTCACACGATCCATTCTAATTCATACGTACGATCCATTCTAAATCATTCGTGCAATCCATTCTATTTCTTTCGTACGATCAATTCTAATTCATTAGAATGGATCGTACGAATGAATTAGAATGGATCATATTAATGAATTAGAATGGATCGTACGAATGAATTAGAATGGATCTTACAAATGAATTAGACTAATTCGTGCGAATGAATTAGAATGGATCGTATGAATGAATTAGAATAGATTGTGCGAATGAATTAGAATGGATCGTACGAATGAATTAGAATGGATACATTCGTGCGAATAAATTAGAATGGATTGTATGAATGAATTAGAATGGATCGTACGAATGAATTAGAATGGATCGTACGAATGAATTAGAATAGATTGCGCGAATGAATTAGAATGGATCATACGAATGAATTAGAATGACGATCCATTCTTACTCATTCGTATGATCCATTCTAATTTATTCGCATGAATGTATCCATTCTAATTCATTCGTACGTCTAATTCATTCGTACGGTCCATTCTAATTCATTCGCACAATCCATTCTATTTCATTCGTACGATCCATTCTTACTCATTCATATGATCCATTATGGATACATTCGTGCGAATGAATTAGAATGGATCATACGAATGAGTAAGAATGGATCGTACGAATGAAATATAATGGATTGTGCGAATGAATTAGAATGGATCGTACGAATGAATTAGAATGGATCGTGTGAAAGAATTAGAATGGATTGTATGAATGAATTAGAATAGATCGTACGAATGAATTAGAATGGATCGTACGAATGAATTAGAATGGATCATACGAATGAATTAAAATGGATGCATTCATGCGAATGAATTAGAATGGATACATTCGTGCGAAAGAATTAGAATAGATCGTATGAATGAATTAGAATGGATCCTATGAATGAATTAGAATGGATCGTGCGAATGAATTAGAATGGATCGTACGAATTAATTAGAATGGATCATGCTAATGAATTAGAATTGATCGAACGAATGAATTAGCATGGATCGTGCTAATGAATTAGAATGGAACGTACGAATGAATTAGAATGGATCGTGTGAAAGAATTAGAATGGATGGTATGAATGAGTTATAATGAATTACGAATGAATTAGAATGGATCGTACGAAGGAATTAGAATGGATCGTACGAATGAATTAGAATGGATCGTACGAATGAACTAGAATGGATACATTCATGCGAATGAATTAGAATGGATCGTACGAATGAATTAGATTGGATCGTACGAATAAATTAGAATGGATCTTACGAATGAATTAGAATGGATCGTACGAATGAATTAGAATGGATACATTTGTGCGAATGAATTAGAATGGATCGTACGAAAGGATTAGAATGGTTCGTACGAATGGATTAGAATGGATACATTCGTACGAATGAATTAAAATGGATTGTATGAATGAATTAGAATGGATCGTACGATCCATTCGAATTCATTCAAACGATCCATTCTAATTCATTCATACGATCCATTCTAATTCATTCATACGATCCATTCTAATTCATTCGTACGATCCATTCTAATTCATTCGTATATTCCATTCTAAGATCCTATGAATGAATTAGAATGGATCGTACGAATGAATTAGAATGGATCGTACAAATGAATTAGAATGGATCGTGCGAATGAATTAGAATGGATACATTCGTGCGAATGAATTAGTATGGATTGGACGAATGAATTAGAATGGATCGTACGAATGAATTAGAAAGGATCAAATGAATGAATTAGAATGGTTACATTCATGCGAATGAATTAGAATGGATCGTACGAATGGATTAGAATGGATCGTATGAATGAACTAGAATGGATACATTCGTGCGAATGAATTAGAATGGATCGTACGAATGAATTAGAATGGATCTTACGAATGAATTAGAATGGATCATACGAATGAATTAGAATGGATCGTACGAATGAATTAGAATGGATACATTCGTGCGAATGAATTTGAATGGATCGGACGAATGAATTAGAATGGATCGTACGAATGAATTAGAATGGATCAAATGAATGAATTAGAATGGTTACATTCATGCGAATGAATTAGAATGGATCGTATGAATGGATTAGAATGGATACATTCGAGCGAATAAATTAGAATGGATCGTACGAATGAATTAGAATGGATCGTATGAATGGATTAGAATGGATCCTACGAATGGATTAGAATGGATACCTTTGTGCAGAATGGATCGTACGAATGAATTAGAATGGATACATTCGTGCATGATCCATTCTAATTCATTCGAACGAATGTATCCATTCTAATTCATTCGTACGATCCATTCTAATTCATTAATATGATCCATTCTAATTCATTCGTACGATCCATTCTAATTCATTCGTATGATCCATTCTAATTCATTCGGACGAATGTATCCATTCTAATTTATTCGTACGATACATTCTAATTCATTCGTACGATCCATTCTAATTCATTCGTACGATCCATTCTTACTCATTCGTATAATCCATTCTAATTCATTTGTACGATCCATTCTAATTCATTCGCACGAATGTATCCATTCCATTCGTACGATCCATTCATACGATCCATTCTAATTCATTCATAAAATCCATTCTAATTCTTTCACACGATCCATTCTATTTCATTCGTACGATCCATTCTAATTCATTCGTACGATCCATTCTAATTCATTCGTACGATCCATTCTAATTCATTCTAATTCATTCGTACGATCCATTCTAATTCATTCGTATGATCCATTCTAATTCATTCGTACGATCTATTCTAATTCATTTGTAAGATCCATTCTAATTCATTCGTACGATCCATTCTAATTCATTCATACGATCCATTCTAATTCATTAATATGATCCATTCTAATTCATTCGTACGATCCATTCTAATGAATTACAACTGATCGTACGAATGAAATAGAATGGATTGTGCGAATAAATTAGAATGGATTGTACGAATGAACTAGAATGGATCGTGTGAAAGAATTAGAATGGATTGTATGAATGAATTAGAATAGATCGTTTGAATGAATTAGAATGGATCGTATGAGTGAATTAGAATGGATACGAAGGAATTAGAATGGATCGTACGAAGGAATTAGAATGGATCATACGAATGAATTAGAATGGATCGTGCTAATGAATTAGAATTGATCGAACAAATTCATTCTAATTCATTCCTACAATCCATTCTAATTCTTTCACACGATCCATTCTAATTCATTCGTACGATCCAATATTACTCATTGGTATGATCCATTCTAATTCATTCGTACGAATGTATCCATTCTAATTCATTCGTACGAATCCATTCTAATTCATTCGTACGATCCATTCTAATACATTCATACGGTCCATTCTAATTCATTTGCACGAATATATCCATTCTAATTCATTTGTACGATCCATTCTAATTCCTTCGTACGATCCATTCTAATTCATTCGTACGATCTATTCTAATTCATTCGTAGGATCCATTCTAATTCATTCGTACGATCCATTCTAATTCATTCATACGATCTATTCTAATTCTTTCGCACGATCCATTCTAATTCATTCATACGATCCTACGATCCATTCTAATTCATTCGCATTAATGTAATCATTCTAATTCATTCATTTGATCCATTCTAATTCATTCGTATGATCCATTCTTATTTATTCGTACGATCCATTCTAATTCATTCGTACGATCCATTCTAATTCCTTCATACGATCCATTCTAATTCATTCGTACGATCTATTCTAATTCATTTGTATGATCCATTCTAATTCATTCGTACGATCCATTCTAATTCATTCGTACGATCCATTCTAATTCATTCGCACGATCCATTCTAATTCATTCATACGATCCATGCTAATTCATTCATACGATCCATTCTAATTCATTCCTACAATCCATTATAATTCATTCGCCCGATCCATTCTAATTCATTCATACGATCAATTCTATTCGGATGGATCATGCGATCCATTCGAATTCATTTGCACGATCCATTCTAATTCATTCATACGATCCATTCTAATTCATTCATACAATGCATTCTAATTCATTCAAACGATCCATTCTAATTCATTTGCACGAATATATCCATTCTAATTCATTCGTACGATCCATTCTAATTCCTTCGTACGATCCATTCTAATTCATTCGTACGATCTATTCTAATTCATTCGTACGATCCATTCTAATTCATTCGTACGATCCATTCTAATTCCTTCGTACGATCCATTCTAATTCATTCGTACGATCCATTCTAATTCATTCGTACGATCCATTCTAATTCCTTCGTACGATCCATTCTGATTCATTCGTACGATCCATTCTAATTCATATGCACAAAGGTATCCATTCTAATCTATTCGTAGGATCCATTATAATCCATTCGTACGATCCATTCTAATTCATTCGTACGATCCATTCTAATTCATTCGCTCGAATGTATCCATTCTAATCCATTCGTACGATCCATTCTAATCCATTCGTACGATCCATTCTAATTCATTCGCATGAATGTAACCATTCTAATTCATTCATTTGATCCATTCTAATTCATTCGTACGATCCATTCTAATTCATTCGTCCGATCCATTCTAATTCATTCGCACGAATGTATCCATTCTAATTAATTCATACGATCCATTCTAATTCATTCGTACGATCCATTCTAATCCATTCGCACAAATGTATCCATTCTAATTCATTCGTACGATCCATTCTAATCCATTCGTACGATCCATTCTAATTCATTCGCATGAATGTATCCATTCTAATACATTCACACGATCTATTCTAATTCATTCGTACGATCCATTCTAATTCATTCGTACGATCCAATGTAATTCATTCGTATGATCCATTCTAATTCATTCCTACGATCTATTCTAATTCATTCGCTCGAATATATCCATTCTAATTCATTCATTCGATCCATTCTAATTCATTCGCACGATCCATTCTAATTCATTCGTATGATCCATTCTAATCCATTCGTACGATCCATTCTAATTCATTCGTATGATCCATTCTAATTCATTCGTACGATCCATTCTAATTCATTCGCACGAATGTATCCATTCTAGTTCATTCGTACGATCCATTCTAATTCATTCGTACGATCCATTCTAATTCATTCGCATGATCCATTCTAATTCATTCGTATGATCCATTCTAATTCATTCATACGATCCATTCTAATTCATTCGTACGATCCATTCTAATTCATTCGCACAAATGTATCCATTCTAATTCATTCGTACGATCCATTCTAATTCATTCGCACGATCCATTCTAATTCATTCGAACGATCCATTCTAATTCTTTCACACGATCCATTCTAATTCATTCGTATGATCCATTCTAATTCATTCGCACGATCCATTCTAATTCATTCGTACGATCCATTCTAATTCATTCATACGATCCATTCTAATTCATTCGTACGATCCATTCTAATTCATTCGCACAAATGTATCCATTCTAATTCATTCGTACGATCCATTCTAATTCATTCGCACGATCCATTCTAATTCATTCGTACGATCCATACTAATTCATTCGTACGATCCATTCTAATTCATTCGTACGATCCATTCTAATTAATTCGTATGATCCAATCTAATTCATTCGTACGATCCATTCTAATTCATTCATACAATCCATTCTAATTCATTCGCACGAATGTACCCATTCTAATTAATCCGTACGATCCATTCTAATTCATTCGTATGATCTATTCTTATTCATTCGCACGATCCAGTCTAATTGATTCGCACGATCCATTCTAATTCATTCGCACGAATGTATCCATTCTAATTCATTCGTACGATCCATTCTAATTCATTAATATGATCCATTCTAATTCATTCGTACGATCCATTCTAATTCATTAATATGATCCATTCTAATTCATTCGTACGATCTATTCTAATTCATATGCACAAAGGTATCCATTCTAATTCATTCGCACGAAAGAATTAGAATGGATTGTATGAAAGAATAGATCGTATGAATGAATTAGAATGGATCGTACGGAATGAATTAGAATGGATTGTATGAATGAATTAAAATGGATCGTACGAATGAGTAAGAATGGATCGTACGAATGAATTAGAATGGATCATACGAATGAATTAGAATGGATCGTACGAATTAATTAGAATGGATCATACGAATGAAATAGAATGGATCGTACAAAGGAATTAGAATGGATCGTACAAAGGAATTAGAATGGATCGTACGAATGAATTAGAATGGATATATTCGTGCAAATGAATTAGAATGGATCGTATGAATGAATTAGAATAGATCGTATGAGTGAATTAGAACGGATAGTACGAATGAAGTAGAATGGATCGTATGAATGAATTAGAATGGATGCATTCGTGCGAATGAATTAGAATGGATCGTATGAACGAATTAGAATGGATCGTACGAATGAATTAGAATGGATCGTGCGAATGAATTAGAATAGATCGTAAGAATGAATTAGAATGGATCGTACGAATGAACTAGAATGGATACATTCGTGTGAATGAATTAGAATGGATCGTACGAATGAATTAGAATGGATCGTACGAATGAATTAGAATGGATCTTACGAATGAATTAGAATGGATCGTACGAATGAATTAGAATGGATACATTCGTGCGAATGAATTAGAATGGATCGGACGAACGAATTAGAATGGATCGTACGAATGAATTAGAATGGATCGTACGAATAAATTAGAATGGATACATTCGTCCGAATGAATTAGAATGGATCATACGAATGAGTAAAAATGGATCGTACGAATGAAATAGAATGGATCGTACGAATGAACTAGAATGGATACATTCGTGCGAATGAATTAGAATGGATCGGACGAATGAATTAGAATGGATCGTACGAATGAATTAGAATGGATCGTATGAATGAATTAGAATGGATCATATGAATGAATTAGAATGGATACATTCGTGCGAATGAATTAGAATTGATCGTACGAATGAATTAGAATGGATCGTGCGAATGAATTAGAATGGATCGTACG
Organism: Chamaelirium japonicum; assembly: GCA_947650365.1. NCBI lineage: Eukaryota > Viridiplantae > Streptophyta > Magnoliopsida > Liliales > Melanthiaceae > Chamaelirium > Chamaelirium japonicum. The sequence continues at coordinate 76,366,443 of OX393550.1, read as the reverse complement.
AATGAATTAGAATGGATCGTACGAATGAACTAGAATGGATACATTCGTGCGAATGAATTAGAATGGATCGTACGAATGAATTACAATGGATCGTACGAATGAATTAGAATGGATCTTATCAATGAATTAGAATGGATCGTACGAAAGAATTAGAATGGATCGTACGAATGAATTAGAATGGATACATTCGTGCGAATGAATTAGAATGGATCGGACGAATGAATTAGAATGGATCGTACGAATGAATTAGAATGGATCAAATGAATGAATTAGAATGGTTACATTCATGCGAATGAATTAGAATGGATCGTACAAATGGATTAGAATGGATCGTACGAATGGATTAGAATGGATACATTCGAGCGAATGAATTAGAATGGATCGTACGAATGAATTAGAATGGATCGTACGAATGGATTAGAATGGATCCTACAAATGGATTAGAATGGATACCTTTGTGCATATGAATTAGAATGGATCGTACGAATGAATTAGAATGGATCATATTAATGAATTAGAATGGATCGTACGAATGAATTAAAATGGATCCATTCGTGCACGATCCATTCTAATTCATTCGCACGAATGTATCCATTCTAATTAATTCGTACGATCCATTCTATTTCATTAATATTATCCATTCTAATTCATTCGTACGATCCATTCTAATTCATTCGCACAATCCATTCTAATTCATTCGCACGAATGTATCCATTCTAATTCATTCGTACGATCCATTCTAATTCAATCGTACGATCCATTCTAATTCATTCATATGATCCATTCTAATTAATTCGTATGATCCATTCTAATTCATTCGTACGATCCATTCTAATTCTTTCATACAATCTATTCTAATTCATTCGTACGATCCATTCTAATTCATTCGTACGCACGAATGTATCCATTCTAATTCATTCGTACGAATCCATTCTAATTCATTTGTACGATCCATTCTAATTCATTTCCACGATCCATTCTAATTCATTCGTACGATCCATTCTAATTCATTCGCATGAATGTATCCATTCTAATTCATTCGTACGATCCATTCTAATTCATTCGTACGATCCATTCTAATTCATTCGCACGAATGTATCCATTCTAGTTCATTCGTACGAACCATTCTAATTTATTCGTACGATCCATTCTAATTCATTCGCACGATCCATTCTAATTCATTCGTACGATCAATTCTAATTCATTCGCACGAATGTATCCATTCTAATTCATTCATACGATCCATTCTAATTCATTCGTACGATCCATTCTAATTCATTTGTAAGATCCATTCTAATTCATTCGTACGATCCATTCTAATTCATTCGACGATCCATTCTAATTCATTCATAGGAACCATTCTAATACATTCGTACGATCCATTCTAATTCCTTCGTACGATCCATTCTAATTCATTCGTACGATCCATTCTAATTCATTCATACAATCCATTCTAATTCTTTCACACGATCCATTCTAATTCATTCGTACGATCTATTCTAAATCATTCGTGCAATCCATTCTATTTCATTCGTACGATCAATTCTAATTCATTCATAGGATCCATTCTAATTCATTCATACGATCTATTCTAATTCTTTCGCACGAATGTATCCATTCTAATTCATTCGCATGAATATATCCATTCTAATTCATTCGTACGATCCATTCTAATTCTTTCACACGATCCATTCTAATTCATTCGTAGGATCCATTCTAATTCATTCGTACAATGAGTAAGAGTGGATCGTACGAATGAAATAGAATGGATTGTACGAATGATTTAGAATGGATACATTCGTGCGAATGAATTAGAATGGATTGTGCGAATGAATTAGAATGGATCGTACGAATGAATTAGAATGGATCGTGTGAAAGAATTAGAATGGATTGTATGAATGAATTAGAATAGATCGTATGAATGAATTAGAATGGATCGTATGAGTGAATTAGAATGGATACGAAGGAATTATAATGGATCGTACGAAGGAATTAGGATGGATCATACGAATGAATTAGAATGGATCGTACGAATGAATTAGAATGGATACATTCGTGCGAATGAATTAGAATGGATCGTATGAATGAATTAGAATGGATCGTACGAATGAATTAGAATGGATCGTGCGAATGAATTAGAATGGATCGTATGAATGAATTAGAATGGATCATACGAAGGAATTAGAATGGATCGTACGAATGAATTAGAATGGATCGTACGAATGAATTAGAATGGATCGTACGAATGAATTAGAATGGATCGTACGAATGAATTAGAATGGATCATACGATTGAATTAGAATGGATCATACGAATGAGTAAGAATGGATCGTATGAATGAATTAGATTGGATCGTACGATCCATTTTAATTTATTAGCATGGATCGTGCTGATGAATTAGAATGGAATATACGAATGAATTAGAATGGATCGTAGAATGGATCGTACGAATGAATTAGAATGAATTAGAATGGATCGTACGAATGAATTAGAATAGATCATAGGAATGAATTAGAATGGATCGTGCAAATGAATTAGAATGGATATATTCGTGCGAATAAATTAGAATGGATTGTATGAATGAATTAGAATGGATCGTACGAATGAATTAGAATGGATCATACGAACGAATTAGAATAGATTGCGCGAATGAATTAGAATGGATCGTGCGAATGAAATAGAATGGACACAAATGAATTAGAATGGATCATAGAATGGATCGTACGAATGAATTAGAATGAATTAGAATGGATCGTACGAATGAATTAGAATGGATCGTACGAATGAATTAGAATGGATCGTACGAATGAAATAGAATGGATCGTGTGAAAGAATTAGAATGGATTGTATGAATGAATTAGAATGGATCGTATGAAAGGATCGTACGAATGGAATGGATACATTCGTGCGAATGAATTAGAATGGATCGTACGAATGAATTAGAATGGATCATACGAATGAGTAAGAATGGATCGTACGAATGAATTAGAATAGATCGTACGAACGAATTAGAATGGATCGTACGAATAAATTAGAATGGATACATTCGTCCGAATGAATTAGAATGGATCATACGAATGCATTCTAATTCCTTCGTATGATCCATTCTAATTCCTTCGTACGATCAATTCTATTTCATTCGTATGATCCATTCTAATTCCTTCGTACGATCCATTCTAATTCCTTCGTATCCATTCTAATTCACTCATACGATCCATTCTAATCCATTCGTACGATTCATTCTAGTTCATTCGCATGAATGTAACCATTCTAATTCATTCATTTGATCCATTCTAATTTATTTGTACGATCCATTCTAATTCATTCGTACGATCCATTGTAATTCATTCATACAATCCATTTAGATTCATTCGCACAAATGTATCCATTCAAATTCATTCGTACGATCCAGTCTAATTCATTCGTACGATCCATTCTAATTCATTCGCACGAATATATCCATTCTAATTCTTTCGTATGATGCATTCTAATTCATTCGTACGATCCATTCTAATTCATTCGTATGATCCATTCTAGTTCATTCATACGATCCATTCTAATTCATTCGCACGAATGTATCCATTCTAATTCATTCGTACAATCCATTCTATTTCATTCGTACGATCCATTCTTACTCATTCGTATGATCCATTCTAATTCATTCGTACGAACTATTCTAATTCATTCGTACGATCCATTCTAATTCATTCGTACGATCCATTCTAATTCCTTCGTACGATCTATTCTAATTCATTCGTATGATCCATTCTAATTCATTCATACAATCCATTCTAATTCTTTCACACGATCCATTCTAATTCATGCGTACGATCCATTCTAAATCATTCATGCAATCCATTCTATTTCATTCGTACGATCAATTCTAATTCATTAGAATGGATCGTACGAATGAATTAGAATGGATCATATTAATGAATTAGAATGGATCGTACGAATGAATTAGAATGGATCGTACGAATGAATTAGAATGGATCTTACAAATGAATTAGAATAATTCGTGCGAATGAATTAGAATGGATCGTATGAATGAATTAGAATAGATTGTGCGAATGAATTAGAATGGATCGTACGAATGAATTAGAATGGATACAATCGTGCGAATAAATTAGAATGGATTGTATGAATGAATTAGAATGGATCGTACGAATGAATTAGAATGGATCGTACGAATGAATTAGAATAGATTGCGCGAATGAATTAGAATGGATCATACGAATGAATTAGAATGACGATCCATTCTTACTCATTCGTATGATCCATTCTAATTTATTCGCACGAATGTATCCATTCTAATTCATTCGTACGTCTAATTCATTCGTACGGTCCATTCTAATTCATTCGCACAATCCATTCTATTTCATTCGTACGATCCATTCTTACTCATTCGTATGATCCATTATGGATACATTCGTGCGAATGAATTAGAATGGATCATACGAATGAGTAAGAATGGATCGTACGAATGAAATAGAATGGATTGTGCGAATGAATTAGAATGGATCGTACGAATGAATTAGAATGGATCGTGTGAAAGAATTAGAATGGATTGTATGAATGAATTAGAATAGATCGTACGAATGAATTAGAATGGATCGTACGAATGAATTAGAATGGATCATACGAATGAATTAAAATGGATACATTCGTGCGAATGAAATAGAATGGATACATTCGTGCGAAAGAATTAGAATAGATCGTATGAATGAATTAGAATGGATCCTATGAATGAATTAGAATGGATCGTGCGAATGAATTAGAATGGATCGTACGAATGAATTAGAATGGATCGTGCTAATGAATTAGAATTGATCGAACGAATGAATTAGCATGGATCGTGCTAATGAATTAGAATGGAACGTACGAATGAATTAGAATGGATCGTGTGAAAGAATTAGAATGGATTGTATGAATAAATTATAATGAATTACGAATGAATTAGAATGGATCGTACGAAGGAATTTAAATGGATCGTACGAATGAACTAGAATTGATACATTCGTGCGAATGAATTAGAATGGATCGTACGAATGAATTAGAATGGATCGTACGAATAAATTAGAATGGATCTTACGAATGAATTAGAATGGATCGTACGAATGAATTAGAATGGATACATTTGTGCGAATGAATTAGAATGGATCGTACGAATGGATTAGAATGGTTCGTACGAATGGATTAGAATAGATACATTCGTACGAATGAATTAGAATGGATTGTATGAATGAATTAGAATGGATCGTATGATCCATTCGAATTCATTCGCACGATCCATTCTAATTCATTCGTACGATCCATTCTAATTCATTCGTACGATCCATTCAAATTCATTCGTACGATCCATTCTAATTCATTCGTATATTCCATTCTAAGATCCTACGAATGAATTAGAATGGATCGTACGAATGAATTAGAATGGATCGTGCGAATGAATTAGAATGGATACATTCGTGCGAATGAATTAGAATGGATTGGATGAATGAATTAGAAAGGATCGTACGAATGAATTAGAAAGGATCAAATGAATGAATTATAATGGTTACATTCATGCGAATGAATTAGAATGGATCGTACGAATGGATTAGAATGGATCGTACGAGTGAACTAGAATGGATACATTCGTGCGAATGAATTAGAATGGATCGTACGAATGAATTAGAATGGATCTTACGAATGAATTAGAATGGATCATACGAATGAATTAGAATGGATCGTACGAATGAATTAGAATGGATACATTCGTGCGAATGAATTTGAATGGATCGGACGAATGAATTAGAATGGATCGTACGAATGAATTAGAATGGATCAAATGAATGAATTAGAATGGTTACATTCATGCGAATGAATTAGAATGGATCGTACGAATGCATTAGAATGGATCGTACGAATGGATTAGAATGGATACATTCGAGCGAATGAATTAGAATGGATCGTACGAATGAATTAGAATGGATCGTATGAATGGATTAGAATAGATCCTACGAATGGATTAGAATGGATACCTTTGTGTAGAATGGATCGTACGAATGAATTAGAATGGATACATTCGTGCACGATCCATTCTAATTCATTCGAACGAATGTATCCATTCTAATTCATTCATATGATCCATTCTAATTCATTAATATGATACATTCTAATTCATTCGTACGATCCATTCTAATTCATTCGTATGATCCATTCTAATTCATTCGGACGAATGTATCCATTCTAATTTATTCGTACGATCCATTCTAATTCATTCGTACGATCCATTCTAATTCATTCGTACGATCCATTCTAATTCATTCTAATTCATTCGTACGATCCATTCTAATTCATTCGTACGATCCATTCTAATTCATTCGCACGAATGTATCCATTCTAGTTCATTCGTACGATCCATTCTAATTCATTCGTACGATCCATTCTAATTCATTCGCACGATCCATTCTAATTCATTCGTACGATCAATTCTAATTCATTCGCACGAATGTATCCATTCTAATTCATTCCTACGATCCATTCTAATTCATTCGTATGATCCATTCTAATTCATTCATACAATCCATTCTAATTCTTTCACATGATCCATTCTAATTCATTCCTAGGATCCATTCTAATTCATTCGTACAATCTATTCTATTTCATTTGTACAATCCATTCTTACTCATTCGTATGATCCATTCTAATTCATTCGCACGAATGTATCCATTCTAATTCATTCGTACGAATCCATTCTAATTCATTCGTACAATCCATTCTATTTCATTCGTACGATCCATTCTTACTCATTCGTACGTTCCATTCTAATTCATTCGTAAGATGCATTCTAATTCATTCGTACGATCCATTCTAATTCATTCGTACGATCCATTCTAATTCATTCGCACGAATGTATCCATTCTAGTTCATTCGTACGATCCATTCTAATTCATTCGTACGATCCATTCTAATTCATTCGTACGAATGTATCCATTCTAATTCATTTGTATAATCCATTCTAATTCATTCGCACGATCCATTCTAATTCATTCGTACGATCCATTCTAATTCATTCGTACGATCCATTCTAATTAATTCGTACGATCCATTCTAATTCATTCGTACGATCCATTCTAATTCATTTGCATGAATATATCCATTCTAATTCTAATTCATTAGCACGATCTATTCTAATTCATTCATACGATCCATTCTAATTCATTCGTACGAATGAATCCATTCTAATTCATTCATACGATCCATTCTAATTCATTCGCACGATCCATTCTAATTCATTAGCACGAATATATCCATTCTAATTCATTCACACGATCCATTCTAATTCATTCGTACGATCCATTCTAATTCATTCATACGATCCATTCTAATTCATTCGCACGAATATATCCATTCTAATTCATTAGCACGATCCATTCTAATTCATTCGTATGATCCATTCTAATTCCTTTGTACGATCCATTCTAATTCCTTCGTATCCATTCTAATTCACTCATACGATCCATTCTAATTCATTCATACGATCTATTCTAATTCATTCATACAATCCATTCTAATTCTTTCACACGATCCATTCTAATTCATTCGTACGATCCGTTCTAATTCATTCGCACAATCCATTCTAATTCATTCGCACGAATGTATCCATTCTAAATCATTCGTACAATCCATTCTATTTCATTCGTACGATCCATTCTTACTCATTGTACGAATGAATTAGAATGGATCCTACGAATGAATTAGAATGGATCGTGTGAAAGAATTAGAATGGATCGTACGAATGAATTAGAATGGATACATTCGTGCGAATGAATTAGAATGGATACATTCGTGCGAAAGAATTAAAATAGATCGTATGAATGAATTAGAATGGATCCTATGAATGAATTAGAATGGATCATACGAATGAAATAGAATGGATTGCACGAATGATTTAGAATGGATCGTACGAATGAATTAGAATGGATCGTGTGAAAGAATTAGAATGAATTGTATGAATGAATTAGAATGGATCATACGAATGAATTAGAATGGATCGTACGAAGGAATTAGAAAGGATCGTACGAATGTATTAGAATGGATCCTATGAATGAATTAGAATGGATCGTGCGAATGAGTTAGAATGGATCGTACGAATGAATTAGAATGGATCGTGCTAATGAATTAGAATTGATCGAACGAATGAATTAGAATGGATCGTGCTAATGAATTAGAATGGATCGTGCGAATGAATTAGAAAGGATCGTACGAATGAATTAGAATGGATCGTACGAATGAACTAGAATGGATACATTCATGCGAATGAGTTAGAATGGATCGTAGGAATGAATTAGAATGGATCGTATGAATGAATTAGAATGGATCGTACGAATGAATTAGAATGGATCGTACGAATGAATTAGAATGGATACATTCGTGCGAATGAATTAGAATGGATCGTACGAATGAATTAGAATGGATCGTGCGAATGAATTAGAATGGATCGTACGAATGAATTAGAATGGATTCATACGAATGAATTAGAATGGATACATTCGTGCGTACAAATGAATTAGAACGGATCGTACGAATGAATTAGAATAGATTGTATGAATGAATTAGAATGGATCGTACGAATGAATTAGAATGGATCATACGAATTAATTAGAATGGATCATACGAATGAATTAGAATGGATCGTACTAATGAATTAGATTGGATCGTACGAATGAATTAGAATGGATACATTCGTGCGAATGAATTAGAATGGATTGTGTGGATGAATTAGATTGGATCGTACGAATGAATTAGAATGGATCATATTAATGAATAAAAATGGGTCGTACGAATGAATTAGAATGGATACATTCGTGCGAATGAATTAGAATGGATCGTGCACGAATGTATCCATTCTAATTCATTCGTACGATCCATTCTAATTCATTAATATGATCCATTCTAATTCATTCGTACGATCCATTCTAATTCATATGCACAAAGGTATCCATTCTAATCCATTCGTAGGATCCATTCTAATCCATTCGTACGATCCATTCTAATTCATTCGTACGATCCATTCTAATTCTTTCGCTCGAATGTATCCATTCTAATCCATTCGTACGATCCATTCTAATCTATTCGAACGATCCATTCTAATTCATTCGCATGAATGTAACCATTCTAATTCATTCATTTGATCCATTCTAATTCATTCGTACGATCCATTCTAATTCATTCGTCCGATCCATTCTAATTCATTCGCACGAATGTATCCATTCTAATTCATTCGTATGATCCATTCTAATTCATTTGTACGATCCATTCTAATTCATTTGTAAGATCCATTCTAATTCATTCGTATGATCCATTCTAATTCATTCGTACGATCCATCCTAATTCATTCGCACGAATGTATCCATTCTAGTTCATTCGTACGATCCATTCTAATTCATTCGTACGATCCATTCTAATTCATTCCCACGATCCATTCTAATTCATTCGTATGATCAATTCTAATTCATTCGCACGAATATATCCATTCTAATTCATTCATACGATCCATTCTAATTCATTCGTACGATCCATTCTAATTCATTCGTACGATCCATTCTAATTCATTCGTCCGATCCATTCTAATTCATTCGCACGAATGTATCCATTCTAGTTCATTCGTACGATCCATTCTATTTCATTCGTACGATCCATTCTTACTCATTCATATGATCCATTCTAATTCATTCGGACGAATGTATCCATTCTAATTTATTCGTACGATCCATTTTAATTCATTCGTACGATCCATTCTAATTCATTCGTACGATCCATTCTAATTCATTCGTCCGATCCATTCTAATTCATTCGCACGAATGTATCCATTCTAATTCATTCGTACGATCCATTCTAATTCATTCGTACGATCCATTCTAATTCATTCGCACGAATGTATCCATTCTAGTTCATTCGTACGATCCATTCTAATTCATTCATACGATCCATTCTAATTCATTCGCACGATCCATTCTAATTCATTCGTACGATCAATTATAATTCATTCGCACGAATGTATCCATTCTAATTCATTCGTACGATCCATTCTAATTCATTCGTACGATCCATTCTAATTCATTCATACAATCCATTCTAATTCTTTCACACGATCCATTCTAATTCATTCGTAGGATCCATTCTAATTCACTCGTACAATCTATTCTATTTCATTCGTACGATCCATTCTTACTTATTCGTATGATCCATTCTAATTCATTCGCACGAATGTATCCATTCTAATTTATTCGTACGAATCCATTCTAATTCATTCGTACAATCCATTCTATTTCATTCGTACGATCCATTCTTACTCATTCGTACGATCCATTCTAATTCATTCGTAAGATCCATTCTAATTCATTCGTACGATCCATTCTAATTCATTCGCACGATCCATTCTAATTCATTCATACAATCCATTCTAATTCATTCCGTACGATCCATTCTAATTCATTCGCTCGAATGTATCCATTCTAATCCATTCGTACGATCCATTCTAATCCATTCGTATGATCCATTCTAATTCATTCGCATGAATGTAACCATTCTAATTCATTCATTTGATCCATTCTAATTCATTCGTACGATCCATTCTATATCATTAGCACGATCCATGCTAATTCATTCGTTCGATCAATTCTAATTCATTAGCACGATCCATTCTAATTCATTCGTACGATCCATTCTAATTCATTCGCACGATCCATTCTAATTCATTCATAGGATCCATTCTAATTTATTCATACGATCTATTCTAATTCTTTCGCACGAATGTATCCATTCTAATTCATTCGCACGAATGTATCCATTCTAATTCATTCGTACGAATCCATTCTAATTCATTCGTACAATCTATTCTATTTCATTCGTACGATCCATTCTAGTTCATTCGTACGATCTATTCTAATTCATTCGTACGATCCATTCTAATTCATTCGTATGATCCATTCTAATTAATTCGTATGATCCATTCTAATTCGTTCGTACGATCCATTCTAATTCATTCATACAATCCATTCTAATTCATTCGCACGAATGTATCCATTCTAATTAATTCGTACGATCCATTCTAATTCATTCGTATGATCCATTCTTATTCATTCGCACGATCCAAGTCTAATGGATTCGCACGATCCATTCTAATTCATTCGCACGAATGTATCCATTCTAATTCATTCATACGATCCATTCTAATTCATTCGTACGATCCATTCTAATTCATTCGCACAAATGTATCCATCTAATTCATTCGTACGATCCATTCTAATTCATTCGTACGATCAGTTCTAATTTATTCACAAAATCTATTCTAATTCATTCATACGATCCATTCTAATTCATTCGCACGATCCATTCTAATTCATTCGTACGATCCATTCTAATTCTTTCACACGATCCATTCTAATTCATTCGTACGATCCATTCTAATTCATTCGCACGATCCATTCTAATTCATTCGTACGATCCATTCTAATTCATTCGTACGATCCATTCTAATTCATTCATACGATCCATTCTAATTCATTCGTACGATCCATTCTAATTCATTCGCACAAATGTATCCAATCTAATTCATTCATACGATCCATTCTTACTCATTCGTATGATCCATTCTATTTCATTCATACGATCTATTCTAATTCATTCGTACGATCCATTCTAATTCATTCGTACGATCCATTCTAATTCCTTCGTACGATCCATTCTAATTCATCCGTACAATCCATTCTAATTCATTCAAACAATCCATTCTAATTCTTTCACACGATCCATTCTAATTCATTCGTACGATCCATTCTAATTCATTCGTGCAATCCATTCTATTTCATTCGTACGATCCATTCTTACTCATTCGTACGATCCATTCTAATTCATTCACACGAATGTATCCATTCGTACGAATGAATTAGAATAGATTGTACGAATGAATTAGAATGGATCGTACGAATGAATTAGAATGGATCATACGAAGGAATTAGAATGGATCGTACGAATGAATTAGAATGTATCGTACGAATGAATTAGAATAGATCGTACGAATGAATTAGAATGGATCGTACGAAGGAGTTAGAATGGATCGTACGAATGAATTAGACTGGATCGTACGAATAAATTTGAATGGATACATTTGTGCGAATGAATCTAAATGGATTGTATGAATGAATTACAATGGATCGTACGAGTGAATTAGAATGGATCGTACGAATGAATTAGAATAGCTCATACGAATGAATTAGAATGAATCGTATAAATGAATTAGAATGGTTACATTCGTGCGAATGAATAAGAATAGATCGTACGAATGAATTAGAATGGATCGTACGAATAAATTAGAATGGATCGTGGGAATGAATTAGAATGGATCGTACGAATAAATTAGAATGGATCCACCGAATGAGTTAGAATGGATCATACGAATGAATTAGCATGGATTGTACGAATGAATTAGAATGGATTGTGCGAATGAATTAGAATGGATCGTTTGAATGAATAAGAATGGATCGTACGAATGAATTAGAATGGATCGTGCGAATGAATTAGCATGAATCATACGAATGTATTAGAATGGATCGTACGAATGAATTAGAATGAATCGTACGATCCATTCTAATTCAATCGTCCGATCCATTCTAATTCATTCGCATGAATTTATCCATTCTAATTCATTCGTACAATCCATTCTATTTCATTCGTACGATCCATTCTTACTCATTCGTACGATCCATTCTAAATCATTCGTATGATCCATTCTAATTTATTCGTACAATCCACTCTAATTCATTCGTACGATCCATTCAAATTCAATCGCACGATCCATTCTAATTCATTCATACGATCCATTCTAATTCATTCATACGATCCATTCTAATTCATTCCTACAATCCATTCTAATTCATTCGCCCGATCCATTCTAATTCATTCATACGATCCATTCTATTCGAATGGATCATGCGATCCATTCGAATTCATTCGCACGATCCATTCTAATTCATTCATATGATCCATTCTAATTCATTCATACAATGCATTCTAATTCTTTCACACGATCCATTCTAATTCATTCGTACGATCCATTCTAATTCATTCGTATAATCCATTCTATTTCATTTGTACGATCCATTCTTACTCATTCGTATGATCCATTCTAATTCATTCGTACGATCCATTCTAATTCATTTGTACGATCCATTCTAATTCATTCGTATAATCCATTCTATTTCATTCGTATGATCCATTCTTACTCATTCGTATGATCCATTCTAATTCATTCGCATGAATGTATCCATTCTAATTCATTCATACAATCCATTCTAATTCATTCCGTACGATCCATTCTATTTCATTCGTACGATCGTACGAATGAATTAGAATGGATCGTACGAATGAATTAGAATAGATTGTGCGAATGAATTAGAATGGATCATACGAAAGAATTAGAATGGATCGTATGAATGAATTAGAATGGATCATACGAATGTGTAAGAATGGATCGTACGAATAAATTAGAATGGATCGTACGAATGAATTAGAATGGATCGTACGAATAAATTAGAATGGATACATTCGTCCGAATGAATTAGAATGGATCATACGAATGAGTAAGAATGGATCGTACGAATGAAATAGAATAGATTGTACGAATGAATTAGAATGGATCCTACGAATGAATTAGAATGGATCGTGTGAAAGAATTAGAATGGATTGTATGCATGAATTAGAATGGATCGTATGAATGAATTAGAATGGATCGTGCGAATGAATTCGAATGGATCGTACGATCCATTCTAATTCATTCATACAATCCATTCTAATTCATTCGCACGAATGTATCCATTCTAATCCATTCGTACGATCCATTCTAATCCATTCGTACGATCCATTCTAATTCATTCGCACAAATGTATCCATTCTAATTCATTCGTACGATCCATTCTAATTCATTCGTACGATCCATTCTAATTCATTCGTACGATCCATTCTAATTAATTCGTACGATCCATTCTAATTCATTCGTACAATCTATTCTATTCCATTCTAATTCATTCGTACGATCCATTCTTACTCATTCGTACGATCCATTCTAATTCATTCGTACGATACATTCTTTCACACGATCTATTCTAATTCATTCGTAGGATCCATTCTAATTCATTCGTACAATCTATTTTATTTCATTCGTACGATCCATTCTTACTCATTCGTATGATCCATTGTAATTCATTCGGACGAATGTATCCATTCTAATTTATTCGTACGAAGGAATTAGAATGCATTCGTATGATCCATTCTAATTCATTCGGACGAATGTATCCATTCTAATTTATTCGTACGATCCATTCTAATTCATTCGTACGATCCATTCTAATTCATTCGTACGATCCATTCTTACTCATTCGTATGATCCATTCTAATTCATTTGTACGATCCATTCTAATTCATTCGCACGAATGTATCCATTCCATTCATACGATCCATTCATACGATCCATTCTAATTCATTCATACAATCCATTCTAATTCTTTCACACGATCCATTCTATTTTATTCGTACGATCCATTCTAATTCATTCGTACGATCCATTCTAATTCATTCGTACGATCCATTCTAATTCATTCTAATTCATTCGTACGATCCATTCTAATTCATTCGTATGATCCATTCTAATTAATTCGTACGATCTATTCTAATTCATTTGTAAGATCCATTCTAATTCATTCGTACGATCCATTCTAATTCATTTATACGATCCATTCTAATTCATTAATACGATCCATTCTAATTCATTTGTACGATCCATTCTAATGAATTAGAATTGATCGTACGAATGAAATAGAATGGATTGTGCGAATGAATTAGAATAGATTGTACGAATGAACTAGAATGGATCGTGTGAAAGAATTAGAATGGATTGTATGAATGAATTAGAATAGATCAATTGAATGAATTAGAATGGATCGTATGAGTGAATTAGAATGGATACGAAGGAATTTGAATGGATCGTACGAAGGAATTAGAATGGATCATACGAATGAATTAGAATGGATCGTGCTAATGAATTAGAATTGATCGAACGAATTCATTCTAATTCATTCATACAATCCATTCTAATTCTTTCACACGATCCATTCTAATTCATTCGTACGATCCAATCTTACTCATTGGTATGATTCATTCTAATTCATTCGTACGAATGTATCCATTCTAATTCATTCGTACGAATCCATTCTAATTCATTCGTACGATCCATTCTAATACATTCATACGATCCATTCTAATTCATTTGCACGAATATATCCATTCTAATTCATTCGTACGATCCATTCTAATTCCTTCGTACGATCCATTCTAATTCATTCGTACGATCTATTCTAATTCATTCGTACGATCCATTCTAATTCATTCGTACGATCCATTCTAATTCATTCATACGATCTATTCTAATTCTTTCGCACGATCCATTCTAATTCATTCATACGATCCTACGATCCATTCTAATTCATTCGCATGAATGTAACCATTCTAATTTATTCATTTGATCCATTCTAGTTCATTCGTACGATCCATTCTAATTCATTTGTATGATCCATTCTAATTCATTCGTACGATCCATTCTAATTCCTTCGTACGATCCATTCTAATTCAGTCGTACGATCTATTCTAATTCATTCGTATGATCCATTCTAATTCATTCGTATGATCCATTCTAATTCATTCGTACGATCCATTCTAATTCATTCGTACGATCCATTCTAATTCATTCGCACGATCCATTCTAATTCATTCATACGATCCATGCTAATTCATTCATACGATCCATTCTAATTCATTCCAACAATCCATTTTAATTCATTCGCCCGATCCATTCTAATTCATTCATACGATCCATTCTATTCGAATGGATCATGCGATCCATTCGAATTCATTCGCACGATCCATTCTAATTCATTCATACGATCCATTCTAATTCATTCATACAATGCATTCTAATTCATTCATACGATCCATTCTAATTCATTTGCACGAATATATCCATTCTAATTCATTCGTATGATCCATTCTAATTCCTTCGTACGATCCATTCTAATTCATTCGTACGATCTATTCTAATTCATTCATACGATCCATTCTAATTCATTCGTGTGATCCATTCTAATTCCTTCGTACGATCCATTCTAATTCATTCGTACGATCCATTCTAATTCATATGCACAAAGGTATCCATTCTAATCCATTCGTAGGATCCATTCTAATCCATCCGTACGATCCATTCTAATTCATTCGTACGATCAATTCTAATTCATTCGCTCGAATGTATCCATTCTAATCCATTCGTACGATCCATTCTAATCCATTCGTACGATCCATTCTAATTCATTCGCATGAATATAACTATTCTAATTCATTCATTTGATCCATTCTAATTCATTCGTACGATCCATTCTAATTCATTCGTCCGATCCATTCTAATTCATTCGCATGAATGTATCCATTCTAATTCATTCATACGATCCATTCTAATTCATTCGTGCGATCCATTCTAATCCATTCGCACAAATGTATCCATTCTAATTCATTGGTACGATCCATTCTAATCCATTCGTACGATCCATTCTAATTCATTCGCATGAATGTATCCATTCTAATACATTCACACGATCCATTCTAATTCATTCGTACGATCCATTCTAATTCATTCGTACGATCCATTGTAATTCATTCGTATGATCCATTCTAATTCATTTCTACGATCTATTCTAATTCATTCGCTCGAATATATCCATTCTAATTCATTCATTCGATTCATTCTAATTCATTCCCACGATCCATTCTAATTCATTCGTATAATCCATTCTAATCCATTCGTACGATCCATTCTAATTCATTCGTATGATCAATTCTAATTCATTCGTACGATCCATTCTAATCCATTCGCACGAATGTATCCATTCTAGTTCATTCGTACGATCCATTCTAATTCATTCGTACGATCCATTCTAATTCATTCGCACGATCCATTCTAATTCATTCGTACGATCCATTCTAATTCATTTATACGATCCATTCTAATTCATTCGTACGATCCATTCTAATTCATTCGCACAAATGTATCCATTCTAATTCATTCGTACGATCCATTCTAATTCATTCGCACGATCCATTATAATTCATTCATACGATCCATTCTAATTCTTTCACACGATCCATTCTAATTCATTCGTACGATCCATTCTAATTCATTCGTACGATCCATTCTAATTCATTCATACGATCTATTCTAATTCATTCGTATGATCCATTCTAATTCATTCGCACAAATGTATCCATTCTAATTCATTCGTACGATCCATTCTAATTCATTCGCACGATCCATTCTAATTCATTCGTACGATCCATTCTAATTCATTCGTACGATCCATTCTAATTCATTCGTACGATCCATTCTAATTAATTCGTATGATCCATTCTAATTCATTCGTACGATCCATTCTAATTCATTCATACAATCCATTCTAATTCATTCGCACGAATATACCCATTCTAATTAATTCGTACGATCCATTCTAATTCATTCGTATGATCTATTCTTATTCATTCGCACGATCCAGTCTAATTGATTCACACGATCCATTCTAATTCATTCGCACGAATGTATCCATTCTAATTCATTCGTACGATCCATTCTAATTCATTAATATGATTCATTCTAATTCATTCGTACGATCCATTCTAATTCATATGCACAAAGGTATCCATTCTAATTCATTCGCACGAAAGAATTAGAATGGTTTGTATGAAAGAATAGATCGTATGAATGAATTAGAATGGATCGTACGGAATGAATTAGAATGGATTGTATGAATGAATTAGAATGGATCGTACGAATGAGTAAGAATGGATCGTACGAATGAATTAGAATGGATCATACGAATGAATTAGAATGGATCGTACGAATTAATTACAATGGATCATACAAATGAAATAGAATGGATCGTACGAAGGAATTTGAATGGATCTTACGAAGGAATTAGAATGGATCGTACGAAGGAATTAGAATAGATCGTACGAATGAATTAGAATGGATATATTCATGCAAATGAATTAGAATGGATCGTATGAATGAATTAGAATGGATCGTATGAGTGAATTAGAACGGATAGTACGAATGAAGTAGAATTGATCGTATGAATGAATTAGAATGGATACATTCGTGCGAATGAATTAGAATGGATCGTATGAATGAATTAGAATGGATCGTACGAATGAATTAGAATGGATCGTGCGAATGAATTAGAATGGATCGTACGAATGAATTAGAATGGATCGTACGAATGAACTAGAATGGATACATTCGTGTGAATGAATTAGAATGGATCGTACGAATGAATTAGAATGGATCGCACGAATGAATTAGAATCGATCTTACGAATGAATTAGAATGGATCATGCGAATGAATTAGAATGGATCGGACGAATGAATTAGAATGGATCGTACGAATGAATTAGAACGGATCAAATGAATGATTTAGAATGGATCGTACGAATAAATTATAATGGATACATTCGTCCGAATGAATTAGAATGGATCGTACGAATGAATTAGAATGGATCGTACGAATGAATTAGAATGGATCGTACGAATGAATTAGAATGGATACATTCGTACGAATGAATTAGAATGGATACATTCGTACGAATGAATTAGAATGGATCGTACGAATGAATTAGAATGGATCGTACGGAATGAATTAGAATGGATATATTTGAACGAATAAATTAGAATGGATCATACGAATGAATTAGAATGGATCGTACGAATAAATTAGAATGGATAGTGCGAATGAATTAGAATCGATCGTACGAATGAATTAGAATGGATCGTACGAATGAATTAGAATGGATCATACGAATGAGTAAGAATGGATCGTACGAATGAATTAGAATGGATCGTACGAATGAATTAGAATGGATCGTACGAATGAATTAGAATGGATCGTACGAATAAATTAGAATGGATACATTCGTCCGAATGAATTAGAATGGATCATACGAATGAGTAAGAATGGATCGTACGAATGAAATAGAATAGATTGTACGAATGAATTAGAATGGATCCTAAGAATGAATTAGAATGGATCGTGTGAAAGAATTAGAACGGATTGTACGAATGGATTAGAATGGATCGTACGAATGAATTAGAATGGATCGTACGGATGAACTAGAATGGATACATTTGTACGAATGAATTAGAATGGATCGTACGAATGAATTAGAATGGATCATACGAATGAATTAGAATGGATCGTACGAATGAATTAGAATGGATCTTACGAATGAATTAGAATGGATCGTACGAATGAATTAGAATAGATCGTACGAATGAATTAGAATGGATCGTACGAAGGAATTAGAATGGATCGCACGAATGAATTAGAATGGATCGTATGAATGAATTTGAATGGATATATTCGTGCAAATGAATTAGAATGGATTGTACGAATGAATTAGAATGGATCGTACGAATGAATTAGAATGGATCGTGTGAAAGAATTAGAATGGATTGTATGAATGAATTAGAATGGATCATATGAATGAATTAGAATGGATATATTCGTGCGAATGAATTAGAATGGATCGTACGAATGAATTAGAATGGATCGTACGAATGAATTAGAATGGTTACATTCATGCGAATGAATTAGAATGGATCGTACGAATGGATTAGAATGGATCGTACGAATGGATTAGAATGGATACATTCGAGCGAATGAATTAGAATGGAATGAATTAGAATGGACCGTACCAATGAGTAAGAATGGATCATACGAATGAAATAGAATAGATTGTACGAATGAATTAGAATGGATCCTACGAATGAATTAGAATGGATCGTGTGAAAGAATTAGAATGGATTGTATGAATGAATTAGAATGGATCGTATGAATGAATTAGAATGGATCGTGCGAATGAATTCGAATGGATCGTACGAATTCATTCTAATTCATTCATACAATTTATTCTAATTCATTCGTACGATCCATTCTAATTCCTTCGCACGATCCATTCTAATGAATTAGAATGGATTGTATGAATGAATTAGAATGGATCGTACGAATGAACTAGAATGGATACATTCGTGCGAATGAATTAGAATGGATCGTACGAATGAATTAGAATGGATCGTACGAATGAATTAGAATGGATCTTACGAATGAATTAGAATGGATCGTACGAATGAATTAGAATGGATCGTATGAATGAATTAGAATGGATACATTCGTGCGAATGAATTAGAATGGATCGGATGAATGAATTAGAATGGATCGTACGAATGAATTAGAATGGATTGTACGAATGAATTAGAATGGATCGTACGAATAAATTAGAATAGATACATTCGTCCGAATGAATTATAATGGATCATACGAATGAGTAAGAATGGATCGTACGAATGAAATAGAATAGATTGTACGAATGAATTAGAATGGATCCTACGAATGAATTAGAATGGATCGTGTGAAAGAATTAGAATGGATTGTATGAATGAATTAGAATGGATCGTATGAATGAATTAGAATGGATCGTGCGAATGAATTTGAATGGATCGTACGAATTCATTCTAATTCATTCATACAATCCATTCTAATTCTTTCACACGATCCATTCTAATTCATTCGTACGTTCCATTCTAATTCATTAGCACGATCCATGCTAATTCATTCGTTCGATCAATTCTAATTCATTAGCACGATCCATTCTAATTCAGTCGTACGATCCTTTCTAATTCATTCGCACGATCCATTCTAATTCATTCATAGGATCCCTTCTAATTCATTCATACAATCCATTCTAATTCATTCATACAATCCATTCTAATTCTTTCACGTGATCCATTCTAATTCATTCGTAGGATCCATTCTAATTCATTCGTACAATCTATTCTATTTCATTCGTACGATCCATTCTTACTCATTCGTATGATCCATTCTAATTCATTCGGACGAATGTATCCATTCTAATTTATTCATACGATCCATTCTAATTCATTCGTACGATCCATTCTATTTCATTCGTATGATCCATTCTTACTCATTCGTACGATCCATTCGAATTCATTCGCACGATCCATTCTAATTCATTCATACGATCCATTCTAATTCATTCGCACTATCCATTCTAATTCACTCATACGATCCATTCTAATTCATTCGTACGATCCATTCTAATTCCTTCGTACAATCCATTCTAATTCTTTCACACGATCCATTCAAATTATTTCGTAGGATCCATTCTAATTCATTCGTACAATCTATTCTATTTCATTTGTACGATCCACTCTTACTCATTCGTATGATCCATTCTAATTCATTCGGATGAATGTATCCATTCTAATTTATTCGTACGATCCATTCTAATTCATTCGTACGATCCATTCTATTTTATTCGTCCGATCCCTTCTAATTCATTCGCACGAATGTATCCATTCTAATTCATTCGTACGATCCATTCTAATTCATTCGTACGATCCATTCTAATTCATTCGTAAAATCCATTCTAATTCATTCGTACGATCCATTCTAATTCATTCGTACGATCCATTCTAATTCATTCGCACGAATGTATCCATTCTAGTTCATTCGTACGATCCATTCTAATTCATTCATACAATCCATTCTAATTCATTCACACGAATGTATCCATTCTAATTCATTCGTACGATCAGTTCTAATTCATTCACAAAATCTATTCTAATTCATTCATAGGATCCATTCTAATTTATTCACACGAATGTATCCATTCTAATTCATTCATACGATTCATTCTATTTCTTCCATTCTTATTCATTCATACGATCCATTCTAATTCATTCGCACAATCCATTCTAATTCATTCGTACAATCCATTCTAATTCATTCGTATGATCCATTCTAACTCATTCGGTGGATCCATTCTAATTCATTCGTACGATCTATTCTAATTCATTCCCACGATCCATTCTAATTTATTCGTACGATCCATTCTAATTCATTCGTACGATCTATTCTAATTCATTCGCACGAATGTAACCATTCTAATTCATTCATACGATTCATTCTAATTTATTCGTCTGAGCTATTCTAATTCATTCGTACGATCCATTCTAATTCATTCGTAAGATCCATTCTAATTCATTCGTACGATCCATTCTAATTCATTCGTACGATCCATTCTAATTCATTCGCACGAATGTATCCATTCTAATTCATTAATATGATCCATTCTAATTCATTCGTACGATCCATTCTAATTCATATGCACAAAGGTATCCATTCTAATCCATTTGTAGGATCCATTCTAATCCATTCTTACGATCTATTCTAATTCATTCGTACGATCCATTCTAATTCATTCGCTCGAATGTATCCATTCTAATCCATTCGTACGATCCATTCTAATCCATTCGTACGATCCATTCTAATTCATTCGCATAAATGTAAGCATTCTAATTCATTCATTTGATCCATTCTAATTCATTCGTACGATCCATTCTAATTCATTCGTCCGATCCATTCTAATTCATTCGCACGAATGTATCCATTCTAATTCATTCGTACGATCCATTCTAATTCATTCGTACGATCCATTCTAATCCATTCGTCAGATCCATTCTAATTCATTCGTACGATCCATTCTAATTCATTCGTACGATCCATTCTAATTCATTCGCACGATCCATTCTAATTCATTTGCACGAATATATCCATTCTAATTCATTCGTACGATCCATTCTAATTCCTTCGTACGATCCATTCTAATTCATTCGTACGATCTATTCTAATTCATTCGTACGATCCATTCTAATTCATTCGCACGATCCATTCTAATTCATTCATGGGATCCATTCTAATTCATTCATACGATCTATTCTAATTCTTTCGCACGAATGTATCCATTCTAATTCATTCGCACGAATGTATCCATTCTAATTCATTCGTACGAATCCATTCTAATTCATTCGTACAATCTATTTTATTTCATTCGTACGATCCATTCTAGTTCATTCGTACGATCCATTCTAATTCATTCGTACGTATTTCATTCGTACGATCCATTCTTACTCATTCGTATGATCCATTATGGATACATTCGTGCGAATGAATTAGAATCGATCATACGAATGAGTAAGAATGGATCGTACGAATGAAATAGAATGGATTGTGCGAATGAATTAGAATGGATCGTAGAATGGATCAGAATAGATCGTGTGAAACAATTAGAATGGATTGTATGAATGAATTAGAATGAATTCGTACGATCCATTCGAATTCATTCGCACGATCCATTCTAATTCATTCATACGATCCATTCTAATTCTTTCACACGATCTATTCTGATCCATTCAACAATCCATTCTAATTCATTCGCACAATCCATTCTATTTCATTCGTACGATCCATTCTTACTCATTCGTATGATCCATTCTAATTCATTCGCACGAATGTAACCATAATGGATCATACGAATGAGTAAGAATGGATCGTACGAATGAATTAGAATGGATCGTACAAATGAATTAGAATGGATCGTACGAATGAACTAGAATGGATACATTCGTGCGAATGAATTAGACTGGATCGTACGAATGAATTAGAATGGATAGTACGAATGAATTACAATGGATACATTCGTGCGAATGAATTAGAATGGATCGGACGAATGAATTAGAATGGATCGTACGAATGAATTAGAATGGATCGTACGAATAAATTAGAATGGATACATTCGTCCGAATGAATTAGAATGGATCATACGAATGAGTAAGAATGGATCGTACGAATGAAATAGAATAGATTGTACGAATGAATTAGAATGGATCCTACGAATGAATTAGAATGGATCGTGTGAAAGAATTAGAATGGATTGTATGAATGAATTAGAATGGATCGTATGAATGAATTAGAATGGATCGTGCGAATGAATTTGAATGGATCGTACGAATTCATTCTAATTCATTCATATAATCCATTCTAATTCTTTCACACGATCCATTCTAATTCATTCATACGTTCCATTCTAATTCATTAGCACGATCCATGCTAATTCATTCGTTCGATCAATTCTAATTCATTAGCACGATCCATTCTAATTCATTCGTACGATCCATTCTAATTCATTCACACGATCTATTCTAATTCATTCATAGGATCCATTCTAATTCATTCATACGATCTATTCTAATTCTTTCGCACGAATGTATCCATTCTAATTCATTCGCACGAATGTATCCATTCTAATTCATTCGTAAGATCCATTCTAATTCATTCGTACGATCCATTCTAATTCTTTCACACGATCCATTCTAATTCATTCGTGCGATCCATTCTAATTCATTCGCACAATCCATTCTATTTCATTCGTACGATCCATTCTTACTCATTGGTACGATCCATTCTAATTCATTCGCACGAATGTATCCATTCTAATTCATTCGTACGAATCCATTCTAATTCATTCGTACAATCCATTCTATTTCATTCGTACGATCCATTCTTACTCATTCGTATGATCCATTCTAATTCATTCGCACGAATGTATCCATTCTAAATTATTCGTACGATCCATTCTAATTCATTCGTACGATCCATTCTAAATCATTCGTACAATCCATTCTATTTCATTCGTACGATCAATTCTAATTCATTAGCATGATCCATTCTAATTCATTCGTACGATCCATTCAAATTCATTCGCACGATCCATTCTAATTCATTCGTATAATCCATTCTATTTCATTCGTATGATCCATTCTTACTCATTCGTATGATCCATTCTAATTCATTCGCACGAATGTATCCATTCTAATCCATTCGTACGATCCATTTTAATCCATTCGTACGATCCATTCTAATTCATTTTCATGAATGTAACCATTCTAATTCATTCATTTGATCCATTCTAATTCATTCGTACGATCCATTCTAATTCATTCATCCGATCCATTCTAATTCGTTTGCACGAATGTATCCATTCTAAACCATTCATACGATCCATACTAATTTATTCGTACGATCCATTATAATTCATTCGTAAGATCCATTCTAATTCATTCGTACGATCCATTCTAATTCATTCGTACGATCCATTCTAATTCATTCACACGAATGTATCCATTCTAGTTCATTCGTACGATCCATTCTAATTCATTCGTACGATCCATTCTAATTCATTCGCACGATCCATTCTAATTCATTCGCACGATCCATTCTAATTCATTCGTATCAATAAATTAGAATGGATACATTCGTGCAAATGAATTAGAATGGATCGCACCAATGAGTAAGAATGGATCGTACGAATGAAATAGAATGGATTGTGTGAATGAATTAGAATGGATCGTACGAATGAATTAGAATGGATCGTGTGAAAGAATTAGAATGGATTGTATGAATGAATTAGAATAGATCGTATGAATGAATTAGAATGGATCGTATGTGTGAATTAGAATGGATACGAAGGAATTAGAATGGATCGTACGAAGGAATTAGAATGGATCATACGAATGAAATAGAATGGATCGTACGAAGGAATTAGAATGGATCGTACGAAGGAATTAGAATGGATCGTACGAAGGAATTAGAATGGATATATTCGTGCAAATGAATTAGAATGGATCGTATGAATGAATTAGAATGGATCATTCGTATGATCCATTCTAACTCATTCGGTGGATCCATTCTAATTCATTCGTACGATCCATTCTAATTCATTCCCACGATCCATTCTAATTTATTCGTACGATCCATTCTAATTCATTCGTACGATCTATTCTAATTCATTCGTAGGAATTTAACCATTCTAATTTATTCATACGATCCATTCTAATTCACTCATACGATCCATTCTAATACATTCATACGATCCATTGTAATTCATTTGCACGAATATATCCATTCTAATTCATTCGTACGATCCATTCTAATTCATTCGTACGATCTATTCTAATTCATTTGTACAATCCATTCTAATTCATTCATACGATCCATTCTAATTCCTTCGTACGAATGAATTAGAATGGATACATTTGTGTGAATGAATTAGAATGGATCGTATGAATGAATTAGAATGGATCGTACGAATGAATTAGAATGGATCGTACGAAGGAATTAGAATGGATCGTACGAATGAATTAGAATGGATCGTACGAATAAATTAGAATGGATACATTCGTCCGAATGAATTAGAATGGATCATACGAATGAGTAAGAATGGATCGTACAAATGAAATAGAATAGATTGTACGAATGAATTAGAATGGATCCTACGAATGAATTAGAATAGATCGTGTGAAAGAATTAGAATGGATTGTATGAATGAATTAGAATGAATTCGTACGATCTATTCGAATTCATTCGGATGATCCATTCTAATTCATTCATACGATCCATTCTAATTCATTCATACAATCCATTCTAATTCTTTCACACGATCCATTCTAATTCATTCGTCTAATCCATTCTAATTAATTCGTACAATCTATTCTAATACATTCGTACGATCCATTCTTACTCATTCGTATGATCCATTCTAATTCATTCGGACGAATGTATCCATTCTAATTTATTCGTACGATCCATTCTAATTCATTCGTACGATCCATTCTAATTCATTCGTACGATCCATTCTAATTCATTCGTCCGATCCATTCTAATTCATTCGCACGAATGTATCCATTCTAATTCATTCGTACGATCCATTCTAATTCATTCGTACGATCCATTCTAATTCATTCGTACGATCCATTCTAATTCATTCGTACGATCCATTCTAATTCATTCGCACGAATGTATCCATTCTAGTTCATTCGTACGATCCATTCTAATTCATTCGTACGATCAATTCTAATTCCTTCGTACGATCCATTCTAATTCATTTGTACGATCTATTCTAATTCATTCGTACGATCCATTCTAATTCATTCGTACGATCCATCCTAATACCTTCGTACGATTCATTCTAATTCATTCATACGATCCATTCTAATTCCTTCGTATCCATTCTAATTCACTCATACGATCCATTCTAATTCATTCGTACGATCCATTCTAATTCATTCATACAATCCATTCTAATTCATTCGCACGAATGTATCCATTCTAATTCATTCGTACGATCAGTTCTAATTCATTCACAAAATCTATTCTAATTCATTCATACGATCCATTCTAATTCATTCACACGAATGTATCCATTCTAATTCATTCATACGATCCATTCTAATTCATTCGTACGATCCATTCTAATTCACTCATACGATCCATTCTAATACATTCATACGATCCATTCTAATTCATTTGCACGAATATATCCATTCTAATTCATTCGTACGATCCATTCTAATTCCTTCGTACGATTCATTCTAATTCATTCGTACGATCCATTCTAATTCATTCGTACGATCCATTCTAATTCCTTCGTACGATCCATTCTAATTCATTTGTACTATCCATTCTAATTCATTCATACAATCCATTCTAATTCTTTCACACGATCCATTCTAATTCATTCGTACGATCCATTCTAATTCATTCGTGCAATCCATTCTATTTCATTCGTACGAACCATTCTTACTCATTCGTACGATCCATTCTAATTCATTCACACGAATGTATCCATTCGTACGAATGAATTAGAATAGATTGTACGAATGAATTAGAATGGATCGTATGAATGAATTAGAATGGATCGTATGAAGGAATTAGAATGGATCGTACGAATGAATTAGAATGGATCGTACGAATAAATTAGAATAGATCGTACGAATGAATTAGAATGGATCGTACGAAGGAATTAGAATGGATCGTACGAATGAATTTGAATGGATATATTCGTGCAAATGAATTAGAATGGATCATATGAATGTATTAGAATGGATCGTATGAGTGAATTAGAATGGATCGTACGAATGAATTAGAATGGATCGTATGAATGAATTAGAATGGATACATTCGTGCGAATGAATTAGAATTGATCGTACGAATGAATTAGAATGGATCGTGCGAATGAATTAGAATGGATCGTACGAATGAATTAGAATGGATCGTACGAATAAACTAGAATGGATACATTTGTCCGAATGAATTAGAATGGATCGTACGAATGAATTAGAATGGATCATACGAATGAATTAGAATGGATTTTACGAATGAATTAGAATGGATCGTACGAATGAGTAAGAATGGATCGTACGAATAAAATAGAATGGATTGTACGAATGAATTAGAATGGATTCGTACGAATGAATTAGAATGGATACATTCGTGCGAATGAATTAGAATGGATCATACGAATGAGTAAGAATGGATCGTACGAATGAAATAGAATAGATTGCACGAATGAATTAGAATGGACCCTACGAATAAATTAGAATGGATCGTGTGAAAGAATTAGAATGGATGGTATGAATGAATTAGAATGGATCGTACGAATGAATTGAAATGGATCGTACGAATGAATTAGAATGGATACATTCGTGCGAATGAATTAGAATTGATTGTACGAATGAATTAGAATGGATCGTGCGAATGAATTAGAATGGATCGTACGAATGAATTAGAATGGATCATACGAATGAACTAGAATGGATACATTCATGCGAATGAATTAGAATGGATCGTACAAATGAATTAGAATGGATCGTACGAATGAATTAGAATGGATACATTCATGCGAATGAATTAGAATGGATCGGACGAATGAATTAGAATGGATCGTACGAATGAATTAGAATGGATACATTCGTCCGAATGAATTAGAATGGATCATACGAATGAGTAAGAATGGATCGTACGAATGAAATAGAATGGATCGTACGAATGAACTAGAATGGATACATTCGTGCGAATGAATTAGAATGGATCGTACGAATGAATTAGAATAGATCGTACGAATGAATTAGAATGGATACATTCGTGCGAATGAATTAGAATGGATCAGACGAATGAATTAGAATGGATCGTACGAATGAATTAGAATGGATCGTACGAATAAATTAGAATGGACACATTCGTCCGAATGAATTAGAATGGATCATACGAATGAATTAGAATGGATCGTACGAATGAATTAGAATGGATCATTTTAATGAATTAGAATGGATCGTACCAATGAATTAGAATGGATACATTCGTGCGAATGAATTAGAATGGATCGTGCACGAATGTATCCATTCTAATTCATTCGTACGATCCATTCTGCACAAAGGTATCCATTCTAATCCATTCGTAGGATCCATTCTAATCCATTCGTACGATCCATTCTAATTCATTCGTACGATCCATTCTAATTCATTCGCTCGAATGTATCCATTCTAATCCATTCGTACGATCCATTCTAATCCATTCGTATGATCCATTCTAATTCATTCGCATGAATGTAACCATTCTAATTCATTCATTTGATTCATTCAAATTCATTCGTACGATCCATTCTAATTCATTCGTCCGATCCATTCTAATTCATTCACACGAATGTATCCATTCTAATTCATTCGTACGATCCATTCTAATTCATTCGTACGATCCATTCTAATTCATTCGTAAGATCCATTCTAATTCATTCGTACGATCCATTCTAATTCATTCGTACGATCCATTCTAATTCATTCGTACGATCCATTCTAATTCATTCGTAAGATCCGTTCTAATTAGTTCGTACGATCAATTCTAATTCATTCGTCCGATCCATTCTAATTCATTCGCACGAATGTATCCATTCTAATTCATTCGCACGATCCATTCTAATTCATTCGTACGATCCATTCTAATTCATTCGTAGGATCTTAGAATGGAATATACGAATGAATTAGAATGGATCGTACGAATGAATTAGAATGGATCGTATGAATGAATTAGAGTGGATCGTACGAATGAATTAGAATGGATCGTGCGAATGAATTCGAATGGATCGTACGATCCATTCTAATTCATTCATACAATCCATTCTAATTCATTCGCACGAATGTATCCATTCTAATCCATTCGTACGATCCATTCTAATCCATTCGTACATTCTAATTCATTCATTTGATCCATTCTAATTCATTCGTACGATCCGTTCTAATTCATTTGCACGATCCATTCTAATTCATTCATCGGATCCATTCTAATTCATTCGTACAATCCATTCTAATTCTTTCACACGATCCATTCTAATTCATTCGTACGATCCATTCTAATTTATTCGCACAAATGTATCCATTCTAATTCATTCATACAATCCATTCAAATTCCTTCGCACGATCCATTCTAATTCATTCGTATGATCCATTCTAATTCTTTCACATGATCCATTCTAATTCATTCGTATAATCCATTCTTACTCATTCGTATGATCCATTCTAATTCATTCGTACGATCCATTCTAATTCATTCGTACGATCCATCCTAATTCATTCGTACGAACCATTCTAATTCATTCGTACGATCCATTCTAATTCATTCGCACAAATGTATCCATTCTAATTCATTCGTACGATCTATTCTAATTCATTCGTATGATCCATTCTAATTCATTCGTAAGATCCATTCTAATTCATTCGTACGATCCATTCTAATTCATTCGTATGATCCATTCTAATTCATTCGCAAATGTATCCATTCTAATTCATTCGTACGATCCATTCTAATTCATTCGTACGATCCATTGTAATTCATTCGCACGAATGTATCCATTCTAGTTCATTCGTACGATCCATTCTAATTCATTCGTACGATCCATTCTAATTCATTCGTACGATCTATTCTAATTCATTCGTACGGTCCATTCTAATTCATTCGTACGATCCATTCTAATTCCTTCGTACGATCCATTCTAATTCATTTATACGATCCATTCTAATTCCTTCGTATGATCCATTCTAATTCATACGAATGAATTAGAATGGATCGTACGAATTAATTAGAATGGATCATACGAATTAATTAGAATGGATCATACGAATGAATTAGAATGGATCGTACGAAGGAATTAGAATGGATCGTACGAAGGAATTAGAATGGATCGTACGAATGAATTAGAATAGATCGTACGAATGAATTATAATGGATCGTACGAAGGAATTAGAATGGATCGTACGAATGAATTAGAATGGATCGTACGAATGAATTAGAATGGATACATTCGCGAATGAATTAGAATGGATCGTACGAATGAATTAGAATGGATCGTACGAATGAATTAGAATCGATACATTTGTGCGAATGAATTAGAATGGATCGTACGAATGAATTAGAATGGATCGTACGAATGAATTAGAATGGATCGTACGAATGAATTAGAATGGATCATACGAATGAATTAGAATGGATTACTCATTCGTATGATCCATTCTAATTTATTCGCACGAATGTATCCATTCTAATTCATTCGTACGTCTAATTCATTTGTACGGTCCATTCTAATTCATTCGCACAATCCATTCTATTTCATTCGTACGATCCATTCTTACTCATTCGTATTATCCATTATGGATACATTCGTGCGAATGAATTAGAATGGATCATACGAATGAGTAAGAATGGATCGTACGAATGAAATAGAATGGATTGTGCGAATGAATTAGAATGGATCGTACGAATGAATTAGAATGGATCGTACGAATGAATTAGAATGGATCGTATGAATGAATTAGAATGTGTACGAATGAATTAAAATGGATCCTACGAATGAATTAGAATAGATCGTGTGAAAGAATTAGAATGGATTGTATGAATGAATTAGATTGGATCGTACGAATGAATTAGAATGGATCGTACGAATGAATTAGAATGGATACATTCATGCGAATGAATTAGAATTGATCGTACGAATGAATTAGAATGGATCGTGCGAATGAATTAGAATGGATCGTACGAATGAATTAGAATGGATCGTACGAATAAACTAGAATAGAATGGATCGTACGAATGAATTAGAATGGATCGTACGAATGAATTAGAATGGATACATTCGTGCGAATAAATTAGAATGGATCGGACGATCGTACGAATGAATTAGAATGGATCGTACAAATGAATTAGAATGGATCGTACGAATAAATTAGAATGGATACATTCATCCGAATGAATTAGAATGGATCATACGAATGAGTAAGAATGGATCGTACGAATGAAATAGAATAGATTGTACGAATGAATTGGAATGGATCCTACGAATGAATTAGAATAGATCGTGTGAAAGAATTAGAATGGATTGTATGAATGAATTAGAATGGATCGTATGAATGAATTATAATGGATCGTGCGAATGAATTCGAATGGATCGTACGAATTCATTCTAATTCATTCATACAATCCATTCTAATTCTTTCACACGATCTATTCTAATTCATTCGTAGGATCCATTCTAATTCATTCGTACACATTCTAATTCATTCGTACGATCCATTATAATTCATTCGTACAATCTATTTTATTTCATTCGTACGATCCATTCTAATTCATTCGTACAATCCATTCTATTTCATTCGTAAGATCCATTCTAATTCATTCGTACGATCCATTCTAATTCATTCGTACGATCCATTCTAATTCATTCGCACGAATGTATCCATTCTAGTTCATTCGTACGATCCATTCTAATTCATTCGTACGATCCATTCTAATTCATTCGCACGATCCATTCTAATTTATTCGTACAATCCATTCTATTTCATTCGTACGATCCATTCTTACTCATTCGTATGATACATTATGGATACATTCGTGCGAATGAATTAGAATGGATCATACGAATGAGTAAGAATGGATCGTACGAATGAAATAGAATGGATTGTGCGAATGAATTAGAATGGATCGTAGAATGGATCAGAATAGATCGTGTGAAAGAATTAGAATGGATCGTATGAATGAATTAGAATGGATCGTGCGAATGAATTCGAATGGATCGTACGAATTCATTCTAATTCATTCGTACAATCCATTCTAATTCTTTTACACGATCTATTCTGACCCATTCTACGATCCATTCTAATTCATTCGCACAATCCATTCTATTTCATTCGCACGATCCATTCTTAGTCATTCGTATGATCCATTCTAATTCATTCGCACGAATGTATCCATAATGGATCATACGAATGAGTAAGAATGGATCGTACGAATGAAATACGTACGAATGAATTAGAATGGATCGTACGAATGAACTAGAATGGATCGTACGAATGAAATAGAATAGATTGTACGAATGAATTAGAATGGATTCGTACGAATGAATTAGAATGGATACATTCATGCGAATGAATTAGAATGGGTACATTCGTGCGAAAGAATTAGAATAGATCGTATGAATGAATTAGAATGGATCCTATGAATGAATTAGAATGGATCGTGCGAATGAATTAGAATGAATCGTACGAATGAATTAGAATAGATCGTACGAATGAATTAGAATGGATCGTACGAAGGAACTAGAATGGATCGTACGAATGAATTAGAATGGATATATTCGTGCAAATGAATTAGAATGGATCGTGCGAATGAATTAGAATGGATCTTACGAATGAATTAGAATGGATCGTACGAATAAATTAGAATGGATCTTACGAATGAATTAGAATGGATCGTGCGATTGAATTAGAATGGATCGTACGATTGAATTAGAATGGATCGTACGAATGAATTAGAATGGATACATTCATGCGAATGAATTAGAATGGATCGGACGAATGAATTAGAATGGATCGTACGAATGAATTAGAACGGATCAAATGAATGAATTAGAATGGTTACATTCATGCGAATGAATTAGAATGGATCGTACGAATGAATTAGAATGGATCGTATGAATGAATTAGAATGGATCGTACGAATGAATTAGAATGGATCAAATGAATGAATTAGAATGGTTACATTCATGCGAATGAATTAGAATGGATCGTACGAATGGATTAGAATGGATCGTACGAATGGATTACAATTGATACATTCGAGCGTACGATCCATTCTAATTCATTCGTCCGATCCATTCTAATTCATTCGCACGAATGTATCGATTCTAATTCAGTCGTACGATCCATTCTAATTCATTCGTACGATCCATTCTAATTCATTCGTCCGATCCATTCTAATTCATTCGTCCGATCCATTCTAATTCATTCGTACGATCCATTCTAATTCATTCGCACGAATGTATCCATTCTAGTTCATTCGTACGATCCATTCTAATTTATTCGTACGATCCATTCTCATTCATTCGCACGATCCATTCTAATTCATTCGTACGATCCATTCTAATTCATTCATATGATCCATTCTAATTCATTCGTACGATCCATTCTAATTCATTCGCACAAATGTATCCATTCTAATTCATTCATACGATCCATTCTAATTCATTCGCACGATCCATTCTAATTCATTCGTATGATCCATTCTAATTCTTTCACACGATCCATTCTAATTCATTCGTACGATCCATTCTAATTCATTCGCACGATCCATTCTAATTCATTCGTACGATCCATTCTAATTCATTCATACGATCCATTCTAATTCATTCGTACGATCCATTCTAATTCATTCGCACAAATGTATCCAATCTAATTCATTCATACGATCCATTCTAATTCATTCGCACGATCCATTCTAATTCATTCGTACGATCTATTCTAATTCATTCGTACGATCCATTCTAATTCATTCGTATAATCGATTCTAATTAATTCGTACGATCGATTCTAATTCATTCGCACGAATGTATCCATTCTAATTCATTCGTACAATCCAATCTATTTCATTCGTACGATCCATTCTTACTCATTCGTATGATCCATTCTAATACATTCGTACGATTCTTGCTAATTCATTCGCACGATCCATTCTAATTCATTCGTACGATCCATTCTTATTCATTCATACGATCCATTCTAATTCATTCGCACAATCCATTCGAATCCATTCTAATCCATTCTAATTCATTTGTAAGATCCATTCTAATTCATTCGTACGATCCATTCTAATTCATTCATACAATCCATTCTAATTCTTTCACACGATCCATTCTAATTCATTCGTACGATCCATTCTAAATCATTCGTGCAATCCATTCTATTTCATTCGTACGATCAATTCTAATTCATTAGAATGGATCGTATGAATGAATTAGAATGGATCATATTAATGAATTGGAATGGATCGTACGAATGAATTAGAATGGATCGTACGAACGAATTAGAATGGATCGTACGAATGAATTAGAATGGATATATTCGTGCAAATGAATTAGAATGGACCGTATGAATGAATTAGAATGGATCGTACGAATGAATTAGAATGGATATATTCGTGCAAATGAATTTGAATGGATCGTATGAATGTATTAGAATGGATCGTATAAGTGAATTAAAATGGATCGTACGAATGAATTAGAATGGATCGTACGAATGAATTAGAATGGATCGTGTGAAAGAATTAGAATGGATTGTATGAATGAATTAAAATAGATCGTATGAATGAATTAGAATGGATCGTACGAATGAATTAGAATGGATCGTACGAATGAATTTGAATGGATACATTTGTGCCAATGAATCTAAATGGATTGTATGAATGAATTACAATGGATCGTACGAATGAATTAGAATGGATCGTACGAATGAATTCGAATAGCTCATACGAATGAATTATAAGGAATCGTATGAATGAATTAGAATGGTTACATTCGTGCGAATGAATTAGAATAGATCGTACGAATGAATTAGAATGGATCGTACGAATAAATTAGAATGGATCGTGGGAATGAATTAGAATGGATCGTACGAATGAATTAGAATGGATCCACCGAATGAGTTAGAATGGATCATACGAATGAATTAGAATCGATTGTACGAATGAATTAGAATGGATTGTGCGAATGAATTAGAATGGATCGTATGAATGAATAAGAATGGATAGTACGAATGAATTAGAATGGATCGTGCGAATGAATTAGCATGAGTCGTACGAATGTATTAGAAAGGATCGTACGAATGAATTAGAATGAATCGTCTGATCCATTCTAATTCAATCGTCCGATCCATTCTAATTCATTCGCATGAATGTATCCATTCTAATTCATTCGTACAATCCATTCTATTTCATTCGTACGATCCATTCTTACTCATTCGTATGATCCATTCTAATTCATTCGTATGATCTATTCTAATTCATTCGTACGATCCATTCTAATTCATTCGTACGATCCATTCTAATTCATTCGCACGATCCATTCTAATTCATTCATACGATCCATTCTAATTCATTCATACAATCAATTCTAATTCATTCCTACAATCCATTCTAATTCATTCGCCCGATCCATTCTAATTCATTCATACGATCCATTCTATTCGAATGGATCATGCGATCCATTCGAATTCATTCGCACGATCCATTCTAATTCATTCATACGATCGATTCTAATTCATTCCTACAATGCATTCTAATTCTTTCGCACGATCCATTCTAATTCATTCATACGATCCATTCTAATTCATTCGTACGATCCATTCTAATTCACTCATACGATCCATTCTAATTCATTCATACGATCCATTCTAATTCATTTGCACGAATATATCCATTCTAATTCCTTCGTATGATCCATTCTAATTCCTTCGTACGATCCATTCTAATTCCTTCGTACGATCCATTCTAATTCCTTCGTACGATCCATTCTATTTCATTCGTATGATCTATTCTAATTCCTTCATACGATCCATTCTAATTCCTTCATATCCATTCTAATTCATTCATACAATCCATTCTAATTTATTCGCACGAATGTATCCATTCTAATTCATTTGCACGATCCATTCTAATTCATTCCTATGATCTATTCTAATTCATTCGTATGATCCATTCTAATCCATTCTAATCCATTCTTTCATACGATCCATTCTAATTCATATGCACAAAGGTATCCATTCTAATCGATTCGTAGTATCCATTCTAATCCATTCGTACGATACATTCTAATTCATTCGTACGATCCAATCTAATTTATTCGCATGAATGTATCCATTCTAATTCATTCGTACGATCCATTCTAATTCATTCGCACAATCTATTCTAATTCATTCATACGATCCATTCTAATTCATTCGCACGAATGTATCCATTCTAATTCATTCATACGATCCATTCTACTTTATTCGTACTATCCGTTCTAATTCACTCATACGATCCATTCTAATTCATTCATACGATCCATTCTAATTCATTTGCACAATGGTGTCCATTCTAATTCATTCGTACGATCCATTCGAATTCATTCGCACGATCCATTCTAATTCATTCGTACGATCCATTCTAATTCATTCGTACGATCCATTCTAATTCATTCGCACAATTCATTCTAATTCATTCGTACAATCTATTCTATTTCATTCGTATGATCCATTCTTACTCATTCGTATGATCCATTCTAATTCATTCGGACGAATGTATCCATCCTAATTTATTTGTACGATCCATTCTAATTCATTCGTACGATCCATTCTAATTCATTCGTACGATCCATTCTAATTCATTCGTCCGATCCATTCTAATTCATTCACACGATCCATTCTAATTCATTAGTACGATCCATTCTAATTCATTCATACAATCCATTCTAATTCATTCGTACGATCCATTCTAATTCACTCATACGATCCATTCTAATACATTCATACGATCCATTCTAATTCATTTGCACGAATATATCCATTCTAATTCATTCGTACGATCCATTCTAATTCCTTCGTACGATCCATTCTAATTCATTCGTACGATCTATTCTAATTCATTCGTACGATCCATTCTAATTCATTCGTACGATCCATTCTAATTCCTTCGTACGATCCATTCTAATTCATTCGTACGATCCATTCTAATTCATTCGTACAATCTATTCTAATTCATTCGTACGAATGGATACATTCGTGTGAATGAATTAGAATGGATCGTACGAATGAGTAAGAATGGATCGTACAAATGAAATAGAATGGATTGCACGAATGAATTAGAATGGATCGTCCGAATGAATTAGAATGGATCGTGTGAAAGAATTAGAATGGATTGTATGAATGAATTAGAATGGATCGTACGAAGGAATTAGAATGGATTGTACGAATGAATTAGAATGGATCGTACGAATGAATTAGAATAGATCATACGAATGAATTAGAATAGATCGTACGAATGAATTAGAATGGATCGTGTGAAAGAATTAGAATGGATCGTACGAATGAATTAGAATGGATCGTGCAAATGAATTAGAATAGATTGCGCGAATGAATTAGAATGGATCGTGCGAATAAATTAGAATGGATCGTACGAATGAATTAGAATGGATCGTATGAATGAATTAGAATAGATTGCGCGAATGAATTAGAATGGATCGTACGAATGAATTAGAATGGATCGTACGAAGGAATTAGAATGGATCGTACGAATGAATTAGAATGGATCGTACGAATGAATTAGAATGGATCGTACGAAGGAATTAGAATGGATCGTACGAATGAATTAGAATGGATCTTACGAATGAATTAGAATGGATCGTACGAATGAATTAGAATGGATCGTACGAATGAATTAGAATGGATACATTTGTGCGAATGAATTAGAATGGATCGGACGAATGAATTAGAATGGATCGTACGAATGAATTAGAATGGATCGTACGAATGAATTAGAATGGATTGTACGAATAAATTAGAATGGATACATTCGTCCGAATGAATTAGAATGGATCATACGAATGAGTAAGAATGGATTGTACGAATGAAATAGAATAGATTGTACGAATGAATTAGAATGGATTCGTACGAATGAATTAGAATGTATACATTCGTGCGAATGAATTAGAATGGATCGTACCAATGAGTAAGAATGGATCGTACGAATGAAATAGAATGGATTGTGCGAATGAATTAGAATGGATCGTACGAATGAATTAGAATGGATCGTGTGAAAGAATTAGAATGGATTGTATGAATGAATTAGAATAGATCGTATGAATGAATTAGAATGGATCGCACGAATGTATCCATTCTAATTCATTCGTACGAATCCATTCTAATTCATTCGTACAATACATTCTATTTCATTCGTACGATCCATTCTTACTCATTCGTATGATCCATTTTAATTCATTCGCACGAATGTATCCATTCTAAATCATTCATATGATCCATTCTAATTCATTCGTACGATCCATTCTAAATCATTCGTACAATCCATTCTATTTCATTCGTACGATCAATACTAATTCATTAGCACGATCCATTCTAATTCATTCGTACGATCCATTCAAATTCATTCGCACGATCCATTCTAATTCATTCGTACAATCCATTCTATTTCATTCGTACGATCCATTCTTACTCATTCGTATGATCCATTCTAATTCATTCGCACGAATGTATCCATTCTAATCCATTCGTACGATCCATTCTAATCCATTCGTACGATCCATTCTAATTCATTCGCATGAATGTAACCATTCTAATTCATTCATTTGATCCATTCTAATTCATTCGTATGATCCATTCTAATTCATTCGTCCGATCCATTCTAATTCATTCTAATTCATTCGCACGAATGTATCCATTCTAATTCATTCGTACGATCAGTTCTAATTCATTCACAAAATCTATTCTAATTCATTCATATGATCTATTCTAATTCATTCACACGAATGTATCCATTCTAATTCATTCATACGATCCATTCTAATTTATTCGTACGATCGATTCTAATTCACTCATACGATCCATTCTAATACATTCATACGATCCATTCTAATTCATTTGCACGAATATATCCATTCTAATTCATTCGTACGATCCATTCTAATTCATTCGTACGATCTATTCAATTTCATTCGTACGATCCATTCTGACTCATTCGTACGATCCATTATAATTCATTCGTCCGATCCATTCTAATTCATTCGCACGAATGTATCCATTCTAATTCATTTGCATGATCCATTCTAATTCATTCCTCTGATCTATTCTAATTCATTCGTACGATCCATTCTAATTCATTCTATTTCATTCGTACGATCCATTCTACGATCCATTCTAATTCATTCATACGATCCATTCTAATTCATATGCACAAAGGTATCCATTCTAATCCATTCGTAGGATCCATTCTAATCCATTCCTACGATACATTCTAATTCATTCATACGATCCATTCTAATTTATTCGCACGAATGTATCCATTCTAATTCATTCGTACGATCCATTCTAATTCATTCGGACAATCTATTCTAATTCATTCATACGATCCATTCTAATTCATTCGCACGAATGTATCCATTCTAATTCATTCATACGATCCATTCTACTTCATTCGTACTATCCGTTCTAATTCACTCATACGATCCATTCTAATTCATTCATACGATCCATTCTAATTCATTTGCACAAAGGTATCCATTCTAATTCATTCGTACGATCCATTCGAATTCATTCGCACGATCCATTCTAATTCATTCGTACTATCCATTCTAATTCATTCGAACGATCCATTCTAATTCATTCGCACGATCCATTCTAATTCATTCGTACAATCTATTCTATTTCATTCGTACGATCCATTCTTACTCATTCGTATGATCCATTCTAATTCATTCGGACGAATGTATCCATTCTAATTTATTCGTACAATCCATTCTAATTCATTCGTACGATCCATTCTAATTCATTCGTACGATCCATTCTAATTCCTTCATACGATCCATTCTAATTCATTCGTACGATCCATTCTAATTCATTCGTACAATCTATTCTAATTCATTCGTACGAATGGATACATACGTGTGAATGAATTAGAATGGATCGTACGAATGAGTAAGAATGGATCGTACGAATGAAATAGAATGGATTGCACGAATGAATTAGAATGGATCGTACGAATGAATTAGAATGGATCGTGTGAAAGAATTAGAATGGATTGTATGAATGAATTAGAATGGATCGTACGAAGGAATTAGAATGGATCGTACGAATGAATTAGAATGGATCGTACGAATGAATTAGAATGGATCGTACGAATGAATTAGAATGGATCGTACGAATGAATTAGAATGGATCGTGTGAAAGAATTAGAATGGATCATACGAATGAATTAGAATGGATCGTGCGAATGAATTAGAATAGATTGCGCGAATGAATTAGAATGGATCGTGCGAATGAATTAGAATGGATCGTACGAATGAATTAGAATGGATCGTACGAATGAATTAGAATAGATTACGCGAATGAATTAGAATGGATCGTACGAAGGAATTAGATTGGATCGTATGAATGAATTAGAATGGATCGTACGAATGAATTAGAATGGATCGTACGAAGGAATTAGAATGGATCGTACGAATGAATTAGAATGGATCGTACGAATGAATTAGAATGGATCTTACGAATGAATTAGAATGGATCATACGAATGAATTAGAATGGATCGTACGAATGAATTAGAATGGATACATTCGTGCGAATGAATTAGAAAGGATCGGACGAATGAATTAGAATGGATCGTACGAATGAATTAGAATGGATCGTACGAATGAATTAGAATGGATCGTACGAATAAATTAGAATGGATACATTCGTCCGAATGAATTAGAATGGATCATACGAATGAGTAAGAATGGATCGTACGAATGAAATAGAATAGATTGTATGAATGAATTAGAATGGATTTGTACGAATGAATTAGAATGGATACATTCGTGCGAATGAATTAGAATGGATCGTACCAATGAGTAAGAATGGATCGTACGAATGAAATAGAATGGATTGTGTGAATGAATTAGAATGGATCGTACGAATGAATTAGAATGGATCGTGTGAAAGAATTCGAATGGATTGTATGAATGAATTAGAATACAACGTATGAATGAATGAGAATGGATCGCACGAATGTATCCATTCTAATTCAACCGTACGAATCCATTCTAATTCATTCGTACAATCCATTCTATTTCATTCGTACGATCCATTCTTACTCATTCGTATGATCCATTCTAATTCATTCGCACGAATGTATCCATTCTAAATCATTCGTACGATCCATTCTAATTCATTCGTACGATCCATTCTAAATCTTTCGTACAATCCATTCTATTTCATTCATACGATCAACTCAAATTCATTAGCACGATCCATTCTAATTCATTCATACGATCCATTCAAATTCATTCGCACGATCCATTCTAATTCATTCGTACAATCCATTCTATTTCATTCGTACGATCCAATCTTACTCATTCGTATGATCCATTCTAATTCATTCGCACGAATGTATCCATTCTAATCCATTCGTACGATCCATTCTAATCTATTCGTGCGATCCATTCTAATTCATTCGCATGAATGTAACCATTCTAATTCATTCGTACGATCCATTCTAATTCATTCGTCCGATCCATTCTAATTCATTCTAATTCATTCGCACGAATGTATCCATTCTAATTCATTCGTACGATCAGTTCTAATTCATTCACAAAATCTATTCTAATTCATTCATACGATCCATTCTAATTCATTCACACGAATGTATCCGTTCTAATTCATTCATACGATCCATTCTAAAACATTCGTACGATACATTCTAATTCACTCATACGATCCATTCTAATACATTCATACGATCCATTCTAATTCATTTGCACGAATATATCCATTCTAATTCATTCGTACGATCCATTCTAATTCATTCGTACGATCTATTCTATTTCATTCGTATGATCCATTCTTACTCATTCGTACGATCTATTCTAATTCATTCGTCCGATCCATTCTAATTCATTCGCACGAATGTATCCATTCTAATTCATTTTCACGATCCATTCTAATTCATTCCTATGATCTATTCTAATTCATTCGTACGATCCATTCTAATTCATTCGTACGATCCATTCTACGATCCATTCTAATTCATTCATACGATCCATTCTAATTCATATGCACAAAGGTATCCATTCTAATCCATTCGTAGGATCCATTCTAATTCATTCGTACGATACATTCTAATTCATTCGTACGATCCATTCTAATTTATTCGCACGAATGTATCCATTCTAATTCATTCGTACGATCCATTCTAATTCATTCGCACAATCTATTCTAATTCATTCATACGATCCATTCTAATTCATTCGCACGAATGTATCCATTCTAATTCATTCATACGATCCATTCTACTTTATTCATACTATCCGTTCTAATTCACTCATACGATCCATTCTAATTCATTCATACGATCCATTCTAATTCATTTGCACAAAGGTATCCATTCTAATTCATTCGTACGATCCAGTCAAATTCATTCGCACGATCCATTCTAATTCATTCGTACGATCCATTCTAATTCATTTGTACGATCCATTCTAATTCATTCGCACGATCCATTCTAATTCATTCGTACAATCTATTCTATTTCATTCGTACGATCCATTCTTACTCATTCGTATGATCCATTCTAATTCATTCGGACGAATGTATCCATTCCAATTTATTCGTACGATCCATTCTAATTCATTCGTACGATCCATTCTAATTCATTCGTACGATCCATTCTAATTCCTTCGTCCGATCCATTCTAATTCATTCACACGATCCATTCTAATTCATTCGTACGATCCATTCTAATTCATTCATGCAATCCATTCTAATTCATTCGTACTATCCATTCTAATTCACTCATACGATCCATTCTAATACATTCATACGATCCATTCTAATTCATTTGCACGAATATATCCATTCTAATTCATTCGTACGATCCATTCTAATTCCTTCGTACGATCCATTCTAATTCATTCGTACGATCTATTCTAATTCATTCGTACGATCCATTCTAATTCATTCGTACGATCCATTCTAATTCCTTCGTATGATCCATTCTAATTCATTCGTACGATCCATTCTAATTCATTCGTATAATCTATTCTAATTCATTCGTACGAATGGATACATTCGTGTGAATGAATTAGAATGGATCGTACGAATGAGTAAGAATGGATCGTACGAATGAAATAGAATGGATTGCACGAATGAATTAGAATGGATCGTACGAATGAATTAGAATGGATCGTGTGAAAGAATTAGAATGGATTGTATGAATAAATTAGAATGGATCGTACGAATGAATTAGAATGGATCGTACGAATGAATTAGAATGGATCGTACGAATGAATTAGAATAGATCGTACGAATGAATTAGAATGGATCGTACGAATGAATTAGAATGGGTCGTGTGAAAGAATTAGAATGGATCGTACGAATGAATTAGAATGGATCGTGCGAATGAATTAGAATAGATTGCGCGAATGAATTAGAATGGATCGTGCGAATGAATTAGAATGGATCGTACGAATGAATTAGAATGGATCGTACGAATGAATTAGAATAGATTGCGCGAATGAATTAGAATGGATCGTACGAATGAATTAGAATGGATCGTACGAAGGAATTAGAATGGATCGTACGAATGAATTAGAATGGATCGTATGAA
The DNA here is from genome assembly GCA_947650365.1 of Chamaelirium japonicum. Lineage (NCBI taxonomy): Eukaryota > Viridiplantae > Streptophyta > Magnoliopsida > Liliales > Melanthiaceae > Chamaelirium > Chamaelirium japonicum. Next base: position 76,321,886 of record OX393550.1, on the reverse strand, counting down.
TGAATTAGAATGGATCGTACGAAGGAATTAGAATGGATCGTACGAATGTATTAGAATGGATCGTACGAATGAATTAGAATGAATCTTATGAATGAATTAGAATGGATCGTACGAATGAATTAAAATGGATCGTACGAATGAATTAGAATGGATACATTCGTGCGAATGAATTAGAATGGATCGGACAAATGAATTAGAATGGATCGTACGAATGAATTAGAATGGATCGTACGAATAAATTAGAATGGATACATTCATCCGAATGAATTAGAATGGATCATACGAATGAGTAAGAATGGATCGTACGAATGAAATAGAATAGATTGTACGAATGAATTAGAATGGATTCGTACGAATTAATTAAAATGGATACATTCGTGCGAATGAATTAGAATGGATCGTACCAATGAGTAAGAATGGATCGTACGAATGAAATAGAATGGATTGTGCGAATGAATTAGAATGGATCGTACGAATGAATTAGAATGGATCGTACGAATGAATTTGAATGGATCGTACGAATGAGTAAGAATGAATCGTACGATCCATTCTAATGGATCGTTCTAATTCATTCGTATGATCCATTCTAATTCATTCGCACGATCCATTCTAATTCATTCGCGCAATCTATTCTAATTCATTCGCACGATCCATTCTAATTCATTCGTACGATCCATTCTAATTCTTTCACATGATATATTCTAATTCATTCGTACGATCCATTCTAATTCATTCGTACGATCTATTCTAATTCATTCGTATAATCCATTCTAATTCATTCATACGATCCATTCTAATTCCTTCGTACGATCCATTCTAATTTATTCATACAATCCATTCTAATTCTATCACACGATCCATTCTAATTCATTCGTACGATCCATTCTAATTCATTCGTACAATCCATTCTATTTCATTCGTACGATCCATTCTTACTCATTCGTATGATCCATTCTAATTCATTCGCACGAATGTATCCATTCTAAATCATTCGTACGATCCATTCTAATTCATTCGTACGATCCATTCTAAATCATTCGTACAATCCATTCTATTTCATTCGTACGATCAATTCTAATTCATTAGCACGATCCATTCTAATTCATTCATACGATCCATTCAAATTCATTCGCACGATCCATTCTAATTCATTCGTACAATCCATTCTATTTCATTCGTACGATCCATTCTTACTCATTCGTATGATCCATTCTAATTCATTCGCACGAATGTATCCATTCTAATCCATTCGTACGATCCATTCTAATCCATTCTAATACATTCGTATGATCCATTCTAATCCATTCGTACGATCCATTCTAATTCATTCGTATGATCCATTCTATTTCATTCGTACGATCCATTCTAATTCATTCGTACGATCTATTCTAATTCATTCGTCCGATCCATTCTAATTCATTATAATTCATTCGCACGAATGTATCCATTCTAATTCATTCGTACGATCAGTTCTAATTCATTCACAAAATCTATTCTAATTCATTCATACGATCCATTCTAATTCATTCACACGAATGTATCCATTCTAATTCATTTATACGATCCATTCTAATTCATTCGTACGATCCATTCTAATTCACTCATTAGATCCATTCTAATACATTCATATGATCCATTCTAATTCATTTGCACGAATATATCCATTCTAATTCATTCGTACGATCCATTCTAATTCCTTCGTACGATCCATTCTAATTCATTCGTATGATCTATTCTATTTCATTCGTACGATCCATTCTTACTCATTCGTACGATTCATTCTAATTCATTCGTCCGATCCATTCTAATTCATTCGCACGAATGTATCCATTCTAATTCATTTGCACGATCCATTCTAATTCATTCCTATGATCTATTCTATTTCATTCGTACAATCCATTCTAATTCATTCTAATTCATTCGTACGATCCATTCTATGATCCATTCTATTTCATTCATACGATCCATTCTAATTCATATGCACAAAGGTATCCATTCTAATCCATTCGTAGGATCCATTCTAATCCATTCATACGATACATTCTAATTCATTCGTACGATCCATTCTAATTTATTCGCACGAATGTATCCATTCTAATTCATTCGTACGATCAATTCTAATTCATTCGCACAATCTATTCTAATTCATTCATACAATCCATTCTAATTCATTCGCACGAATATATCCATTCTAATTCATTCATACGATCCATTCTACTTCATTCGTACTATCCGTTCTAATTAACGCATACGATCCATTCTAATTCATTCATACGATCCATTCTAATTCATTTGCACAAAGGTATCCATTCTAATTCATTCGTACGATCCATTCGAATTCATTCGCACGATCCATTCTAATTCATTCGTACGATCCATTCTAATTCATTCGTACGATCCATTCTAATTCATTCGCACGATCCATTCTAATTCATTCGTACAATCTATTCTATTTCATTCGTACGATCCATTCTTACTCATTCGAATGATCCATTCTATTTCATTCGGACGAATGTATCCATTCTAATTTATTCGTACGATCCATTCTAATTCATTCGTACGATCCATTCTAATTCATTCGTATGATCCATTCTAATTCATTCGTCCGATCCATTCTAATTCATTCACACGATCCATTCTAATTCATTCGTACAATCCATTCTAATTCATTCATACAATCCATTCTAATTCATTCGTACGATCCATTCTAATTCACTTATACGATCTATTCTAATACATTCATACGATCCATTCTAATTCATTTGCACGAATATATCCATTCTAATTCATTCGTCTGATCCATTCTAATTCCATCGTACGATCCATTCTAATTCATTCGTACGATCTATTCTAATTCATTCGTACGATCCATTCTAATTCATTCGTACGATCCATTCTAATTCCTTCGTACGATCCATTCTAATTCATTCGTACGATCCATTCTAAATCATTCGTACAATCTATTCTAATTCATTCGTACGAATGGATACATTCGTGTGAATGAATTAGAATGGATCGTACGAAAGAGTAAGAATGGATAGTACGAATGAAATAGAATGGATTGCACGAATGAATTAGAATGGATCGTACGAATGAATTAGAATGGATCGTGTGCAAGAATTAGAATGGATTGTATGAATGAATTAGAATGGATCGTACGAAGGAATTAGAATGGATCGTACGAATAAATTAGAATGGATCGTACGAATGAATTAGAATAGATCGTACGAATGAATTAGAATGGATCGTACGAATGAATTAGAATGGATCGTGTGAAAGAATTAGAATGGATCGTACGAATGAATTAGAATGGATCGTCCAAATGAATTAGAATAGATTGCGCGAATGAATTAGAATGGATCGTGCAAATGAATTAGAATGGATCGTACGAATGAATTGGAATGGATCGTACGAATGAATTAGAATAGATTGCGCGAATGAATTAGAATGGATCGTACGAATGAATTAGAATGGATCGTATGAAGGAATTAGAATGGATCGTATGAATGAATTAGAATGGATCGTACGAATGAATTAGAATGGATCGTACAAAGGAATTAGAATGGATTGTACGAATGAATTAGAATGGATCGTACGAATGACTTAGAATGGATCTTACGAATGAATTTGAATGGATCGTACGAATGAATTAGAATGGATACATTCGTGCGAATGAATTAGAATGGATCAGACGAATGAATTAGAATGGATCATACGAATGAATTAGAATGGATCGTACGAATGATTTAGAATGGATCGTACGAATAAATTAGAATGGATACATTCGTCCGAATGAATTAGAATGGATCATACGAATGAGTAAGAAAGGATCGTACGAATGAAATAGAATAGATTGTACGAATAAATTAGAATGGATTCGTTCGAATGAATTAGAATGGATACATTCATGCGAATTAATTAGAATAGATCGTACCAATGAGTAAGAATGGATCGTACGAATGAAATAGAATGGATTGTGCGAATGAATTAGAATGGATCGTACGAATGAAATAGAATGGATCGTGTGAAAGAATTAGAATGGATTGTATGAATGAATTAGAATAGATCGTATGAATGAATTAGAATGGATCGCACAAATGTATCCATTCTAATTCATTCGTACGAATCCATTCTAATTCATTCGTACAATCCATTCTATTTCATTCGTACGATCCATTCTTACTCATTCGTATGATCCATATATTATAATTCATTCGCAGGAATGTATCCATTCTAAATCATTCGTACGATCCATTCTAATTCATTCATATGATTCATTCTAAATCATTCGTACAATCCATTCTATTTCATTCGTACGATCAATTCTAATTCATTAGCACGATCCATTCTAATTCATTCGTACGATCCATTCAAATTCATTCGCACGATCCATTCTAATTCATTCGTACAATCCATTCTATTTCATTCGTAAGATCCATTCTTACTCATTCGTATGATCCATTCTAATTCATTCGCACGAATGTATCCATTCTAATCCATTTGTACGATCCATTCTAATCCATTCGTACGATCCATTCTAATTCATTCGCATGAATGTAACCATTCTAATTCATTCATTTGATCCATTCTAATTCATTCGTACGATCCATTCTAATTCATTCGTCCGATCCATTCTAATTCATTCGCACGAATGTATCCATTCTAATTCATTCGTACGATTAGTTCTAATTCATTCACAAAATCTATTCTAATTCATTCATACGATCCATTCTAATTCATTCACACGAATATATCCATTCTAATTCATTCATACGATCCATTCTAATTCATTTGTACGATCCATTCTAATTCACTCATACGATCCATTCTAATACATTCATACGATCCATTCTAATTCATTTGCACGAATATATCTATTCTAATTCATTCGTACGATCCATTCTAATTCCTTCGTACGATCCATTCTAATTCATTCGTACGATCTATTCTTTTTCATTCGTACGATTCATTCTTACTCATTCGTACGATCCATTCTAATTCATTCGTCCGATCCATTCTAATTCATTCGCACGAATGTATCCATTCTAATTCATTTGCACGATCCGTTCTAATTCATTCCTATGATCTATTCAAATTCATTCGAACGATCCATTCTAATTCATTCTAATTCATTCGTATGATCCATTCTACGATCCAATCTAATTTATTCATACGATCCATTCCAATTCATATGCACAAAGGTATCCTTTCTAATCCATTCGTAGGATCCATTCTAATCCATTCGTACGATACATTCTAATTCATTCGTACGATCCATTCTAATTTATTCGCACGAATGTATCCATTCTAATTCATTCGTACGATCCATTCTAATTCATTCGCACAATCTATTCTAATTCATTCGTACGATCCATTCTAATTCATTCGTACGAATGTATCCATTCTAATTCATTCATACGATCCATTCTACTTCATTCGTACTATCCGTTCTAATTCTCTCATACGATCCATTCTAATTCATTCATACGATCCATTCTAATTCATTTGCACAAAGGTATCCATTCTAATTCATTCGTACGATCCATTCGAATTCATTCGCACGATCCATTCTAATTCATTTGTACGATCCATTCTAATTCATTCGTACGATCCATTCTAATTCATTCGCACGATCCATTCTAATTCATTCGTACAATCTATTCTATTTCATTCATACGATCCATTCTTACTCATTCGTATGATCCATTCTAATTCATTCGGACGAATATATCCATTCTAATTTATTCGTACGATCCATTCTAATTCATTCGTACGATCCATTCTAATTCATTCGTACGATCCATTCTAATTCATTCGTCCGATCCATTCTAATTCATTCACACGATCCATTCTAATTCATTCGTACGATCCATTCTAATTTATTCATACAATCCATTCTAATTCATTCGTACGATCCATTCTAATTCACTCATACGATCCATTCTAATACATTCATACGATCCATTCTAATTCATTTGCACGAATATATCCATTCTAATTCATTCGTACGATCCATTCTAATTCATTCGTACGATCTATTCTAATTCATTCATACGATCCATTCTAATTCATTCATACGATCCATTCTAATTCCTTCGTACGATCCATTCTAATTCATTCGTACGATCCATTCTAATTCATTCGTACAATCTATTCTAATTCATTCGTACGAATCGATACATTCGTGTGAATGAATTAGAATGGATCGTACGAATGAGTAAGAATGGATCGTACGAATGAAATAGAATGGATTACACGAATGAATTAGAATGGATCGTACGAATGAATTAGAATGGATCGTGTGAAAGAATTAGAATGGATTGTATGAATGAATTAGAATGGATCGTACGAATGAATTAGAATGGATCGTACGAATGAATTAGAATAGATCGTACGAATGAATTAGAATGGATCGTACGAATGAATAAGAATGGATCGTGTGAAAGAATTAGAATGGATCGTACGAATGAATTAGAATGGATCGTGCGATTGAATTAGAATAGATTGCGCGAATGAATTAGAATGGATCGTGCGAATGAATTAGAATGGATCGTACGAATGAATTAGAATGGATCATACGAATGAATTAGAATAGATTACGCGAATGAATAAGAATGGATCGTATGAAGGAATTAGAATGGATCGTGCGAATGAATTAGAATAGATCGTACGAATGAATTAGAATGGATCGTACGAAGGAATTAGAATGGATCGTACGAATGAATTAGAATGGATCGTACGAATAAATTAGAATGGATCTTACGAATGAATTAGAATAGATCGTACGAATGAATTAGAATGGATCGTACGAATGAATTAGAATGGATACATTCGTGCGAATGAATTAGAATGGATCAGACGAATGAATTAGAATGGATCGTACGAATGAATTAGAATGGATTGTACGAATGAATTAGAATGGATCGTACGAATAAATTAGAATGGATACATTCGTCCGAATGAATTAGAATGGATCATACGAATGAGTAAGAATGGATCGTACGAATGAAATAGAATAGATTGTACGAATGAATTAGAATGGATTCGTACGAATGAATTAGAATGGATACATTCGTGCGAATGAATTAGAATGGATCCTACCAATGAGTAAGAATGGATCGTACGAATGAAATAGAATGGATTGTGCGAATGAATTAGAATGGATCGTACGAATGAATTAGAATGGATCGTGTGAAAGAATTAGAATGGATTGTATGAATGAATTAGAATAGATCGTAAGAATGAATTAGAATGGATCGCACGAATGTATCCATTCTAATTCATTCGTACGAATCCATTCTAATTCATTCGTACAATCCATTCTATTTCATTCGTACGATCCATTCTTACTCATTCGTATGATCCATTCTAATTCATTCGCACGAATGTATCCATTCTAAATCATTCGTACGATCCATTCTAATTCATTCGTATGATCCATTCAAAATCATTCGTACAATCCATTCTATTTCATTCGTACGATCAATTCTAATTCATTAGCACGATCCATTCTAATTCATTCGTACGATCCATTCAAATTCATTCGCACGATCCATTTTAATTCATTCATACAATCCATTCTATTTCATTCGTACGATCCATTCTTACCTATTCGTATGATCCATTCTAATTCATTCGCACGAATGTATCCATTCTAATCCATTCGTACGATCCATTCTAATCCATTCGTACGATCCATTCTAATTCATTCGCATGAATGTAACTATTCTAATTCATTCATTTGATCCATTCTAATTCATTCGTACGATCCATTCTAATTCATTCGTCCGTTCCATTCTAATTCATTCTAATTCATTCGCACGAATGTATCCACTCTAATTCATTCGTACGATCAGTTCTACTTCATTCACAAAATCTTTTCTAATTCATTCATACGATCCATTCTAATTCATCCACACGAATGTATCCATTCTAATTCATTCATACGATCCATTCTAATTCATTCGTACGATCCATTCTAATTCACTCATACGATCCATTCTAATACATTCATACGATCCATTCTAATTCATTTGCACGAATATATCCATTCTAATTCATTCGTACGATCCATTCTAATTCCTTCGTACGATCCATTCTAATTCATTCGTACGATCTATTCTATTTCATTTGTACTATCCATTCTTACTCATACGTACGATCCATTCTAATTCATTCGTCCGATCCATTCTAATTCATTCGCACGAATGTATCCATTCTAATTCATTTGCACGATCCATTCTAATTCATTCCTATGATCTATTCTAATTCATTCGTACGATCCATTCTAATTCATTCTAATTCATTTGTACGATCCATTCTACGATCCATTCTAATTCATTCATACGATCCATTCTAATTCATATGCACAAAGGTATCCATTCTAATCCATTCGTAGGATCCATTCTAATCCATTCGTACGATAAATTCTAATTTATTCGTACGATCCATTCTAATTTATTCGCACGAATGTATCTATTCTAATTCATTCGTACGATCCATTCTAATTCATTCGCATAATCTATTCTAATTCATTCATACGATCCATTCTAATTCATTCGCACGAATGTATCCATTCTAATTCATTCATACGATCCATTCTACTTCATTCGTACTATCCGTTCTAATTCACTCATACGATCCATTCTAATTCATTCATACGATCCATTCTAATTCATTTGCACAAAGGTATCCATTCTAATTCATTCGTACGATCCAGTCGAATTCATTCGCACGATCCATTCTAATTCATTCGTACGATCCATTCTAATTCATTTGTACGATCCATTCTAATTCATTCGCACGATCCATTCTAATTCATTCGTACAATCTATTCTATTTCATTCGTACGATCCATTCTTACTCATTCGTATGATCCATTCTAATTTATTCGGACGAATGTATCCATTCTAATTTATTCGTACGATCCATTCTAATTCATTCGTACGATCCATTCTAATTCATTCGTCCGATCCATTCTAATTCATTCACACGATCCATTCTAATTCAATCGTACGATCCATTCTAATTCACTCATACAATCCATTCTAGTTCATTCGTACGATCCATTCTAATTCACTCATACGATCCATTCTAATACATTCATACGATCCATTCTAATTCATTTGCACGAATATATCCATTCTAATTCATTCGTACGATCCATTCTAATTCCTTCGTACGATCCATTCTAATTCATTCGTACGATCTATTCTAATTCATTCGTCCAATCCATTCTAATTCATTCGTACGATCCATTCTAATTCCTTCGTACGATCCATTCTAATTCATTCGTACGATCCATTCTAATTCATTCGTACAATCTATTCTAATTCATTCGTACGAATGGATACATTCGTGTGAATGAATTAGAATGGATCGTACGAATGAGTAAGAATGGATCGTACGAATGAAATAGAATGGATTGCACGAATGAATTAGAATCGATCGTACGAATGAATTAGAATGGATCGTGTGAAAGAATTAGAATGGATTGTATGAATGAATTAGAATGGATCGTACGAAGGAATTAGAATGGTTCGTACGAATGAATTAGAATGGATCGTACGAATGAATTAGAATAGATCGTACGAATAAATTAGAATGGATCGTACGAATGAATTAGAATGGATCGTGTGAAAGAATTAGAATGGATCGTACGAATGAATTAGAATGGATCGTGCGAATGAATTAGAATAGATTGCGCGAATGAATTAGAATGGATCGTGCGAATGAATTAGAATGGATCGCACGAATGAATTAGAATGGATCGTACGAATGAATTAGAATAGATTGCGCGAATGAATTAGAATGGATCGTACGAAGGAATTAGAATGGATCGTACGAATGAATTAGAATGGATCGTACGAACGAATTATAATGGATCGTACGAAGGAATTAGAATGGATCGTACGAATGAATTAGAATGGATCGTACGAATGAATTAGAATGGATCTTACGAATGAATTAGAATGGATCGTACGAATGAATTAGAATGGATTGTACGAATGAATTAGAATGGATACATTCGTGCGAATGAATTAGAATGGATCGGACGAATGAATTAGAATGGATCGTACGAATGAATTAGAATGGATCGTACGAATGAATTAGAATGGATCATACGAATAAATTAGAATGGATACATTCGTCCGAATGAATTAGAATGGATCATACGAATGAGTAAGAATGGATCGTACGAATGAAATAGAATAGATTGTACGAATGAATTAGAATGGATTCGTACGAATGAATTAGAATGGATACATTCGTGCGAATGAATTAGAATGGATCGTACCAATGAGTAAGAATGGAACGTACGAATGAAATAGAATGGATTGTGCGAATGAATTAGAATGGATCGTACGAATGAATTAGAATGGATCGTGTGAAAGAATTAGAATGGATAGTATGAATGAATTAGAATAGATCGTATGAATGAATTAGAATGGATCGCACGAATGTATCCATTCTACTTCATTCGTACAATCCATTCTATTTTATTCGTACGATCCGTTCTTACTCATTCGTATGATCCATTCTAATTCATTCGCACGAATGTATCCATTCTAAATCATTCGTACGATCCATTCTAATTCATTCGTATGATCCATTCTAAATCATTCGTACAATCCATTCTATTTCATTCGTACGATCAATTCTAATTCATTAGCACGATCCATTCTAATTCATTCGTACGATCCATTCAAATTCATTCGCACGATCCATTCTAATTCATTCGTACAATCCATTCTAATTCATTCTATGATCCATTCTAATTCATTCGCACGAATGTATCCATTCTAATCCATTCGTACGATCCATTCTAATCCATTCGTACGATCCATTCTAATTCATTCGCATGAATGTAACCATTCTAATTCATTCATTTGATCCATTCTAATTCATTCGTACGATCCATTCTAATTCATTCGTCCGATCCATTCTAATTCATTCTAATTCATTCGCACGAATGTATCCATTCTAATTCATTCGCACGAATGTATCCATTCTAATTCATTCGTACGATCAGTTCTAATTCATTCACAAAATCTATTCTAAAATATTCATACGATCCATTCTAATTCATTCACACGAATGTATCCATTCTAATTCATTCATACGATCCATTCTATTCATTCGTACGATCCATTCTTACGATCCATTCTAATTCATTCGTACGATCTATTCTATTTCATTCGTACGATCCATTCTTACTCATTCGTACGATCCATTCTAATTCATTTGTCCGATCCATTCTAATTCATTCGCACGAATGTATCCATTCTAATTCATTTGCACGATCCATTCTAATTCATTCCTATGATCTATTCTAATTCATTCGTACGATCCATTCTAATTCATTCTAATTCATTCGTACGATCCATTCTACGATCCATTCTAATTCATTCATACGATCCATTCTAATTCATATGCACAAAGGAATCCATTCTAATCCATTCGTAGGATCCATTCTAATCCATTCGTACGATACATTCTAATTCATTCGTACGATCCATTCTAATTTATTCGCACGAATGTATCCATTCTAATTCATTCATACGATCCATTCTAATTCATTCGCACAATCTATTCTAATTCATTCATACGATCCATTCTAATTCATTCGCACGAATGTATCCATTCTAATTCATTCATACGATCCATTCTACTTCATTCGTACTATCTGTTCTAATTCACTCATACGATCCATTCTAATTCATTCATACGATCCATTCTAATTCATTTGCACAAAGGTATCCATTCTAATTCATTCGTATGATCCATTCGAATTCATTCGCACGATCCATTCTAATTCATTCGTACGATCCATTCTAATTCATTCGTACGATCCATTCTAATTCATTCGCACGATCCATTCTAATTGATTCGTACAATCTATTATATTTAATTCGTACGATCCATTCTTACTCATTCGTATGATCCATTCTAATTCATTCGGACGAATGTATCCATTCTAATTTATTCGTACGATCCATTCTAATTCATTCGTATGATCCATTCTAATTCATTCGAACGATCCATTCTAATTCATTCGTCCGATCCATTCTAATTCATTCACACGATCCATTCTAATTCATTTGTACGATCCATTCTAATTCATTCATACAATCCATTCTAATTCATTCGTACGATCCATTCTAATTCACTCATACGATCCATTCTAATACATTCATACGATCCATTCTAATTCATTTGCACGAATATATCCATTCTAATTCATTCGTACGATCCATTCTAATTCCTTCGTACGATCTATTCTAATTCATTCGTACGATCCATTCTAATTCATTCGTACGATCCATTCTAATTCCTTCGTACGATCCATTCTAATTCATTCGTACGATCCATTCTAATTCATTCGTACAACCTATTCTAATTCATTTGTACGAATGGATACATTCGTGTGAATGAATTAGAATGGATCGTACGAATGAGTAAGAATGGATCGTACGAATGAAATAGAATGGATTGCACGAATGAATTAGAATGGATCGTACGAATGAATTAGAATGGATCGTGTGAAAGAATTAGAATGGATTGTATGAATGAATTAGAATGGATCGTACGAAGGAATTAGAATGGATCGTATGAATGAATTAGAATGGATCATACGAATGAATTAGAATAGATCGTACGAATGAATTAGAATGGATCGTACGAATGAATTAGAATGTATCATGTGAAAGAATTAGAATGGATCGTACGAATGAATTAGAATGGATCGTGCGAATGAATTAGAATAGATTGCGCGAATGAATTAGAATGGATCGTGCGAATGAATTAGAATGGATCATACGAATGAATTAGAATGGATCGTACGAATGAATTAGAATAGATTGCGCGAATGAATTAGAATGGATCGTACGAATGAATTTGAATGGATCGTACGAAGGAATTAGAATGGATCGTACGAATGAATTAGAATGGATCGTACGAATGAATTAGAATGGATCGTACGAAGGAATTAGAATGGATCGTACGAATGAATTAGAATGGATCATACGAATGAATTAGAATGGATCTTACGAATGAATTAGAATGGATCGTACGAATGAATTTGAATGGATCGTACGAATGAATTAGAATGGATACATTCGCGCGAATGAATTAGAATGGATAGGACGAATGAATTAGAATGGATCGTACGAATGAATTAGAATGGATCGTACGAATGAATTAGAATGGATCGTACGAATAAATTAGAATGGATATATTCGTCTGAATGAATTGGAATGGATCATACGAATGAGTAAGAATAGATCGTACGAATGAAATAGAATAGATTGTACGAATGAATTAGAATGGATTCGTACGAATGAATTAGAATGGATACATTCGTGCGAATGAATTAGAATGGATCGTACCAATGAGTAAGAATGGAACGTACGAATGAAATAGAATGGATTGTGCGAATGAATTAGAATGGATCGTACGAATGAATTAGAATGGATCGTGTGAAAGAATTAGAATTGATTGTATGAATGAATTAGAATAGATCGTATGAACGAATTAGAATGGATCGCACGAATGTATCCATTCTAATTCATTCGTACGAATCCATTCTAATTCATTCGTACAATCCATTCTATTTCATTCGTACGATCCATTCTTACTCATTCGTTTGATCCATTCTAATTCATTCGCACGAATGTATCCATTCAAAATCATTCGTACGATCCATTCTAATTCATTCGTACGATCCATTCGAAATCATTCGTACAATCCGTTCTATTTCATTCGTACGATCAATTCTAATTCATTAGCACGATCCATTCTAATTCATTCGTACGATCTATTCAAATTCATTCGCACGATCCATTCTAATTCATTCGTACAATCCATTCTATTTCATTCGTACGATCCATTCTTACTCATTCGTATGATCCATTCTAATTCATTCGCATGAATGTATTCATTCTAATCCATTCGTACGATCCATTCTAATCCATTCGTACGATCCATTCTAATTCATTCCCATGAATGTAACCATTCTAATTCATTCATTTGATCCATTCTAATTCATTCGTCCGATCCATTCTAATTCATTCTAATTCATTCGCACGAATGTATCCATTCTAATTCATTCATACAATCAGTTCTAATTCATTCACAAAATCTATTCTAATTCATTCATACGATCCATTCTAATTCATTCACACGAATGTATCCATTCTAATTCATTCATACGATCCATTCTAATTCATTCTTACGATCCATTCTAATTCACTCATACGATCCATTCTAATACATTCATACGATCCATTCTAATTCATTTGCACGAATATATCCATTCTAATTCATTCGTACGATCCATTCTAATTCCTTCGTACGATCCATTCTAATTCATTCGTACGATCTATTCTATTTCATTCGTACGATCCATTCTTACTCATTCGTACGATCCATTCTAATTCATTCGTCCGATCCATTCTAATTCATTTGCACGAATGTATCCATTCTAATTCATTTGCACGATCCATTCTAATTCAATCCTATGATCTATTCTAATTCATTCGTACGATCCATTCTAATTCATTCTAATTCATTCGTACGATCCATTCTACGATCCATTCTAATTCATTCATACGATCCATTCTAATTCATATGCACAAAGGTATCCATTCTAATCCATTCGTAGGATCCATTCTAATCCATTCGTACGATACATTCTAATTCATTCGTACGATCCTTTCTAATTTATTCGCACGAATGTATCCATTCTAATTCATTCGTACGATCCATTCTAATTCATTCGCACAATCTATTCTAATTCTTTCATACGATCCATTCTAATTCATTCGCACGAATGTATCCATTCTACTTCATTCGTACTATCCGTTCTAATTCACTCATACGATCCATTCTAATTCATTCATATGATCCATTCTAATTCATTTGCACAAAGGTATCCATTCTAATTCATTCGTACGATCCATTCGAATTCATTCGCACGATCCATTCTAATTCATTCGTACGATCCATTCTAATTCATTCGTACGATCCATTCTAATTCATTCGCACGATCCATTCTAATTCATTCGTACAATCTATTCTATTTCATTCGTACGATCCATTCTTACTCATTCGTATAATCCATTCTAATTCATTCGGACGAATGTATCCATTCTAATTTATTCGTACGATCCATTCTAATTCATTCGTACGATCCATTCTAATTCATTCACACGATCCATTCTAATTCATTCGTACGATCCATTCTAATTCATTCATACAATCCATTCTAATTCATTCGTACGATCCATTCTAATTCACTCATACGACCCATTCTAATACATTCATGCGATCCATTCTAATTCATTTGCACGAATATATCCATTCTAATTCATTCGTACGATCCATTCTAATTCCTTCGTACGATCCATTCTAATTCATTCGTACGATCTATTCTAATTCATTCGTATGATCCATTCTAATTCATTCATACAATCCATTCTAATTCCTTCGTACGATCCATTCTAATTCATTCGTACGATCCATTTTAATTCATTCGTACAATCTATTCTAATTCATTCGTACGAATGGATACATTCGTGTGAATGAATTAGAATGGATCGTATGAATGAGTAAGAATGGATCGTATGAATAAAATAGAATGGATTGCACGAATGAATTAGAATGGATCGTACGAATGAATTAGAACGGATCGTGTGAAAGAATTAGAATGGATCGTATGAATGAATTAGAATGGATCGTACGAATGAATTAGAATGGATCGTACGAATGAATTAGAATAGATCATACGAATGAATTAGAATGGATCGTACAAATGAATTAGAATGGATCGTGTGAAAGAATTAGAATGGATCGTACGAATGAATTAGAATGGATCGTGCGAATGAATTAGAATAGATTGCGCGAATGAATTAGAATGGATCGTGCGAATGAATTAGAATGGATCGTACGAATAAATTAGAATGGATCATACGAATGAATTAGAATAGATTGCGCGAATGAATTAGAATGGATCGTACGAATGAATTAGAATGGATCGTACGAAGGAATTAGAATGGATCGTATGAATGAACTAGAATGGATCGTACGAATGAATTAGAATGGATCGTACGAAGGAATTAGAATGGATCGTACGAATGAATTAGAATGGATCTTACGAATGAATTAGAATAGATCGTACGAATGAATTAGAATGGATCGTATGAATGAATTAGAATGGATACATTCGTGCGAATGAATTAGAATGGATCGGACGAATGAATTAGAATGGATCGTACGAATGAATTAGAATGGATCGTACGAATAAATTAGAATGGATACATTCGTCCGAATGAATTAGAATGGATCATACGAATGAGTAAGAATGGATCGTACGAATGAAATAGAATAGATTATACGAATGAATTAGAATGGATTCATACGAATGAATGAGAATGGATACATTCGTGCGAATGAATTAGAATGGATCGTACCAATGAGTAAGAATGGATCGTACGAATGAAATAGAATGGATTGTGCGAATAAATTAGAATAGATCGTACGAATGAATTAGAATGGATCGTGTGAAAGAATTAGAATGGATTGTATGAATGAATTAGTATAGATCGTATGAATGAATTAGAATGGATCGCACAAATGTATCCATTCTAATTCATTCGTACGAATCCATTCTAATTCATTCGTACAATCCATTCTATTTCATTCGTACGATCCATTCTTACTCATTCGTATGATCCATTCTAATTCATTCGCACGAATGTATCCATTCTAAATCATTCGTACGATCCATTCTAATTCATTCGTACGATCCATTCTAAATCATTCGTACAATCCATTCTATTTCATTCGTACGATCAATTCTAATTCATTAGCACGATCCATTCTAATTCATTCGTACGATCCATTCGAATTCATTCGCACGATCCATTCTAATTCATTCGTACAATCCATTCTATTTCATTCGTACGATCCATTCTTACTCATTTGTATGCTCCATTCTAATTCATTCGCACGAATGTATCCATTCTAATCCATTCGTACGAACCATTCTAATCCATTCGTACGATCCATTCTAATTCATTCGCATGAATGTAACCATTCTAATTCATTCATTCATACGATCCATTCTAATTCATTCGTCCGATCCATTCTAATTCATTCGTCCGATCCATTCTAATTCATTCTAATTCATTCGCACGAATGTATCCATTCTAATTCATTCTTACGATCAGTTCTAATTCATTCACAAAATCTATTCTAATTCATTCATACGATCCATTCTAATTCATTCACACGAATGTATCCATTCTAATTCATTCATACGATCCATTCTAATTCATTCGTACGATCCATTCTAATTCACTCATACGATCCATTCTAATACATTTATACGATCCATTCTAGTTCATTTTCACGAATATATCCATTCTAATTCATTCATACGATCCATTCTAATTCCTTCGTACGATCCATTCTAATTCATTCGTACGATCTATTCTATTTCATTCGTACGATCCATTTTTACTCATTCGTACGATCCATTCTAATTCATTCGTCCGATCCATTCTAATTCATTCGCACGAATGTATCCAATCTAATTCATTCCTATGATCTATTCTAATTCATTCGTACGATCCATTCTAATTCATTCTAATTCATTCGTATGATCCATTCTACGATCCATTCTAATTCATTCATACGATCCATTCTAATTCATATGCACAAAGGTATCAATTCTAATCCATTCGTAGGATCCATTCTAATCCATTCGTACGATACATTCTAATTCATTCGTACGATCCATTCTAATTTATTCGCACGAATGTATCCATTCTAATTCATTCGTACGATCCATTCTAATTCATTCGCACAATCTATTCTAATTCATTCTAATTCATTCGCACGAATGTATCCAATCTAATTCATTCATACGATCCATTCTACTTCATTCGTACTATCCGTTCTAAGTCACTCATACGATCCATTCTAATTCATTCATACGATCCATTCTAATTCATTTGCACAAAGGTATCCATTCTAATTCATTCATACGATCCATTCGAATTCATTCGCACGATCCATTCTAATTCATTCGTATGATCCATTCTAATTCATTCGTACGATCCATTCTAATTCATTCGCACGATCCATTCTAATTCACTCGTACAATCTATTCTATTTCATTCGTACGATCCATTCTTACTCATTCGTATGATCCATTCTAATTCATTCGGACGAATGTATCCATTCTAATTTATTCGTACGATCCATTCTAATTCATTTATACGATCCATTCTAATTCATTCGTACGATCCATTCTAATTAATTCGTCCGATCCTTTCTAATTCATTCACAAGATCCATTCTAATTCATTCATACTATCCATTCTAATTCATTCATACAATCCATTCTAATTCATTTGCACGAATATATCCTTTCTAATTCATTCGTACGATCCATTCTAATTCCTTCGTACGATCCATTCTAATTCATTCGTACGATCTATTCTAATTCATTCGTATGATCCATTCTAATTCATTCGTACGATCCATTCTAATTCCTTCGTACAATCCATTCTAATTCATTCGTACGATCCATTCTAATTCATTCGTACAATCTATTCTAATTCATTCATACGAATGGATACATTCGTGTGAATGATTTATAATGGATCGTACGAATGAGTAAGAATGGATCGTACGAATGAAATAGAATGGATTGCACGAATGAATTAGAATGGATCGTACGAATGAATTAGAATGGATCGTGTGAAAGAATTAGAATGGATTGTATGAATGAATTAGAATGGATCGTACGAAGGAATTAGAATGGATCGTACGAATGAATTAGAATAGATCGTACGAATGAATTAGAATGGATCGTACGAATGAATTAGAATGGATCGTGTGAAAGAATTAGAATGGATCTTACGAATCAATTAGAATGGATCGTGCGAATGAATTAGAATAGATTGCGCGAATGAATTAGAATGGATCGTGCGAATGAATTAGAATGGATCGTACGAATGAATTAGAATGCATCGTATGAATGAATTAGAATAGATTGCGCGAATGAATTAGAATGGATCGTACGATTGATATAGAATAGATCGTACGAAGGAATTAGAATGGATCGTACGAATGAAATAGAATGGATCGTACGAATGAATTAGAATGGATCGTACGAAGGAATTAGAATGGATCGTACGAATGAATTAGAATGGATCGTACGAATGAATTAGAATGGATCGTACGAATGAATTAGAATGGATCGTACGAATGAATTAGAATGGATACATTCGTGCGAATGAATTAGAATGGATCGGACGAATGAATTAGAATGGATCGTACGAATGAATTAGAATGGATCATACGAATGAATTAGAATGGATCGTACCAATGAGTAAGAATGGTTCGTACGAATGAAATAGAATGGATCGCGTGAAAGAATTAGAATAGATCGTATGAATGAATTAGAATGGATCCTATGAATGAATTAGAATTGATCGTACGAATGAAATTGAATGGATTGCACGAATGATTTAGAATGGATCGTACGAATGAATTAGAATGGATCGTGTGAAAGAATTAGAATGCATTGTATGAATGAATTAGAATGGATCGTACGAATGAATTAGAATGGATCGTACGAAGGAATTAGAATGGATCGTACGAATGTATTAGAATAGATCCTATGAATGAATTAGAATGGATCGTACGAATGAATTAGAATGGATCGTACAAATGAATTAGAAGGGATACATTTGTGCGAATGAATTAGAATGGATCGTACGAATGGATTAGAATGGATCGTACGAATGGATTAGAATGGATACATTCGTGCGAATGAATTAGAATGGATCATACGAATGAGTAAGAATGGTCTAATTCATTCGTACGATCCATTCTAATTCATTCGTATATTCCATTCTAAGATCCTACGAATGAATTAGAATGGATCGTACGAATGAATTAGAATGGATCGTACGAATGAATTAGAATGGATCGTGTGAATGAATTAGAATGGATACATTCGCGCGAATGAATTAGAATTGATCGTACGAATGAATTAGAATGGATCGTGCGAATGAATTAGAATGGATCGTACGAATGAATTAGAATGGATCATACGAATGAATTAGAATGGATCGAGCTAATGAATTAGAATTGATCGAACGAATGAATTAGCATGGATCGTGCTAATGAATTAGAATGGAACGTACGAATGAATTAGAATGGATCGTGTGAAAGAATTAGAATGGATTAGAATGGATCGTGTGAAAGAATTAGAATGAATTAGAATGGATCGTACGAATGAATTAGAATGGATTGTGCGAATGAATTAGAATGGACCGTACGAATGAATTAGAATGGATCGTATGAATGAATTAGAATGGATACATTCGTGCGAATGAATTAGAATGGATCGGACGAATGAATTAGAATGGATCGTACGAATGAATTAGAATGGATCAAATGAATGAATTAGAATGGTTACATTCAAGCGAATGAATTAGAATGGATCGTACGAATGGATTAGAATGGATCGTACGAATGAATTAGAATGGATCATACGAATGAGTAAGAATGAATCGTACGAATGAATTAGAATGGATACATTTGTGCGAATGAATTAGAATGGATCGTACGAATGAATTAGAATGGATACATTTGTGCGAATGAATTAGAATGGATCGTACGAATGAATTAGAATGGATCATATGAATGAATTAGAATGGATCGTACGAATGAATTAGAATGGATCGTACGAATGAATTAGAATGGATCGTACGAATGAATTAGACTGGATCGTACGAATGAATTTGAATGGATACATTTGTGCGAATGAATCTAAATGGATTGTATGAATGAATTACAATGGATCGTACGAATGAATTAGAATGGATCGTACGTATGAATTAGAATAGCTCATACGAATGAATTAGAATGAATCGTATGAATGAATTAGAATGGTTACATTCGTGCGAATGATGTAGAATAGATCGTACGAATGAATTAGAATGGATCGTACGAATAAATTAGAATGGATCGTGGGAATGAAATAGAATGGTTCATACGAATGAATTAGATTGGATCCACCGAATGAGTTAGAATGGATCATACGAATGAATTAGAATGGATTGTACGAATGAATTAGAATGGATTGTGCGAATGAATTAGAATGGATCGTATGAATAAATAAGAATGGATCGTACGAATGAATTAGAATGGATCGTGCGAATGAATTAGCATGAATCGTACAAATGTATTAGAATGGATCGTACGAATGAATTAGAATGAATCGTACGATCCATTCTAATTCATTCGCACGAATGTATCCATTCTAGTTCATTCGTACAATCCATTCTAGTTTATTCGTACGATCCATTCTAATTTATTCGTACGATCCATTCTAATTCATTCGTATGATCCATTCTAATTAATTCGTATGATACATTCTAATTCATTCGTACGATCTATTCTAATTCATTAATACAATCCATTCTAATTCATTCGCACGAATGTATACATTATAATTAATTCGTACGATCCATTCTAATTCATTCATATGATCCATTCTTATTCATTCGCACGATCCAGTCTAATGGATTCGCACGATCCATTCTAATTCATTCGCATGAATGTATCCATTCTAATTCATTCGTACGATCCATTCTAATTCATTAATATGATCCATTCTAATTCATTCGCACGATCCATTCTAATTCATTCGTACGATCCATTCTAATTCATTCGTACGATCCATTCTAATTCATTCGCACGATCCATTCTAATTCATTCGTACAATCTATTCTATTTCATTCGTACGATCCATTCTTACTCATTCGTATGATCCATTCTAATGCATTCGGACGAATGTATCCATTCTAATTTATTCGTACGATCCATTCTAATTCATTCGTACGATCCATTCTAATTCATTCGTACGATCCATTCTAATTCATTCGTCCGATCCATTCTAATTCATTCGCACGAATGTATCCATTCTAATTCATTCGTACGGTCCATTCTAATTCATTCGCATAATCCATTCTATTTCATTCGTACGATCCATTCTTACCCATTCGTATGATCCATTATGGATACATTCGTGCGAATGAGTTAAAATGGATCATACGAATAAGTAAGAATGGATCGTACGAATGAAATAGAATGTATTGTGCGAATGAATTAGAATGGATCGTATGAATGAATTAGAATGGATCGTGTGAAAGAATTAGAATGGATTGTATGAATGAATTAGAATAGATCATATGAATGAATTAGAATGGATCGTACGAATGAATTAGAATGGATCGTACGAATGAACTAGAATGGATACATTCGTGCGAATGAATTAGAATGGATCGTACGAATGAATTAGAATGGATCGTACGAATGAATTAGAATGGATCTTACGAATGAATTAGAATGGATCGTACGAATGCACAATCCATGCTAATTCATTCGTTCGATCAATTCTAATTCATTAGCACGATCCATTCTAATTCATTCGTACGATCCATTCTAATTCATTCGCACGATCCATTCTAATTCATTCGTACGATCCATTCTAATTCTTTCCCACGATCCATTCTAATTCATTCGTACGATCCATTCTAATTCATTCGTACGATCTATTCTAATTCATTCGTACGATCCATTCTAATTTCATTCATACGATCCATTCTAATTCATTCGCTCGAATGTATCCATTCTAATCCATTCGTACAATCCATTCTAATCCATTCGTACGATCCATTCTAATTCATTCGCATGAATGTAACCATTCTAATTCCTTCATTTGATCCATTCTAATTCATTCGTACGATCCATTCTAATTCATTCGTCCGATCCATTCTAATTCATTCGCACGAATGTATCCATTCTAATCCATTCGTAAGATCCATTCTAATTCATTCGTACGATCCATTCTAATTCATTCGTACGATCCATTCTAATTCATTAATATGATCCATTCTAATTCATTCGTACGATCCATTCTAATTCATATGCACAAAGGTATCCATTCTAATTCATTCGTACGATCCATTCTAATTCAGGATCGTACGAATGAATTAGAATGGATTCATTCATGCGAATGAATTAGAATTGATCGTACGAATGAATTAGAATGGATCATGCGAATGAATTAGAATGGATCGTACGAATGAATTAGAATGGATCGTACGAATGAACTAGAATGGATACATTCGTGCGAATGAATTAGAATGGATCGGACGAATGAATTAGAATGGATCGTGCGAATGAATTAGAATGGATCTTAGGAATGAATTAGAATGGATCGTACGAATGAATTAGAATGGATCGTACGAATGAATTAGAATGGATACATTCGTGCGAATGAATTAAATGGATTGGACGAATGAATTAGAATGGATCGTACGAATGAATTAGAATGGATCAAATGAATGATTTAGAATGGTTACATTCATGCGAATGAATTAGAATGGATCGTACGAATGGATTAGAATGGATCGTACGAATGGATTAGAATGGATACATTCGAGCGAATGAAGTAGAATAGATCGTACGAATGAAATTAGAATGGATCGTACGAATGAATTAGAATAGATCGTACGAATGAATTAGAATGGATCGTACGAATGAATTAGAATGGATCGTACGAATAAATTAGAATGGATACATTCGTCCGAATGAATTAGAATGGATCATACGAATGAGTAAGAATGGATCGTACGAATGAAATAGGATAGATTGTACAAATGAATTAGAATGGATCCTACGAATGAATTAGAATGGATCGTGTGAAAGAATTAGAATGGATTGTATGAATGAATTAGAATGGATCGTATGAATGAATTAGAATGGATCGTGCGAATGAATTCGAATGGATCGTACGAATTCATTCTAATTCATTCATACAATCCATTCTAATTCTTTCACACGATCCATTCTAACTCATTCGTACGTTCCATTCTAATTCATTAGCACGATCCATGCTAATTCATTCGTTCGATCAATTCTAATTCATTAGCACGATCCATTCTAATTCATTCGTACGATCCATTCTAATTCCTTCGTACGATCCATTCTAATTCATTCGTACGATCTATTCTAATTCATTCGTACGATCCATTCTAATTCATTCGTACGATCCATTCTAATTCCTTCGTACGATCCATTCTAATTCATTCGTACGATCCATCCTAATTCATTCGTGCAATCCATTCTAAATCATTCGTACGATCCATTCTTACTCATTCGTACGATCCATTCTAATTCATTCACACGAATGTATCCATTCGTACGAATGAATTAGAATAGATTGTACGAATGAATTACAATGGATCGTACGAATGAATTAGAATGGATCGTACAAAGGAATTAGAATGGATCGTACGAATGAATTAGAATGGATCGTACGAATGAATTAGAATAGATCGTACGAATGAATTAGAATGGATCGTACGAAGGAATTAGAATGGATCGTACGAATGAATTAGAATGGATATATTCGTGTAAATGAATTAGAATGGATCGTATGAATGTATTAGAATGGATCGTATGAGTGAATTAGAATGGATCGTACGAATGAAATAGAATGGATTGTATGAATTAATTAGAATGGATTGTACGAATGAATTAGAATGGATCATACGAATTAATTAGAATGGATCATACGAATGAATTAGAATGGATCGTACAAATGAATTAGAATGGATCGTACAAATGAATTAGAATGGATACATTCGTGCGATCCATTCTAATTCATTCGCACAATCCATTCTATTTGATTCATACGATCCATTCTTACTTATTGGTACGATCCATTCTAATTCATTCGCACAAATGTATCCATTCTAATTCATTCGTACGAATCCATTCTAATTCATTCGTACAATCTATTCTATTTCATTCCTAAGATCCATTCTAATTCATTCGTAGGATCCATTCTAATTCATTCGTACGATCCATTCTAATTCATTCATAGGATCCATTCTAATTCATTCATACAATCCATTTTAATTCATTCGCACGAATGTATCCATTCTAATTCATTTGTACGATCAGTTCTAATTCATTCACAAAATCTATTCTAATTCATTCATACGATCCATTCTAATTCATTCACACGAATATATCCATTCTAATTCATTCATACGATCCATTCTATTCATTCGTACGATCCATTCTTACTCATTGGTACGATCCATTCTAATTCATTCGCATGAATGTATCCATTCTAATTCATTCGTACGAATCCATTCTAATTCATTCGTACGATCCATTCTAATTCATTCATACAATCCATTCTAATTCATTTGCACGAATATATCCATTCTAATTCATTCGTACGATCCATTCTAATTCCTTCGTACGATCCATTCTAATTCATTCATACGATTTATTCTAATTCATTCGTACGATCCATTCTAATTCATTCGTCGATCCATTCTAATTCCTTCGTACGATCCATTCTAATTCATTCGCACGAATGTATCCATTCTAGTTCATTCGTACGATCCATTCTAATTCATTCGTACGATCCATTCTAATTCATTCATACGATCTATTCTAATTCATTCATACAATCCATTCTAATTCTTTCACACGATCCATTCTAATTCATTCGTATGATACATTCTAATTCATTCGTACGATCCATTCTAATTCATTTGTACGATCCATTCTAATTCATTCGTACAATCCATTTTATTTCATTCGTACGATCCATTCTTACTCATTCGTATGATCCATTCTAATTCATTCGCACGAATGTATCCATTCTAATTCATTCATACAATCCATTCTAATTCATTCCGTACGATCCATTCTAATTTATTCGTACGATCGTACGAATGAATTAGAATGGATCGTACGAATGAATTAGAATAGATTGTACGAATGAATTAGAATGGATCCTACGAATAAATTAGAATGGATCGTGTGAAAGAATTAGAATGGATCGTACAAATGAATTAGAATGGATCGTACGAATGAATTAGAATGGATCGTACGAATGAATTAGAATGGATCGTGTGAAAGAATTAGAATGCATTGTATGAATGAATTAGAATGGATCGTATGAATGAATTAGAATGGATCGTGCGAATGAATTCGAATGGATCGCATGATCCATTCGAATAGAATGGATCGTATGAATGAAGTAGAATGGATCGGGCGAATGAATTAGAATGGATTGTAGGAATGAATTAGAATAGATCATATGAATGAATTAGAATGGATCGTATGAATGAATTAGAATGGATCGTGCGAATGAATTAGAATGGATCGTACGAATGTATTAGAATGGATCATACGAATGAATTAGAATGGATCATACGAATGAATTAGAATGGATCATACGAATGAGTAAGAATGGATCGTACGAATGAAATAGAATGGATTGTACGAATGAATTAGAATGGATACATTCGTGTGAATGAATTAGAATGGATCGTACGAATGAATTAGAATGGATCGTACGAATGAATTAGAATGGATCGTACGAATGAATTAGAATGGATCGTACGAATGGATTAGAATGGATACATTCGTGCGAATGAATTAGAATGGATTGTATGAATGAATTAGAATGGATCGTACGAATGAATTAGAATGGATCGTACGAATGGATTAGAATGGATTGTACGAATGAATTAGAATGGATCCTACGAATGAATTAGAATGGATCGTGTGAAAGAATTAGAATGGATCGTATGAATGAATTAGAATGGATCATGCGAATGAATTCGAATGGATCGTACGAATGAATTCTAATTTATTCATACAATCCATTCTAATTCTTTCACACGATCCATTCTAATTCATTCGTACGTTCCATTCTAATTCACTAGCACGATCCATGCTAATTCATTCGTTCGATCAATTCTAATTCATTCGCACGATCCATTCTAATTCATTCATACGATCCATTCTAATTCATTCATACAATCCATTCTAATTCTTTCAGACGATCCATTCTAATTCATTCGTCGGATCCATTCTAATTCATTCGTACAATCCATTCTAATCCATTCATACGATCCATTCTAATACATTCGTACGATCCATTCTAATTCATTCGTACGATCCATTCTAATTCATTCATACAATCCATTCTAATTCATTCGCACGAATGTATCCATTCTAATCCATTCGTACGATCCATTCTAATTCATTCGTACGATCTATTCTAATTCATTCTTCCGATCCATTCTAATTCATTCGCACGAATGTATCCATTCTAATTCATTCGTACGATCCATTCTAATTCATTCGTACGATCCATTCTAATTAATTCGTATGATCCATTCTAATTCATTCGTACGAATCCATTCTAATTCATTCGTACAATCTATTCTATTTCATTCGTACGATCCATTCTTACTCATTCGTATGATCCATTCTAATTCATTCGGACGAATGTATCCATTCTAATTTTTTCGTATGATCCATTCTAATTCATTCGTACGATCCATTCTAATTCATTCGCACGAATGTATCCATTCTAATCCATTCGTACGATCCATTCTAATCCATTCGTACGATCCATTCTAATTCATTCGCATGAATGTAACCACTCTAATTCATTCATTTGATCCATTCTAATTCATTCGTACAATCCATTCTAATTCATTAGCACGATCCATGCTAATTCATTCGTTCGATCAATTCTAATTCATTAGCACGATCCATTCTAATTCATTCATACGATCCATTCTAATTCATTCGCACGATCCATTCGAATTGATTCATAGGATCCATTCTAATTCATTCATACGATCTATTCTAATTCTTTCGCACGAATGTATCCATTCTAATTCATTCGCACGAATGTATCCATTCTAATTCATTCGTACGAATGAATTAGAATGGATCGGATGAATGAATTAGAATAGATCGTACGAATGAATTAGAATGGATCGTACGAAGGAATTAGAATGGATCGTACGAATGAATTAGAATGGATCATACAAATTAATTAGAATGGATCGTACGAATGAATTAGAATGGATCGTACGAATGAATTAGAATGGATCATATGAATGAATTAGAATGGATACATTTGTGCGAATGAATTAGAATGGATCGTACGAATGGATTAGAATGGATCGTACGAATGGATTAGAATGGATACATTCGTGCGAATGAATTAGAATGGATTGTATGAATGAATTAGAATGGATTGTATGAATGAATTTGAATGTATCCATTCTAATTCATTCGTACGATCCATTCTAATTCATTCGTACGATCCATTCTAATTCTTTCACACGATCCATTCTAATTAATTCACACGAATGTATCCATTCGTACGAATGAATTAGAATAGAATGCGAATAAATTAAAATGGATCGTACGAATAAATTAGAATGGATCGTATGAATGAATTAGAATGGATCGTATGAATGGATTAGAATGGATCGTGCGAATGAATTCGAATGGATCGTAGGATCCATTCTAATTCATTCATACAATCCATTCTAATTCATTCGCACGAATGTATCCATTCTAATCCATTCGCACGATCCATTCTAATCCATTCGTACGATCCATTCTAATTCATTCGCACAAATGTATCCATTCTAATTCATTCGTACGATCCATTCTAATTCATTCGTATGATCCATTCTAATTCATTCGTACGATCCATTCTAATTCATTCGTATGATCCATTCTAATTAATTCGTATGATCCATTCTAATTAATTCGTACGATCCATTCTAATTCATTCGTACGATCCGTTCAAATTCATTCGTATGATCCATTCTAATTAATTCGTGTGATCCATTCTAATTCTTTCGTACGATCCATTCTAATTCATTCGTACGATCCATTCTAATTCATTCGCACAATCCATTCTATTCATTCGTACGATCCATTCTTACTCATTGGTACGATCTATTCTAATTCATTCGCATGAATGTATCAATTCTAATTCATTCGTACGTATCCATTCTAATTCATTCGTAGAATCCATTCTATTTCATTCGTACGATCCCTTCTTACTCATTCGTATGATCCATTCTAATTCATTCGCACGAATGTATCCATTCTAAATCATTCGTACGATCCATTCTAATTCATTCGTACGATCCATTCTAAATCATTCGTACAATCCATTCTATTTCATTCGTACGATCAATTCTAATTCATTAGCACGATCCATTCTAATTCATTCGTACGATCCATTCAAATTCATTCACACGATCCATTCTAATTCATTCGTACAAGCCATTCTATTTCATTCGTACGATCCATTCTTAATCATTCGTATGATCCATTCTAATTCATTCGCACGAATGTATCCATTCTAATCCATTCGTACGATCCATTCTAATCCATTCGTACGATCCATTCTAATTCATTCGCATGAATGTAACCATTCTAATTCATTCATTTGATCCATTCTAATTCATTCGTACGATCCATTCTAATTCATTCATCCGATCCATTCTAATTTATTCGCACGAATGTTTCCATTCTAAACCATTCATACGATCCATTCTAATTTATTCGTACGATCCATTCTAATTCATTTGTAAGATACATTCTAATTCATTCGTACGATCCATTCTAATTCATTCGTACGATCCATTCTAATTCATTCGTAAGATCCATTGTAATTCATTCGTACGATCCATTCTAATTCATTCGTACGATCCATTCTAATTCATTCGCACGAATGTATCCATTCTAGTTCATTCGTACGATCCATTCTAATTCATTCGTACGATCCATTCTAATTCATTCGCACGATCCATTCTAATTCATTCGTACGATCCATTCTAATTCATTCATACGATCCATTCTAATTCATTCGTACGATCCATTCTAATTCATTCGCACAAATGTATCCATTCTAATTCATTCGTACGATCCATTCTAATTCATTCGCACGATCCATTCTAATTCATTCATACGATCCATTCTAATTCATTCACACGAATGTATCGATTCTAATTCATTCATACGATCCATTCTAATTCATTCGTACGATCCATTCTAATTCACTCATACGATCCATTCTAATACATTCATGCGATCCATTCTAATTCATTTGCACGAATATATCCATTCTAATTCATTCGTACGATCCATTCTAATTCCTTCGTACGATCCATTCTAATTCATTCGTACGATCTATTCTATTTTATTCGTACGATCCATTCTTACTCATTCGTACGATCCATTCTAATTCATTCGTCCGATCCATTCTAATTCATTCGCACGAATGTATCCATTCTAATTCATTCGTACGATCCATTCTAATTCATTCGCACGATCCATTCTAATTCATTCATACGATCCATTCTAATTCTTTCACACGATCCATTCTAATTCATTCGTACGATCCATTCTAATTCATTCGCACAAATGTATCGATTCTAATTCATTCGTACGATCCATTCTAATTCATTCGCACGATCCATTCTAATTCATTCGTACGATCCATTCTAATTCATTCGTACGATCTATTCTAATTCATTCGTATGATCCATTCTAATTAATTCGTATGATCCATTCTAATTCATTCGTATATTCCATTCAAATTCATTAGCACGATCCATTCATTCGTACGATCTATTCTAATTCAGGATCGTACGAATGAATTAGAATAGATACATTCGTGCGAATGAATTAGAATTGATCGTACGAATGAATTAGAATGGATCGTGCGAATGAATTAGAATGGATTGTACGAATGAATTAGAATGGATACATTCATGCGAATGAATTAGAATGGATCGTACGAATCAATTAGAATGGATCGTACGAATGAATTAGAATGGATACATTCGTGCGAATGAATTAGAATAGATCGGACGAATGAATTAGAATGGATCGTACGAATGAATTAGAATGGAATAAATGACTGAATTAAAATGGATCGTACGAATGAATTAGAATGCATCGTACGAAAGAATTAGAACAGATATATTCGTGCGAATGAATTAGAATAGATCGTACGAATGAATTAGACTGGATCGTACGAATGAATTTGAATGGATACATTTGTGCGAATGAATCTAAATGGATTGTATGAATGAATTACAATGGATCGTACGAATGAATTAGAATGGATCGTACGAATGAATTAGAATAGCTCATACGAATGAATTAGAATGAATCGTATGAATGAATTAGAATGGTTATATTCGTGCGAATGAATTAGAATAGATCGTACGAATGAATTAGAATGGATCGTACGAATAAATTTGAATGGATCGTGGGAATGAATTAGAATGGATCGTACGAATGAATTAGAATGGATCCAACGAATGAGTTAGAATGGATCGCACGATCCATTCTAATTCATTCGTACGATCCATTCTAATTCATTCGCACGAATGTATCCATTCTAGTTCATTGGTACGATCTATTCTAATTCATTCGTATGATCCATTCTAATTCATTCACACGAATATATCCATTCTAATTCTTTCGTACGATGCATTCTAATTCATTCGTACGATCCATTCTAATTCATTCATTTGATCCATTCTAATTCATTCGTACGATCCATTCTAATTCATTCGTCCGATCCATTCTAATTCATTCGCACGAATATATCCATTCTAATTCATTCGTACGATCCATTCTAATTCATTCGTACGATCCATTCGAATTCATTCGTAAGATCCATTCTAATTCATTCGTACGATCCATTCTAATTCATTAGCACGATCCATGCTAATTCATTCGTTCGATCAATTCTAATTCATTAGCACGATCCATTCTAATTCATTCGTACGATCCATTCTAATTCATTCGCACGATCCATTCTAATTCATTCATAGGATCCATTCTAATTCATTCATACAATCCATTCTAATTCATTCGCACGAATGTATCCATTCTAATTCATTCGTACGATCAGTTCTAATTCATTCACAAAATCTATTATAATTCATTCGTACGATCCATTCTAATTCATTCGTACGATCCATTCAAATTCATTCGCACGATCCATTCTAATTCATTCGTACAATCCATTCTATTTCATTCGTACGATCCATTCTTACTCATTAGTATGATCCATTCTATTTCATTCGCACGAATGTATCCATTCTAATCCATTAGTACGAACCATTCTAATCCATTCGTATGATCCATTCTAATTCATTCGCATGAATGTAACCATTCTAATTCATTCATTTGATCCATTCTAATTCATTCATACGATCCATTCTAATTCATTCGTCCGATCCATTCTAATTCATTCGTCCGATCCATTCTAATTCATTCTAATTCATTCGCACGAATGTATCCATTCTAATTCATTCTTACGATCAGTTCTAATTCATTCACAAAATCTATTCTAATTCATTCATACGATCCATTCTAATTCATTCACACGAATGTATCCATTCTAATTCATTCATACGATCCATTCTAATTCATTCGTACGATCCATTCTAATTCACTCATACGATCCATTCTAATACATTTATACGATCCATTCTAGTTCATTTGCACAAATATATCCATTCTAATTCATTCATACGATCCATTCTAATTCCTTCGTACGATCCATTCTAATTCATTCGTACGATCTATTCTATTTCATTCGTACGATCCATTTTTACTCATTCGTACGATCCATTCTAATTCATTCGTCCGATCCATTCTAATTCATTCGCACGAATGTATCCAATCTAATTCATTCCTATTATCTATTCTAATTCATTCGTACGATCCATTCTAATTCATTCGTATGATCCATTCTACGATCCATTCTAATTCATTCATACGATCCATTCTAATTCATATGCACAAAGGTATCAATTCTAATCCATTCGTAGGATCCATTCTAATCCATTCGTACGATACATTCTAATTCATTCGTACGATCCATTCTAATTTATTCGCACGAATATATCCATTCTAATTCATTCGTACGATCCATTCTAATTCATTCGCACAATCTATTCTAATTCATTCTAATTCATTCGCACGAATGTATCCAATCTAATTCATTCATACGATCCATTCTACTTCATTCGTACTATCCGTTCTAATTCACTCATACGATCCATTCTAATTCATTCATACGATCCATTCTAATTCATTTGCACAAAGGTATCCATTCTAATTCATTCATACGATCCATTCGAATTCATTCGCACGATCCATTCTAATTCATTCGTATGATCCATTCTAATTCATTCGTACGATCCATTCTAATTCATTCGCACGATCCATTCTAATTCATTCGTACAATCTATTCTATTTCATTCGTACGATCCATTCTTACTCATTCGTATGATCCATTCTAATTCATTCGGACGAATGTATCCATTCTAATTTATTCGTACGATCCATTCTAATTCATTTGTACGATCCATTCTAATTCATTCGTACGATCCATTCTAATTAATTCGTCCGATCCTTTCTAATTCATTCACAAGATCCATTCTAATTCATTCATACTATCCATTCTAATTCATTCATACAATCCATTCTAATTCATTTGCACGAATATATCCTTTCTAATTCATTCGTACGATCCATTCTAATTCCTTCGTACGATCCATTCTAATTCATTCGTACGATCCATTCTAATTCATTCGTACAATCTATTCTAATTCATTCATACGAATGGATACATTCGTGTGAATGAATTATAATGGATCGTACGAATGAGTAAGAATGGATCGTACGAATGAAATAGAATGGATTGCACGAATGAATTAGAATGGATCGTACGAATGAATTAGAATGGATCGTGTGAAAGAATTAGAATGGATTGTATGAATGAATTAGAATGGATCGTACGAAGGAATTAGAATGGATCGTACGAATGAATTAGAATAGATCGTACGAATGAATTAGAATGGATCGTACGAATGAATTAGAATGGATCGTGTGAAAGAATTAGAATGGATCGTACGAATCAATTAGAATGGATCGTGCGAATGA
This sequence comes from Chamaelirium japonicum, assembly GCA_947650365.1. Lineage (NCBI taxonomy): Eukaryota > Viridiplantae > Streptophyta > Magnoliopsida > Liliales > Melanthiaceae > Chamaelirium > Chamaelirium japonicum. The sequence goes on along the minus strand of OX393550.1, from coordinate 76,287,978 downwards.
ATTAGAATAGATTGTGCGAATGAATTAGAATGGATCGTGCGAATGAATTAGAATGGATCGTACGAATGAATTAGAATGCATTGTATGAATGAATTAGAATAGATTGCGCGAATGAATTAGAATGGATCGTACGAATGAATTAGAATAGATCGTACGAAGGAATTAGAATGGATCGTACGAATGAAATAGAATGGATCGTACGAATGAACTAGAATGGATCGTACGAAGGAATTAGAATGGATCGTACGAATGAATTAGAATGGATCGTACGAATGAATTAGAATGGATCTTACGAATGAATTAGAATGGATCGTACGAATGAATTAGAATGGATACATTCGTGCGAATGAATTAGAATGGATCGGACGAATGAATTAGAATGGATCGTACGAATGAATTAGAATGGATCATACGAATGAATTAGAATGGATCGTACCAATGAGTAAGAATGGTTCGTACGAATGAAATAGAATGGATCGCGTGAAAGAATTAGAATAGATCGTATGAATGAATTAGAATAGATCCTATGAATGAATTAGAATTGATCGTACGAATGAAATTGAATGGATTGCACGAATGATTTAGAATGGATCGTACGAATGAATTAGAATGGATCGTGTGAAAGAATTAGAATGCATTGTATGAATGAATTAGAATTGATCGTACGAATGAATTAGAATGGATCGTACGAAGGAATTAGAATGGATCGTACGAATGTATTAGAATAGATCCTATGAATGAATTAGAATGGATCGTACGAATGAATTAGAATGGATCGTACAAATGAATTAGAATGGATACATTTGTGCGAATGAATTAGAATGGATCGTACGAATAGATTAGAATGGATCGTACGAATGGATTAGAATGGATACATTCGTGCGAATGAATTAGAATGGATCATACGAATGAGTAAGAATGCTCTAATTCATTCGTATGATCCATTCTAATTCATTCGTATATTCAATTCTAAGATCCTATGAATGAATTAGAATGGATCGTACGAATGAATTAGAATGGATCGTACGAATGAATTAGAATGGATCGTGTGAATGAATTAGAATGGATACATTCGTGCGAATGAATTAGAATTGATCGTACGAATGAATTAGAATGGATCGTGCGAATGAATTAGAATGGATCGTACAAATGAATTAGAATGGATCATACGAATGAATTAGAATGGATCGAGCTAATGAATTAGAATTGATCGAACGAATGAATTAGCATGGATCGTGCTAATGAATTAGAATGGAACGTACGAATGAATTAGAATGGATCGTGTGAAAGAATTAGAATGGATTAGAATGGATCGTGTGAAAGAGTTAGAATGAATTAGAATGGATCGTACGAATGAATTAGAATGGATTGTGCGAATGAATTAGAATGGACCGTACGAATGAATTAGAATGGATCGTATGAATGAATTAGAATGGATACATTCGTGCGAATGAATTAGAATGGATCGGACGAATGAATTAGAATGGATCGTACGAATGAATTAGAATGGATCAAATGAATGAATTAGAATGGTTACATTCAAGCGAATGAATTAGAATGGATCGTACGAATGGATTAGAATGGATCGTACGAATGAATTAGAATGGATCATACGAATGAGTAAGAATGAATCGTACGAATGAATTAGAATGGATACATTTGTGCGAATGAATTAGAATGGATCGTACGAATGAATTAGAATGGATACATTTGTGCGAATGAATTAGAATGGATCGTACGAATGAATTAGAATGGATCGTATGAATGAATTAGAATGGATCGTACGAATGAATTAGAATGGATCGTACGAATGAATTAGAATGGATCGTACGAATGAATTAGACTGGATCGTACGAATGAATTTGAATGGATACATTTGTGCGAATGAATCTAAATGGATTGTATGAATGAATTACAATGGATCGTACGAATGAATTAGAATGGATCGTACGTATGAATTAGAATAGCTCATACGAATGAATTAGAATGAATCGTATGAATGAATTAGAATGGTTACATTCGTGCGAATGAATTAGAATAGATCGTACGAATGAATTAGAATGGATCGTACGAATAAATTAGAATGGATCGTGGGAATGAAATAGAATAGTTCATACGAATGAATTAGATTGGATCCACCGAATGAGTTAGAATGGATCATATGAATGAATTAGAATGGATTGTACGAATGAATTAGAATGGATTGTGCGAATGAATTAGAATGGATCGTATGAATGAATAAGAATGGATCGTACGAATGAATTAGAATGGATCGTGCGAATGAATTAGCATGAATCGTACAAATGTATTAGAATGGATCGTATGAATGAATTAAAATGAATCGTACGATCCATTCTAATTCATTCGCACGAATGTATCCATTCTAGTTCATTCGTACAATCCATTCTAGTTTATTCATACGATCCATTCTAATTTATTCGTACGATCCATTCTAATTCATTCGTATGATCCATTCTAATTAATTCGTATGATACATTCTAATTCATTCGTACGATCTATTCTAATTCATTAATACAATCCATTCTAATTCATTCGCACGAATGTATCCATTATAATTAATTCGTACGATCCATTCTAATTCATTCATATGATCCATTCTTATTCATTCGCACGATCCAGTCTAATGGATTCGCACGATCCATTCTAATTCATTCGCATGAATGTATCCATTCTAATTCATTCGTACGATCCATTCTAATTCATGAATATGATCCATTCTAATTCATTCGCACGATCCATTCTAATTCATTCGTACGATCCATTCTAATTCATTCGTACGATCCATTCTAATTCATTCGCACGATCCATTCTATTTCATTCGTACAATCTATTCTATTTCATTCGTACGATCCATTCTTACTCATTCGTATGATCCATTCTAATTCATTCGGACGAATGTATCCATTCTAATTTATTCGTACGATCCATTCTAATTCATTCGTACGATCCATTCTAATTCATTCGTACGATCCATTCTAATTCATTCGTCCGATCCATTCTAATTCATTCGCACGAATGTATCCATTCTAATTCATTCGTACGGTCCATTCTAATTCATTCGCATAATCCATTCTATTTCATTCGTACGATCCATTCTTACCCATTCGTATGATCCATTATGGATACATTCGTGCGAATGAATTAAAATGGATCATACGAATGAGTAAGAATGGATCGTACGAATGAAATAGAATGGATTGTGCGAATGAATTAGAATGGATCGTATGAATGAATTAGAATGGATCGTGTGAAAGAATTAGAATGGATTGTATGAATGAATTAGAATAGATCATATGAATGAATTAGAATGGATCGTACGAATGAATTAGAATGGATCGTACGAATGAACTAGAATGGATACATTCGTGCGAATGAATTAGAATGGATCGTACGAATGAATTAGAATGGATCGTACGAATGAATTAGAACGGATCTTACGAATAAATTAGAATGGATCGTACGAATGCACAATCCATGCTAATTCATTCGTTCGATCAATTCTAATTCATTCGCACGATCCATTCTAATTCATTCGCACGATCCATTCTAATTCATTCGTACGATCCATTCTAATTCTTTCCCACGATCCATTCTAATTCATTCGTATGATCCATTCTAATTCATTTGTACGATCTATTCTAATTCATTCGTACGATCCATTCTAATTTCATTCATACGATCCGTTCTAATTCATTCGCTCGAATGTATCCATTCTAATCCATTCGTACGATCCATTCTAATCCATTCGTACGATCCATTCTAATTCATTCGCATGAATGTAACCATTCTAATTCATTCATTTGATCCATTCTAATTCATTCGTACGATCCATTCTAATTCATTTGTCCGATCCATTCTAATTCATTCGCATGAATGTATCCATTCTAATCCATTCTTAAGATCCATTCTAATTCATTCGTACGATCCATTCTAATTCATTCGTACGATCCATTCTAATTCATTAATATGATCCATTCTAATTCATTCGTACGATCCATTCTAATTCATATGCACAAAGGTATCCATTCTAATTCATTCGTACGATCCATTCTAATTCAGGATCGTACGAATGAATTAGAATGGATTCATTCGTGCGAATGAATTAGAATTGATCGTACGAATGAATTAGAATGGATCGTACGAATGAATTAGAATGGATCGTACGAATGAACTAGAATGGATACATTCGTGCGAATGAATTAGAATGGATCGTACGAATGAATTAGAATGGATCGTGCGAATGAATTAGAATGGATCGTACGAATGAATTAGAATGGATCGTACGAATGAATTAGAATGGATACATTCGTGCGAATGAATTAGAATGGATTGGACGAATGAATTAGAATGGATCGTACGAATGAATTAGAATGGATCAAATGAATGATTTAGAATGGTTACATTCATGCGAATGAATTAGAATGGATCGTACGAATGGATTAGAATGGATCGTACGAATGGATTAGAATGGATACATTCGAGCGAATGAAGTAGAATGGATCGTACGAATGAAATTAGAATGGATCGTACGAATGAATTAGAATAGATCGTACGAATGAATTGGAATGGATTGTACGAATGAATTAGAATGGATCGTACGAATAAATTAGAATGGATACATTCGTCCGAATGAATTAGAATGGATCATACGAATGAGTAAGAAAGGATCGTACGAATGAAATAGGATAGATTGTACAAATGAATTAGAATGGATCCTACGAATGAATTAGAATGGATCGTGTGAAAGAATTAGAATGGATTGTATGAATGAATTAGAATGGATCGTATGAATGAATTAGAATGGATCGTGCGAATGAATTCGAATGGATCGTACGAATTCATTCTAATTCATTCATACAATCCATTCTAATTCTTTCACACGATCCATTCTAACTCATTCGTACGTTCCATTCTAATTCATTAGCACGATCCATGCTAATTCATTCGTTCGATCAATTCTAATTCATTAGCACGATCCATTCTAATTCATTCGTACGATCCATTCTAATTCCTTCGTACGATCCATTCTAATTCATTCCTATGATCTATTCTAATTCATTCGTACGATCCATTCTAATTCATTCGTACGATCCATTCTAATTCCTTCGTACGATCCATTCTAATTCATTCGTACGATCCATCCTAATTCATTCGTGCAATCCATTCTAAATCATTCGGACGATCCATTCTTACTCATTCGTACGATCCATTCTAATTCATTCACACGAATGTATCCATTCGTACGAATGAATTAGAATAGATTGTACGAATGAATTACAATGGATCGTACGAATGAATTAGAATGGATCGTACGAAGGAATTAGAATGGATCGTACGAATGAATTAGAATGGATCGTACGAATGAATTAGAATAGATCGTACGAATGAATTAGAATGGATCGTACGAAGGAATTAGAATGGATCGTACGAATAAATTAGAATGGATATATTCGTGTAAATGAATTAGAATGGATCGTATGAATGTATTAGAATGGATCGTATGAGTGAATTAGAATGGATCGTACGAATGAATTAGAATGGATTGTATGAATTAATTAGAATGGATTGTACGAATGAATTAGAATGGATCATACGAATTAATTAGAATGGATCATACGAATGAATTAGAATGGATCGCACAAATGAATTAGAATGGATCGTACAAATGAATTAGAATGGATACATTCGTGCGATCCATTCTAATTCATTCGCACAATCCATTCTATTTGATTCATACGATCCATTCTTACTTATTGGTACGATCCATTGTAATTCATTCGCACGAATGTATCCATTCTAATTCATTCGTACGAATCCATTCTAATTCATTCGTACAATCTATTCTATTTCATTCCTAAGATCCATTCTAATTCATTCGTATGATCCATTCTAATTCATTCGTACGATCCATTCTAATTCATTCATAGGATCCATTCTAATTCATTCATACAATCCAGTTTAATTCATTCGCACGAATGTATCCATTCTAATTCATTTGTACGATCAGTTCTAATTCATTCACAAAATCTACTCTAATTCATTCATACGATCCATTCTAATTCATTCACACGAATGTATCCATTCTAATTCATTCATACGATCCATTCTATTCATTCGTACGATCCATTCTTACTCATTGGTACGATCCATTCTAATTCATTCGCACGAATGTATCCATTCTAATTTATTCGTACGAATCCATTCTAATTCATTCGTACGATCCATTCTAATTCATTCATACGATCCATTCTAATTCATTTGCACGAATATATCCATTCTAATTCATTCGTACGATCCATTCTAATTCCTTCGTACGATCCATTCTAATTCATTCATACGATTTATTCTAATTCATTCGTACGATCCATTCTAATTCATTCGTCGATCCATTCTAATTCCTTCGTACGATCCATTCTAATTCATTCGCACGAATGTATCCATTCTAGTTCATTCGTACGATCCATTCTAATTCATTCATACGATCTATTCTAATTCATTCATACAATCCATTCTAATTCTTTCACACGATCCATTCTAATTCATTCGTATGATCCATTCTAATTCATTCGTACGATCCATTCTAATTCATTTGTACGATCCATTCTAATTCATTCGTACAATCCATTTTATTTCATTCGTACGATCCATTCTTACTCATTCGTATGATCCATTCTAATTCATTCGCACGAATGTATCCATTCTAATTCATTCATACAATCCATTCTAATTCATTCCGTACGATCCATTCTAATTTATTCGTACGATCGTATGAATGAATTAGAATGGATCGTACGAATGAATTAGAATAGATTGTACGAATGAATTAGAATGGATCCTACGAATAAATTAGAATGGATCGTGTGAAAGAATTAGAATGGATCGTACAAATGAATTAGAATGGATCGTACGAATAAATTAGAATGGATCATACGAATGAGTAAGAATGGATCGTACAAATGAAATAGAATGGATTGTACGAATGAATTAGAATGGATCGTACGAATGAATTAGAATGGATCGTGTGAAAGAATTAGAATGCATTGTATGAATGAATTAGAATGGATCGTATGAATGAATTAGAATGGATCGTGCGAATGAATTCGAATGGATCGCATGATCCATTCGAATAGAATGGATCGTATGAATGAAGTAGAATGGATCGGGCGAATGAATTAGAATGGATTGTAGGAATGAATTAGAATAGATCATATGAATGAATTAGAATGGATCGTATGAATGAATTAGAATAGATCGTGCGAATAAATTAGAATGGATCGTACGAATGAATTAGAATGGATCATACGAATGAATTAGAATGGATCATACGAATGAGTAAGAATGGATCGTACGAATGAAATAGAATGGATTGTACGAATGAATTAGAATGGATACATTCGTGTGAATGAATTAGAATGGATCGTACGAATGAATTAGAATGGATCGTACGAATGAATTAGAATGGATACATTCGTGCGAATGAATTAGAATGGATTGTATGAATGAATTAGAATGGATCGTACGAATGAATTAGAATGGATCGTACGAATGGATTAGAATGGATTGTACGAATGAATTAGAATGGATCCTACGAATGAATTAGAATGGATCGTGTAAAAGAATTAGAATGGATCGTATGAATGAATTAGAATGGATCGTGCGAATGAATTCGAATGGATCGTACGAATTCATTCTAATTTATTCATACAATCCATTCTAATTCTTTCACACGATCCATTCTAATTCATTCCTACGTTCCATTCTAATTCATTAGCACGATCCATGCTAATTCATTCGTTCGATCAATTCTAATTCATTCGCACGATCCATTCTAATTCATTCATACGATCCATTCTAATTCATTCATACAATCCATTCTAATTCTTTCAGACGATCCATTCTAATTCATTCGTCGGATCCATTCTAATTCATTCGTACAATCCATTCTAATCCATTCATACGATCCATTCTAATACATTCGTATGATCCATTCTAATTCATTCGTACGATCCATTCTAATTCATTCATACAATCCATTCTAATTCATTCGCAAGAATGTATCCATTCTAATCCATTCGTACGATCCATTCTAATTCATTCGTACGATCTATTCTAATTCATTCGTCCGATCCATTCTAATTCATTCGCACGAATGTATCCAGTCTAATTCATTCGTACGATCCATTCTAATTCATTCATACGATCCATTCTAATTAATTCGTATGATCCATTCTCATTCATTCGTACGATCTATTCTAATTCATTCGTACGAATCCATTCTAATTCATTCGTACAATCTATTCTATTTCATTCGTACGATCCATTCTTACTCATTCGTATGATCCATTCTAATTCATTCGGACGAATGTATCCATTCTAATTTATTCGTATGATCCATTCTAATTCATTCGTACGATCCATTCTAATTCATTTGCATGAATGTATCCATTCTAATCCATTCGTACGATCCATTCTAATCCATTCGTACGATCCATTCTAATTCATTCGCATGAATGTAACCACTCTAATTCATTCATTTGATCCATTCTAATTCATTCGTACGATCCATTCTAATTCATTAGCACGATCCATGCTAATTCATTCGTTCGACCAATTCTAATTCATTAGCACGATCCATTCTAATTCATTCATACGATCCATTCTAATTCATTCGCACGATCCATTCTAATTCATTCATAGGATCCATTCTAATTCATTCATACGATCTATTCTAATTCTTTCGCACGAATGTATCCATTCTAATTCATTCGCACGAATGTATCTATTCTAATTCATTCGTACGAATGAATTAGAATGGATCGGACGAATGAATTAGAATAGATCGTACAAATGAATTAGAATGGATCGTACGAAGGAATTAGAATGGATCGTACGAATGAATTAGAATGGATCATACAAATTAATTAGAATGGATCGTACGAATGAATTAGAATCGATCGTACGAATGAATTAGAATGGATCGTACGAATGAATTAGAATGGATCATATGAATGAATTAGAATGGATACATTTGTGCGAATGAATTAGAATGGATCGTACGAATGGATTAGAATGGATCGTACGAATGGATTAGAATGGATACATTCGTGCGAATGAATTAGAATGGATTGTATGAATGAATTAGAATGGATTGTATGAATGAATTTGAATGTATCCATTCTAATTCATTCGTACGATCCATTCTAATTCATTCGTACGATCCATTCTAATTCTTTCACACGATCCATTCTAATTAATTCACACGAATGTATCCATTCGTACGAATGAATTAGAATAGAATGCGAATGAATTAAAATGGATCGTACGAATAAATTAGAATGGATCTTACGAATGAATTAGAATGGATCGTGCGAATGAATTCGAATGGATCGTAGGATCCATTCTAATTCATTCATACAATCTATTCTAATTCATTCGCACGAATGTATCCATTCTAATCCATTCGTACGATCCATTCTAATCCATTCGTACGATCCATTCTAATTCATTCGCACAAATGTATCCATTCTAATTCATTCGTACGATCCATTCTAATTCATTCGTATGATCCATTCTAATTCATTCGTACGATCCATTCTAATTCATTCGTATGATCCATTCTAATTAATTCGTATGATCCATTCTAATTAATTCGTACGATCCATTCTAATTCATTCGTACGATCCGTTCAAATTCATTCATATGATCCATTCTAATTAATTCGTGTGATCCATTCTAATTCTTTCGTACGATCCATTCTAATTCATTCGTACGATCCATTCTAATTCATTCGCACAATCCATTCTATTTCATTCGTACGATCCATTCTTACTCATTGGTACGATCTATTCTAATTCATTCGCATGAATGTATCAATTCTAATTCATTCGTACGTATCCATTCTAATTCATTCGTAGAATCCATTCTATTTCATTCGTACGATCCCTTCTTACTCATTCGTATGATCCATTCTAATTCATTCGCACGAATGTATCCATTCTAAATCATTCGTACGATCCATTCTAATTCATTCGTACGATCGATTCTAAATCATTCGTACAATCCATTCTATTTCATTCGTACGATCAATTCTAATTCATTAGCACGATCCATTCTAATTCATTCGTACGATCCATTCAAATTCATTCGCACGATCCATTCTAATTCATTCGTACAATCCATTCTATTTCATTCGTACGATCCATTCTTACTCATTCGTATGATCCATTCTAATTCATTCGCACGAATGTATCCATTCTAATCCATTCGTACGATCCATTCTAATCCATTCGTACGATCCATTCTAATTCATTCGCATGAATGTAACTATTCTAATTCATTCATTTGATCCATTCTAATTCATTCGTACGATCCATTCTAATTCATTCATCCGATCCATTCTAATTTATTCGCACGAATGTTTCCATTCTAAACCATTCATACGATCCATTCTAATTTATTCGTACGATCCATTCTAATTTATTTGTAAGATACATTCTAATTCATTCGTACGATCCATTCTAATTCATTCGTACGATCCATTCTAATTCATTCGTAAGATCCATTATAATTCATTCGTACGATCCATTCTAATTCATTCGTACGATCCATTCTAATTCATTCGCATGAATGTATCCATTCTAGTTCATTCGTACGATCCATTCTAATTCATTCGTACGATCCATTCTAATTCATTCGCACGATCCATTCTAATTCATTCGTACGATCCATTCTAATTCATTCATACGATCCATTCTAATTCATTCGTCCGATCCATTCTAATTCATTCTAATTCATTCGCACGAATGTATCCATTCTAATTCATTCTTACGATCATTTCTAATTCATTCACAAAATCTATTCTAATTCATTCATACGATCCATTCTAATTCATTCACACGAATGTATCGATTCTAATTCATTCATACGATCCATTCTAATTCATTCGTACGATCCATTCTAATTCACTCATACGATCCATTCTAATACATTCATGCGATCCATTCTAATTCATTTGCACGAATATATCCATTCTAATTCATTCGTACGATCCATTCTAATTCCTTCGTACGATCCATTCTAATTCATTCGTACGATCTATTCTATTTCATTCGTACGATCCATTCTTACTCATTCATACGATCCATTCTAATTCATTCGTCCGATCAATTCTAATTCATTCGCACGAATGTATCCATTCTAATTCATTCGTACGATCCATTCTAATTCATTCGCACGATCCATTCTAATTCATTCGTACGATCCATTCTAATTCTTTCACACGATCCATTCTAATTCATTCGTACGATCCATTCTAATTCATTCGCACGATCCATTCTAATTCATTCGTACGATCCATTCTAATTCATTCATACGATCCATTCTAATTCATTCGTATGATCCATTCTAATTCATTCGCACAAATGTATCCATTCTAATTCATTCGTACGATCCATTCTAATTCATTCGCACGATCCATTCTAATTCATTCGTACGATCCATTCTAATTCATTCGTACGATCCATTCTAATTCATTCGTATGATCCATTCTAATTAATTCGTATGATCCATTCTAATTCATTCGTATATTCCATTCTAATTCATTAGCACGATCCATTCATTCGTACGATCTATTCTAATTCAGGATCGTACGAATGAATTAGAATAGATACATTCGTGCGAATGAATTAGAATTGATTGTACGAATGAATTAGAATGGATCGTGTGAATGAATTAGAATGGATTGTACGAATGAATTAGAATGGATACATTCATGTGAATGAATTAGAATGGATCGTACGAATGAATTAGAATGGATCGTACGAATGAAGTAGAATGGATACATTCGTGCGAATGAATTAGAATAGATCGGACGAATGAATTAGAATGGATCGTACGAATGAATTAGAATGGAATAAATGACTGAATTAAAATGGATCGTACGAATGAATTAGAATGCATCGTACGAAAGAATTAGAATGGATATATTCGTGCGAATGAATTAGAATAGATCGTACGAATGAATTAGACTGGATCGTACGAATGAATTTGAATGGATACATTTGTGCGAATGAATCTAAATGGATTGCATGAATGAATTACAATGGATCGTACGAATGAATTAGAATGGATCGTACGAATGAATTAGAATAGCTCATACGAATGAATTAGAATGAATCGTATGAATGAATTAGAATGGTTCTATTCGTGCGAATGAATTAGAATAGATCGTACGAATGAATTAGAATGGATCGTACGAATAAATTTGAATGGATCGTGGGAATGAATTAGAATGGATTGTACGAATGAATTAGAATGGATCCATCGAATGAGTTAGAATGGATCGCACGATCCATTCTAATTCATTCGTACGATCCATTCTATTCATTCGCACGAATGTATCCATTCTAGTTCATTCGTACGATCCATTCTAATTCATTCGTATGATCCATTCTAATTCATTCACGCGAATATATCCATTCTAATTCTTTCGTACGATGCATTCTAATTCATTCGTACGATCCATTCTAATTCATTCATTTGATCCATTCTAATTCATTCGTACGATCCATTCTAATTCATTCGTCCGATCCATTCTAATTCATTCGCACGAATGTATCCATTCTAATTCATTCGTACGATCCATTCTAATTCATTCGTACGATCCATTCGAATTCATTCGGAAGATCCATTCTAATTCATTCGTACGATCCATTCTAATTCATTAGCACGATCCATGCTAATTCATTCGTTCGATCAATTCTAATTCATTAGCACGATCCATTCTAATTCATTCGTACGATCCATTCTAATTCATTCACACGATCCATTCTAATTCATTCATAGGATCCATTCTAATTCATTCATACAATCCATTCTAATTCATTCGCACGAATGTATCCATTCTAATTCATTCGTACGATCAGTTCTAATTCATTCACAAAATCTATTCTAATTCATTCATACGATCCATTCTAATTCATTCACACGAATGTATCCATTCTAATTCATTCATATGATCCATTCTAATTCATTCATACGATCCATTCTAATTCACTCATACGATCCATTCTAATACATTCATACGATCCATTCTAATTCATTTGAACGAATATATCCATTCTAATTCATTCGTACGATCTATTCTTACTCATTCGTACGATCCATTCTAATTCATTCGTCCGATCCATTCTAATTCATTCGCACGAATGTATCCATTCTAATTCATTCGTTCGATCAATTCTAATTCATTAGCACGATCCATTCTAATTCATTCGTACGATCCATTCTAATTCATTCGCACGATCCATTCTAATTCATTCGTAAAATCCATTCTAATTCATTCGTACGATCCATTCTAATTCATTCGCACGAATGTATCCATTCTAGTTCATTCGTATGATCCATTCTAATTCATTCATACAATCCATTCTAATTCATTCGCACGAATGTATCCATTCTAATTCATTCGTACGATCAGTTCTAATTCATTCGTGCGAATGAACTAGAATGGATCCACTGAATGAGTTAGAATGGATCATACGAATGAATTAGAATTGATTGTACGAATGAATTAGAATAGATTGTGCGAATGAATTAGAATGGATCGTATGAATGAATAAGAATGGATTGTACGAATGAATTAGAATGGATACATTCGTGCGAATGAATTAGAATGGATCATACGAATGAGTAAGAATGGATCGTACGAATGAAATAGAATGGATTGTACGAATGAATTAGAATGGATTCGTACGAATGAATTAGAATGGATACATTCGTGTGAATGAATTAGAATGGATCATACGAATGAGTAAGAATGGATCGTACGAATAAAATAGAAAAGATTGTACGAATGAATTAGAATGGATCCTACGAATGAATTAGAATAGATCATGTGAAAGAATTAGAATGGATTGTATGAATGAATTAGAATGAATTCGTACGATCCATTCGAATTCATTCGCACGATCCATTCTAATTCATTCATACGATCCATTCTAATTCATTCATACAATCCATTCTAATTCTTTCACACGATCCATTCTAATTCATTCGTAGGATCCAATCTAATTCATTCGTACAATCTATTCTATTTCATTCGTACGATCCATTCTTACTCATTCGTATGATCCATTCTAATTCATTCGGACGAATGTATCCATTCTAATTTATTCGTACGATCCATTCTAATTCATTCGTACGATCCATTCTAATTCATTCGTCCGATCCATTCTAATTCATTTGCACGAATGTAACCATTCTAATTCATTCGTACGATCCATTCTAATTCATTCGTACGATCCATTCTAATTCATTCGTAAGATCCATTCTTATTCATTCGTACGATCCATTCTAATTCATTCGCACGAATGTATCCATTCTAGTTCATTCGTACGATCCATTCTAATTCATTCGCACGATCCATTCTAATTCATTCGTATGATCCATTCTAATTCATTCGTACGATCCATTCTAATTCCTTCGTACGATCCATTCTAATTCATTCGCACGAATGTATCCATTCTAATTCATTCGTACGATCCATTCTAATTCATTCGTACGATCCATTCTAATTCATTCGTACGATCGATTCTAATTAATTCGTACGATCCATTCTAATTCATTCGTATGATCCATTCTAATTTATTCGTACGATCCATTCTTACTCATTCGTACGGTCCATTCTAATTCCTTCGTATGATCCATTCTAATTCCTTCGTACGATCCATTCTAATTCATTCGCACGATCCATTCTAATTCTTTCATACAATCCATTCTAATTCTTTCGTGCGAATGAATTAGAATGGATACCTTTGTGCATATGAATTAGAATGGATCGTACGAATGAATTAGAATGGATCATATTAATGAATTAGAATGGATCGTATGAATGAATTAGAATGGATACATTCGTGCGAATGAATTAGAATGGATCGTGCGAATCAATTAGACTGGATCGTGCAAATGAATAAGAATAGATCATACAAATAAATTAGAATGGATCGTACGAATTAATTAGAATGGATACATTCGTGCGAATGAATTTGAATGGATTGTATGAATGAATTAGAATGGATCGTAAAGAATGGATCATACGAATTAATTAGAATGGTTCATACGAATGAATTAGAATGGATCTTACGAATGAATTAGAATGGATCGTACGAATGAATTAGAATGGATCGTGCGAATGAATTAGAATGGATCGTACGAATGAATTAGAATGGATACATTTGTGCGAATGAATTAGAATGGATCGTACGAATGAATTAGAATGGATCGTATGAATGAATTAGAATGGATCGTAGGAATGAATTAGAATGGATCGTGCGAATGAATTAGAATGGATCGTACGAATGAATTAGAATGGATCGTGCGAATGAATTAGAATGGATCGTACGAATGAATTAGAATGGATCGTGCGAATGAATTAGAATGGATCGTACGAATGAATTAGAATGGATACATTTGTGCGAATTAATTAGAATGGATCGTATGAATGAATTAGAATGGATCGTACGAATGAATTAGAATGGATCGTGTGAATGAATTAGAATGGATCGTACGAATGAATTAGAATGGATCGTACGAATGAACTAGAATGGATACATTCGTGCGAATGAATTAGAATGGATCGTACGAATGAATTAGAATGGATCGTACGAATGAATTAGAATGGATCTTACGAATGAATTAGAATGGATCGTACGAATGAATTAGAATGGATACATTCGTGCGAATGAATTAGAATGGATCGGACAAATTAATTAGAATGGATCGTACGAATGAATTAGAATGGATTGTACGAATGAATTAGAATGGATCGTACGAATAAATTAGAATGGATACATTCGTCCGAATGAATTAGAATGGATCATACGAATGAGTAAGAATGGATTGTACGAATGAAATAGAATAGATTGTACGAATGAATTAGAATGGATTCGTACGAATGAATTAGAATGGATACATTCGTGCGAATGAATTAGAATGGATCGTACCAATGAGTAAGAATAGATCGTACGAATGAAATAGAATGGATTGTGCGAATGAATTAGAATGGATCGTACGAATGAATTAGAATGGATCGTGTGAAAGAATTAGAATGGATTGTATGAATGAATTAGAATAGAACGTAATGGATACATTCGTGCGAATGAATTAGAATGAATCGTATGTACGAATGAATTAGAATGGATACATTCGTGCGAATAAATTAGAATGGATAGTACGAATGAATTAGAATGGATCGTGTGAATGAATTAGAATGGATCGTACGAATGAATTAGAATGGATCGTACGAATGGATTAGAATGGATCCTACGAATGGATTAGAATGGATACCTTTGTGCATATGAATTAGAATGGATCGTTCGAATGAATTAGAATGGATCATATGAATGAATTAGAATGGATCGTGCGAATGAATTCAAATGGATCGCACGAATTCATTCTAATTAATTCATACAATCCATTCTAATTCTTTCACATGATCCATTCTAATTCATTCGTACGTTCCATTCTAATTCATTAGCACGATCCATGCTAATTTATTCGTTCGATCAATTCTAATTCATTAGCACGATCCATTCTAATTCATTCATACGATCCATTCTAATTCAATCGCATGATCCATTCTAATTCATTCATAGGATCCATTCTAATTCATTCATACGATCTATTCTAATTCTTTCGCACGAATGTATCCATTCTAATTCATTTGCACGAATGTATCCATTCTAATTCATTCGTACGAATCCATTCTAATTCATTCGTACAATCTATTCTATTTCATTCGTACGATCCATTCTAGTTCATTCGTACGATCCATTCTAATTTATTCGTACAATCGATTCTAATCCATTCTAATTCATTCGTACAATCTATTCTAATTCATTCGTATGATCCATTCTAATTCATTCGTACGATCCATTCTAATTCATTCATACGATCTATTCTAATTCATTCATACAATCCATTCTAATTCTTTCACACGATCCATTCTAATTCATTCGTACGATCCATTCTAATTCATTCGCACAATCCATTCTATTTCATTCGTACGATCCATTCTTACTCATTGGTACGATCCATTCTAATTCATTCGCACGAATGTATCCATTCTAATTCATTCGTACGAATCCATTCTAATTCATTCGTACAATCTATTCTATTTCATTCGTACGATCCATTCTTACTCATTCGTATGATCCATTCTAATTCATTCGGACGAATGTATCCATTCTAATTTATTCGTACGATCCATTCTAATTTATTTGTACGATCCATTCTAATTCATTCGTACGATCCATTCTAATTCATTCGTCCGATCCATTCTAATTCATTCGCACGAATGTATCCATTCTAATTCATTCGTACGGTCCATTCTAATTCATTCGCACAATCCATTCTATTTTATTCGTACGATCCATTCTTACTCATTCGTATGATCCATTATGGATACATTCGTGCGAATGAATTAGAATGGATCATACGAATGAGTAAGAATGGATCGTACGAATGAAATAGAATGGATTGTGCGAATGAATTAGAATGGATCGTACGAATGAATTAGAATGGATCGTGTGAAAGAATTAGAATGGATTGTATGAATGAATTAGAATGGATCGTACGAATGAATTAGAATGGATCGTATGAGTGAATTAGAATGGATACGAAGGAATTAGAATGGATCGTACGAAGGAATTAGAATGGATCATACGAACGAAATAGAATGGATCGTACAAAGGAATTAGAATGGATCGTACGAAGAAATTAGAATGGATCGTACGAAGGAATTAGAATGGATCGTACGAATGAATTAGAATGGATATATTCGTGCAAATGAATTAGAATGGATCGTATGAATGAATTAGAATGGATCGTATGAGTGAATTAGAACGGATAGTACGAATGAAGTAGAATGGATCGTATGAATGAATTAGAATGGATACATTCGTGCGAATGAATTAGAATGGATCGTATGAATGAATTAGAATAGATTGTGTGAATGAATTAGAATGGATCGTACGAATGAATTAGAATGGATACATTCCTGTAAATAAATTAGAATGGATTGTATGAATGAATTAGAATGGATCGTACGAATGAATTAGAATGGATTGTACGAAAGAATTGGAATAGATTGCGTGAATGAATTAGAATGGATCGTACGAATGAATTAGAATGGATCGTACGAAGGAATTAGAATGGATCGTACGAATGAATTAGAATGGATCGTACGAATGAATTAGAATGGATCGTACGAAGGAATTAGAATGGATCATACGAATGAATTAGAATGGATCGTACGATTGAATTAGAATGGATCATACGAATGAGTAAGAATGGATTAGAATGGATCGTGCGAATGAATTAGAATGGATCGTACGAATAAATTAGAATGGATACATTCGTCCGAATGAATTAGAATGGATCATATGAATGAGTAAGAATGGATCGTACGAATGAAATAGAATAGATTGTACGATTGAATTAGAATGGATCCTACGAATGAATTAGAATGGATCGTGTGAAAGAATTAGAATGGATTGTATGAATGAATTAGAATGGATCGTATGAATGAATTAGAATGGATTGTGCGAATGAATTCGAATGGATCGTATGATCCATTCTAATTCATTCAAACAATCCATTCTAATTCATTCGCACGAATGTATCCATTCTAATCCATTCGTACGATCCATTCTAATTCATTCGCATGAATGTAACCATTCTAATTCATTCATTTGATCCATTCTAATTCATTCGTTCGATCCATTCTAATTTATTCGCACGAATGTATCCATTCTAATCCATTCGTACGATCCATTCTAATTCATTCGCATGAATGTAACCATTCTAATTCATTCATTTGATCCATTCTAATTCATTCGTTCGATCCATTCTAATTCATTCGTCCGATCCATTCTAATTCATTCGCACGATTGTATCCATTCTAATCCATTCGTATGACCCATTCTAATTCATTCGCATGAATGTGACCATTCTAATTCATTCATTTGATCCATTCTAATTCATTCGTACGATCCATTCTAATTCATTTGTCCGATCCATTCTAATTCATTCGCACGAATGTATCCATTCTAATTCATTCGTATGATCCATTCTAATTCATTCGTACGATCCAATCTAATTCATTCGTAAGATCCATTTTAATTCATTCCCACGATCCATTCTAATTTATTCGTACGATTTATTCTAATTACTTCATACGATCTATTCTAATTCATTCGCACGAATGTAACCATTCCAATTCATTCATACGATTTATTCTAATTCATTCGTATGAGCTATTCTAATTTATTCATACGATCCATTCTAATTCATTCGTACGATCCATTGTAATTCATTCATACAATCCATTTAGATTCATTCGCACAAATGTATCCATTCAAATTCATTCGTACGATCCAGTCTAATTCTTTCGTACGATCCATTCTAATTCATTTGTACGAATATATCCATTCTAATTCTTTCGTACAATGCATTCTAATTCATTCGTACGATCCATTCTAATTCATTCTCACAAATGTATCCGTTCTAATTCATTCATACGATCCATTCTAATTCATTCCTACGATCTATTCTAATTCATTCGCTCGAATGTATCCATTTTAATTCATTCGTAGGATCCATTCTAATTCATTCGTACGATCTAATTCATTCGTACGATCCATTCTAATTCATTCGTACGATTGATTCTAATTTATTCGCACTATCCATTCTAATTCATTCGTACGATCCATTCTAATTCATTCGTATGATCCATTCTAATTTATTCGTTCAAATATATCCATTCTAATTCATTCGTACGATCCATTCTAATTCATTCGCACGATCCATTCTAATTCATTCGCACGATCCATTCTAATTCATTCGCACGAATGTATCCATTCTAATTCATTTGCACGATCTATTCTAATTCATTCCTATGATCTATTCTAATTCATTCATACGATCCATTCTAATTCATTCTAATTCATTCGTATGATCCATTCTTACTCATTCGTATGATCCATTCTAATTCAATCGTACGATCCATTCTAATTCATTCGAACGATCCATTCTAATTCGTTCGTACGATCCATTCTAATTCATTCGTACGATCCATTCTAATTCATTCGTACAATCCATTCTAATTCCTTCATACGATCCATTCTAATTCATTCGTACGATCCATTCTAATTCATTCGCGCAATCTATTCTAATTCATTCGTAAGATCCATTCTAATTCATTCGTACGATCCATTCTAATTCTTTCATACAATCCATTCTAATTTATTCGCATGAATGTATCCATTCTAATTCATTCGTACGATCCATTCTAATTCATTCGCACAATCTATTCTAATTCATTCATACGATCCATTCTAATTCATTTGGACGAATGTATCCATTCTAATTCATTTATACGATCCATTCTACTTCATTCGTACTATCCGTTCTAATTCACTCATACGATCCATTCTAATTCATTCATACGATCCATTCTAATTCATTTGCATGAATATATCCATTCTAATTCATTCGTACGATCCATTCTAATTCCTTCGTACGATCCATTCTAATTCCTTCGTACGATCCATTCTAATTCCTTCGTACGATCAATTCTATTTCATTCGAATGATCCATTCTAATTCCTTCGTACGATCCATTCTAATTCCTTCGTATCCATTCTAATTCACTCATACGATCCATTCTAATTCATTCGTACGATCCAATCTAATTCATTCATACAATCCATTCTAATTCATTCGAACGAATGTATCCATTCTAATTCATTCGTACGATCAGTTCTAATTCATTCACAAAATCTATTCTAATTCATTTATAGGATCCATTCTAATTCATTCATACGAATGTATCCATTCTAATTCATTTATACGATCCATTCTAATTCATTCGTACGATCCATTCTAATTCACTCATACGATCCATTCTAATACATTCATACGATCCATTCTAATTCATTTGCACGAATATATTTATTCTAATTTATTCATACGATCCATTCTAATTCATTCGTACGATCTATTCTAATTCATTCGTACGATCCATTCTAATTCATTCGTACGATCCATTCTAATTCCTTCGTACGATCCATTCTAATTCATTCGTACGATCCATTCTAATTCATTCATACAATCCATTCTAATTCTTTCACACGATCCATTCTAATTCATTCGTACGATCCATTCTAATTCATTCGTACAATCCATTCTATTTCATTCATACGATCCACTCTTACTCATTTGTATGATCCATTCTAATTCATTCACACGAATGTATCCATTCGTACGAATGAATTAGAATGGATTGTACGAATGAATTAGAATGGATCGTACGAATGAATTAGAATGGATCGTATGAAGGAATTAGAATGGATCGTACGAATGAATTAGAATGGATCGTACGAATGAATTAGAATAGATCGTACGAATGAATTAGAATGGATCGTACGAAGGAATTAGAATGGATCATACGAATAAATTAGAATGGATATATTCGTGCAAATGAATTAGAATGGATCGTATGAATGTATTAGAATGGATGGTATGAGTGAATTAGAATGGATCGTACGAATGAATTAGAATGGATCGTATGAATGAATTAGAATGGATCGTATGAATGATCCATTCTAATTCATTCGCACGAATGTATCCATTCTAATTCATTCGTACGAATCCATTCTAATTCATTCGTACAATCTATTCTATTTCATTCGTACGATCCATTCTTACTCATTCGTATGATCCATTCTAATTCATTCGGACGAATGTATCCATTCTATTTTATTCGTACGATCCATTCTAATTCATTCGTACGATCCATTCTAATTCATTCGTCCGATCCATTCTAATTCATTCGCACGAATGTATCCATTCTAATTCATTCGTACAATCCATTCTAATTCATTCGTACGATCCATTCT
The DNA here is from genome assembly GCA_947650365.1 of Chamaelirium japonicum. Taxonomy (NCBI): domain Eukaryota; kingdom Viridiplantae; phylum Streptophyta; class Magnoliopsida; order Liliales; family Melanthiaceae; genus Chamaelirium; species Chamaelirium japonicum. Next base: position 76,266,002 of record OX393550.1, on the reverse strand, counting down.
AATTCATTCGTAAGATCCATTCTAATTCATTCGTACGATCCATTCTAATTCATTCGCACGATCCATGCTAATGAATTAGAATGTATCGTACGAATGAATTAGAATGGATCGTACGAATGAATTAGAATGGATCTTACGAATGAATTAGAATGGATCGTAAGAATGAATTAGAATGGATCGTACGAATGAATTAGAATGGATCTTACGAATGAATTAGAATGGATCGTACGAATGAATTAGAATGGATACATTCGTGCGAATGAATTAAAATGGATCGGACGAATGAATTAGAATGGATCGTACGAATGAATTAGAATGGATCAAATGAATGAATTAGAATGGTTACATTCATGCGAATGAATTAGAATGGATCGTACGAATGGATTAGAATGGATCGTACGAATGGATTAGAATGGATACATTCGAGCGAATGAATTAGAATGGATCGTACGAATGAATTAGAATGGATCGTACGAATGGATTAGAATGGATCCTACGAATGGATTAGAATGGATACCTTTGTGCATATGAATTAGAATGGATCGTACGAATGAATTAGAATGGATCATATTATTGAATTAGAATGGATCGTACGAATGAATTAGAATGGATACATTCATGCACGATCCATTCTAATTCATTCGGACGAATGTATCCATTCTAATTCATTCGTACGATCCATTCTAATTCATTAATATGATCCATTCTATTTTATTCGTACGATCCATTCTTACTCATTCGTATGATCCATTCTAATTCATTTGCACAAATGTATCCATTCTAAATCATTCGTACGATCCATTCTAATTCATTCGTACGATCCATTCTAAATCATTCGTACAATCCATTCTATTTCATTCGTACGATCAATTCTAATTCATTAGCACGATCCATTCTAATTCATTCGTACGATCCATTCAAATTCATTCGCACGATCCATTCTAATTCATTCGTACAATCCATTCTATTTCATTCGTACGATCTATTCTTACTCATTCGTATGATCCATTCTAATTCATTCGCACGAATGTATCCATTCTAATCCATTCGTACGATCCATTCTAATTCATTCGTACGATCGATTCTAATTCATTCGCATGAATGTAACCATTCTAATTCATTCATTTGATCCATTCTAATTCATTCGTACGATCCATTCTAATTCATTCGTCCGATCCATTCTAATTCATTCGCACGAATGTATCCATTCTAAACCATTCATACGATCCATTCTAATTTATTCGTACGTTCCATTCTAATTCATTCGCACGAATGTATCCATTCTAATTCATTCGTACGATCCATTCTAATTCATTCGTACGATCGATTCTAATTCATTCGTAAGATCCATTCTAATTCATTCGTACGATCCATTCTAATCATTCGTATGATTCATTCTAATTCATTCGTACGAATGTATCCATTCTAGTTCATTTATACGATCCATTCTAATTCATTCGCACGATCTATTCTAATTCATTCGTAGGATCCATTCTAATTTCCTTCATACGATCCATTCTAATTCATTCGTACGATCCATTCTAATTCATTCGCACAAATGTATCCATTCTAATTCATTCGTACGATCCATTCTAATTCATTCGCACGATCCATTCTAATTAATTTGTACGATCCATTCTAATTCTTTCACACGATCCATTCTAATTCATTCGTACGATCCATTCTAATTCATTCGCACGATCCATTCTAATTCATTCGTACGATCCATTCTAATTCATTCATACGATCCATTCTAATTCATTCGTACGAATGAATTAGAATGGATCGTACGAATGAATTAGAATGGATACATTCGTGCACGATCCATTCTAATTCATTCGCACGAATGTATCCATTCTAATTCATTCGTACGATCCATTCCAATTCATTAATATGATCCATTCTAATTCATTCGTACGATCCATTCTAATTCATATGCACAAAGGTATCCTTTCTAATTCATTCGTTCGATCCATTCTAATTCAGGATCGTACGAATGAATTAGAATGAATTAGATTGGATTAGAATGGATCGTACGAATGAATTAGAATGGATCGTACGAATGAATTAGATTGGATCGTATGAATGAATTAGAATGGATACATTCGTGCGAATGAATTAGAATGGATTGTGCGAATGAATAAGAACAGATCGTGCGAATGAATTAGAATGGATCGTACGAATGAATTAGAAAGGATCGTGTGAAAGAATTAGAATGGATCGTACGAATGAATTAGAATGGATCGTGCGAATGAATTAGAATGGATCGTACGAATGAATTAGAATGGATACATATGTGCGAATGAATTAGAATGGATCGTACGAATGAATTAGAATGGATCGTAAGAATGAATTAGAATGGATCGTACGAATGAATTAGAATGGATCGTGCGAATGAATTAGAATGGATCGTACGAATGAATTAGAATGGATCGTACAAATGAACTAGAATGGATACATTCGTGCGAATGAATTAGAATGGATCGTACGAATGAATTAGAATGGATCGTACGAATGAATTAGAATGGATCTTACGAATGAATTAGAATGGATCGTACGAATGAATTAGAATGGATCATACGAATGAATTAGAATGGATACATTCGTGCGAATGAATTAGAATGGATCGGACGAATGAATTAGAATGGATCGTAAGAATGAATTAGAATGGATCGTACGAATAAATTAGAATGGATACATTCGTCCGAATGAATTAGAATGGATCATACGAATGAGTAAGAATGGATCGTACGAATGAAATAGAATAGATTGTACGAATGAATTAGAATGGATTCGTACGAATGAATTAGAATGGATACATACGTGCGAATGAATTAGAATGGATCGTACCAATGAGTAAGAATGGATCGTACGAAAGAACTAGAATGGATTGTGCGAATGAATTAGAATTGATCGTACGAATGAATTAGAATGGATCGTGTGAAAGAATTAGAATGGATTGTATGAATGAATTAGAATAGATCGTATGAATGAATTAGAATGGATCGTACGAATGAATTAGAATGGATTGCACGAATGAATTAGAATGGATCGTACGAATGAATTAGAATGGATACATTCGTGCGAATGAATTAGAATGGATACATTCGTGCGAAAGAATTAGAATAGATCGTATGAATGAATTAGAATGGATCCTATGAATGAATTAGAATGGATCGTGCGAATGAATTATAATGGATCGTACGAATGAAATAGAATAGATCGTACGAATGAATTAGAATGGATCGTACGAAGGAATTAGAATGGATCGTACGAATGAATTAGAATGTATATATTCGTGCAAATGAATTAGAATGGATCGTATTAATGTATTAGAATGGATCGTATGAGTGAATTAGAATGGATCGTACGAATGAATTAGAATGGATTGTATGAATGAATTAGAATGGATCGTACGAATGAATTAGAATGGATCGTACGAATGGATTAGAATGGATACATTCGTGCGAATGAATTAGAATGGATTGTATGAATGAATTAGAATGGATCGTACAAATGAATTAGAATGGATCATACGAATGGATTAGAATGGATTGTACGAATGAATTAGAATGGATTGTATGAATGTATTAGAATGGATCGTACGAATGGATTAGAATGGATACATTCGTGCGAATGAATTAGAATGGATTGTATGAATGAATTAGAATGGATCGTACGAATGAATTAGAATGGATCGTATGAATGTATTAGAATGGATCGTATGAGTGAATTAGAATGGATCGTACGAATGAATTAGAATGGATCGTACGAATGAATTAGAATGGATCGTACGAATGGATTAGAATGGATACATTCGTGCGAATGAATTAGAATGGATCGTACGAATGAATTAGAATGGATCGTACGAATGAATTAGAATGGATCGTGCGAATGAATTAGAATGGATCGTATGAATGAATTAGAATGGATATATTTGTGCGAATGAATTAGAATGGATCGTACGAATGAATTAGAATGGATCGTATGAATGAATTAGAATGGATTGTGCGAATGAATTAGAATAGATCGTACGAATGAATTAGAATAGATCGTGTGAAAGAATTAGAATGGGTCGTACGAATGAATTAGAATGGATCGTGCGAATGAATTAGAATGGATCGTACGAATGAATTAGAATGGATCGTGCTAATGAATTAGAATTGATCGAACGAATGAATTAGCATGGATCGTGCTAATGAATTAGAATAGATCGTACGAATGAATTAGAATGGATCATGCGAATGAATTAGAATGGATCGTACGAATGAATTAGAATGGATACATTTGTGCGAATCAATTAGAATGGATCGTACGAATGAATTAGAATGGATCGTATGAATAAATTAGAATGGATCGTGCGAATGAATTCGAATGGATCGTACGAATTCATTCTAATTCATTCATACAATCCATTCTAATTCTTTCACACGATCCATTCTAATTCATTCGTACGTTCCATTCAAATTCATTAGCACGATCCATGCTAATTCATTCGTTCGATCAATTCTAATTCATTAGCACGATCCATTCTAATTCATTCGTACGATCCATTCTAATTCATTCGCACGATCCATTCTAATTCATTCATAGGATCCATTCTAATTCATTCATACGATCTATTCTAATTCTTTCGCACGAATGTATCCATTCTAATTCATTCGCACGAATGTATCCATTCTAATTCATTCGTACGATCCATTCTAATTCATTCGTACGATCCATTCTAATTCATTCATACGATCTATTCTAATTCATTCATACAATCCATTCTAATTCTTTCACACGATCCATTCTAATTCATTCGTACGATCCATTCTAATTCATTCGCACAATCCATTCTATTTCATTCGTACGATCCATTCTTACTCATTGGTACGATCCATTCTAATTCATTCGCACAAATGTATCCATTCTAATTCATTCGTACGAATCCATTCTAATTCATTCGTATAATCTATTCTATTTCATTCGTACGATCCATTCTTACTCATTCGTATAATCCATTCTAATTCATTCGGACGAATCTATCCATTCTAATTTATTCATACGATCCATTCTAATTCATTCGTACGATCCATTCTAATTCATTCGTCCGATCCATTCTAATTCATTCGCACGAATGTATCCAATTTAATTCATTCGTACGATCCATTCTAATTCATTCGTACGATCCATTCTAATTCATTCGTAAAATCCATTCTAATTCATTCGTACGATCCATTCTAATTCATTCGTACGATCCATTCTAATTCATTCGCACGAATGTATCCATTCTAGTTCATTCGTAGGATCCATTCTAATTCATTCGTACGATCCATTCTAATTCATTCGCGCGATCCATTCTAATTCATTCGTACGATCCATTCTAATTCATTCATACGATCCATTCTAATTCATTCGTACGATCCATTCTAATTCATTCGCACAAATGTATCCATTCTAATTCATTCGTACGATCCATTCTAATTCATTCGCATGATCCATTCTAATTCATTCGTACGATCCATTCTAATTCTTTCACACAATCCATTCTAATTCATTCGTACGATCCATTCTAATTCATTCGCACGATCCATTCTAATTCATTCGTACGATCCATTCTAATTCATTCATACGATCCATTCTAATTCATTCGTAAGATCCATTCTAATTCATTCGCACAAATGTATCCATTCTAATTCATTCGTACGATCCATTCTAATTCATTCGCACGATCCATTCTAATTCATTCGTACGATCCCTTCTAATTCATTCGTACGATCCATTCTAATTCATTCGTATGATCCATTCTAATTAATTCGTATGATCCATTCTAATTCATTCGTACGATCCATTCTAATTCATTCATACAATCCATTCTAATTCATTCGCACAAATGTATCCATTCTAATTAATTCGTACGATCCATTCTAATTCATTCGTATGATCTATTCTTATTCATTCGCACGATCTAGTCTAATTGATTCGCATGATCCTTTCTAATTCATTCGCACGAATGTATCCATTCTAATTCATTTGTACGATCCATTCTAATTCATTAATATGATCCATTCTAATTCATTCGTACGATCCATGCTTATTCATATACACAAAGGTATCCATTCTAATTCATTCGCACGAAAGAATTAGAATGGATTGTATGAAAGAATTAGAATGGATCGTGCGAATGAATTAGAATAGATCGTACGAAGGAATTAGAATGGATCGTACGAAGGAATTAGAATGGATCGTACGAATGAGTAAGAATGGATCGTACGAATGAATTAGAATGGATCATACGAATGAATTAGAATGGATCATATGAATTAATTAGAATGGATCGTACGAATGAATTAGAATGGATCGTACGAATGAATTAGAATGGATACATTCGTGCGAATGAATTAGAATTGATCGTACGAATGAATTAGAATGGATCGTACGAATGAATTAGAATGGATACATTTGTGCGAATGAATTAGAATGGATCGTACGAATGAATTAGAATGGATCGTGCGAATGAATTAGAATGGATCATACGAATGAATTAGAATGGATCGTACGAATGAACTAGAATGGATACATTCGTGCGAATGAATTAGAATGGATCGTACGAATGAATTAGAATGGATCGTACGAATGAATTAGAATGGATCTTACGAATGAATTAGAATGGATCGTACGAATGAATTAGAATGGATCGTACGAATGAATTAGAATGGATACATTCGTGCAAATGAATTAGAATGGATCGGACGAATGAATTAGAATGGATCGTACGAATGAATTAGAATGGATCGTACGAATAAATTAGAATGGATACATTCGTCCGAATGAATTAGAATGGATCATACGAATGAGTAAGAATGGATCGTACGAATGAAATAGAATAGATTGTACGAATGAATTAGAATAGATCCTACGAATGAATTAGAATGGATCGTGTGAAAGAATTAGAATGGATTGTATGAATGAATTAGAATGGATCGTATGAATGAATTAGAATGGATCGTGCGAATGAATTCGAATGGATCGTACGAATTCATTCTATTTCATTCGTACGATCCATTCTAATTCATATGCACAAAGGTATCCATTCTAATTCATTCGTACGATCCATTCTAATTCAGGATCGTACGAATGAATTAGAATGGATACATTCGTGCGAATGAATTAGAATTGATCATACGAATGAGTAAGAATGGATCGGACGAATGAATTAGAATGGATCGTAGAATGAATTTGAATGGTTACATTCATGCGAATGAATTAGAATGGATCGTACGAATGAAGTAGAATGGATCGTATGAATGAATTAGAATGGATACATTCGTGCGAATGAATTAGAATGGATCGTATGAATGAATTAGAATAGATTGTGCGAATGAATTAGAATGGATCGTACGAATGAATTAGAATGGATACATTAGTGTGAATAAATTAGAATGGATTGTACGAATGAATTAGAATGGATCGTATGAATGAATTAGAATGGATACATTCGTGCACGATCCATTCTAATTCATTCGCACGAATGTATCCATTCTAATTCATTCGTACGATCCATTCTAATTCATTAATATGATCCATTCTAATTCATTCGTACGATCCATTCTAATTCATATGCACAAAGGTATCCTTTCTAATTCATTTGTTCGATCCATTCTAATTCAGGATCGTACGAATGAATTAGAATGGATACATTCGTGCGAATGAATTAGAATTGATCGTACGAATGAATTAGAATGGATCGTAGGAATGAATTATAATGGATCGTACGAATGAATTAGATTGGATCGTATGAATGAATTAGAATGGATACATTCGTGCGAATGAATTAGAATAGATTGTGCGAATGAATAAGAACAGATCGTGCGAATGAATTAGAATGGATCGTACGAATGAATTAGAAAGGATCGTGTGAAAGAATTAGAATGGATCGTACGAATGAATTAGAATGGATCGTGCGAATGAATTAGAAAGGATCGTACGAATGAATTAGAATGGATACATTTGTGCGAATGAATTAGAATGGATCGTACGAATGAATTAGAATGGATCGTGCGAATGAATTAGAATGGATCGTACGAATGAATTAGAATGGATCGTACAAATGAACTAGAATGGATACATTCGTGCGAATGAATTAGAATGGATCGTACGAATGAATTAGAATGGATCGTACGAATGAATTAGAATGGATCTTACGAATGAATTAGAATGGATCGTACGAATGAATTAGAATGGATCATACGAATGAATTAGAATGGATCGTACGAATGAATTAGAATGGATACATTCGTGCGAATGAATTAGAATGGATCGGACGAATGAATTAGAATGGATCATAAGAATGAATTAGAATGGATCGTACGAATAAATTAGAATGGATACATTCGTCCGAATGAATTAGAATGAATCATACGAATGAGTAAGAATGGATCGTACGAATGAAATAGAATAGATTGTACGAATGAATTAGAATGGATTCGTACGAATGAATTAGAATGGATACATACGTGCGAATGAATTAGAATGGATCGTACCAATGAGTAAGAATGGATCGTACGAAAGAAATAGAATGGATTGTGCGAATGAATTAGAATGGATCGTACGAATAAATTAGAATGGATCGTGTGAAAGAATTAGAATGGATTGTATGAATGAATTAGAATAGATCGTATGAATGAATTAGAATGGATCGTACGAATGAATTAGAATGGATTGTACGAATGAATTAGAATGGATCGTACGAATGAATTAGAATGGATACATTCGTGCGAATGAATTAGAATGGATACATACGTGCGAAAGAATTAGAATAGATCGTATGAATGAATTAGAATGGATCCTATGAATGAATTAGAATGGATCGTGTGAATGAATTATAATGGATCGTACGAATGAAATAGAATAGATCGTACGAATGAATTAGAATGGATCGTACGAAGGAATTAGAATGGATCGTACGAATGAATTAGAATGTATATATTCGTGCAAATGAATTAGAATGGATCGTATGAATGTATTAGAATGGATCGTATGAGTGAATTAGAATGGATCGTACGAATGAATTAGAATGGATTGTATGAATGAATTAGAATGGATCGTATGAATGAATTAGAATGGATCGTACGAATGGATTAGAATGGATACATTCGTGCACGATCCATTCTAATTCATTCGCACGAATGTATCCATTCTAATTCATTCGTACGATCCATTCCAATTCATTAATATGATCCATTCTAATTCATTCGTACGATCCATTCTAATTCATATGCACAAAGGTATCCTTTCTAATTCATTCGTTCGATCCATTCTAATTCAGGATCGTACGAATGAATTAGAATGAATTAGATTGGATTAGAATGGATCGTACGAATGAATTAGAATGGATCGTACGAATGAATTAGATTGGATCGTATGAATGAATTAGAATGGATACATTCGTGCGAATGAATTAGAATGGATTGTGCGAATGAATAAGAACAGATCGTGCGAATGAATTAGAATGGATCGTACGAATGAATTAGAAAGGATCGTGTGAAAGAATTAGAATGGATCGTACGAATGAATTAGAATGGATCGTGCGAATGAATTAGAATGGATCGTACGAATGAATTAGAATGGATACATATGTGCGAATGAATTAGAATGGATCGTACGAATGAATTAGAATGGATCGTAAGAATGAATTAGAATGGATCGTACGAATGAATTAGAATGGATCGTGCGAATGAATTAGAATGGATCGTACGAATGAATTAGAATGGATCGTACAAATGAACTAGAATGGATACATTCGTGCGAATGAATTAGAATGGATCGTACGAATGAATTAGAATGGATCGTACGAATGAATTAGAATGGATCTTACGAATGAATTAGAATGGATCGTACGAATGAATTAGAATGGATCATACGAATGAATTAGAATGGATACATTCGTGCGAATGAATTAGAATGGATCGGACGAATGAATTAGAATGGATCGTAAGAATGAATTAGAATGGATCGTACGAATAAATTAGAATGGATACATTCGTCCGAATGAATTAGAATGGATCATACGAATGAGTAAGAATGGATCGTACGAATGAAATAGAATAGATTGTACGAATGAATTAGAATGGATTCGTACGAATGAATTAGAATGGATACATACGTGCGAATGAATTAGAATGGATCGTACCAATGAGTAAGAATGGATCGTACGAAAGAACTAGAATGGATTGTGCGAATGAATTAGAATTGATCGTACGAATGAATTAGAATGGATCGTGTGAAAGAATTAGAATGGATTGTATGAATGAATTAGAATAGATCGTATGAATGAATTAGAATGGATCGTACGAATGAATTAGAATGGATTGCACGAATGAATTAGAATGGATCGTACGAATGAATTAGAATGGATACATTCGTGCGAATGAATTAGAATGGATACATTCGTGCGAAAGAATTAGAATAGATCGTATGAATGAATTAGAATGGATCCTATGAATGAATTAGAATGGATCGTGCGAATGAATTATAATGGATCGTACGAATGAAATAGAATAGATCGTACGAATGAATTAGAATGGATCGTACGAAGGAATTAGAATGGATCGTACGAATGAATTAGAATGTATATATTCGTGCAAATGAATTAGAATGGATCGTATTAATGTATTAGAATGGATCGTATGAGTGAATTAGAATGGATCGTACGAATGAATTAGAATGGATTGTATGAATGAATTAGAATGGATCGTACGAATGAATTAGAATGGATCGTACGAATGGATTAGAATGGATACATTCGTGCGAATGAATTAGAATGGATTGTATGAATGAATTAGAATGGATCGTACAAATGAATTAGAATGGATCATACGAATGGATTAGAATGGATTGTACGAATGAATTAGAATGGATTGTATGAATGTATTAGAATGGATCGTACGAATGGATTAGAATGGATACATTCGTGCGAATGAATTAGAATGGATTGTATGAATGAATTAGAATGGATCGTACGAATGAATTAGAATGGATCGTATGAATGTATTAGAATGGATCGTATGAGTGAATTAGAATGGATCGTACGAATGAATTAGAATGGATCGTACGAATGAATTAGAATGGATCGTACGAATGGATTAGAATGGATACATTCGTGCGAATGAATTAGAATGGATCGTACGAATGAATTAGAATGGATCGTACGAATGAATTAGAATGGATCGTGCGAATGAATTAGAATGGATCGTATGAATGAATTAGAATGGATATATTTGTGCGAATGAATTAGAATGGATCGTACGAATGAATTAGAATGGATCGTATGAATGAATTAGAATGGATTGTGCGAATGAATTAGAATAGATCGTACGAATGAATTAGAATAGATCGTGTGAAAGAATTAGAATGGGTCGTACGAATGAATTAGAATGGATCGTGCGAATGAATTAGAATGGATCGTACGAATGAATTAGAATGGATCGTGCTAATGAATTAGAATTGATCGAACGAATGAATTAGCATGGATCGTGCTAATGAATTAGAATAGATCGTACGAATGAATTAGAATGGATCATGTGAATGAATTAGAATGGATCGTACGAATGAATTAGAATGGATACATTTGTGCGAATCAATTAGAATGGATCGTACGAATGAATTAGAATGGATCGTATGAATAAATTAGAATGGATCGTGCGAATGAATTCGAATGGATCGTACGAATTCATTCTAATTCATTCATACAATCCATTCTAATTCTTTCACACGATCCATTCTAATTCATTCGTACGTTCCATTCAAATTCATTAGCACGATCCATGCTAATTCATTCGTTCGATCAATTCTAATTCATTAGCACGATCCATTCTAATTCATTCGTACGATCCATTCTAATTCATTCGCACGATCCATTCTAATTCATTCATAGGATCCATTCTAATTCATTCATACGATCTATTCTAATTCTTTCGCACGAATGTATCCATTCTAATTCATTCGCACGAATGTATCCATTCTAATTCATTCGTACGATCCATTCTAATTCATTCGTACGATCCATTCTAATTCATTCATACGATCTATTCTAATTCATTCATACAATCCATTCTAATTCTTTCACACGATCCATTCTAATTCATTCGTACGATCCATTCTAATTCATTCGCACAATCCATTCTATTTCATTCGTACGATCCATTCTTACTCATTGGTACGATCCATTCTAATTCATTCGCACAAATGTATCCATTCTAATTCATTCGTACGAATCCATTCTAATTCATTCGTATAATCTATTCTATTTCATTCGTACGATCCATTCTTACTCATTCGTATAATCCATTCTAATTCATTCGGACGAATCTATCCATTCTAATTTATTCATACGATCCATTCTAATTCATTCGTACGATCCATTCTAATTCATTCGTCCGATCCATTCTAATTCATTCGCACGAATGTATCCAATTTAATTCATTCGTACGATCCATTCTAATTCATTCGTACGATCCATTCTAATTCATTCGTAAAATCCATTCTAATTCATTCGTACGATCCATTCTAATTCATTCGTACGATCCATTCTAATTCATTCGCACGAATGTATCCATTCTAGTTCATTCGTAGGATCCATTCTAATTCATTCGTACGATCCATTCTAATTCATTCGCGCGATCCATTCTAATTCATTCGTACGATCCATTCTAATTCATTCATACGATCCATTCTAATTCATTCGTACGATCCATTCTAATTCATTCGCACAAATGTATCCATTCTAATTCATTCGTACGATCCATTCTAATTCATTCGCATGATCCATTCTAATTCATTCGTACGATCCATTCTAATTCTTTCACACAATCCATTCTAATTCATTCGTACGATCCATTCTAATTCATTCGCACGATCCATTCTAATTCATTCGTACGATCCATTCTAATTCATTCATACGATCCATTCTAATTCATTCGTAAGATCCATTCTAATTCATTCGCACAAATGTATCCATTCTAATTCATTCGTACGATCCATTCTAATTCATTCGCACGATCCATTCTAATTCATTCGTACGATCCCTTCTAATTCATTCGTACGATCCATTCTAATTCATTCGTATGATCCATTCTAATTAATTCGTATGATCCATTCTAATTCATTCGTACGATCCATTCTAATTCATTCATACAATCCATTCTAATTCATTCGCACAAATGTATCCATTCTAATTAATTCGTACGATCCATTCTAATTCATTCGTATGATCTATTCTTATTCATTCGCACGATCTAGTCTAATTGATTCGCATGATCCTTTCTAATTCATTCGCACGAATGTATCCATTCTAATTCATTTGTACGATCCATTCTAATTCATTAATATGATCCATTCTAATTCATTCGTACGATCCATGCTTATTCATATACACAAAGGTATCCATTCTAATTCATTCGCACGAAAGAATTAGAATGGATTGTATGAAAGAATTAGAATGGATCGTGCGAATGAATTAGAATAGATCGTACGAAGGAATTAGAATGGATCGTACGAAGGAATTAGAATGGATCGTACGAATGAGTAAGAATGGATCGTACGAATGAATTAGAATGGATCATACGAATGAATTAGAATGGATCATATGAATTAATTAGAATGGATCGTACGAATGAATTAGAATGGATCGTACGAATGAATTAGAATGGATACATTCGTGCGAATGAATTAGAATTGATCGTACGAATGAATTAGAATGGATCGTACGAATGAATTAGAATGGATACATTTGTGCGAATGAATTAGAATGGATCGTACGAATGAATTAGAATGGATCGTGCGAATGAATTAGAATGGATCATACGAATGAATTAGAATGGATCGTACGAATGAACTAGAATGGATACATTCGTGCGAATGAATTAGAATGGATCGTACGAATGAATTAGAATGGATCGTACGAATGAATTAGAATGGATCTTACGAATGAATTAGAATGGATCGTACGAATGAATTAGAATGGATCGTACGAATGAATTAGAATGGATACATTCGTGCAAATGAATTAGAATGGATCGGACGAATGAATTAGAATGGATCGTACGAATGAATTAGAATGGATCGTACGAATAAATTAGAATGGATACATTCGTCCGAATGAATTAGAATGGATCATACGAATGAGTAAGAATGGATCGTACGAATGAAATAGAATAGATTGTACGAATGAATTAGAATAGATCCTACGAATGAATTAGAATGGATCGTGTGAAAGAATTAGAATGGATTGTATGAATGAATTAGAATGGATCGTATGAATGAATTAGAATGGATCGTGCGAATGAATTCGAATGGATCGTACGAATTCATTCTATTTCATTCGTACGATCCATTCTAATTCATATGCACAAAGGTATCCATTCTAATTCATTCGTACGATCCATTCTAATTCAGGATCGTACGAATGAATTAGAATGGATACATTCGTGCGAATGAATTAGAATTGATCATACGAATGAGTAAGAATGGATCGGACGAATGAATTAGAATGGATCGTAGAATGAATTTGAATGGTTACATTCATGCGAATGAATTAGAATGGATCGTACGAATGAAGTAGAATGGATCGTATGAATGAATTAGAATGGATACATTCGTGCGAATGAATTAGAATGGATCGTATGAATGAATTAGAATAGATTGTGCGAATGAATTAGAATGGATCGTACGAATGAATTAGAATGGATACATTAGTGTGAATAAATTAGAATGGATTGTACGAATGAATTAGAATGGATCGTATGAATGAATTAGAATGGATACATTCGTGCACGATCCATTCTAATTCATTCGCACGAATGTATCCATTCTAATTCATTCGTACGATCCATTCTAATTCATTAATATGATCCATTCTAATTCATTCGTACGATCCATTCTAATTCATATGCACAAAGGTATCCTTTCTAATTCATTTGTTCGATCCATTCTAATTCAGGATCGTACGAATGAATTAGAATGGATACATTCGTGCGAATGAATTAGAATTGATCGTACGAATGAATTAGAATGGATCGTAGGAATGAATTATAATGGATCGTACGAATGAATTAGATTGGATCGTATGAATGAATTAGAATGGATACATTCGTGCGAATGAATTAGAATAGATTGTGCGAATGAATAAGAACAGATCGTGCGAATGAATTAGAATGGATCGTACGAATGAATTAGAAAGGATCGTGTGAAAGAATTAGAATGGATCGTACGAATGAATTAGAATGGATCGTGCGAATGAATTAGAAAGGATCGTACGAATGAATTAGAATGGATACATTTGTGCGAATGAATTAGAATGGATCGTACGAATGAATTAGAATGGATCGTGCGAATGAATTAGAATGGATCGTACGAATGAATTAGAATGGATCGTACAAATGAACTAGAATGGATACATTCGTGCGAATGAATTAGAATGGATCGTACGAATGAATTAGAATGGATCGTACGAATGAATTAGAATGGATCTTACGAATGAATTAGAATGGATCGTACGAATGAATTAGAATGGATCATACGAATGAATTAGAATGGATCGTACGAATGAATTAGAATGGATACATTCGTGCGAATGAATTAGAATGGATCGGACGAATGAATTAGAATGGATCATAAGAATGAATTAGAATGGATCGTACGAATAAATTAGAATGGATACATTCGTCCGAATGAATTAGAATGAATCATACGAATGAGTAAGAATGGATCGTACGAATGAAATAGAATAGATTGTACGAATGAATTAGAATGGATTCGTACGAATGAATTAGAATGGATACATACGTGCGAATGAATTAGAATGGATCGTACCAATGAGTAAGAATGGATCGTACGAAAGAAATAGAATGGATTGTGCGAATGAATTAGAATGGATCGTACGAATAAATTAGAATGGATCGTGTGAAAGAATTAGAATGGATTGTATGAATGAATTAGAATAGATCGTATGAATGAATTAGAATGGATCGTACGAATGAATTAGAATGGATTGTACGAATGAATTAGAATGGATCGTACGAATGAATTAGAATGGATACATTCGTGCGAATGAATTAGAATGGATACATACGTGCGAAAGAATTAGAATAGATCGTATGAATGAATTAGAATGGATCCTATGAATGAATTAGAATGGATCGTGTGAATGAATTATAATGGATCGTACGAATGAAATAGAATAGATCGTACGAATGAATTAGAATGGATCGTACGAAGGAATTAGAATGGATCGTACGAATGAATTAGAATGTATATATTCGTGCAAATGAATTAGAATGGATCGTATGAATGTATTAGAATGGATCGTATGAGTGAATTAGAATGGATCGTACGAATGAATTAGAATGGATTGTATGAATGAATTAGAATGGATCGTATGAATGAATTAGAATGGATCGTACGAATGGATTAGAATGGATACATTCATGCGAATGAATTAGAATGGATTGTATGAATGAATTAGAATGGATCGTACGAATGAATTAGAATGGATCGTACGAATGGATTAGAATGGATTGTACGAATGAATTAGAATGGATCGTATGAATGTATTAGAATGGATCGTACGAATGGATTAGAATGGATACATTCGTGCGAATGAATTAGAATGGATTGTATGAATGAATTAGAATGGATCGTACGAATGAATTAGAATGGATCGTATGAATGTATTAGAATGGATCGTATGAGTGAATTAGAATGGATCGTACGAATGAATTATAATGGATTGTATGAATGAATTAGAATGGATCGTACGAATGAATTAGAATGGATCGTACGAATGGATTAGAATGGATACATTCGTGCGAATGAATTAGAATGGATTGTATGAATGAATTAGAATGGATCGTACGAATGAATTAGAATGGATCGTGCGAATGAATTAGAATGGATCGTACGAATGAATTAGAATGGATATATTTGTGCGAATGAATTAGAATGGATCGTACGAATGAATTAGAATGGATCGTATGAATGAATTAGAATGGATCATACGAATGAATTAGAATGGATCGTGCGAATGAATTAGAATGGATCGTACGAATGAATTAGAATAGATCGTGTGAAAGAATTAGAATGGATCGTACGAATGAATTAGAATGGATCGTGCGAATGAATTAGAATGGATCGTACGAATGAATTAGAATGGATCGTGCTAATGAATTAGAATTGATCGAACGAATGAATTAGCATGGATCGTGCTAATGAATTAGAATAGATCATACGAATGAATTAGAATGGATCGTGCAAATGAATTAGAATGGATCCTACGAATGAATTAGAATAGATACATTTGTGCGAATGAATTAGAATGGATCGTACGAATGACTTAGAATGGATCGTATGAATAAATTAGAATGGATCGTGCGAATGAATTCGAATGGATCGTACGAATTCATTTTAATTCATTCATACAATCCATTCTAATTCTTTCACACGATCCATTCTAATTCATTCGTACATTCCATTCAAATTCATTAGCACGATCCATGCTAATTCATTCGTTCGATCAATTCTAATTCATTAGCACGATCCATTCTAATTCATTCGTATGATCCATTCTAATTCATTCGCACGATCCATTCTAATTCATTCATAGGATTCATTCTAATTCATTCATACGATCTATTCTAATTCTTTCGCACGAATGTATCCATTCTAATTCATTCGCACGAATGTATCCATTCTAATTCATTCGCACAATCCATTCTAATTCATTCATACGATCCATTCTAATTCATTCGTACGATCCATTTTAATTCATTCATACGATCTATTCTAATTCATTCATACAATCCATTCTAATTCTTTCACACGATCCATTCTAATTCATTCGTACGATCCATTCTAATTCATTCGCACAATCCTTTCTATTTCATTCGTACGATCCATTCTTACTCATTGGTATGATCCATTCTAATTCATTCGCACGAATGTATCCATTCTAATTCATTCATACGAATCCATTCTAATTCATTCGTATAATCTATTCTATTTCATTCGTACGATCCATTCTTACTCATTCGTATGATCCATTCTAATTCATTCGGACGAATGTATCCATTCTAATTTATTCGTACGATCCATTCTAATTCATTCGTACGATCCATTCTAATTCATTCGTCCGATCCATTCTAATTCATTCGCAAGAATGTATCCAATTTAATTCATTCGTACGATCCATTCTAATTCATTCGTACGATCCATTCTAATTCATTCGTAAGATCCATTCTAATTCATTCGTACGATTCATTCTAATTCATTCGTACGATCCATTCTAATTCATTCGCACGAATGTATCCATTCTAGTTCATTCGTACGATCCATTCTAATTCATTCGTACGATCCATTCTAATTCATTCGCAAGATCCATTCTAATTCATTCGTACGATCCAGTCTAATTCATTCATACGATCCATTCTAATTCATTCGTACGATCCATTCTAATTCATTCGCACAAATGAATCCATTCTAATTCATTCGTACGATCCATTCTAATTAATTTGCACGATCCATTCTAATTCATTCGTACGATCCATTCTAATTCTTTCACACGATCCATTCTAATTCATTCATACGATCCATTCAAATTCATTCGCACGATCCATTCTAATTCATTCGTACTATCCATTCTAATTCATTCATACGATCCATTCTAATTCATTCGTACGATCCATTCTAATTCATTCGCACAAATATATCCATTCTAATTCATTCCTACGATCCATTCTAATTCATTCGCACGATCCATTCTAATTCATTCGTACGATCCATTCTAATTCATTCGTACGATCCATTCTAATTCATTCGTATGATCCATTCTAATTAATTCGTATGATCCATTCTAATTCATTCGTACGATCCATTCTAATTCATTCATACAATCCATTCTAATTCATTCGCACGAATGTATCCATTCTAATTAATTCGTACGATCCATTCTAATTCATTCGTATGATCTATTCTTATTCATTCGCACGATCTAGTCTAATTGATTCGCATGATCCATTCTAATTCATTCGCACGAATGTATCCATTCTAATTCATTCGTACGATCCATTCTAATTCATTAATATGATCCATTCTAATTCATTCGTACGATCCATTCTAATTCATATACACAAAGGTATCCATTCTAATTCATTCGCACGAAAGAATTAGAATGGATTGTATGAAAGAATTAGAATGGATCGTGCGAATGAATTAGAATGGATCGTACGAAGGAATTAGAATGGATCGTACGAAGGAATTAGAATGGATTACGAATGAGTAAGAATGGATCGTGCGAATGAATTAGAATGGATCATACGAATGAATTAGAATGGATCATACGAATTAATTAGAATGGATCGTACGAATGAATTAGAATGGATCGTACGAATGAATTAGAATGGATACATTCGTGCGAATGAATTAGAATTGATCGTACGAATGAACTAGAATGGATCGTACGAATGAATTAGAATGGATACATTTGTGCGAATGAATTAGAATGGATCGTACGAATGAATTAGAATGGATCGTATGAATGAATTAGAATGGATCGTACGAATGAATTAGAATGGATCGTGCGAATGAATTAGAATGGATCGTACGAATGAATTAGAATGGATCGTACGAATGAACTAGAATGGATACATTCGTGCGAATGAATTAGAATGGATCGTACGAATGAATTAGAATGGATCGTACGAATGAATTAGAATAGATCTTACGAATGAATTAGAATGGATCGTACGAATGAATTAGAATGGATCGTACGAATGAATTAGAATGGATACATTCGTGCGAATGAATTAGAATGGATCGGACGAATGAATTAGAATGGATCGTACGAATGAATTAGAATGGATCGTACGAATAAATTAGAATGGATACATTCGTCCGAATGAATTAGAATGGATCATACGAATGAGTAAGAATGGATCGTACGAATGAGTAAGAATGGATCGTACGAATGAAATAGAATAGATTGTACGAATGAATTAGAATAGATCCTACGAATGAATTAGAATAGATCGTGTGAATGAATTAGAATGGATCGTATGAATGAATTAGAATGGATCGTGCGAATGAATTCGAATGGATCGTACGAATTTATTCTATTTCATTCGTACAATCCATTCTAATTCATATGCACAAAGGTATCCATTCTAATTCATTCGTACGATCCATTCTAATTCAGGATCGTACGAATGAATTAGAATGGATACATTCGTGCGAATGAATTAGAATTGAACATACGAATGAGTAAGAATGGATCGGACGAATGAATTAGAATGGATCGTAGAATGAATTAGAATGGTTACATTCATGCGAATGAATTAGAATGGATCGTACGAATGAAGTAGAATGGATCGTATGAATGAATTAGAATGGATACATTCGTGCGAATGAATTAGAATGGGTCGTATGAATGAATTAGAATAGATTGTGCGAATGAATTAGAATGGATCGTACGAATGAATTAGAATGGATACATTAGTGTGAATAAATTAGAATGGATTGTACGAATGAATTAGAATGGATCGTACGAATGAATTAGAATGGATCGTACGAATGAATTAGAATAGATTGCGCGAATTAATTAGAATGGATCGTGGGAATGAAATAGAATGGATACAAATGAATTAGAATGGATCATACGAATGAATTAGAATGACGATCCATGCTTACTCATTCGTATGATCCATTCTAATTTATTCGCACGAATGTATCCAATCTAATTCATTCGTACGTCTAATTCATTCGTACGGTCCATTCTAATTCATTCGCACAATCCATTCTATTTCATTCGTACGATCCATTCTTACTCATTCGTATGATCCATTATGGATACATTCGTGCGAATGAAATAGAATGGATTGTGCGAATGAATTAGAATGGATCGTACGAATGAATTAGAATGGATCGTGTGAAAGAATTAGAATGGATTGTATGAATGAATTAGAATGGATCGTATGAATGAATTAGAATGGATCGTACGAATGAATTAGAATGGATCGTACGAATGAATTTGAATGGATACATTCGTGAATGAATTAGAATGGATCGTACGAATGAATTAGAATGGATCGTACGAATGAATTAGAAAGGATCTTACGAATGAATTAGAATGGATCGTACGAATGAATTAGAATGGATCGTACGAATGAATTAGAATGGATACATTTGTGCGAATGAATTAGAATAGATCGTACGAATGAATTAGAATGGATCGTCATTCATACGATCCATTCTAATTCATTCGCACGAATATATCCATTCTAATTCATTCATACGATCCATTCTACTTCATTCGTACTATCCGTTCTAATTCACTCATACGATCCATTCTATTTCATTCATACGATCCATTCTAATTCATTTGCACGAATATATCCATTCTAATTCATTCGTACGATCCATTCTAATTCCTTCGTACGATCCATTCTAATTCCTTCGTACGATCCATTCTAATTCCTTCGTACGATCCATTCTATTTCATTCGTATGATCCATTCTAATTCCTTCGTACGATCCATTCTAATTCCTTCGTATCCATTCTAAGTCACTCATACGATCCATTCTAATTCATTCATACGATCTATTCTAATTCATTCATACAATCCATTCTAATTCTTTCACACGATCCATTCTAATTCATTCGTAGGATCCATTCTAATTCATTCGTACAATCTATTCTAATTCATTCGTACGATCCATTCTTACTCATTCGTATGATCCATTCTAATTCATTTGGACGAATGTATCCATTCTATTTTATTCGTACGATCCATTCTAATTCATTCGTACGATCCATTCTAATTCATTCGTCCGATCCATTCTAATTCATTCGCACGAATGTATCCATTCTAATTCATTCGTACAATCCATTCTAATTCATTCGTACGATCCATTCTAATTCATTCGTAAGATCCATTCTAATTCATTCGTAAGATCCATTCTAATTCATTCGCACGATCCATTCTAATTCTTTCGTACGATCCATTCTAATTCATTCGTACGATCCATTCTAATTCATTCGTATGATCCATTCTAATTAATTCGTATGATCCATTCTAATTCATTCGTACGATCCATTCTAATTCATTCATACAATCCATTCTAATTCATTCGCACGAATGTATCCATTCTAATTAATTCGTACGATCCATTCTAATTCATTCGTATGATCTATTCTTATTCATTCGCACGATCTAGTCTAATTGATTCGCATGATCCATTCTAATTCATTCGCACGAATGTATCCATTCTAATTCATTCGTACGATCCATTCTAATTCATTAATATGATCCATTCTAATTCATTCGTACGATCCATTCTAATTCATATACACAAAGGTATCCATTCTAATTCATTCGCACGAAAGAATTAGAATGGATTGTATGAAAGAATTAGAATGGATCGTGCGAATGAATTAGAATGGATCGTACGAAGGAATTAGAATGGATCGTACGAAGGAATTAGAATGGATTACGAATGAGTAAGAATGGATCGTGCGAATGAATTAGAATGGATCATACGAATGAATTAGAATGGATCATACGAATTAATTAGAATGGATCGTACGAATGAATTAGAATGGATCGTACGAATGAATTAGAATGGATACATTCGTGCGAATGAATTAGAATTGATCGTACGAATGAATTAGAATGGATCGTACGAATGAATTAGAATGGATACATTTGTGTGAATGAATTAGAATGGATCGTACGAATGAATTAGAATGGACCGTATGAATGAATTAGAATGGATCATACGAATGAATTAGAATGGATCGTGCGAATGAATTAGAATGGATCGTACAAATGAATTAGAATGGATCGTACGAATGAACTAGAATGGATACATTCGTGCGAATGAATTAGAATGGATCGTACGAATGAATTAGAATGGATCGTACGAATGAATTAGAATGGATCTTACGAATGAATTAGAATGGATCGTACGAATGAATTAGAATGGATCGTACGAATGAATTAGAATGGATACATTCGTGCGAATGAATTAGAATGGATCGGACGAATGAATTAGAATGGATCGTACGAATGAATTAGAATGGATCGTACGAATAAATTAGAATGGATACATTCGTCCGAATGAATTAGAATGGATCATACGAATGAGTAAGAATGGATCGTACGAATGAGTAAGAATGGATCGTACGAATGAAATAGAATAGATTGTACGAATGAATTAGAATAGATCCTACGAATGAATTAGAATAGATCGTGTGAATGAATTAGAATGGATCGTATGAATGAATTAGAATGGATCGTGCGAATGAATTCGAATGGATCGTACGAATTCATTCTATTTCATTCGTACAATCCATTCTAATTCATATGCACAAAGGTATCCATTCTAATTCATTCGTACGATCCATTCTAATTCAGGATCGTACGAATGAATTAGAATGGATACATTCGTGCGAATGAATTAGAATTGATCATACGAATGAGTAAGAATGGATCGGACGAATGAATTAGAATGGATCGTAGAATGAATTAGAATGGTTTCATTCATGCGAATGAATTAGAATGGATCGTACGAATGAAGTAGAATGGATCGTATGAATGAATTAGAATGGATACATTCGTGCGAATGAATTAGAATGGGTCGTATGAATGAATTAGAATAGATTGTGCGAATGAATTAGAATGGATCGTACGAATGAATTAGAATGGATACATTAGTGTGAATAAATTAGAATGGATTGTACGAATGAATTAGAATGGATCGTACGAATGAATTAGAATGGATCGTACGAATGAATTAGAATAGATTGCGCGAATTAATTTGAATGGATCGTGGGAATGAAATAGAATGGATACAAATGAATTAGAATGGATCATACGAATGAATTAGAATGACGATCCATGCTTACTCATTCGTATGATCCATTCTAATTTATTCGCACGAATGTATCCAATCTAATTCATTCGTACGTCTAATTCATTCGTACGGTCCATTCTAATTCATTCGCACAATCCATTCTATTTCATTCGTACGATCCATTCTTACTCATTCGTATGATCCATTATGGATACATTCGTGCGAATGAAATAGAATGGATTGTGCGAATGAATTAGAATGGATCGTACGAATGAATTAGAATGGATCGTGTGAAAGAATTAGAATGGATTGTATGAATGAATTAGAATGGATCGTATGAATGAATTAGAATGGATCGTACGAATGAATTAGAATGGATCGTACGAATGAATTTGAATGGATACTGTTTGGGGGATTTTTCCTGGTCCTTGCGAGCCACCTGTAAGATCAAGAAAAAAGAAACGTGAGAACGGCTGGCTCCCTTAGGAGCGCAGACCCTCCGACGCTCAAGTCAGTTATGGTAACACAACGGAGAGCTGTTGTATACCAAGGTGGTAGTGAAAGGGATTTCGAACCTGTACTTTGGAGCCTGGGGGTGTGCATTTATAGACATGGGTGACCTATCGAGCTATGACGCGTGGAGGCTCTTTCCGGCACCTTCTAGGCCCCCACGTTCTAGCCTTCAATAGTTTCTGACAGGTCTTGGAACTTGGATCCCTGACATTCTTTGTCGTCTAGCTCTTCTGACGCAGTAGTGGGGGACAGCAGCTGCTATTCTGTTGCCGCCATAGGGATCTTCCAGAATGTTCAAGTCTAGGAGGTCTCAAACCGACTCTGACTGGCTTCCATGGACTGCAATCGTCCACGTAGCTTCAGTGGGTTCTCGACACCTGGCAATCTCAGGGAAAAAGCAAAAGGCCAGCTTGCCCAATACTGCTCCGTCCTTTCGCCCATATTTATCAAGAGTTGGACCTCGCGGGAGCAACCTCTTCGATAAACAGGGGTCTAGGCGAGCTTCTGGGCGAGCTTCTGAGCGAGCTTGGGCGAACTCCTGGGCGAGCTTGGGCGAGCTCCTGAGCGAGCTAGGCGAGCTCCTGAGTGAGCATGGCGTGCTCCTAAATGAGCTTGGGCGAGCTCCTATGCAAGCTAGGCGGGCTCATGAGTGAACATGGCGAGCTCCTGGACGAGCTAGGCGAGCTCCTGAGCGAGCATGGCGAGCTCCTGGACGAGCTAGGCGAGCTCCTGAGCGAGCGTTTCGAGCTCCTGGACGAGCTAAGCGAGCTCCTGAGCGAGCATGACGAGCTCCTGGACGAGCTTGGGCGATCTCCTTCGCGCTCTTTGTCTAAGCCATTTGTCGAAATATGGGCGAGTATGGCGAGCTCCTGGATGAGCTTGGGCGAGCTCCTTCGCGCTCTTTGTCTAAGCCATTTATCGAATTTGGGCGTGCTTCTGTGGGGGACTGGAGGTGTGAGCTGTACTCAGATACAAGGTGTCCATCCCGCTCCATGTGAAGGCGAGCCCCTGACGATGGTTCCAACTCCTGGGCGGGCTATCCAAGATATGTGGTTTTTGATTACCCCCAACATTACCCCCTCCTGAGGGAGTGATCGAGGAAACTCGATGCTTGCTCAGGAGTCTTAGCGAGTTCCTATCCCTCGTAATGTGCCTGATATCAATGTCTGCTGCAACAGTTTTCTGACGGGGCGGAGATAGTAGCTACGGGCGAGCTGCACCGAGAGCTTTGACTGCCTGTACTTCACAAACGCTGGGCGGGCCATGAGCGTCAGCCACGAGCGATCTCCTTCCGGTGCAAGCATGTCACACACGGTCAGGGTCTGCGTCGGGCGACCTGCGGGCACCTGCCGCGAGCGATCTGCGCCGAGAGCTTTGACTCGGCGTCTCATGGGTGAGACCTCGAGGACGATGCTGCTATGTCCAAGGAACGCAGCTATCCGCTACTGCAAGCGTCGGGCGGGCCAGGAGCACCTTCCGCGGGCGGCCTCCTTCCGGTGCGAACTAGCCACGAGCGTCAGCCACGAGCGATATCCTTCCGATGCGAGCTTGTCACATGCGGCCAGGGTCTGCGTTCGGGCGAGCTGCGGGCACCTGCCGCGAGCAATCTGCGCCGAGAGCTTTGACTGCCAATACTTCACAAACGCTGGGCGGTCCACGAGCATCAGCCACGAACGATCTCCTTCCGATGCGAGCTTGTCACATGCGGCCAGGGTCTGCGTCGGGCGAGCTGCGGGCACCTGCCGCGAGCGATCTTGTGACTTGGGTATCGCACCAAATCTCCAACGGTCGCTTTGTCTTAAATGTGACGCGAGACTCAATGCTGATACAGCGAATCTCATCATGAGATCCCGATCGGCGCGAGACACGTGTCTCCTCCTCATTTGTTCTTCTTCTGTCAGAAATGACAGTGTCGGCGCCGGCGCAGCTTTTTCCACGCGTGGCCCACGTGGCGCTTGACGATTGGAAGGGAACGAGCTGTCGCTTCACCTGTCGTCACGTCGCCTCGCTGAGCGCGCTCGAGCATTAACTACGGCCCGATTCACCTTTCTTTCATTTGCCTATAAATAGGGGAAGGGGGACGATTTTTTACCGCTGCGTGAAAACAGCTCTCCCTTCTCCCCTAACCTTCTCAACTCGCAGCTCGCTTGCGCCCTCTTGCTCTTATGGCTTCCTCTGCTGCTGCTTCTTCTTCAGCCACTGCTGCTGCTGCTGCGATCTCCCGGGAGGAGCCTCTCAATGTCGCCCCCATCTCGGTGCGTGCTCCGGGCACCGAGAAAGAGGCTCCTCCCAAGGTGCTCGCCGTCCTCTGGTTCAACGACATCGGGGGCGTGCCGGTCCCCGAGAGTCTACGGACAGCGGCGGGCATCCCCCAAGAGCTCGACATCCTTCCTTTCCCGAGATCGGGGAGACCGCTCTCTGGAACTGCGGTCTCCGTGGGGCAAATATGGTCAGGGCTCCGACTGCCCCTGAACCATCTAGCCAGCGAGCTCCTGGAGCTGGCGGGCTTATGCCCCGCTCAGCTCCCAGGCAACTCGTGGGGGATTCTCTATGGGCTTTCTCAAATCGAGGAAGCCCTTAACGTGAGGATCCCCCTGGCCTATCTCCTGAAGAAGTGGTCCCTCAAGCCGGGGACAATCTTCAGCGAGGTCGACTGCGGCCACTACTACCTCGCAGGCCGCCCTGGCGAGGTGCTGCCCTTCTCCGCGGTCGAGAACAAAGACCGATATTGGAAGGAGTATCCATTCGTGATCGAGGGCAACTGGCGAGGTCCCTGCGCCGGAGTCCGCTCCTTTCCCGGCAGACCGCCTCTGCCGGTCTTCAAGGAGATCGCGGAGTATCGCTCTAAGGGGAAGAAGTGTATCTCGGCAGCCCGAGAGAAATCTCTCGATGAGGCGATCCTAGAGTTCCTCGGCGGGCGGACTCCGGACAAGGTCCTGGCCCCAGACTTCTCCTTCCTCTGGAAGGATCTCCGGACGGGCACCATCATGACCCGCCAGAAGATCATGCGCAAGAAGATGGCGGTCTCTCGCCGCACCGGGGCGACCTCCCAGGCTGCTGCCGCGCCCGCCGGTGTCGGCACTTCTTCGGCGAGGAAGGGGAAGAAGAAATGAGCTTCTCCGATCAGGCTCGCCGATGAAGACACCATCGACATGCTCCGCGAGGAGGATATTCCCTCGCCGCCGCCTCCATCCCGCGAGGTTGCCCCAGGTAAGGCGAACTCCCCCTTCGTTTCCAATCCCCTCATGCACTCCTCAGTTTCGGAACCTCCACGACGTCAAGTTGTGATGGTCGACCCCGAGGACCCGCGCGTCGAGCTCCTTCTTGGAATGGCGGAGGTGGAAACCCCAATGGCCGAGATACTGATGCGCGAGTTCCCGGGCGACCTTTCTAAACCTCTTTATGTCGCGGTAATGACCCCAGAGATGGAGGGCGCCCATATAAAGAAGAAGAAGAAGAAGGCTCCAGCAGCCCGCCCAATGGCGGAGAACGACGCCGTTCGCAAGGCTCGTGAAGCCTATGCGCGAGCCATTGAGGACAGGAAGAAAGCCGCCCTCGAGGAAGCGGGCTTGCCATCGGGCGAGGATTCCAGCGATGAGTCCAGCTCGGAAGAAGAGGAGCCGCGGTCTCTCGAGGACGAGCCCGCTTCTACGACAGCGAGGCCTCCCCTGCCCTTCGAGGGACCGGCGCCAATGAGCCCGCTACCTTCTGCACCTGCTCCGGCCAAGACCTCGGCACCGGCCGCTCCTGCCCCTAGCATGCCCGCGCAGGAACCTGCTCCCGAGCCCTCGCCTGTGCCTGCGCTTGCGCTCGAGCTCGGACCCGTGTCCGAGCCTGCGTCCGCGCAGGAACCTGCTCCTGCGTCCAGGCTCGCGCCTGCACCCGCGCCCGAGCCCGCGCTTGCGCCTGAGCCCGCGCCTGCGCACGAGCCCGCGCCTGCTCCCGAGCCCGCGCGTGCGCCCGAGCCCACGCCCGCGTCTGAGCCCGCGACTGCGCCCAAGCCCACGCCTGCTCCCGAGCCCGCGCTCGCTCTCGAGACTGCGCTTGCGCCTGAGTCTGCGCCTGCTCCCGAGCCCGCGCCTGCGCCCGAGCCCGCGCCTGCTCCCGAGCCTGCGCCTGCGCCCGAGCCCGCGCTCGCGCCCGAGCCCGCGCCTGCTTCCGAGCCCGCGCCTACGCCCGAGCCCGCACTCGCGCCTGAGTCCGCGCCCGCCACTCTTGAGGTTCCCCCTCTCCCTGAGCTGGGCAGGTTGGCCTATTGGTCTCCGGATCTAGGGGCCATCCTGGACGACTTTCCGAGCTCCAGCTCGGAAGCCTCGGACCCGGACCTGCCGGGGCGAAGGGGAGCCACCGCGCCTTCCCCTACCAACGAAGGAATTGCCGGCGCTCAAGAGGCCGAGCCTGCTGCTGCCTCCATCAGTGCGCCCCCTCCAGCTGCTCCCACCGAGGCGAGCCAAGCGGGCTCCTCCACTGGCGGTCCTGAGCGCGCCCCTTTCTTCATGCGGGAGATCCTGGGGCGCAATATCTTTGCCCAAGATCCCTACGTCGATATCATTAACCGACTGCTCGAGGTAAGGCCGCCTCCATACTCCTTTATCTCCAAACCCCTGCTTCAACTTCTAACTTAATCTGTTCGCTTTCTCCGTAGGTAGAGCGGGTCAGCCGGGCTCTTGTTGACGAGGTCGCAGAAGTCGCGGGGAACACCGTTGCTCTCTACGATGACACTCTCCATGACTCGGAGAGGAGAGTAGACGAGTACATTCTTCGAATCCGCCAAATGGACCAGTCAGGCGAGCTGCGGGCTGAAGTGGACCGACTGCACCAGCAGGTCGCCTCCTCTAACGCGGAGGTCAACGAACTGCGCCAGCGGGCTGCCACCTTCACCACCACGCTAGCCTTGGTTGAGGATGCCCGCGGCCGCGCCCTATCCGATGCGGAGGCCGCCCAGAAGGAAGTCTCCGAGCTTCAACGTCAGTTGGCGGCCTCCAGGGATGAGATCGCGTCTCTGAAGGAAACGCATCTCCAAGACCTCCACTCCCAGCAATGCCGCCTCCAGGCGCAACTCAACGAGCTTCTGCAGAAAGGCGTGATCGACGCCATCGAGAAGTACAAGGCCGAAAGGTCGAAAAAGAGGAAGCGCGGCGGCGACGATGAGGGCGCTGGTGCGGGCCCAGTTTAAGCTGTATCTCTGTAATTTTTTGACTTAAATGAATGAAATGAGACTTTTTTGAGTCCGCTTGTTTCCATTTCTTTCTCTGTCTTGCCTTCGAGCTCGTTCTAGAAATTCGCAGCGATCTCGAGAGTGATACCCCGGGCGAGGCAGCTAATTCGATTCAACCCTTTTTATTTTTTAAAGTATATGCAAACGAAAAACTTCGGCATGCTCGTAAAAATTCAAGTCTCTGAGCCCGGAAAACGTTTAAGCAAAACAAAAGGATTTCAAAAACTCCCTACACTCAGAGACTAAAAACCATGTTTATTTTTAAATGAAACTAAATAAGTGCTAGCTGCCCCCTGCCCGGTTAATTTCTCTCGATGGTCCTGTTCAGCGGGCTCGCCCTTCGAGGGGTACGCCAACGCCAGGATGCTCAAGGTTGCCCACTGGCTGCCTCTGAGGATCCCGGTCTTGCTTTAAGTCCGCACAACGGCGGACTGCCCCGGGAAGCTCAAGGTCGCCCACTGGCTGCCTCTGAGGATCCCGGTCTTGCTTTAAGTCCGCACAACGGCGGACTGCCCCGGAAAGCTCAAGGTCGCCCACTGGCTGCCTCTGAGGATTCCGGTCTTGCTTTACGTCCGCACAACGGCGGACTGCCCCGGGAAGCTCAAGGTCGCCCACTGGCTGCCTCTGAGGATCCCGGTCTTGCTTTAAGTCCGCACAACGGCGGACTGCCCCGGGAAGCTCAAGGTCGCCCACTGGCTGCCTCTGAGGATCCCGGTCTTGCTTTAAGTCCGCACAACGGCGGACTGTTTTGTAGATTAAGCGAGCTCTTGGTGCGGCGAGCTTCCGGGTGGAATTCTTTGTGGAAAATCCCATCATTCATTCATAACCTCTTCAAAAAGAAAATTTTACAAAAATTTCCTTAGGCATAGAACTTGCGAAGGTGCAAAGCATTCCAAGGCCGCTCTAACAGGTCGCCTTCAGCGGTCATCAACTGGTAAGCCCCCGAGCCACGCGCTTCGCGTATTATGTAGGGGCCCTCCCAGTTCGCCGCGAGCTTCCCTGCATTAGGTTCCTGCGTGTTTGCGAACACCTTTCTCATCACCATGTCCCCGGCTTTGAATGCCCGATGGCGGACTCTTTTGTTGTAGGCGCGCTTCATTTCTTGTCGGTACCCAGCGAGATGTAGATTGGCGCGCTCTCGTTTTTCTTCGAGCTGGTCGAGAGAGTCGGCGAGCAGAGCGTCGTTATCGACCTCACCTGCAGCAAGCTTCCTTTCTGTTGGCAGCTCGGCTTCGATGGGCAGCACGGCTTCACACCCGTAAGTTAGGCTGAAAGGCGATTCATCGGTTGAGCGACGTGGAGTGGTACGATAAGCCCACAGCACGCCGTCGAGCTCCTGCTCCCACAATCCTTTCTTTCCTTCCAACCTTTTCTTGAGGTTGTCTAAGATTACTCGATTCGTAGCTTCGGCCTGCCCGTTGCTTTGAGGGTACCTCGGGGACGAGAATCTTAAATCGACTCCATATTCAACACAAAAGCTTCTGATCAAGCGATTGTCGAACTGGCGACCATTGTCGGTGATGAGCACTCGGGGCAGCCCAAAGCGGCAGAAGATATTCTTCCAGAGGAAGTCCTTGACTTGTTTCTCACCAATCTTAGCTAGTGGGACCGCTTCCACCCATTTGGTGAAGTAGTCCGTAGCTACCAAGATGAATTTCTTCTGCCGGGTAGACACAGGGAAAGGTCCCACAATATCCATTCCCCATTGCTGGAAAGGCCAGGGGCTCGCCAATGGGTGAAGTTCTTCTGCGGGCATATGGTTCGTCGTGGCGTGCTTCTGGCATTGGATGCACCTCAGGGCGGTCTTCAAAGCGTCCTGCTCCAGAGTGGGCCACCAGTACCCTTGCCTTCGAACTTTCGCAGCTAGAGATCGCCCACCAGCGTGGTTTCCCAGCTCGCCAGAGTGGATGCAATTCAGAACTTCTTCGGTCTCCGGGCTTTCGATGCAACGAAGGTTTGGCCCGCCAAACGACCTCCGAAAAAGGCGATCCCAGCGAATGAGATAGCGACCAGCGCATTTCTCCAATCGCCGGGCTTCCTCTTTACCTTCGGGAAGCTCGCCCTTCTGAAGGAAACGAAGAATGAGAGCGATCCACCCGCCAGGAGATACGTCGGCAGAAACTTGGTTAACTGCGAGCTCCGCCAGCTGGAGCCGAGACTGATTCTGGACTTCAATGAGAATATGGCGAGCTTCCGATGTTCCCAGCAAGGAGGCGGCGTTTGCCAAGGCATCAGCTCGCCTATTATCGGCTCGCGGAATTTGCTCGAAAGAGATCTTTTCGAACTCCACGGCCTTGCTTTTCACCAGATCAACGTAGATCGCCATTCGTGCATCCCGGGAGGCGTACTCCCCATTGATTTGGCAAATAATTAGCTGGGAATCACTAAAGACTTTTAAGCGTTTGGCGCCTACCTCTTGAGCGAGCTCCAGACCGGCCAGTAACGCCTCGTACTCTGCTTCATTGTTAGTAGCGGCGAAATCCAGTCGGACTGATTTCTCGAGCAGCATCTCTTGGGCGATCAGAGCGACCCCGATCCCAGCCCCCAAAGCGTTGGAGGAACCATCTACGAACAATTCCCATCCCATCGCCTCTGGATGCTCATTGGGAGGACGCTCGCCTTGGTTGTCCAAGAACCTCGCCTTCCCAGGGTGCGCCTCAGTTGGCTCATCCTCCTGGTACTGGACTGGTTCTTCTATGGGGAAGTCCGCCAAGAAATCAGCGAGAGCCTGTCCTTTGACAGCAACTCGAGGGACATATTCCAATCCATAGGCGGCGAGCTCGGCAGACCATCGATACAACCTGCCGGCTACCGAAGGCCTGGAGAGAGCGCTCTTCAGGGGATGCTCCGTGATGACTTTGACGATATGCGCTGAAAAGTAGGGATGAAGCTTTCTCGCGGTAAGGACCAAGGCCAATGCGACCTTCTCGATTGGTCGATACCGGAGCTCGGCGGGAAGCATCGTATGGCTCACAAAATAGACAGGTCGCTCTACCTTTGCTTCTTCCACTACCAGGACCCCGCTTACGGCGTTCTCCGTGACTGCAAGATACACGCCAAGCTCGGCGCCATCTTTTGGTGCCGCTAGGATCGGCGGGCTCGCAAGATAGTCTTTGATCTTCTGAAAGGCGCGCTCGCAATTTTCATCCCAGCAAATGCTTGCTCCTTTTCGCAGCAGCTCGAAAAGAGGTCGGCAATTGTCTGAGGATTTGGATATAAACCGGTTGAGCGCTGCGATTCGTCCGCTCAATCTCTGGACTTCTTGCCGGGTTCTTGGTGCGGGCATTTCGACAAGTGCTCGGATTTGCCCAGGGTCGGCCTCGATCCCCCTGTGGGTGACCAGGTACCCGAGGAATTTCCCCGACGTCACTCCGAATGCGCACTTCGCCGGGTTCAGCCTCATTCGGTACTTTCTCAGTATCTCGAAGGTTTCGCGGAGGTCGGCTACATGCCCTCCTCGCTCTCGACTTTTGACCAGAAGGTCGTCAACATAAACCTCGACATTTCTGCCGATCTGATTTTTAAACATTTGAGTGACTAACCTTTGGTAGGTCGCTCCAGCGTTCTTGAGTCCGAAGGGCATCACTTGATAGCAGTACAGCTTCTGATAGCCCGCTCCGGAGTAGAAAGCGGTCTTCTCTTGATCCTAGGGATGGAGGGGTATTTGGTTGTACCCTGAGTATCCATCTATGAATGACAGAGCTCGGAACCCGACAGCTGCGTCGACCAGTGCGCCGATTCTCGGAAGAGGAAATCCGTCCTTCGGGCATGCCTTGTTGAGGTCGGAGAAGTCAATGCACACCCTGACCGCTCCGCTCTTCTTAGGCACCGCCACGATATTGGAGATCCACTCGGGGAAGTGCGCCTCGCGGATGAAGCCGGCTCGCTCCAGCTTATCTATCTCCGCTGCCACTGCTACTGACTTTGCAGCAGGTATGTGCCGAGCTTTCTGTTTGACCGGCGGGAACTCCTTCATGGTGTACAGACGATGACAGGCGACCTCCGGGTCAATCCCTGGCATGTCCGCGAAGCTCCAGGCAAATACATCGCGGTATTCCCTGAGCAAGCTGGTTATGGCTTGGACCTCGCCCTCGGTTAACGAGGTCCCAAGACTAACAATTCTTGGCCCTTCTTTGCCGCCAATATCGATCTCTTGAAGTGCTTCGGCAACCGGAAAACTACCTCTCTTGGGGGTTGTTAGGCGGCCTTCCTCCAACTTAAGATCCACACCGCTCCCACCCGAAGATGGAGTAGGGGACTTAAACGAAGAGGCCCCCAACGGGCTCCCCAGGAGCTCGCTTGTACCGGGCGGTAATTGCTAGGAGGGTGCGGGCCTCTTGGCCTCGGCGACCTCCACGTCCATGAGGTGAGGAGCATCCTGCTCGCATCTGGTTGCGGCTACCTGATCTCCCCGAATGACCACGACCCCACCCGTGGTTGGGAATTTGAGGGCCTGATGGTTGGGTGAAGATACTGCCTTCATCTGCCTTAGCCAAGGCCGCCCAAGAATGGCGTTAAAGGCCGAACTCCCGTCGACTACCGCGAAGCGGACTTGGCGAGCTTCCGGGCCCGCTGTCACGGTGAGGGTTATCTCTCCCGCTACTTTAGCGACCTCACCGGTGAATCCGCTGAGGGAGCTCGTCGAGGGAGACAAGTCGGCAAGTCTCAAACCCATTCGTAGGTAGGCCGACAGAAAGAGGATGTCAACGGCGCTCCCTGAATCCACCAGAGCTCGCCTTACCTCGATGTTTGCCATCATCAGGCGTATGACGAGGGGGTCATTGTGGGGCGCGACAACCCCAGCCATGTCATCCTCCGAAAACCATAGGAAATCGCGGGCTTCTGCCCTCGGCGCTTGAAGTAAAGTAGGAGTTAGCGAGACAGAAAATACCTTCTGCGCCCGCTCCATCTCCCTTACTCGCCGGCGGGCTTCATTACTTGATCTGGGGCCGCTCAGCCGCCCGCTAATGGTGTGGCAGATCGCCGGTCCTCCCGGGGGAGGAGGAGGTAAGGCGGGCTCCGCGAGTCCTGGGCGATCTCCCTCCCGAGGTGCTCGCTCTGGAATCACTTCGAACCTCCTCGGGAGCGAGATGAACTGGCTCAAGTGTCCCAAGGTGACCAAATCCTCCAGGTGGTTTTTCAGAGCCCGGCATCTATTAGTGTGATGCCCCGGGCTTCGATGAAAAGCGCACCGCCGCGAGTTGTCGGTCGAGCCAGGTTCTCCGACCTGTAGGGGTGGCGGGTACTGGAAGAAAGGCTCATTCCGAATCTGATGGAAAATTTGCCCCGGCGAGTGGGTCAGCACGGTGAAGTCCCGCTCCCCGGGTCCCGGAGGCAGGCGCCAGTTTGCTGGCCTTCCAGCGACCACCGCGGGGGCTTCAGCGGACGGTATTGCAGGAGCTGCGGACGGTCCGGGCAATGGTACCGAAAGTGGCACCTCCCTCCTCTCCACGGCCTTAACGACAAGAGGTCGCAAAGCCGGAGGAGGTCGCTGCTCTACTGCCTTTCCCTTCTGATCTAGCACTGCATCCTCGAGCTTGATGTGCTGCTGGACCAGGGCGAATAGTTCGACCATTGTGCGAGGGTCCTTGATTACTAAGGCGTCATGAAGCTTGCCCCCCTCGGGGAGGGCGCTTCTGAAGGCGCTCACCGCGGTACGATCCTGGCCCGCCGCGTCTTCCAGAGCGAGGTAAGCGCTTCGGAATCGCGTTGCGAAGCATCGGAGCGTTTCGTGAGCTCCCATGGCCAGAGTAAACAGAGATTCGATCCTCTTCGGGGGCTGCCTGTTGCAGCGATACTGCTCCAGGAATAGCCTAGAGAGAGTTGGAAAGTTGGGGATCACGCCGGACGGCAGCTTATGGAACCAATTCAATGCCGATCCGGTCAGACTGCTTGGAAATGCGCGACACAAGACATGGTCCTGGTCCCGGAAAAATAGAAGTTTCCTGTAGGCCAAGAGATGGTCGACGGGATCTTGCGATCCGTCAAACAATACAAACTTCGGGGGGGTCCAGTGGTGCGGAAAACCCCCTTGATGGACCTCGCTGGTGAAAGGCGAGCTTCCTCCGTGGGCGGCGAGGTCCTCCAGTAAATCCACTGGCGCACTAGGTCGCTGCCAGTGCCCGGGGAGAAATCCCAAAGGCGGCTGCGCAGGTCCTAGGCGCTCGTGCGCACTCCCTCTAGGAAGGGTCGGATCCACCCCACGGCGACCCTCGGGAGCCACCAATCGGCGGCCTCCTGGCTGCTCGCGCGCGGATCCCTTCAGCGAGGCGGTTGGTCTGTGGGAGGCCGTCACCTCTCGAGGTTCGGAAGGTAGAGTCACCGCGGGCTCTTTCCCTCGTCGCCGATGGCGCGGGTCGCGATCCCTCTCTTGAGACCTCGCCTCCGATCCGTCAGAGTCGACGCTCCGGCTACGTCGGCGAGGGATGGTCGCGCGCGAGGTCGCCTGGTTGCTGGACCGCTGGGTTACCAGCTTCTGTAACCTTGTGAGCGGGGTCTCCTTCGCTCCACGCACGGCCGTCCTCTCAACCGGGGGTTCCGGTCGGGAAGTTCGCCGTGCTGGGACGGTCGTGGGCAGACGCGACGAGACGGGAGGTCGCACGGGGGACGCAGGCCTCGAAGGTCCTGACCGCCGGCTAGCCGCCGGAGCCTGACGCAAGCGCGTCAACTCCTCCATCATCGCCCGCTGGGTGGCCAACATCTCCAACAGGAGCTGGTCACTGAGCGGGACAAAGGGCTGGGGAGTCTCAGCGGGGGGTTCGCTGTGCACAGACCCCATACGGGCCCTCGCCCGCCTACGCCCCCTTGTCGCCGGAGCCATCTTTGGGGTTTCTAAGGCCGTTGATGCACAGCCGTATGGTCGTGAGCGTTCTCACAGGAACCAGTCGAAATCCCACAGACGGCGCCAAATGTTTGGGGGATTTTTCCTGGTCCTTGCGAGCCACCTGTAAGATCAATAAAAAAGAAACGTGAGAACGGCTGGCTCCCTTAGGAGCGCAGACCCTCCGACGCTCAAGTCAGTTATGGTAACACAACGGAGAGCTGTTGTATACCAAAGTGGTAGTGAAAGGGATTTCGAACCTGTACTTTGGAGCCTGGGGGTGTGCATTTATAGACATGGGCGACCTATCGAGCTATGACGCGTGGAGGCTCTTTCCGGCACCTTCTAGGCCCCCACGTTCTAGCCTTCAATAGTTTCTGACAGTTCTTGGAACTTGGATCCCTGACATTCTTTGTCGTCTAGCTCTTCTGACGCAGTAGTGGGGGACAGCAGCTGCTATTCTGTTGCCGCCATAGGGATCTTCCAGAATGTTCAAGTCTAGGAGGTCTCAAACCGACTCTGACTGGCTTCCATGGACTGCAATCGTCCACGTAGCTTCAGTGGGTTCTCGACACCTGGCAATCTCAGGGAAAAAGCAAAAGGCCAGCTTGCCCAATACTGCTCCGTCCTTTCGCCCATATTTATCAAGAGTTGGACCTCGCGGGAGCAACCTCTTCGATAAACAGGGGTCTAGGCGAGCTTCTGGGCGAGCTTCTGAGCGAGCTTGGGCGAACTCCTGGGCGAGCTTGGGCGAGCTCCTGAGTGAGCTAGGCGAGCTCCTGAGTGAGCATGGCGTGCTCCTAAATGAGCTTGGGCGAGCTCCTATGCAAGCTAGGCGGGCTCATGAGTGAACATG
Organism: Chamaelirium japonicum; assembly: GCA_947650365.1. NCBI lineage: Eukaryota > Viridiplantae > Streptophyta > Magnoliopsida > Liliales > Melanthiaceae > Chamaelirium > Chamaelirium japonicum. Next base: position 76,228,710 of record OX393550.1, on the reverse strand, counting down.
GCGAGCTCCTGGACGAGCTAGGCGAGCTCCTGAGCGAGCATGGCGAGCTCCTGGACGAGCTAGGCGAGCTCCTGAGCGAGCGTTTCGAGCTCCTGGACGAGCTAAGCGAGCTCCTGAGCGAGCATGACGAGCTCCTGGACGAGCTTGGGCGATCTCCTTCGCGCTCTTTGTCTAAGCCATTTGTCGAAATATGGGCGAGTATGGCGAGCTCCTGGATGAGCTTGGGCGAGCTCCTTCGCGCTCTTTGTCTAAGCCATTTATCGAATTTGGGCGTGCTTCTGTGGGGGACTGGAGGTGTGAGCTGTACTCAGATACAAGGTGTCCATCCCGCTCCATGTGAAGGCGAGCCCCTGACGATGGTTCCAACTCCTGGGCGGGCTATCCAAGATATGTGGTTTTTGATTACCCCCAACAGATACATTCGTGAATGAATTAGAATGGATCGTACGAATGAATTAGAATGGATCGTACGAATGAATTAGAAAGGATCTTACGAATGAATTAGAATGGATCGTACGAATGAATTAGAATGGATCGTACGAATGAATTAGAATGGATACATTTGTGCGAATGAATTAGAATGGATCGTACGAATGAATTAGAATGGATCGTCATTCATACGATCCATTCTAATTCATTCGCACGAATATATCCATTCTAATTCATTCATACGATCCATTCTACTTCATTCGTACTATCCGTTCTAATTCACTCATACGATCCATTCTATTTCATTCATACGATCCATTCTAATTCATTTGCACGAATATATCCATTCTAATTCATTCGTACGATCCATTCTAATTCCTTCGTACGATCCATTCTAATTCCTTCGTACGATCCATTCTATTTCATTCGTATGATCCATTCTAATTCCTTCGTACGATCCATTCTAATTCCTTCGTATCCATTCTAAGTCACTCATACGATCCATTCTAATTCATTCATACGATCTATTCTAATTCATTCATACAATCCATTCTAATTCTTTCACACGATCCATTCTAATTCATTCGTAGGATCCATTCTAATTCATTCGTATAATCTATTCTATTTCATTCGTACGATCCATTCTTACTCATTCGTATGATCCATTCTAATTCATTCGGACGAATGTATCCATTCTAATTCATTCGTACGATCCATTCTAATTCATTCGTACGATCCATTCAAATTCATTCGTCCGATCCATTCTAATTCATTCGCACGAATGTATCCATTCAAATTCATTCGTATGATCCATTCTAATTCATTCGTACGATCCATTCTAATTCATTCGCACGAATGTATGCATTCTAGTTCATTCGTACGATCCATTCTAATTCATTCGTACGATCCATTCTAATTCATTCGCACGATCCATTCTAATTCCTTCGTACGATCCATTCTAATTCATTCATACGATCCATTCTAATTCATTCGCACGAATGTATCCATTATGAATGAATTAGAATGGATCGTGCGAATGAATTCGAATGGATCGCATGATCTATTCGAATAGAATGGATCGCATGATCCATCCGAATAGAATGGATCGTATGAATGAATTAGAATGGATCGAGCGAATGAATTAGAATGGATTGTAGGAATGAATTAGAATGGATCGTATGAATGAATTAGAATGGATCGTATGAATGAATTAGAATGGATCGTGCGAATGAATTAGAATGGATCGTACGAATGAATTAGAATGGATCGTAAGAATGAATTAGAATGGATCATACGAATGAATTAGAATGGATCGTGCGAATGAATTAGAATGGATCATACGAATGAATAAGAATGGATCGGACGAATGAATTAGAATGGATCGTATGAATGAATTAGAATGGATCAAATGAATGAATTAGAATGAAATAGAATGGATCGTACGAATGAATTAGAATGGATTGTACGAATGAATTAGAATAGATCGTACGAATGAATTAGAATGGATCGTACGAAGGAATTAGAATGGATCGTACGAATAATTAGAATGGATATATTCGTGCAAATGAATTAGAATGGATCGTATGAATGTATTAGAATGGATCGTATGAGTTAATTAGAATGGATCATACGAATGAATTAGAATGGATCGTATGAATGAATTAGAATGGATACATTCGTGTGAATGAATTAGAATGGATCGTATGAATGAATTAGAATAGATTTTGTGAATGAATTAGAACTGATCGTACGAATGAATTAGAATGGATACATTAGTGCGAATGAATTAAATGGATTGTATGAATGAATTAGAATGGATCGTACGAATGAATTAGAATGGATCGTATGAGTGAATTAGAATGGATACAAAGGAATTAGAATGGATCGTACGAAGGAATTAGAATGGATCAGACGAATGAAATAGAATGGATCGTACGAAGGAATTATAATGGATCGTACGAAGGACTTAGAATGGATCGTACGAAGGAATTAGAATGGATCGTACGAATGAATTAGAATGGATATATTCGTGCAAATGAATTAGAATGGATCGTAAGAATGAATTAGAATGGATCGTATGAGTGAATTAGAACGGATAGTACAAATGAAGTAGAATGGATCGTATGAATGAATTAGAATAGATACATTCATGCGAATGAATTAGAATGGATCGTATGAATGAATTAGAATAGATTGTGCGAATGAATTAGAATGGATCGTACGAATGAATTAGAATGGATACATTCGTGTGTATAAATTAGAATGGATTGTATGAATGAATTAGAATGGATCGTACGAATGAATTAGAATGGATCGTACGAATGAATTAGAATAGATTACGCGAATGAATTAGAATGGATCGTACGAATGAATTAGAATGGATCGTACGAAGGAATTAGAATGGATCGTACGAATGAATTAGAATGGATCGTACGAAGGAATTAGAATGGATCCTACGAATGAATTAGAATGGATCGTACGACTGAATTAGAATGGATCATACGAATGAGTAAGAATGGATCGTATGAATGAATTAGATTGGATCGTACGATCCATTCTAATTCATTAGCAAGGATCGTGCTAATAAATTAGAATGGAATATACGAATGAATTAGAATGGATCGTAGAATGGATCGTACGAATAGATTAGAATGAATTAGAATAGATCGTACGAATGAATTAGAATAGATCATAGGAATGAATTAGAATGGATCGTGCAAATGAATTAGAATGGATACATTCGTGCGAATGAATTAGAATGGATCGTGCGAATGAATTAGAATGGATCGTACGAATGAATTAGAATGGATATATTTGAACGAATAAATTAGAATGGATCATACGAATGAATTAGAATGGATCGTACGAATGAATTAGAATGGATAGTGCGAATGAATTAGAATCGATCGTACGAATGAATTAGAATGGATCGTACGAATGAATTAGAATGGATCATACGAATAAGTAAGAATGGATCGTACGAATGAATTAGAATGGATCGTACGAATGAATTAGAATGGATCGTACGAATAAATTAGAATGGATACATTCGTCCGAATGAATTAGAATGGATCATACGAATGAGTAAGAATGGATCGTACGAATGAAATAGAATAGATTGTACGAATGAATTAGAATGGATCCTAGTATGATCCATTCTAATTCATTCGTATGATCCATTCTAATTCATTCATACAATCCATTCTAATTCTTTCACACTATCCATTCTAATTCATTCGTACGATCCATTCTAATTCATTCGTGCAATCCATTCTATTTCATTCGTACGATCCATTCTTACTCATTCGTACGATCCATTCTAATTCATTCACACGAATGTATCCATTCGTACGAATGAATTAGAATAGATTGTACGAATGAACTAGAATGGATCGTACGAATGAATTAGAATGGATCATACGAAGGAATTAGAATGGATCGTACGAATGAATTAGAATAGATCGTACGAATGAATTAGAATAGATCGTACGAATGAATTAGAATGGATCGTACGAAGGAATTAGAATGGATCGTACGAATGAATTAGAATGGATCGTGTGAAAGAATTAGAATGGATTGTATGAATGAATTAGAATAGATCGTATGAATGAATTAGAATGGATCGTACGAATGAATTAGAATGGATCGTACGAATGAATTAGAATGGATCGTACGAATGAATTAGAATGGATACATTCGTGCGAATGAATTAGAATGGATACATTCGTGCGAAAGAATTAGAATAGATCGTATGAATGAATTAGAATGGATCATATGAATGAATTAGAATGGATCGTGTCAATGAATTAGAATGGATCGTACGAATGAATTAGAATGGATCGTGCTAATGAATTAGAATTGATCGAACGAATGAATTAGCATGGATCGTGCTAATGAATTAGAATGGAATGTACGAATGAATTAGAATGGATCGTGTGAAAGAATTAGAATGGATTGTATGAATGAATTAGAAAGAATTCGTACGATCCATTCGAATTCATTCGCACGATCCATTCTAATTCATTCATACGATCCATTCTAATTCATTCGTACGATCCATTCTAATTCATTCGCACAAATATATCCATTCTAATTCATTCATACGATTCATTCTTACTCATTCGTATGATCCATTCTAATCCATTCGTACGATCCATTCTAATCCATTCGTACGATCCATTCTAATTCATTCGCATGAATGTAACCATTCTAATTCATTCGTACGATCCATTCTAATTCATTCGTCCGATCCATTCTAATTCATTCGCACGAATGTATCCATTCTAATTCATTCAAACGATCCATTCTAATTCATTCGTACGGTCCATTCTAATTCATTCACACAATCCATTCTAATTCATTCGTACGATCCATTCTATTTCATTCTAATTCTTTCACACGATCCATTCTAATCCTTTCACCCGATCCATTCTAATTCATTCGTACGTTCCATTCTAATTCATTAGCACGATCCATGCTAATTCATTCGTTCGATCAATTCTAATTCATTAGCACGATCCATTCTAATTCATTCGTACGATCCATTCTAATTCATTCGTACGATCCATTCTAATTCATTCGCACGATCCATTATAATTCATTCATAGGATCCATTCTAATTTATTCATACGATCTATTCTAATTCTTTCGCACGAATGTATCCATTCTAATTCATTCGCACGAATGTATCCATTCTAAGTCATTCGTACGATCCATTCTAATTCATTCGTACGATCCATTCTAATTCATTCATACGATATATTCTAATTCATTCGTACGATCTATTCTAATTCATTCGGACGAATGTATCCATTCTAATTTATTCGTACGATCCATTCTAATTCATTCGTCCGATCCATTCTAATTCATTCGCACGAATGTATCCATTCTAATTCATTCGTACGATCCATTCTAATTCATTCGTACGATCCATTCTAATTCATTTGTAAGATCCATTCTAATTCATTCGTACGATCCATTCTAATTCATTCGTACGATTCATTCTAATTCATTCGCACGAATGTATCCATTCTAGTTCATTCGTACGATCTATTCTAATTCATTCGCATGGATCGTGCATTCGTACGATCCATTCTAATTCATTCGTAAGATCCATTCTAATTCATTCGTACGATCCATTCTAATTCTTTCACATGATCCATTCTAATTCATTCGTACGATTCATTCGTAGGATCCATTCTAATTCATTCGTACGATCCATTCTAATTCATTCGCACGAATGTATCCATTCTAGTTCATTCGTACGATCCATTCTAATTCATTCGTACGATCCATTCTAATTCATTCGCACGATCCATTCTAATTCATTCGTACGATCCATTCTAATTCATTCGTACGATCCATTTAATTCATTCGTACGATCCATTCTAATTCATTTGTACAATCTATTCTAATTCATTCGTACGAATGGATACATTCGTGTGAATGAATTAGAATGGATCGTACGAATGAGTAAGAATGGATCGTACGAATGAAATAGAATGGATTGTACGAATGAATTAGAATGGATCATACGAATGAATTAGAATAGATCGTGTGAAAGAATTAGAATGGATTGTATGAATGAATTAGAATGGATCGTTCGAAGGAATTAGAATGGATCGTACTAATGAATTAGAATGGATCGTACAAATGAATTAGAATAGATCGTACGAATGAATTAGAATGGATCGTACGAATGAATTAGAATGGATCGTGTGAAAGAATTAGAATGGATCGTACTAATGAATTAGAATGGATCGTGCGAATGAATTAGAATGGATCGTACGAATGAATTAGAAAGGATCGTGCTAATGAATTAGACTTGATCGAACGAATGAATTAGCATGGATCGTGGATTCGTACGATCCATTCTAATTCATTCGTAAGATCCATTCTAATTCATTCGTACGATCCATTCTAATTCATTCGTACGATCCATTCTAATTCATTCGCACGAATGTATCCATTCTAGTTCATTCGTACGATCCATTCTAATTCGTGCAAATGAATTAGAATGGATCGTGCGAATGAATTAGAATGGATCGTACGATTGAATTAGAATGGATCGTACAAATGAATTAGAATGGATCGTACGAATGAATTAGAATGGATCGTACGAATGAATTAGAATGGATACATTCGTGCGAATGAATTAGAATGGATCGGACGAATGAATTAGAATAGATCGTACGAATGAATTAGAATGGATCGTACAAAGGAATTAGAATGGATCGTACGAATGAATTAGAATGGATATATTCGTGCAAATGAATTAGAATGGATCGTATGAATGTATTAGAATGGATCGTATGAGTGAATTAGAATGGATCGTACGAATGAATTAGAATGGATCGTATGAATGAATTAGAATGGATACATTCGTGTGAATGAATTAGAATGGATCGTATGAATGAATTAGAATAGATTTTGTCAATGAATTAGAACTGATCATACGAATGAATTAGAATGGATACATTCGTGCGAATGAATTAGAATGGATTGTATGAATGAATTAGAATGGATCGTACGAATGAATTAGAATGGATCTTATAAGTGAATTAGAATGGATACGAAGGAATTAGAATGGATCGTACGAAGGAATTAGAATGGATCATATGAATGAAATAGAATAGATCGTACGAAGGAATTAGAATGGGTCGTACGAAGGAATTAGAATGGATCGTACGAATGAATTAGAATGGATATATTCATGCAAATGAATTAGAATGGATCGTATGAATGAATTAGAATGGATCGTATGAGTGAATTAGAACGGATAGTACGAATGAAGTAGAATGGATCGTATGAATGAATTAGAATGGATACATTCGTGCGAATGAATTAGAATGGATCGTACGAATGAATTAGAATGGATCGTACGAATGAATTAGAATGGATCGTACGAATGAATTAGAATGGATACATTCGTGCAAATGAATTAGAATGGATCGGACGAATGAATTAGAATGGATCGTACGAATGAATTAGAATGGATCAAATGAATGAATTAGAATGGTTACATTCATGCGAATGAATTAGAATGGATCGTACGAATGGATTAGAATGGATCGTACGATTGGATTAGAATGGATACATTCGAGCGAATGAATTAGAATGGATCGTACGAATGAATTAGAATGGATCGTACGAATGGATTAGAATGGATCCTACGAATGGATTAGAATGGATACCTTTGTGCATATGAATTAGAATGGATCGTACGAATGAATTAGAATGGATCATACGAATGAATTAGAATGGATCGTGCTAATGAATTAGAATTGATCGAACGAATGAATTAGCATGGATCGTGCTAATGAATTAGAATGGAACGTACGAATGAATTAGAATGGATCGTGTGAAAGAATTAGAATGGATTGTATGAATGAATTAGAATAAATTCGTACGATCCATTCGAATTTATTCGCATGATCCATTCTAATTCATTTATATGATCCATTCTAATTCATTCATACAATCCATTCTAATTCATTCATACGATCTATTCTAATTCTTTCGCACGAATGTATCCATTCTAATTCATTCGCACGAATGTATCCATTCTAATTCATTCGTACGATCCATTCTAATTCATTCGCACGATCCATTCTAATTCATTTGTACGATCAATTCTAATTCATTCGCACGAATGTATCCATTCTAATTCTTTCGTATGATCCATTCTAATTCATTCATAGGATCCATTCTAATTCATTCATACAATCCATTATAATTCATTCACACGAATGTATCCATTATAATTCATTCGTACGATCAGTTCTAATTCATTCACAAAATCTATTCTAATTAATTCATACGATCCATTCTAATCCATTCACACAAATGTATCCATTCTAATTCATTCATACGATCCATTCTAATTCATTCGTACGATCCATTCTAATTCACTCATACGATCCATTCTAATACATTCATACGATCCATTCTAATTCATTTGCACGAATATATCCATTCTAATTCATTCGTACGATCCATTCTAATTCCTTCGTACGATCCATTCTAATTCATTCGTACGATCTATTCTATTTCATTCGTTCGATACATTCTTACTCATTCGTACGATCCATTCTAATTCATTCGTCCAATCCATTCTAATTTATTCGCACGAATGTATCCATTCTAATTCATTCGTACGATCCATTCTAATTCATTCGCGCGATCCATTCTAATTCATTCGTACAATCCATTCTAATTCTTTCACACGATCCTTTCTAATTCATTCGTACAATCCATTCTAATTCATTCGCACGATCCATTCTAATTCATTCGTACGATCCATTCTAATTCATTCATACGATCCATTCTAATTCATTCGTACGATCCATTCTAATTCATTCACACAAATGTATCCATTCTAATTCATTCGTACGATCCATTCTAAATCATTCGCACGATCCATTCTAATTCATTCGTACGATCCATTCTAATTCATTCGTACGATCCATTCTAATTCATTCGTATGATCCATTCTAATTAATTCGTATGATCCATCCTAATTCATTCGTATATTCCATTCTAATTCATTCGCACGATCCATTCATTCGTACGATCCATTCTAATTCAGGATCGTACGAATGAATTAGAATGGATACATTCGTGCGAATGAATTAGAATTGATCGTACGAATGAATTAGAATGGATCGTGCGAATGAATTAGAATGGATCGTACGAATGAATTAGAATGGATCGTACGAATGAACTAGAATGGATACATTCGTGCGAATGAATTAGAATGGATCGTACGAATGAATTAGAATGGATCGTACGAATGAATTAGAATGGATCTTACGAATGAATTAGAATGGATCGTACGAATGAATTAGAATGGATCGTACGAATGAATTAGAATGGATACATTCGTGCGAATGAATTAGAATGGATTGGACGAATGAATTAGAATGGATCGTACGAATGAATTAGAATGGATCAAATGAATGAATTAGAATGGATCGTACGAATGAATTAGAATGCATCGTACGAAAGAACTAGAATCGATATATTCGTGCGAATGAATTAGAATGGATCGTACGAATGAATTAGACTGGATCGTACAAACGAATTTGAATGGATACATTTGTGCGAATGAATCTAAATGGATTGTATGAATGAATTACAATGGATCATACGAATGAATTAGAATGGATCGTTCGAATGAATTAGAATAGATCGTACGAATGAATTAGAATGGATCGTAAAAATAAATTAGAATGGATCATGGGAATGAATTAGAATGGATCGTACGAATGAATTAGAATGGATCCACCGAATGAGTTAGAATGGATCCACCGAATGAGTTAGAATGGATCATACGAATGAATTAGAATGGATTGTAAGAATGAATTAGAATGGATTGTGCGAATGAATTAGAATGGATCGTATAAATAAATAAGAATGGATCGTACGAATGAATTAGAATGGATCGTGTGAATGAATTAGCATGAATCGTACGAATGTATTAGAATGGATCGTACGAATGAATTAGAATGAATCGTCATTCGTACAATCCATTCTAATTCATTCGTACGATCCATTCTAATTCATTCGTATGATCCATTCTAATTAATTCGTATGATCCATTCTAATTTATTCGTACGATCCATTCTTATTCATTCATACAATCCATTCTAATTCATTCGCACGAATGTATCCATTCTAATTAATTCGTACGATCCATTCTAATTCATTCGTATGATCCATTCTTATTCATTCGCACGATCCAGTCTAATGGATTCGCACGATCCATTCTAATTCATTCACACGAATGTATCCATTCTAATTCATACGATCGCGTGAATGAATTAGAATGGTTACATTCATGCGAATGAATTAAATTGGATCGTACGAATGGATTAGAAGGGATCGTACGAATGAATTAGAATGGATACATTCGTGCGAATGAATTAGAATGGATTGTATGAATGAATTAGAATGGATCGTACGATCCATTCGAATTCATTCGTACGATCCATTCGAATTCATTCGTACGAATGTATCCATTCTAATTCATTTGCACGATCCATTCTAATTCATTCCTATGAACTATTCCAATTCATTCGTACGATCCATTCTAATTCATTCTAATTCATTCGAACGATCCATTCTACAATCCATTCTAATTCATTCGTATATTCCATTCAAATTCATTAGCACGATCCATGCTAATGAATTAGAATGGATCGTATAATCCAATCTAATTCATTCATACGATCCATTCTTACTCATTCGTATGATCCATTCTAATTCAATCGTACGATCCATTCTAATTCATTCGTACGATCCATTCTAATTCCTTCGTACGATCCATTCTAATTCATTCGTACGATCCATTCTAATTCATTCGTACTATCCATTCTAATTCCGTCGTACGATCCATTCTAATTCCTTCGTACGATCCATTCTAATTCATTCGTACGATCCATTCTAATTCATTCGTACGATCCATTCTAATTCCTTCGTACGATCCATTCTAATTCATTCATACAATCCATTCTAATTTATTCGCACGAATGTATTCATTCTAATTCATTCGTACGATCCATTCTAATTCATTCGCACAATCTATTCTAATTCATTCATACGATCCATTCTAATTCATTCGCACGAATGTATCCATTCTAATTCATTCATACGATCCATTCTACTTCATTCGTACTATCCGTTCTAATTCACTCATACGATCCATTCTAATTCATTCATACGATCCATTCTAATACATTTGCACGAATATATCCATTCTAATTCATTCGTACGATCCATTCTAATTCCTTCGTACGATCCATTCTAATTCCTTCGTACGATCCATTCTATTTCATTCGTATGATCCATTCTAATTCCTTCGTACGATCCATTCTAATTCCTTCGTATCCATTCTAATTCACTCATACGATCCATTCTAATTCATTCATACGATCCATTCTAATTCATTCATACAATCCATTCTAATTCATTCGCACGAATGTATCCATTCAAATTCATTCGTACGATCTGTTCTAATTCATTCACAAAATCTATTCTAATTTATTCATACGATCCATTCTAATTCATTCACACGAATGTATCCATTCTAATTCATTCATACGATCCATTCTAATTCATTCGTACGATCCATTCTAATTCACTCATTCGATCCATTCTAATACATTCATACGATCCATTCTAATTCATTTGCACGAATATATCCATTCTAATTCATTCGTACGATCCATTCTAATTCCTTCGTACGATCCATTCTAATTCATTCGTACGATCTATTCTATTTCATTCGTATGATCTATTCTATTTCATTCGTACGATCTATTCTTACTCATTCGTACGATCCATTCTAATTCATTCGCACGAATGTATCCATTCTAATTCATTCGTTCGATCAATTCTAATTCATTAGCACGATCCATTCTAATTCATTCGTACGATCCATTCTAATTCATTCGCACGATCCATTCTAATTCATTCATAGGATCCATTCTAATTCATTTATACGATCTATTCTAATTCTTTCGCACGAATGTATCCATTCTAATTCATTCGTATGATCCATTCTAATTCATTCATACGATCCATTCTAATTCATTCATACGATCCATTCTAATTCATTCATACGATCCATTCTAATTCATTCGTACGATCCATTCTAATTCATTCGCACGAATGTATCCATTCTAGTTCATTCGTACGATCTATTCTAATTCATTCGCATGGATCGTCCATTCGTACGATCCATTCTAATTCATTCGTAAGATCCATTCTAATTCATTCGTACGATCCATTCTAATTCATTCGTATGATCCATTCTAATTCATTCGCACGAATGTATCCATTCTAGTTCATTCGTACGATCCATTCTAATTCATTCGTACGATCCATTCTAATTCATTCATACGATCTATTCTAATTCATTCATACAATCCATTCTAATTCTTTCACACGATCCATTCTAATTCATTCGTATGATCCATTCTAATTCATTCGCACAGTCCATTCTATTTCATTCGTACGATCCATTCTTACTCATTCGTATGATCCATTCTAATTCATTCGCACGAATGTATCCATAATGGATCATACGAATGAGTAAGAATGGATCGTACGAATGAAATAGAATGGATTGTGCGAATGAATTAGAATGGACCGTACGAATGAATTAGAATGGATACATTCGTGCGAATGAATTAGAATGGATCGGACGATTGAATTAGAATGGATCGTACGAATGAATTAGAATGGATCGTACGAATGAATTAGAATTGATCGTACGAATAAATTAGAATGGATACATTCGTCCGAATGAATTAGAATGGATCATACGAATGAGTAAGAATGGATCGTACGAATGAAATAGAATAGATTGTACGAATGAATTAGAATGGATCCTACGAATGAATTAGAATAGATCGTGTGAAAGAATTAGAATGGATTGTATGAATGAATTAGAATGAATTCGTACGATCCATTCGAATTCATTCGCACGATCCATTCTAATTCATTCATACGATCCATTATAATTCATTCATACAATCCATTCTAATTCTTTCACATGATCCATTCTAATTCATTCGTAGGATCCATTCTAATTCATTCGTACAATCTATTCTATTTCATTCGTACGATCCATTCTTACTCATTTGTATGATCCATTCTAATTCATTCGGACGAATGTATCCATTCTAATTTATTCGTATGATCCATTCTAATTCATTCGTACGATCCATTCTAATTCATTCGTACGATCCATTCTAATTCATTCGTCCGATCCATTCTAATTCATTCACACGAATGTATCCATTCTAATTTATTCGTACGATCCATTCTAATTCATTCGTACGATCCATTCTAATTCATTCGTAAGATCCATTCTAATTCATTCGTACGATCCATTCTAATTCATTCGTACGATCCATTCTAATTCATTCGCACGAATGTATCCATTCTAGTTCATTCGTACGATCCATTCTAACTCATTCGTACGATCCATTCTAATTCATTCGCACGATCCATTCTAATTCATTCGTACGATCCATTCTAATTCATTCATACAATCCATTCTAATTCATTCGTACGATCCATTCCAATTCATTCGCACAAATATATCCATTCTAATTCATTCGTACGATCCATTCTAATTCATTCGCACGATCCATTCTAATTCATTCGTACGATCTATTCTAATTCATTCTCACGATCTGTTCTTATTCATTCGCACAATCCATTCTAATTCATTCGCACGAATGTATCCATTCTAATTCATTCGTACGATCCATTCTAATTCATTCGTACGATCCATTCTAATTCATTCGTATGATCCATTCTAATTAATTCGTATGATCAATTCTAATTCATTCGTACGATCCATTCTAATTCATTCATACAATCCATTCTAATTCATTCGCACGAATGTATCCATTCTACTAAATTCGTACGATCCATTCTAATTCATTCGTACGATCCATTCTAATTCATTCGCACAATCCATTCTATTTCATTCATACGATCCATTCTTACTCATTGGTACGATCCATTCTAATTCATTCGCACGAATATATCCATTCTAATTCATTCGTATGAATCCATTCTAATTCATTCGTACAATCTATTCTATTTCATTCGTACGATCCATTCTTACTCATTCGTATGATCCATTCTAATTCATTCGGACGAATGTATCCATTCTAATTTATTCGTACGATCCATTCTAATTCATTCGTACGAACCATTCTAATTCATTCGTCCTATCCATTCTAATTCATTCGCACGAATGTATCCATTCTAATTTATTCGTATGATCCATTCTAATTCATTCGTACGATCCATTCTAATTCATTCGTAAGATCCATTCTAATTCATTCGTACGATCCATTCTAATTCATTCGCACGAATGTATCCATTCTAGTTCATTCGTACGATCTATTCTAATTCATTCGCATGGATCGTGCATTCGTACGATCCATTCTAATTCATTCGTAAGATCCATTCTAATTCATCCGTACGATCCATTCTAATTCATTCGTACGATTCATTCTAATTCATTCGCACGAATGTATCCATTCTAGTTCATTCGTACGATCCATTCTAATTCATTCGTACGATACATTCTAATTCATTCATACGATCTATTCTAATTCATTCATACAATCCATTCTAATTCTTTCACACGATCCATTATAATTCATTCGTACAATCCATTCTAATTCATTCGCACAATCCATTCTATTTCATTCGTACGATCCATTCTTACTCATTCGTATGATCCATTCTAATTCATTCGCATGAATGTATCCATAATGGATCATACGAATGAGTAAGAATGGATCGTACGAATGAAATAGAATGGATTGTGCGAATGAATTAGAATGGACCGTACGAATGAATTAGAATGGATACATTCGTGCGAATGAATTAGAATGGATCGGACAAATGAATTAGAATGGATCGTACGAATGAATTAGAATGGATCGTACGAATGAATTAGAATGGATCGTACGAATAAATTAGAATGGATACATTCGTCCGAATGAATTAGAATGGATCATACGAATGAGTAAGAATAGATCGTATGAATGAAATAGAATAGATTGTACGAATGAATTAGAATGGATCCAACGAATGAATTAGAATAGATCGTGTGAAAGAATTAGAATGGATTGTATGAATGAATTAGAATGAATTTGTACGATCCATTCGAATTCATTCGCACGATCCATTCTAATTCATTCATACGATCCATTCTAATTCATTCATACAATCAATTCTAATTCTTTCACATGATCCATTCTAATTCATTCGTAGGATCCATTCTAATTCATTCGCACAATCTATTCTATTTCATTTGTATGATCCATTCTTACTCATTCGTATGATCCATTCTAATTCATTCGGACGAATGTATCCATTCTAATTCATTCGTACGATCCATTCTAATTCATTCGTACGATCCATTCTAATTCATTCGTCTGATCCATTCTAATTCATTCGCACGAATGTATCCATTCTAATTCATTCGTACGATCCATTCTAATTCATTCGTACGATCCATTCTAATTCATTCGTAAGATCCATTCTAATTCATTCGTACGATCCATTCTAATTCATTCGTACGATCCATTCTAATTCATTCGCACGAATGTATCCATTCTAGTTCATTCGTACGATCCATTCTAATTCATTCGTATGATCCATTCTAATTCATTCGCACGATCCATTCTAATTCATTCGTATGATCCATTCTAATTCATTCATACGATCCATTCTAATTCATTCGTACAATCCAGTCTAATTCATTCGCACGAATGTATCCATTCTAATTCATTCGTACGATCAGTTCTAATTCATTCACAAAATCTATTCTAATTCATTCATACGATCTATTCTAATTCATTCACACGAATGTATCCATTCTAATTCATTCATACGATCCATTCTAATTCATTCGTACGATCCATTCTAATTCACTCATACGATCCATTCTAATACATTCATACGATCCATTCTAATTCATTGGCACGAATATATCCATTCTAATTCATTCGTACGATCCATTCTAATTCCTTCGTACGATCCATTCTAATTCATTCGTACGATCTATTCTATTTCATTCGTACGATCCATTCTTATTCATTCATACGATCCATTCTAATTCATTCGCCCGATCCATTTTAATTCATTCGCACGAATGTATCCATTCTAATTTATTCGTTCGATCAATTCTAATTCATTAGCACGATCCATTCTAATTCATTCATACGATCCATTCTAATTCATTCGCACGATCCATTCTAATTCATTCATAGGATCCATTCTAATTCATTCATACGATCTATTCTAATTCTTTCGCACGAATGTATCCATTCTAATTCATTCGCACGAATGTATCCATTCTAATTCATTCGTACGATTCATTCTAATTCATTCGTACGATCCATTCTAATTCATTCGTACGATCCATTCTAATTCATTCATACGATCCATTCTAATTCATTCGTATGATCCATTCTAATTCATTCGCACGAATGTATCCATTCTAGTTCATTCGTACGATCTATTCTAATTCATTCGCATGGATCGTGCATTCGTACGATCCATTCTAATTCATTCGTACGATCCATTCTAATTCATTCGCACGAATGTATCCATTCTAGTTCATTCGTACGATCCATTCTAATTCATTCATACGATCCATTCTAATTCATTCAAACGATCTATTCTAATTCATTCATACAATCCATTCTAATTCTTTCACACGATCCATTCTAATTCATTCGTACGATCCATTCTAATTCATTCGCACAATCCATTCTATTTCATTCGTACGATCCATTCTTATTCATTCGTATGATCCATTCTAATTCATTCGCACGAATGTATCCATAATGGATCATACGAATGAGTAAGAATGGATCATACGAATGAAATAGAATGGATTGTGCGAATGAATTAGAATGGACCGTACGAATGAATTAGAATGGATACATTCGTGCGAATGAATTAGAATGGATCGGACGAATGAATTAGAATGGATCGTACGAATGAATTAGAATGGATCGTACGAATAAATTAGAATGGATCGTACGAATAAATTAGAATGGATACATTCGTCCGAATGAATTAGAATGGATCATACGAATGAGTAAGAATGGATCGTACGAATGAAATAGAATAGATTGTACGAATGAATTAGAATGGATCCTACGAATGAATTAGAATAGATCGTGTGAAAGAATTAGAATGGATTGTATGAATGAATTAGAATGAATTCGTACGATCCATTCGAATTCATACGCACGATCCATTCTAATTCATTCATACGATCCATTCAAATTCATTCATACGATCCATTCTAATTCATTCATACAATCCATTCTAATTCTTTCACACGATCCATTCTAATTCATTCGTAGGATCCATTCTAATTCATTCGTACAATCTTTTCTATTTCATTCGTACGATCCATTCTTACTCATTCGTATGATCCATTCTAATTCATTCGGATGAATGTATCCATTCTAATTTATTCGTACGATCCATTCTAATTCATTCGTACGATCCATTCTAATTCATTCGTACGATCCATTCTATTTCATTCGTCCGATCCATTCTAATTCATTCGCACGAATGTATCCATTCTAATTCATTCGTACGATCCATTCTAATTCATTCGTACGATCCATTCTAATTCATTCGTAAGATCCATTCTAATTCATTCGTACGATCCATTCTAATTCATTCGTACAATCCATTCTAATTCATTCACACAAATGTATCCATTCTAGTTCATTCGTACGATCCATTCTAATTCATTCGTACGATCCATTCTAATTCATTCGCTCGATCCATTCTAATTCATTCGTATGATCCATTCTAATTCATTCATACGATCCATTCTAATTCATTCATACAATCCATTCTAATTCATTCGCACGAATGTATCCATTCTAATTCATTCGTACGATCAGTTCTAATTCATTAACAAAATCTATTCTAATTCATTCATACGATCCATTCTAATTCATTCACACGAATGTATCCATTCTAATTCATTCATACGATCCATTCTAATTCATTCGTATGATCCATTCTAATTCACTCATACGATCCATTCTAATACATTCATACGATCCATTCTAATTCATTTGCACGAATATATCCATTCTAATTCATTCGTACGATCCATTCTAATTCCTTCGTACGATCCATTCTAATTCATTCGTACGATCTATACTATTTCATTCGTACAATCCATTCTTACTCATTCCTACTATCCATTCTAATTCATTCGTCCGATCCATTCTAATTCATTCGCACGAATGTATCCATTCTAATTCATTCGTTCGATCAATTCTAATTCATTAGCACGATCCATTCTAATTCATTCGTACGATCCATTCTAATTCATTCGCACGATCCATTCTAATTCATTCATAGGATCCATTCTAATTCATTCATACGATCTATTCTAATTCTTTCGCACGAATGTATCCATTCTAATTCATTCGCACGAATGCATCCATTCTAATTCATTCGTACGATCCATTCTAATTCATTCGTACGATCCATTCTAATTCATTCGTACGATCCATTCTAATTCATTCGTACGATCCATTCTAATTCATTCGTATGATCCATTCTAATTAATTCGTATGATCAATTCTAATTCATTCGTATGATCCATTCTAATTCATTCATACAATCCATTCTAATTCATTCGCACGAATGTATCCATTCTAATTAATTCGTACGATCCATTCTAATTCATTCGTACGATCCATTCTAATTCATTCGCACGATCCATTCTAATTCATTCGTACGATCCATTCTAATTCATTCATACGATCCATTCTAATTCATTCGTACGATCCATTCTAATTCATTCGCACAAATGTATCCATTCTAATTCATTCGTACGATCCATTCTAATTCATTCGCACGATCCATTCTAATTCATTCGTACGATCCATTCTAATTCTTTCACACGATCCATTCTAATTCATTCGTACGATCCATTCTAATTCATTCGCTCGATCCATTCTAATTCTTTCGTACGATCCATTCTAATTCATTCATACGATCCATTCTAATTCCTTCGTACGATCCATTCTAATTCATTCGCACAAATGTATCAATTCTAATTCATTCGTACGATCCATTCTAATTCATTCGCACGATCCATTCTAATTCATTAGTACGATCCATTCTAATTCATTCGTACGATCCATTCTAGTTCATTCGTACGATCCATTCTAGTTCATTCGTATGATCCATTCTATTTTATTCGTACGATCCATTCTAATTCATTCGTATGATCCATTCTAATTAATTCGTATGATCCATTCTAATTCATTCGTACGATCCATTCTAATTCATTCATACAATCCATTCTAATTCATTCGCACGAATGTATCCATTCTAATTAATTCGTACGATCCATTCTAATTCATTCGTATGATCTATTCTTATTCATTCGCACGATCTAGTCTAATTGATTCGCATGATCCATTCTAATTCATTCGCACGAATGTATCCATTCTAATTCATTCGTACGATCCATTCTAATTCATTAATATGATCCATTCTAATTCATTCGTACGATCCATTCTAATTCATATACACAAAGGTATCCATCCTAATTCATTCGCACGAAAGAATTAGAATGAATTGTATGAAAGAATTAGAATGGATCGTGCGAGTGAATTAGAATGGATCGTACGAAGGAATTAGAATGGATCGTACGAAGGAATTAGAATGGATCGTACGAATGAGTAAGAATGGATCGTACAAATGAATTAGAATGGATCATACGAATGAATTAGAATGGATCATACGAATTAATTAGAATGGATCGTACGAATGAATTAGAATGGATCGTACGAATGAATTAGAATGGATACATTCGTGCGAATGAATTAGAATTGATCGTACGAATGAATTAGAATGGATCGTACGAATCAATTAGAATGGATACATTTGTGCGAATGAATTAGAATGGATCGTATGAATGAATTAGAATGGATCGTATGAATGAATTAGAATGGATCGTACGAATGAATTAGAATGGATCGTGTGAATGAATTAGAATGGATCGTACGAATGAACTAGAATGGATCGTACGAATGAACTAGAATGGATACATTCGTGCGAATGAATTAGAATGGATCGTACGAATGAATTAGAATGGATCATACGAATGAATTAGAATGGATCTTACGAATGAATTAGAATGGATCGTACGAATGAATTAGAATGGATACATTCGTGCGAATGAATTAGAATGGTTCAGACGAATGAATTAGAATGGATCGTACGAATGAATTAGAATGGATCGTACGAATGAATTAGAATGGATCGTACGAATAAATTAGAATGGATACATTCGTCCGAATGAATTAGAATGGATCATACAAATGAGTAAGAATGGATCGTACGAATGAAATAGAATAGATTGTGCGAATGAATTAGAATAGATCCTACGAATGAATTAGAATGGATCGTGTGAAAGAATTAGAATGGATTGTATGAATGAATTAGAATGGATCGTATGAATGAATTAGAATGGATCGTGCGAATGAATTCGAATGGATCGTACGAATTCATTCTATTTCATTCGTACGATCCATTCTAACTCATATGCACAAAGGTATCCATTCTAATTCATTCGTACGATCCATTCTAATTCAGGATCGTAGAATGAAATAGAATGGATACATTCATGCGAATGAATTAGAATTGATCATACGAATGAGTAAGAATGGATCGGACGAATGAATTAGAATGGATCGTACGAATGAATTAGAATGGATCAAATGAATGAATTAGAATGGTTACATTCATGCGAATGAATTAGAATGGATCGTACGAATGAAGTAGAATGGATCGTATGAATGAATTAGAATGGATACATTCGTGCGAATGAATTAGAATGGATCGTATGAATGAATTAGAATAGATTGTGCGAATGAATTAGAATGGATCGTACGAATGAATTAGAATGGATACATTCGTGTGAATAAATTAGAATGGATTGTACGAATGAATTAGAATGGATCGTACGAATGAATTAGAATGGATCGTACGAATGAATTAGAATAGATTGCGCGAATGAATTAGAATGTATCGTGCGAATGAAATAGAATGGATACAAATGAATTAGAATGGATCATACGAATGAATTAGAATGACGATCCATTCTTACTCATTCGTATGATCCATTATGGATACATTCGTGCGAATGAATTAGAATGGATCATACGAATGAGTAAGAATGGATCGTATGAATGAAATAGAATGGATTGTGCGAATGAATTAGAATGGATCGTACGAATGAATTAGAATGGATCGTGTGAAAGAATTAGAATGGATTGTATGAATGAATTAGAATGGATCGTATGAATGAATTAGAATGGATCGTACGAATGAATTAGAATGGATCGTACGAATGAATTTGAATGGATACATTCGCGAATGAATTAGAATGGATCGTACGAATGAATTTGAATGGATACATTCGCGAATGAATTAGAATGGATCGTACGAATGAATTAGAATGGATCGTACGAATGAATTAGAATGGATCGTACGAATGAATTAGAATGGATCGTACGAATGAATTAGAATGGATACATTTGTGCGAATGAATTAGAATGGATCGTACGAATGAATTAGAATGGATCGTCATTCATACGATCCATTCTAATTCATTCGCACGAATGTATCTATTCTAATTCATTCATACGATCCATTCTACTTCATTCGTACTATCCGTTCTAATTCACTCATACGATCCATTCTAATTCATTCATACGATCCATTCTAATTCATTTGCACGAATATATCCATTCTAATTCATTCGTACGATCCATTCTAAATCCTTCGTACAATCCGTTCTAATTCCTTCGTACGATCCATTCTAATTCCTTCGTACGATCCATTCTATTTCATTCGTATGATCCATTCTAATTCCTTCGTACGATCCATTCTAATTCCTTCGTATCCATTCTAATTCACTCATACAATCCATTCTAATTCATTCATACGATCTATTCTAATTCATTCATACAATCCATTCTAATTCTTTCACACGATCCATTCAAATTCATTCGTAGGATCCATTCTAATTCATTCGTACAATCTATTCTATTTCATTCGTACGATCCATCTTACTCATTCGTATGATCCATTCTAATTCATTCGGACGAATGTATCCATTCTAATTTATTCGTACGATCCATTCTAATTCATTCGTACGATCCATTCTAATTCATTCGTACGATCCATTCTAATTCATTCGTCTGATCCATTCTAATTCATTCGCACGAATGTATCGATTCTAATTCATTCGTACGATCCATTCTAATTCATTAGTACGATCCATTCTAATTCATTCGTACGATCCATTCTAATTCATTCGTACGATCCATTCTAATTCATTCGCACGAATGTATCCATTCTAGTTCATTCGTACGATCCATTCTAATTCATTCGTACGATCCATTCTAATTCATTCGCACGATCCCTTCTAATTCATTCATACGATCCATTCTAATTCATTCATACGATCCATTCTAATTCATTCGCATGAATGTATCCATTATGAATGAATTAGAATGGATCGTGCGAATGAATTCGAATGGATTGCATGATCCATTCGAATAGAATGGATCGCATGATCCATTCGAATAGAATGGATCGTATGAATTAATTGGAATGGATCGGGCGAATGAATTAGAATGGATTATAGGAATGAATTAGAATGGATCATATGAATGAATTAGAATGGATCGTGCGAATGAATTAGAATGGATCGTACGAATGAATTAGAATGGATCGTACGAATGAATTAGAATGGATCATACGAATGAATTAGAATGGATCGTGCGACTGAATTAGAATGGATCATACGAATGAATAAGAATGGATCGGACGAATAAATTAGAATGGATCGTACGAATGAATTAGAATGGATCAAATGAATGAATTAGAATGAAATAGAATGGATCCTACGAATGAATTAGAATGGATTGTACGAATGAATTAGAATAGATCGTACGAATGAATTAGAATGGATCGTACGAAGGAATTAGAATGGATCGTACGAATGAATAAGAATGGATATATTCGTGCAAATGAATTAGAATGGATCGTATGAATGTATTAGAATGGATCGTATGAGTGAATTAGAATGGATCGTACGAATGAATTAGAATGGATCGTATGAATGAATTAGAATGGATACATTCGTGTGAATGAATTAGAATGGATCGTATGAATGAATTAGAATAGATTTTGTGAATGAATTAGAACTGATCGTACGAATGAATTAGAATGGATACATTCGTGCGAATGAATTAAATGGATTGTATGAATGAACTAGAATGGATCGTACGAATGAATTAGAATGGATCGTATGAGTGAATTAGAATGGATACGAAGGAATTAGAATGGATCGTACGAAGGAATTAGAATGGATCATACGAATTAAATAGAATGGATCGTACGATGGAATTATAATGGATCGTACGAAGGAATTAGAAGGGATCGTACGAAGGAATTAGAATAGATCGTACGAATGAATTAGAATGGATATATACGTGCAAATGAAATAGAATGGATCGTAAGAATGAATTAGAATGGATCATATGAGTGAATTAGAACGGATAGTACGAATGAAGTAGAATGGATCGTATGAATGAATTAGAATAGATACATTCGTGCGAATGAATTAGAATGGATCGTAGGAATGAATTAGAATAGATTGTGCGAATGAATTAGAATGGATCGTACGAATGAATTAGAATGGATACATTCGTGCGGATAAATTAGAATGGATTGTATGAATAAATTAGAATGGATCGTACGAATGAATTAGAATGGATCTTACGAATGAATTAGAAGAGATTACGCGAATGATTTAGAATGGATCGTACGAATGAATTAGAATGGATCGTACGAAGGAATTAGAATGGATCGTACGAATGAATTAGAATGGATCGTACGAATGAATTAGAATGGATCGTACGAAGGAATTAGAATGGATCGTACGAATGAATTAGAATGGATCGTACGATTGAATTAGAATGGATCATAAGAATGAGTAAGAATGGATCGTATGAATAAATTAGATCTGATCGTACGATCTATTCTAATTCATTAGCAAGGATCGTGCTAATGAATTAGAATGGAATATACGAATGAATTAGAATGGATCGTAGAATGGATCGTACGAATGAATTAGAATGAATTAGAATAGATCGTACGAATGAATTAGAATAGATCATAGGAATGAATTAGAACGGATCGTGCAAATGAATTAGAATGGATACATTCGTGTGAATGAATTTGAATGGATCGTGCGAATGAATTAGAATGGATCGTACGAATGAATTAGAATGGATATATTTGAACGAATAAATTAGAATGGATCATACGAATGAATTAGAATGGATCGTACGAATGAATTAGAATGGATAGTGCGAATGAATTAGAATCGATCGTACGAATGAATTAGAATGGATCGTACGAATGAATTAGAATGGATCATACGAATGAGTAAGAATGGATCGTACGAATGAATTAGAATGGATCGTAAGAATGAATTAGAATGGATCGTACGAATAAATTAGAATGGATACATTTGTCCGAATGAATTAGAATGGATCATACGAATGAGTAAGAATGGATCGTACGAATGAAATAGAATAGATTGTACGAATGAATTAGAATGGATCGTACTATTCATTCGTACGATCCATTCTAATTCATTCATACAATCCATTCTAATTCTATCACACTATCCATTCTAATTCATTCGTACGATCCATTCTAATTCATTCGTGCAATCCATTCTATTTCATTCGTACGATCCATTCTTACTCATTCGTACGATCCATTCTAATTCATTCACACGAATGTATCCATTCGTACGAATGAATTAGAATAGATTGTACGAATGAATTAGAATGGATCGTACGAATGAATTAGAATGGATCATATGAAGGAATTAGAATGGATCGTACGAATGAATTAGAATAGATCGTACGAATGAATTAGAATAGATCGTACGAATGAATTAGAATGGATCGTACGAAGGAATTAGAATGGATCGTACGAATGAATTAGAATGGATCGTGTGAAAGAATTAGAATGAATTGTATGAATGAATTAGAATAGATCGTATGAATGAATTAGAATGGATCGTACGAATGAATTAGAATGGATCGTACGAATGAATTAGAATGGATCGTACGAATGAATTAGAATGGATACATTTGAGCGAATGAATTAGAATGGATATATTCGTGCAAAAGAATTAGAATAGATCGTATGAATGAATTAGAATGGATCATATGAATGAATTAGAATGGATCGTGTCAATGAATTAGAATGGATCGTACGAATGAATTAGAATGGATCGTGCTAATGAATTAGAATTGATCGAACGAATGAATTAGCATGGATCGTGCTAATGAATTAGAATGGAACGTACGAATGAATTAGAATGGATCGTGTGAAAGAATTAAAATGGATTATATGAATGAATTAGAATGAATTCGTACGATCCATTCGAATTCATTCGCACGATCCATTCTAATTCATTCATACGATCCATTCTAATTCATTCGTACGATCCATTCTAATTCATTCGCACAAATATATCCATTCTAATTCATTCATACGATTCATTCTTACTCATTCGTATGATCCATTCTAATTCATTCGTTCGATCCATTCTAATCCATTCATACGATCCATTCTAATTCATTTGCATGAATGTAACCATTCTAATTCATTCATTTGATCCATTCTAATTCATTCGTACGATCCATTCTAATTCATTCGTCCGATCCATTCTAATTCATTCACACGAATGTATCCATTCTAATTCATTCATACGATCCATTCTAATTCATTCGTACGGTCCATTCTAATTCATTCGCACAATCCATTCTAATTCATTCGTACGATCCATTCTATTTCATTCTAATTCTTTCACACGATCCATTCTAATCCATTCTAATTCTTTCACCCGATCCATTCTAATTCATTCGTACGTTCCATTCTAATTCATTAGCACGATCCATGCTAATTCATTCGTTCGATCAATTCTAATTCATTAGCACAATCCATTCTAATTCATTCGTACGATCCATTCTAATTCATTCGTACGATCCATTCTAATTCATTCGCACGATCCATTATAATTCATTCATAGGATCCATTCTAATTTATTCATACGATCTATTCTAATTCTTTCGCACGAATGTATCCATTCTAATTCATTCGCACGAATGTATCCATTCTAATTCATTCGTACGATCCATTCTAATTCATTCGTACGATCCATTCTAATTCATTCGTACGATCCATTCTAATTCATTCATACGATATATTCTAATTCATTCGTACGATCTATTCTAATTCATTCGGACGAATGTATCCATTCTAATTTATTCGTGCGATCCATTCTAATTCATTCGTCCGATCCATTCTAATTCATTCGCACGAATGTATCTATTCTAATTCATTCGTACGATCCATTCTAATTCATTCGTACGATCCATTCTAATTCATTTGTAAGATCCATTCTAATTCATTCGTACGATCCATTCTAATTCATTCGTACGATCCATTCTAGTTCATTCACACGAATGTGTCCATTCTAGTTCATTTGTACGATCTATTCTAATTCATTCGCATGGATCGTGCATTCGTACGATCCATTCTAATTCATTCGTAAGATCCATTCTAATTCATTCGTATGATCCATTCTAATTCATTCGTACGATCCATTCTAATTCATTCGCACGAATGTATCCATTCTAGTTCATTCGTACGATCCATTCTAATTCATTCGTACGATCCATTCTAATTCATTCATACGATCTATTCTAATTCATTAATACAATCCATTCTAATTCTTTCACATGATCCATTCTAATTCATTCGTACGATTCATTCGTAGAATCCATTCTAATTCATTCGTACGATCCATTCTAATTCATTCGCACGAATGTATCCATTCTAGTTCATTCGTACGATCCATTCTAATTCATTCGTACGATCCATTCTAATTCATTCGCACGATCCATTCTAATTCATTCGTACGATCCATTCTAATTCATTCATACGATTCATTCTAATTCATTTGTACGATCCATTCTAATTCATTTGTACAATCTATTCTAATTCATTCGTACGAATGGATACATTCGTGTGAATGAATTAGAATGGATCGTACGAATGAGTAAGAATGGATCGTACGAATGAAATAGAATGGATTGCACGAAGGAATTAGGATGGATCATACGAATGAATTAGAATGGATCGTGTGAAAGAATTAGAATGGATTGTATGAATGAATTAGAATGGATCGTTCGAAGGAATTAGGATGGATCGTACGAATGAATTAGAATGGATCGTACGAATGAATTAGAATAGATCGTACGAATGAATTAGAATGGATCGTACGAATGAATTAAAATGGATCGTGTGAAAGAATTAGAATGGATCGTACGAAGGAATTAGAATGGATCGTGCGAATGAATTAGAATGGATCATACGAATGAATTAGAATGGATCGTGCTAATGAATTAGAATTGATCGAACGAATGAATTAGCATGGATCGTGGATTCGTACGATCCATTCTAATTCATTCGTAAGATCCATTCTAATTCATTCGTACGATCCATTCTAATTCATTCGTACGATCCATTCTAATTCATTCGCATGAATGTATCCATTCTAGTTCATTCGTACGATCCATTCTAATTCATTCGTACGATCCATTATAATTCATTCATACGATCTATTCTAATTCATTCATACAATCCATTCTAATTCTTTCACACGATCCATTCTAATTCATTCGTACGATCCATTCTAATTCATTCGCACAATCCATTCTATTTCATTCGTACGATCCATTCTTACTCATTGGTACGATCCATTCTAATTCATTCGCACGAATGTATCCATTCTAATTCATTCGTACGAATCCATTCTAATTCATTCGTACAATCTATTCTATTTCATTTGTACGATCCATTCTTACTCATTCGTATGATCCATTCTAATTCATTCGGACGAATGTATCCATTCTAATTTACTCGTACGATCCATTCTAATTCATTCGTACGATCCATTCTAATTCATTCGTACGATCCATTCTAATTCATTCGTCCGATCCATTCTAATTCATTCGCACGAATGTATCCATTCTAATTCATTCATACGATCCATTCTAATTCATTTGCACGAATATATCCATTCTAATTTATTCGTACGATCTATTCTAATTCATTCGTACGATCCATTCTAATTCATTCGTACGATCCATTCTAATTCCTTCATACGATCCATTCTAATTCATTCGCACGAATGGATCCATTCTAGTTCATTCGTACGATCCATTCTAATTCATTCGTACGATCCATTCTAATTCATTCATACGATCTATTCTTATTCATTCATACAATCCATTCTAATTCTTTCACACGATCCATTCTAATTCATTCGTATGATCCATTCTAATTCATTCGTACGATCTATTCTAATTCTTTTGTACGATCCATTCTAATTCATTCATACAATCCATTCTATTTCATTCGTACGATCCATTCTTACTCATTCGTATGATCCATTCTAATTCATTCGCACGAATGTATCCATTCTAATTCATTCATACAATCCATTCTAATCCATTCTAATTCTTTCACAAAATCTATTCTAATTCATTCATACGATCCATTCTAATTCACTCACACGAATGTATCCATTCTAATTCATTCATACGATCCATTCTATTCATTCGTACGATCCATTCTTACTCATTGGTACGATCCATTCTAATTCATTCGCATGAATGTAACCATTCTAATTCATTCATTTGATCCATTCTAATTCATTCGTACGATCCATTCTAATTCATTCGTCCAATCCATTCTAATTCATTCGCACGATCTGTTCTTATTCATTCGCACAATCCATTCTAATTCATTCGCACGAATGTATCCATTCTAATTCATTCGTACGATCCATTCTAATTCATTCGTACGATCCACTCTAATTCATTCGTATGATCCATTCTAATTAATTCGTATGATCCATTCTAATTAATTCGTACGATCCATTCTAATTCATTCGTACGATCCATTCTAATTCATTCGTACGATCCATTCTAATCCATTCTAGTTCATTCGTACGATCCATTCTAATTCCTTCGTACGATCCATTCTAATTCATTCGTACGATCCATTCTAATTAATTCGTACGATCCATTCTAATTCATTCGTATGTTCCATTATAATTCATTAGCACGATCCATGCTAATTCATTCGTTCGATCAATTCTAATTCATTAGCACGATCCATTCTAATTCATTCGTACGATCCATTCTAATTCATTCGCACGATGCATTCTATTTCATTCTAATTCATTTGCACGAATATATCCATTCTAATTCATTCGTACGAACCATTCTAATTCCTTCGTACGATCCATTCTAATTCATTCGTACGATCTATTCTAATTCATTCGTCCGATCCATTCTAATTCATTCGCACGAATGTATCCATTGTAATTCATTCGTACGATCCATTCTAATTCATTCGTACGATCCATTCTAATTAATTCGTATGATCCATTCTAATTCATTCATATTATCCATTCTAATTCATTCATACAATCCATTCTAATTCATTCGCACGAATGTATCCATTCTAATTAATTCGTACGATCCATTCTAATCCATTCGTATGATCTATTCTTATTCATTCGCACGATCCAGTCTAATTGATTCGCACGATCCATTCTAATTCATTCGCACGAATGTATCCATTCTAATTCATTCGTACGATCCATTCTAATTCATTAATATGATCCATTCTAATTCATTCATACGATCCTTTCTAATTCATATGCACAAAGGTATCCATTCTAATTCATTCGTACGATCCATTCTAATTCAGGATCGTACGAATGAATTAGAATGGATACATTCGTGCGAATGAATTAGAATTGATCGTACGAATGAATTAGAATGGATCGTGCGAATGAATTAGAATGGATCATACGAATGAATTAGAATGGATCGTACGAATGAACTAGAATGGATACATTCGTGCGAATGAATTAGAATGGATCGTACGAATGAATTAGAATAGATCGTACGAATGAATTAGAATGGATCGTACGAATGAATTAGAATGGATACATTCGTGCGAATGAATTAGAATAGATCGGACGAATGAATTAGAATGGATCGTACGAATGAATTAGAATGGATCAAATGAATGAATTAGAATGGATCGTACGAATGAATTAGAACGGATCGTACGAATGAATTAGAATGGATACATTCGTGCGAATGAATTAGAATGGATCGGACGAATGAATTAGAATATATCGTACGAATGAATTAGAATGGATCGTACGAAGGAATTAGAATGGATCGTACGAATGAATTAGAATGGATATATTCGTGCAAATGAATTAGAATGGATTGTATGAATGTATTAGAATGGATCGTATGAGTGAATTAGAGTGGATCATACGAATGAATTAGAATGGATCGTATGAATGAATTAGAATGGATACATTCGTGTGAATGAATTAGAATGGATCGTATGAATGAATTAGAATATATTTTGTGAATGAATTAGAATTGATCGTACGAATGAATTAGAATGGATACATTCGTGCGAATGAATTAGAATGGATTGTATGAATGAATCAGAACGGATCGTACGAATGAATTAGAATGGATCGTATGAGTGAATTAGAATGGATACGAAGGGATTAGAATGGATCGTACGAAGGAATTAGAATGGATCATACGAATGAAATAGAATGGATCGTACGAAGGAATTAGAATGGGTCGTACGAAGGAATTAGAATGGATCGTACGAAAGAATTAGAATGGATCGTACGAATGAATTAGAATGGATATATTCGTGCAAATGAATTAGAATGGATCGTATGAATGAATTAGAATGGATCGTATGAGTGAATTAGAACGGATCGTATTCGTGCTAATGAATTAGAATGGATCTTACGAATGAATTAGAATGATCGTACGAATGAATTAGAATGGATCTTACGAATGAATTAGAATGGATCGTACAAATGAATTAGAATGGATACAGTCGTGCGAATGAATTAGAATGGATCGGACGAATGAATTAGAATGGATCGTACGAATAAATTAGAATGGATCAAATGAATGAATTAGAATGGTTACATTCATGCGAATGAATTAGAATGGATCGTACGAATGGATTAGAATGGATCGTACGAATGGATTAGAATGGATACATTCGAGTGAATGAATTAGAATGGATCGTACGAATGAATTAGAATGGATCGTACGAATGGATTAGAATGGATCCTACGAATGGATTAGAATGGATACCTTTGTGCATATGAATTAGAATGGATCGTACGAATGAATTAGAATGGATCGTATGAATGAATTAGAATGGATCGTGCTAATGAATTAGAATTGATCGAACGAATGAATTAGCATGGATCGTGCTAATGAATTAGAATGGAACGTACGAATGAATTAGAATGGATCGTGTGAAAGAATTAGAATGAATTGTATGAATGAATTAGAATGAATTCGTACGATCCATTCGAATTCATTCGCACGATCCATTCTAATTCATTTATACGATCCATTATAATTCATTCATACAATCCATTCTAATTCATTCATACGATCTATTCTAATTCTTTCGCACGAATGTATCCATTCTAATTCATTCGCACGAATGTATCCATTCTAATTCATTCGTACGATCCATTCTAATTCATTCGCACGATCCATTCAAATTCATTTGTACGATCAATTATAATTCATTCGCACGAATGTATCCATTCTAATTCTTTCGTACGATCCATTCTAATTCATTCATAGGATCCATTCTAATTCATTCATACAATCCATTCTAATTCATTCGCACGAATGTATCCATTCTAATTCATTCGTACGATCAGTTCTAATTCATTCACAAAATCTATTCTAATTCATTCGTACGATCCATTCTAATTCATTCGTCCGATCCATTCTAATTCATTCGCACGATCTGTTCTTATTCATTCGCACAATCCATTCTAATTCATTCGCACGAATGTATCCATTCTAATTCATTCGTACGATCCATTCTAATTCATTCGTACGATCCATTCTAATTCATTCGTATGATCCATTCTAATTAATTCATATGATCCATTCTAATTCATTCGTACGATCCATTCTAATTCATTCGTACGATCCATTCTAATTCATTCGCATGAATATAACCATTCTAATTCATTCATTTGATCCATTCTAATTCATTCGTACGATCCATTCTAATTCATTCGTACGATCCATTCTTACTCATTCGTACGATCCATTCTAATTCATTTGTCCGATCCATTCTAATTCATTCGCACGAATGTATCCATTCTAATTCATTCGTTCGATCAATTCTAATTCATTAGCACGATCCATTCTAATTCATTCGTACAATCCATTCTAATTCATTCGCATGATCCATTCTAATTCATTCATAGGATCCATTCTAATTCATTCATACGATCTATTCTAATTCTTTCGCACGAATGTATCCATTCTAATTCATTCGCACGAATGTATCCATTCTAATTCATTCGTACGATTCATTCTAATTCATTCGTACGATCCATTCTAATTCATTCGTACGATCCATTCTAATTCATTCATACGATCCATTCTAATTCATTCGTACGATCCATTCTAATTCATTCGCACGAATGTATCCATTCTAGTTCATTCGTATGATCTATTCTAATTCATTCGCATGGATCGTGCATTCGTACGATCCATTCTAATTCATTCGTACGATCCATTCTAATTCATTCGCACGAATGTATCCATTCTAGTTCTATCGTACGATCCATTCTAATTCATTTATATGATCCATTCTAATTCATTCAAACGATCTATTCTAATTCATTCATACAATCCATTCTAATTCTTTCACACGATCCATTCTAATTCATTCGTACGATCCATTCTAATTCATTCGCACAATCCATTCTATTTCATTCGTACGATCCATTCTTACTCATTCGTATGATCCATTCTAATTCATTCGCACGAATGTATCCATAATGGATCATACGAATGAGTAAGAATGGATCATACGAATGAAATAGAATGGATTGTGCGAATGAATTAGAATGGACCGTACGAATGAATTAGAATGGATACATTCGTGCGAATGAATTAGAATGGATCGGACGAATGAATTAGAATGGATCGTACGAATGAATTAGAATGGATCGTACGAATAAATTAGAATGGATACATTCGTCCGAATGAATTAGAATGGATCATACGAATGAGTAAGAATGGATCATACGAATAAAATAGAATAGATTGTACGAATGAATTAGAATGGATCCTACGAATGAATTAGAATGGATCCATTCTAATTCATTCATACGATCCATTCTAATTCATTCATACGATCCATTCTAATTCATTCATACGATCCATTCTAATTCATTCATACAATCCATTCTAATTCTTTCACACGATCCATTCTAATTCATTTGTAGGATCCATTCTAATTCATTCGTACAATCTATTCTATTTCATTTGTACGATCCATTCTTACTCATTCGTATGATCCATTCTAATTCATTCGGATGAATGTATCCATTCTAATTTATTCGTACGATCCATTCCAATTCATTCGTACGATCCATTCTAATTCATTCGTACGATCCATTCTAATTCATTCGTCCGATCCATTCTAATTCATACGCACGAATGTATCCATTCTAATTCATTCGTACGATCAATTCTAATTCATTCGTACGATCCATTCTAATTCATTCGTAAGATCCATTCTAATTCATTCGTATGATCCATTCTAATTCATTCGTACAATCCATTCTAATTCATTCGCACGAATGTATCCATTCTAGTTCATTCGTACAATCCATTCTAATTCATTCGTACGATCCATTCTAATTCATTCGCACGATCCATTCTAATTCATTCGTATGATCCATTCTAATTCATTCATTCGATCCATTCTAATTCATTCATACAATCCATTCTAATTCATTCGCACGAATGTATCCATTCGAATTCATTCGTACGATCAGTTCTAATTCCATTCACAAAATCTCATCTTATTCATTCATACGATCCATTCTAATTCATTCACACGAATGTATCCATTCTAATTCATTCATACGATCCATTCTAATTCATTCGTACGATCCATTATAACTCACTCATACGATCCATTCTAATACATTCATACAATCCATTCTAATTCATTTGCACGAATATATCCATTCTAATTCATTCGTACGATCCATTCTAATTCCTTCGTACGATCCATTCTAATTCATTCGTACGATCTATTCTATTTCATTCGTACGATCCATTCTTACTCATTCGTACTATCCATTCTAATTCATTCGTCCGATCCATTCTAATTCATTCGCACGAATGTATCCATTCTAATTCATTCGTTCGATCAATTCTAATTCATTAGCATGATCCATTCTAATTCATTCGTACGATCCATTCTAATTTATTCGCACAATCCATTCTAATTCATTCATAGGATCCATTCTAATTCATTCATACGATCTATTCTAATTCTTTCGCACGAATGTATCCATTCTAATTCATTCGCACGATCCATTCTAATTCATTCATATGATCCATTCTAATTCATTCATATGATCCATTCTAATTCATTCGTACGATCCATTCTAATTCATTCGCACGAATGTATCCATTCTAGTTCATTCGTACGATCTATTCTAATTCATTCGCATGGATCGTGCATTCGTACGATCCATTCTAATTCATTCGTAAGATCCATTCTAATTCATTCGTACGATCCATTCTAATTCATTCGCATGAAGGTATCCATTCTAGTTCATTCGTACGATCCATTCTAATTCATTCGTACGATCCATTCTAATTCAATCATACGATCTATTCTAATTCATTCATACAATCCATTCTAATTCTTTCACACTATCCATTCTAATTCATTTGTACGATCCATTCTAATTCATTCGCACAATCCACTCTATTTCATTCGTACGATCCATTCTTACTCATTCGTACGATCCATTCTAATTCATTCGCACGAATGTATCCATAATGGATTATACGAATGAGTAAGAATGGATCGTATGAATGAAATAGAATGGATTGTGCGAATGAATTAGAATGGACCGTACGAATGAATTAGAATGGATACATTCGTGCGAATGAATTAGAATGGATCGGACGAATGAATTAGAATGGATCGTACGAATGAATTAGAATGGATCGTACGAATGAATTAGAATGGATCGTATGAATAAATTAGAATGGATACATTCGTCCGAATGAATTAGAATGGATCATACGAATGAGTAAGAATGGATCGTACGAATGAAATAGAATAGATTGTACGAATGAATTAGAATAGATCCTACGAATGAATTAGAATAGATCGTGTGAAAGAATTAGAATGGATTGTATGAATAAATAAGAATGAATTCGTACGATCCATTCGAATTCATTCGCACGATCCATTCTAATTCATTCATACGATCCATTCTAATTCATTCATACAATCCATTCTAATTCTTTCACACGATCTATTCTAATTCATTCGTAGGATCTATTCTAATTCATTCATACAATCTATTCTATTTCATTCGTACGATCCATTCTTACTCATTCGTATGATCCATTCTAATTCATTCGGACGAATGTATCCATTCTAATTTATTCGTACGATCCATTCTAATTCATTCGTACGATCCATTCTAATTCATTCGTCCGATCCATTCAAATTCATTCGCACGAATGTATCCATTCTAATTCATTCGTACGATCCATTCTAATTCATTCATACGATCCATTCTAATTCATTCGTAAGATCCATTCTAATTCATTCGTACGATCCATTCTAATTCATTTGTACGATCCATTCTAATTCATTCGCACGAATGTATCCATTCTAGTTCATTCGTACGATCCATTCTAATTCATTCGTACGATCCATTCTAATTCATTCGCACGATCCATTCTAATTCATTCGTACGATCCATTCTAATTCATTCATACGATCCATTCTAATTCATTCGTACGATCCATTCTAATTCATTCGCACAAATGTATCCATTCTAATTCATTCGTACGATCCATTCTAATTCATGCGCACGATCTGTTCTTATTCATTCGCACAATCCATTCTAATTCATTCGCACGAATGTATCCATTCTAATTCATTCGTACGATCGATTCTAATTCATTCGTACGATCCATTCTAATTAATTTGTATGATCCATTCTAATTCATTCGTACGATCCATTCTAATTCATTCATACAATCCATTCTAATTCATTCGCATGAATGTATCCATTCTAATTAATTCGTACGATCCATTCTAATTCATTCGTATGATCCATTCTAATTCATTCGCACAATCCATTCTATTTCATTCGTACGATACATTCTTACTCATTGGTACGATCCATTCTAATTCATTCGCACGAATGTATCCATTCTAATTCATTCGTACGAATCCATTCTAATTCATTCGTACAATCTATTCTATTTCATTCGTACGATCCATTCTTACTCATTCGTATGATCCATTCTAATTCAATCGGACGAATGTATCCATTCTAATTTATTCGTACGATCCATTCTAATTCATTCGTACGATCCATTCTAATTCATTCGTACGATCCATTCTAATTCATTCGTCCGATCCATTCTAATTCATTCGCACGAATGTATCCATTCTAATTCATTCGTACGGTCCATTCTAATTCATTCGCACAATCCATTCTATTTCATTCGTACGATCCATTCTTACTCATTCGTATGATAAATTATGGATATTTTCGTGCGAATGAATTAGAATGGATCATACGAATGAGTAAGAATGGATCGTACGAATGAAATAGAATGGATTGTGCGAATGAATTAGAATGGATCGTACGAATGAATTAGAATGGATCGTGTGAAAGAATTAGAATGGATTGTATGAATGAATTTGAATAGATCGTATGAATGAATTAGAATGGATCGTACGAATGAATTAGAATAGATCGTACGAATGAATTAGAATGGATCGTACGAATAAATTAGAATGGATACATTCGTCCGAATGAATTAGAATGGATCATACGAATGAGTAAGAATGGATCGTACGAATGAAATAGAATAGATTGTACGAATGAATTAGAATGGATCCTACGAATGAATTAGAATAGATCGTGTGAAAGAATTAGAATGAATTGTATGAATAAATTAGAATGAATTCATACGATCCATTCGAATTCATTCGCACGATCCATTCTAATTCATTCATACGATCCATTCTAATTCATTCATACAATGCATTCTAATTCTTTCACACGATCCATTCTAATTCATTCGTAGGATCCATTCTAATTCATTCGTACAATCTATTCTATTTCATTCGTACGATCCATTCTTACTTATTCGTATGATCCATTCTAATTCATTCGGACGAATGTATCCATTCTAATTTATTCGTACGATCCATTCTAATTCATTCGTACGATCTATTCTAATTCATTCGTACGATCCATTCTAATTCATTCATACGATCTATTCTAATTCATTCATACGATCCATTCTAATTCATTCGCACGATCCATTCTAATTCATTCGTACGATCCATTCTAATTCATTCGCACGAATGTATCCATTCCAGTTCATTCGTACGATCCATTCTAATTCATTCGTACGATCCATTCTAATTCATTCATACAATCCATTCTAGTTCATTCGTACGATCCATTCTAATTCATTCGTACGATCCATTCTAATTCATTCGCACGATCCATTCTAATTCATTCATACGATCCATTCTAATTCTTTCACACGATCCATTCTAATTCATTCGTACGATCCATTCTAATTCATTCGTACCATCTATTCTAATTCATTCGTACGATCCATTCTAATTCATTTGTACGATCCATTCTAATTCCTTCGTATGATCCATTCTAATTCATTCATACAATCCATTCTAATTCTTTCACACGATCCATTCTAACTCATTCGTACGATCCATTCTAATTCATTCGTGCAATCCATTCTATTTCATTCGTACGATCCATTCTTACTCATTCGTACGATCCATTCTAATTCATTCACACGAATGTATCCATTCATATGAATGATTTAGAATAGATTGTACGAATGAATTAGAATGTATCGTACGAATGAATTAGAATGGATCGTACGAAGGAATTAGAATGGATCATACGAATGAATTAGAATGGATCGTACGAATGAATTTCAATAGATCGTACGAATGAATTAGAATGGATCGTACGAAGGAATTAGAATGGATCGTACGAATGAATTAGAATGGATATATTCGTGCAAATGAATTAGAATGGATCGTATGAATGTATTAGAATGTCACACGATCCATTCTAATTCATTCGTACGATCCATTCTAATTCATTCGTACGATCCATTCTAATTCATTCGTATGATCCATTCTAATTAATTCGTATGATCCATTCTAATTCATTCGTACGATCCATTCTAATTCATTCATACAATCCATTCTAATTCATTTGCACGAATGTATCCATTCTAATTAATTCGTACAATCCATTCTAATTCATTCGTATGATCCATTCTAATTCATTCGCACAATCCGTTCTATTTCATTCGTACGATCCATTCTTACTCATTGGTACGATCCATTCTAATTCATTCGCACGAATGTATCCATTCTAATTCATTCGTACGAATCCATTCTAATTCATTCGTACAATCTATTCTATTTCATTCGTACGATCCATTCTTACTCATTCGTACGATCCATTCTAATTCATTCGGACGAATGTATCCATTCTAATTTATTTGTACGATCCATTCTAATTCATTCGTACGATCCATTCTAATTCATTCGTCCAATCCATTCTAATTCATTCGCACGAATGTATCCATTCTAATTCATTCGAACAATCCATTCTAATTCATTCGTACGATCCATTCTAATTCATTCGTAAGATCCATTCTAATTCATTCGTACGATCCATTCTAATTCATTCGTACGATCCATTCTAATTCATTCGCACGAATGTATCCATTCTAGTTCATTCGTACGATTTATTCTAATTCATTCGCATGGATCGTGCATTCGTACGATCCATTCTAATTCATTCGTAAGATCCATTCTAATTCATTCGTACGATCCATTCTAATTCATTCGTACGATCCATTCTAATTCATTCGCACGAATGTATCCATTCTAGTTCATTCATACGATCCATTCTAATTCATTCGTACGATCCATTCTAATTCATTCATACGATCCATTCTAATTCATTCATACAATCCATTCTAATTCTTTCACACGATCCATTCTAATTCATTCGTACGATTCATTCGTAGGATCCATTCTAATTCATTCGTACGATCCATTCTAATTCATTCGCACGAATGTATCCATTCTAGTTCATTCGTACGATCCATTCTAGTTAATTCGTACGATCCATTCTAATTCATTCGCACGATCCATTCTAATTCATTTGTACGATCCATTCTAATTCATTCATACGATCCATTCTAATTCATTCGAACGATCCATTCTAATTCATTCATACAAACTATTCTAATTCATTCGTACGAATGGATACATTCGTGTGAATGAATTAGAATGGATCGTACGAATCAGTAAGAATGGATCGTACGAATGAAATAGAATGGATTGCACGAATGAATGAGAATGGATCGTACGAATGAATTAGAATGGATCATGTGAAAGAATTAGAATGGATTGTATGAATGAATTAGAATGGATCGTACGAAGGAATTAGAATGGATCGTACGAATGAATTAGAATGGATCGTACGAATGAATTAGAATAGATCGTACGAATGAATTAGAATGGATCGTACGAATGAATTAGAATGGATCGTGGGAAAGAATTAGAATGGATCGTACGAATGAATTAGAATGGATCGTGCGAATGAATTAGAATGGATCGTACGAATGAATTAGAATGGATCATGCCAATGAATTAGAATTGATCGAACGAATGAATTAGCATGGATCGTGCATTCGTACGATCCATTCTAATTCATTCGTAAGATCCATTCTAATTCATTCGTACGATCCATTCTAATTCATTCGTACGATCCATTCTAATTCATTCGCACGAATGTATCCATTCTAGTTCATTCGTACGATCCATTCTAATTCATTCGTCCGATCCATTCTAATTCATTCCTACGATCTATTCTAATTCATTCATACAATCCGTTCTAATTCTTTCACACGATCCATTCTAATTCATTCGTACGATCCATTCTAATTCATTCGCAGAATCCATTCTATTTCATTCGTACGATCCATTCTTAGTCATTCGTATGATCCATTCTAATTCATTCGCACGAATGTATCCATAATGGATCATACGAATGAGTAAGAATGGATCGTACGAATGAAATAGAATGGATTGTGCGAATGAATTAGAATGGACCGTACAAATGAATTAGAATGGATACATTCGTGCGAATGAATTAGAATGGATCGTACGAATGAATTAGAATGGATCGTACGAATGAATTAGAATGGATCGTACGAAGGAATTAGAATGGACCGGACGAATGAATTAGAATGGATCGTACGAATGAATTAGAATGGATCGTACGAATGAATTAGAATGGATACATTCGTCCGAATGAATTAGAATGGATCATATGAATGAGTAAGAATGGATCGTACGAATGAAATAGAATAGATTGTACGAATGAATTAGAATGGATCCTACGAATGAATTAGAATAGATCGTGTGAAAGAATTAGAATGGATTGTATGAATGAATTAGAATGAATTCGTACGATCCATTCGAATTCATTCGCACGATCCATTCTAATTCATTCATACGATCCATTCTAATTCATTCATACAATCCATTCTAATTCTTTCACACGATCCATTCTAATTCATTCGTAGGATCCATTCTAATTCATTCGTACAATCTATTCTATTTCATTCGTATGATCCATTCTTACTCATTCGTATGATCCATTCTAATTCATTCGGATGAATGTATCCATTCTAATTTATTCGTACGATCCATTCTAATTCATTCGTACGATCCATTCTAATTCATTCGTCCGATCCATTCTAATTCATTCGCACGAATGTATCCATTCTAATTCATTCGTAGGATCCATTCTAATTCATTCGTACGATCCATTCTAATTCATTCGTAAGATCCATTCTAATCCATTCTAATTCATTTGTACGATCCATTCTAATTCTTTCACACGATCCATTCTAATTCATTCGTAGGATCCATTCTAATTTATTCGTACAATCTATTCTAATTCATTCGTACGATCCATTCTAATTCATTCGTACGATCGTACGAATGAATTAGAATGGATCGTACGGAATGAATTAGAATGGATTATATGAATGAATTAGAATGGATACATTCGTGCGAATGAATTAGAATGGATCATACGAATGAGTAAGAATGGATCGTACGAATGAAATAGAATGGATTGTACGAATGAATTAGAATGGATCGTACGAATGAATTAGAATGGATCGTACGAATGAATTAGAATGGATCATACGAATGAATTAGAATGGATCGTGTGAAAGAATTAGAATGGATTGTATGAATGAATTAGAATAGATCGTATGAATGAATTAGAATGGATCGTACGAATGAATTAGAATGGATCGTACGAATGAACTATAATGGATACATTCGTGCGAATGAATTAGGATGGATCGTACGAAGGAATTAGAATGGATCGTACGAATGAATTAGAATGGATCGTACGAATGAATTAGAATAGATCGTACGAATGAATTAGAATGGATCGTACGAAGGAATTACAATGGATCGTACGAATGAATTAGAATGGATATTTTCGTGCAAATGAATTAGAATGGATCGTATGAATGTATTAGAATGGATCGTACGAATGAATTAGAATGGATTCGTACGAATGAATTAGAATGGATACATTCGTGCGAATAAATTAGAATGGATCATACGAATGAATTAGAATGGATCGTACGAATTAAGTAGAATGGATATATTCGTGCAAATGAATTAGAATGGATCATATGAATGTATTAGAATGGATCGTATGAGTGAATTAGATAGGATCGTACGACTGAATTAGAATGGATCGTACGAATGAATTAGAATGGATCGTACGAATGAATTAGAATGGATACATTCGTGCGAATGAATTAGAATGGATACATTCGTGCGAAAGATTTAGAATAGATCGTATGAATGAATTAGAATGGATCCTATGAATGAATTAGAATGGATCGTGCGAATGATATAGAAAGGATCGTACGAATGAATTAGAATAGATCGTACGAATGAATTAGAATGGATCGTACGAAGGAATTAGAATGGATCGTACGAATGAATTAGAATGGATATATTCGTGCAAATGAATTAGAATGGATCGTATGAATGTATTAGAATGGATCGTGCGAATGAATTAGAATGGATCGTACGAATGAATTAGAATGGATCGTACGAATGAATTAGAATGGATACATTCGTTTGAATGAATTAGAATGGATCGGACGAATGAATTAGAATGGATCGTACGAATGAATTAGAATGGATCGTACAAATGAATTAGAATGGATCGTACGAATAAATTAGAATGGATACATTCGTCCGAATGAATTAGAATGGATCATACGAATGAGTAAGAATGGATCGTACGAATGAAATAGAATAGATTGTACGAATGAATTAGAATGGATCCTACGAATGAATTAGAATGGATCGTGTGAAAGAATTAGAATGGATTGTATGAATGAATTAGAATGGATCGTATGAATGAAATAGAATGGATCGTGCGAATGAATTCGAATGGATCGTACGAATTCATTCTAATTCATTCATACAATCCATTCTAATTCTTTCACACGATCTATTCTAATTCATTCGTAGGATCCATTCAAATTCATTCGTACAATCTATTCTATTTCATTCGTACGATCCATTCTTACTCATTCGTATGATCCATTCTAATTCATTCGGACGAATGTATCCATTCTAATTCATTCATACGATCCATTCTAATTCATTTGTACGATCCATTCTAATTCATTCGTCCGATCCATTCTAATTCATTCGCACGAATGTATCCATTCTAATTCATTCGTACGGTCCATTCTAATTCATTCGCACAATCCATTCTATTTCATTCGTACAATTCATTCTTACTCATTCGTATGATCCATTATGGATACATTCGTGCGAATGAATTAGAATGGATCATACGAATGAGTAAGAATGGATCGTACGAATGAAATAGAATGGATTGTACGAATGAATTAGAATGGATCGTACGAATGAATTAGAATGGATCGTGTGAAAGAATTAGAATGGATTGTATGAATGAATTAGAATAGATCGTATGAATGAATTAGAATGGATCGTACGAATGAATTAGAATGGATCGTACGAATGAATTAGAATGGATACATTCGTTCGAATGAATTAGAATGGATCGGACGAATGAATTAGAATGGATCGTACGAATGAATTAGAATGGATCGTACGAATGAATTAGAATGGATCGTACGAATGAATTAGAATGGATCGTACGAATAAATTAGAATGGATACATTCGTCCGAATGAATTAGAATGGATCATACGAATGAGTAAGAATGGATCGTACGAATGAAATAGAATAGATTGTACGAATGAATTAGAATGGATCCTACGAATGAATTAGAATGGATCGTGTGAAAGAATTAGAATGGATTGTATGAATGAATTAGAATGGATCGTATGAATGAAATAGAATGGATCGTGCGAATGAATTCGAATGGATCGTACGAATTCATTCTAATTCATTCATACAATCCATTCTAATTCTTTCACACGATCTATTCTAATTCATTCGTAGGATCCATTCTAATTCATTCGTACAATCTATTCTATTTCATTCGTACGATCCATTCTTACTCATTCGTATGATCCATTCTAATTCATTCGGACGAATGTATCCATTCTAATTCATTCATACGATCCATTCTAATTCATTTGTACGATCCATTCTAATTCATTT
Source organism: Chamaelirium japonicum (assembly GCA_947650365.1). Classification (NCBI taxonomy): domain Eukaryota; kingdom Viridiplantae; phylum Streptophyta; class Magnoliopsida; order Liliales; family Melanthiaceae; genus Chamaelirium; species Chamaelirium japonicum. The sequence continues at coordinate 76,184,647 of OX393550.1, read as the reverse complement.
GTCCGATCCATTCTAATTCATTCGCACGAATGTATCCATTATAATTCATTCGTACGGTCCATTCTAATTCATTCGCACAATCCATTCTATTTCATTCGTACAATTCATTCTTACTCATTCGTATGATCCATTATGGATACATTCGTGCGAATGAATTAGAATGGATCATACGAATGAGTAAGAATGGACCGTACGAATGAAATAGAATGGATTGTACGAATGAATTAGAATGGATCATACGAATGAATTAGAATGGATCGTGTGAAAGAATTAGAATGGATTGTATGAATGAATTAGAATAGATCGTATGAATGAATTAGAATGGATCGTACGAATGAATTAGAATGGATCGTACGAATGAACTAGAATGGATACATTCGTGCGAATGAATTAGAATGCATCGTATGAATGAATTAGAATGGATCGTACGAATGAATTAGAATGGATCGTACGAATGCACGATCCATGCTAATTCATTCGTTCGATCAATTCTAATTCATTAGCACGATCCATTCTAATTCATTCGTACGATCCATTCTAATTCATTCGCACGATCCATTCTAATTCATTCGTACGATCCATTCTAATTCTTTCACACGATCCATTCTAATTCATTCGTACGATCCATTCTAATTTATTCGTACGATCTATTCTAATTCATTCGTACGATCCATTCTAATTCATTCGTACGATCCATTCTAATTCCTTCGTACGATCCATTCTAATTCATTCATACAATCCATTCTTATTCTTTCATACGATCCATTCTAATTCATTCGTACGATCCATTCTAATTCTTTCGTGCAATCCATTCTATTTCATTCGTACGATCCATTCTTACTCATTCGTACGATCCATTCTAATTCATTCACACGAATGTATCCATTCGTACGAATGAATTAGAATAGATTGTACGAATGAATTAGAATGGATCGTACGAATGAATTAGAATGGATCGTATGAATGAATTAGAATGGATCGTACGAATGAATTAGAATGGATCGTGCGAATGAATTAGAAATGATCATACGAATGAATTAGAATGGATCGTACGAATGAACTAGAATGGATACATTCGTGCGAATGAATTAGAATGGATCGTACGAATGAATTAGAATGGATCGTATGAATGAATTAGAATGGATACATTCGTGCGAATGAATTAGAATGGATCATACGAATGAGTAATAATGGATCGTACGAATGAAATAGAATGGATTGTACGAATGAATTAGAATGGATCGTGTGAAAGAATTAGAATGCATTGTATGAATGAATTAGAATGGATCGTATGAATGAATTAGAATGGATCGTGCGAATGAATTCGAATGGATCGCATGATCCATTCGAATAGAATGGATTGTATTAATGAATTAGAATGGATCGGGCGAATGAATTAGAATGGATTGTAGGAATGAATTAGAATGGAACGTACGAATGAAATAGAATAGATTGTACGAATGAATTAGAATGGATCGTACGAATGAATTAGAATGGATCGTGTGAAAGAATTAGAATGCATTGTATGAATGAATTAGAATGGATCGTATGAATGAATTAGAATGGATCGTGCGAATGAACTCGAATGGATCGCATGATCCATTCGAATAGAATGGATTGTATGAATGAATTAGAATGGATCGGGCGAATGAATTAGAATGGATAGTAGGAATGAATTAGAATGGATCGTATGAATGAATTAGAATGGATCGTATGAATGAATTAGAATGGATCATGCGAATGAATTAAAATGGATCGTACGAATGAATTAGAATGGATCGTACGAATGAATTAGAATGGATCATACGAATGAATTAGAATGGATCATACGAATGAGTAAGAATGGATCGTACGAATGAAATAGAATGGATTGTACGAATGAATTAGAATGGATACATTTGTGCGAATGAATTAGAATGGATCGTACGAATGAATTATAATGGATCGTACGAATCAATTAGAATGGATCGTACGAATGAATTAGAATGGATCATACAAATGAATTAGAATGGATCGTACGAATGAATTAGAATGGATACATTCGTGCGAATGAATTAGAATGGATCGGACGAATGAATTAGAATGGATCGTACGAATGAATTAGAATGGATCGTACGAATGAATTAGAATGGATCGTACGAATAAACTAGAATGGATACATTCGTCCGAATGAATTAGGATGGATCATACGAATGAGTAAGAAAGGATCGTACGAATGAAATAGAATAGATTGTACAAATGAATTAGAATGGATTCGTACGAATGAATTAGAATGGATACATTCGTGCGAATGAATTAGAATGGATCGTACCAATGAGTAAGAATGGATCGTACGAATGAAATAGAATGGATTGTGCGAATGAATTAGAATGGATCGTACGAATGAATTAGAATGGATCGTACGAATGAATTAGAATGGATCCTATGAATGAATTAGAATGGATCGTGCGAATGAATTAGAATGGATCGTACGAATGAAATAAAATGGATCGTGCTAATGAATTAGAATTGATCGAACGAATGAATTAGAATGGATACATTCGTGCGAATGAATTTGAATGGATCGTTTATAATCCATTCGTACAATCTATTCTAATTCATTCATACGATCCATTCTAATTTATTCGTACGATCCATTCTAATTCCTTCGTACGATCCATTGTAATTCATTCGTACGATCTATTCTAATTCATTCGTACGATCCATTCTAATTCATTCGTACAATCCTTTCTAATTCCTTCGTACGATCCATTCTAATTCATTCGTACGATCCATTCTAATTCATTCATACAATCCGTTCTAATTCTTTCACACGATCCATTCTAATTCATTCGTACGATCCATTCTAATTCATTAGCACGATCCATGCTAATTCATTAGTTCGATCAATTCTAATTCATTCGCACGATCCATTCTAATTCATTCGTACGATCTATTCTAATTCATTCGCACGATCCATTCTAATTCATTCATAGGATCCATTCTAATTCATTCATACGATCTATTCTAATTCTTTCGCACGAATGTATCCATTCTAATTCATTCGCACAAATGTATCCATTCTAATTCATTCGTACGAATGAATTAGAATGGATCGTACGAATGAATTAGAATAGATCGTACGAATGAATTAGAATGGATCGTACGAAGGAATTAGAATGGATCGTACGAATGAATTAGAATGGATATATTCGTGCAAATGAATTAGAATGGATCCTATGAATGTATTAGAATGGATCGTATGAGTGAATTAGAATAGATCATACGAATGAATTAGAATGGATTGTATGAATGAATTAGAATGGATCGTATGAATGAATTAGAATGGATCATACGAATTAATTAGCATGGATCATACAAATGAATTAGAATGGATCGTACGAATGAATTAGAATGGATCGTACGAATGAATTAGAATGGATCGTGCTAATGAATTAGAATTGATCGAACGAATGAATTAGCATGGATCGTGCGAAAGAATTAGAATGGATCATATGAATGAATTAGAATGGATCCTATGAATGAATTAGAATGGATCGTGCGAATGAATTAGAATGGATCGTACGAATGAATTAGAATAGATCGTACGAATGAATTAGAATGGATCGTATGAAGGAATTAGAATGGATCGTACGAATGAATTAGAATGGATATATTCGTGCAAATGAATTAGAATAGATCGTATGAATGTATTAGAATGGATCGTATGAGTGAATTAGAATGGATCGTGTGAAAGAATTAGAATGGATCGTATGAATGAATTAGAATGGATCGTGCGAATGAATTCGAATGGATCGTACGAATTCATTCTAATTCATTCATACAATCCATTCTAATTCTTTCACATGATCTATTCTGATCCATTCTACGATCCATTCTAATTCATTCGCACAATCCATTATATTTCATTCGTACGATCCATTCTTACTCATTCGTATGATCCATTCTAATTCATTCGCACGAATGTATCCATAATGGATCATACGAATGAGTAAGAATGGATCGTACGAATGAATTAGAATAGATCATAGGAATGAATTAGAATGGATCGTGCAAATGAATTAGAATGGATACATTCGTGCGAATGAATTAGAATGGATCATGCGAATGAATTAGAATGGATCATATGAATGAATTAGAATGGATCTTACGAATGAATTAGAATGGATCGTACGAATGAATTAGAATGGATCGTACGAATGAATTAGAATGGATACATTCGTTCGAATGAATTAGAATGGATCGGACGAATGAATTAGAATGGATCGTACGAATGAATTAGAATGGATCGTACGAATGAATTAGAATGGATCGTACGAATAAATTAGAATGGATACATTCGTCCGAATGAATTAGAATGGATCATACGAATGAGTAAGAATGGATCGTACGAATGAAATAGAATAGATTGTACGAATGAATTAGAATGGATCGTGTGAAAGAATTAGAATAGATTGTATGAATGAATTAGAATGGATTGTATGAATGAATTAGAATGGATCGTACGAATGTATTAGAATGGATCTTACGAATGAATTAGAATGGATAGTACGAATGAATTAGAATGGATCGTACGAATGAATTAGAATGGACACATTCGTGCGAATGAATTAGAATGGATTGGACGAATGAATTAGAATGGATCGTACGAATGAATTAGAATGGATCATACAAATGAATTAGAATGGATCATACGAATAAATTAGAATGGATACATTCGTCCGAATGAATTAGAATGGATAATACGAATGAGTAAGACTGGATCATACGAATGAAATAGAATAGATTGTACGAATGAATTAGAATGGATCCTACGAATGAATTAGAATGGATCGTGTGAAAGAATTAGAATGGATTGTATAAATGAATTAGAATGGATCGTATGAATGAATTAGAATGGATCGTGCGAATGAATTCGAATGGATCGTACGAATTCATTCTAATTCATTCATACAATCCATTCTAATTCTTTCACACGATCCATTCTAATTCATTCGTACGTTCCATTCTAATTTATTAGCATGATCCATGCTAATTTATTCGTTCGATCAATTCTAATTCATTAGAACGATCCATTCTAATTCATTCGTACGATCCATTCTAATTCATTCGCACGATCCATTCTAATTCATTCATAGGATCCATTCTAATTCATTCATACAATCCATTCTAATTCATTCGCACGAATGTATCCATTCTAATTCATTTGTACGATCAGTTCTAATTCATTCACAAAATCTATTCTAATTCATTCATACGATCCGTTCTAATTCATTCACAAAATCTATTCTAATTCATTCATACGATCCATTCTAATTCATTCACACGAATGTATCCATTCTAATTCATTCATACGATCCATTCTAATTCATTCGTACGATCCATTCTAATTCACTCATACGATCCATTCTAATACATTCATACGATCCATTCTAATTCATTTGCACGAATATATCCATTCTAATTCATTCGTACGATCCATTCTAATTACTTCGTACGATCCATTCTAATTCATTCGTACGATCTATTCTATTTCATTCGTACGATCCATTCTTACTCATTCGTACGATCCATTCTAATTTATTCGTCCGATCCATTCTAATTCATTCGCACGAATGTATCCATTCTAATTCATTCGTTCGATCAATTCTATTTCATTAGCACGATCCATTCAAATTTATTCGTACGATTCATTCTAATTCATTCACACGATCCATTCTAATTCATTCATAGGATCCATTCTAATTCATTCATACGATCTATTCTAATTCTTTCGCACGAATGTATCCATTCTAATTCATTCGCACGAATGTATCGATTCTAATTCATTCGTACGATCCATTCTAATTCATTCGTACGATCCATTCTAATTCATTCATACGATCTATTCTAATTCATTCATACAATCCATTCTAATTCTTTCACACGATCCATTCTAATTCATTCGTTCGATCAATTCTAATTCATTAGCACGATCCATTCTAATCCATTCGTACGATCCATTGTAATTCATTCGTACGATTCAATTCTAATTCATTCGTACGATCCATTCTAACTCATTCATATGATCCATTCTAATTAATTCGTATGATCCATTCTAATTCATTCGTACGATCCATTCTAATTCATTCATACAATCCATTCTAATTAATTAGCACGATCCATTCTAATTCACTCATACGACCCATTCTAATACATTCATACGATCCATTCTAATTCATTTGCACGAATATATCCATTCTAATTCATTCGTACGATCCATTCTAATTCCTTCGTACGATCCATTCTAATTCATTCGTACGATCCATTCTCATTCATTCATACGATCCATTCTAATTCATTCGTACGATCCATTCTATTCATTCGCACAAATGTATCCATTCTAATTCATTCATACGATCCATTCTAATTCATTGGTACGATCTATTCTAATTCATTCGTAAGATCCATTCTAATTCATTCGTACAATCCATTCTAATTCATTCGTACGATCCATTCTAATTCATTCGCACGAATGTATCCATTCTAGTTCATTTGTACGATCCATTCTAATTCATTCGTGCGATCCATTCTAATTCATTCGCACGATCCATTCTAATTCATTCGTACGATCCATTCTAATTCATTCATACGATCCATTCTAATTCATTCGTACGATCCATTCTTACTCATTGGTATGATCCATTCTAATTCATTCGCACGATCCATTCTAATTCATTCGCACGATCCATTCTAATTCATTCGTACGATCCATTCTAATTCCTTCGTACGATCCATTCTAATTCATTCGTACGATCTATTCTAATTCATTCGCGCAATCTATTCTAATTCATTCGTACTATCCATTCGAATTCATTCGTACGATCCATTCTAATTCATTCATACAATCCATTCTAATTTATTCGCACGAATGTATCCATTCTAATTTATTCGCACGAATGTATCCATTCTAAGTTAATCGTACAAATGAATTAGAATAGGTTGTGCGAATGAATTAGAATGGATCGTACGAATGAATTAGAATGGATCGTATGAATGAATTAGAATGGATCATACGAATGAGTAAGAATGGATCGTACGAATGAATTAGAATGGATCGTACGAATAAATTAGAATGGATACATTCGTCCGAATGAATTAGAATGGATCATACGAATGAGTAAGAATGGATCGTACGAATGAAATAGAATAGATTATACGAATGAATTAGAATGGATCCTACGAATGAATTAGAATGGATCGTGTGAAAGAATTAGAATGGATTGTATGAATGAATTAGAATAGATCGTATGAATGAATTAGAATGGATCGTATGAGTGAATTAGAATGGATACGAAGGAATTAGAATGGATCGTACGAAGGAATTAGAATGGATCATACGAATGAAATAGAATGGATCGTACGAAGGAATTAGAATGGATCGTACGAAGGAATAAGAATGGATCGTACGAATGAATTAGAATGGATATATTCGTGTAAATGAATTAGAATGGATCGTATGAATGAATTAGAATGGATCGTATGAATGAATTAGAATGGATACATTCGTCCGAATGAATTAGAATGGATCATACGAATGAGTAAGAATGGATCGTACGAATGAAATAGAATAGATCGTACGAATGAAGTAGAATGGATCGTACGAATAAACTAGAATGGATCGTATGAATGAATTGGAATGAATACATTCGTGTGAATGAATTAGAATGGATCGTATGAATGAATTAGAATAGATTGTGCGAATGAATTAGAATGGATCGTACGAATGAATTAGAATGGATCATATTAATGAATTAGAATGGATCGTACGAATGAATTAGAATGGATACATTCGTGCACGATCCATTCTAATTCATTCGCACGAATGTATCCATTATAATTCATTCGTACGATCCATTCTAATTCATTCATACGATCCATTCTAATTCGTTCGTACGATCCATTCTAATTCATTCGTACGATCTATTCTATTTCATTCGTATGATCCATTCTTACTCATTCGTACGATCCATTCTAATTTATTCGTCCGATCTATTCTAATTCATTCGCAAGAATGTATCCATTCTAATTCATTCGTTCGATCAATTTTAATTCATTAGCACGATCCATTCTAATTCATTCGTACGATCCATTCTAATTCATTCGCACGATCCATTCTAATTCATTTATAGGATCCATTCTAATTCATTCGCACGATCCATTCTAATTCATTCATACAATCCATTCTAATTCATTCGCACGATCCATTCTATTTCACTCATACGATCCATTCTAATACATTCATACGATCCATTCTAATTCATTTGCATGAATATATCCAATCTAATTCATTCGTACGATCCATTCTAATTCCTTCGTATGATCCATTCTAATTCATTCGTACGATCCATTCAAATTCATTCATATGATCCATTCTAATTCATTCGTACGATCCATTCTAATTCATTCGCACAAATGTATCCATTCTAATTCATTCGTTCGATCAATTCTAATTCATTAGCACGATCCATTCTAATTCATTCGTACGATCCATTCTAATTCATTCGCACGATCCATTCTAATTCATTCATAGGATCCATTCTAATTCATTCATACGATCTATTCTAATTCTTTCGCACGAATGTATCCATTCTAATTCATTCGCACGAATGTATCCATTCTAATTCATTCGTACGATCCATTCTAATTCATTTGTACGATCTATTCTAATTCATTCGTACGATCCATTCTAATTCATTCATACGATCTATTCTAATTCATTCATACAATCCATTCTAATTCTTTCACACGATCCATTCTAATTCATTCATATGATCCATTCTAATTCATTCGTACGATCTATTCTAATTCATATGCACAAAGGTATCCATTCTAATCCATTCGTAGGATCCATTCTAATCCATTCGTACGATCCATTCTAATTCATTCGTACGATCCAGTCTAATTCATTCGCTCGAATGTATCCATTCTAATCCATTCGTACGATCCATTCTAATCCATTCGTACGATCCATTCTAATTCATTCGAATGAATGTAACCATTCTAATTTATTTATACGATCCATTCTAATTCATTCGTACGATCCATTCTAATTCATTCGTACGATCCATTCTAATTCATTCGCACGAATGTATCCATTCTAATTCATTCATATGATCTATTCTAATTCATTCATACAATCCATTCTAATTCATTCACACGATCCATTCTAATTCATTCGTACGATCCATTCTAATTCATTCGTACAATCCATTCTATTTCATTCGTACGATCCATTCTTACTCATTCGTATGATCCATTCTAATTCATTCGTATGATCCATTCTAATTCATTCGTACGATCGATTCTAATTCATTCGTACGATCCATTCTAATTCATTCGTACGATCCATTCTAATTCATTCGCACGAATAGATCAATTCTAGTTCATTCATACGATCCATTCTAATTCATTCGTACGATCCATTCTAATTCATTTGTACGAATGGATTAGAATGAATTAGAATGGATCGTACAAATGAATTAGAATGGATCATATGAGTGAATTAGAATTGATACGAAGGAATTAGAATGGATCGTACGAAGGAATTAGAATGGATCATACGAATGAAATAGAATGGATCGTACGAAGGAATTAGAATGTATCGTACGAAGGAATTAGAATGGATCGTACGAAGGAATTAGAATGGATCGTACGAATGAATTAGAATGGTTATATTCGTGCAAATGAATTAGAATGGATCGTATGAATGAATTAGAATGGATCGTATGAGTGAATTAGAACGGATAGTACGAATGAAGTAGAATGGATCGTATGAACGAATTAGAATGGATACATTCGTGCGAATGAATTAGAATGGATCGTATGAATGAATTAGAATAAATTGTGCAAATGAATTAGAATGGATCGTACGAATGAATTAGAATGGATACATTCGTGCGAATGAATTAGAATGGATCGTACGAATGAATTAGAATGGATCGTACGAATGAATTAGAATGGATACATTCGTGCGAATGAATTAGAATGGATCGGACGAATGAATTAGAATGGATCGTACGAATGAATTAGAATGGATCGTACGAATAAATTAGAATGGATCGTATGAATGGTTTAGAATGGATACATTCGTGCGAAAGAATTAGAATGGATCGGACGAATGAATTAGAATGGATCGTACGAATGAATTAGAATGGATCAAATGAATGAATTAGAATGGTTACATTCATGCGAATGAATTAGAATGGATCATACGAATGGATTAGAATGGATCGTACGAATGGATTAGAATGGATACATTCGTGCGAATGAATTAGAATGGATCATACGAATGAGTAAGAATGGATCGTACGAATGAAATAGAATGGATTGTACGAATGAATTAGAATGGATTGTGCAAATGAATTTGAATGGATCGTACGAATGAATTAGAATGGATCGTGCTAATGAATTAGAATTGATCGTACGAATGAAATAGAATGGATTAGAATAAATTAGAATGGATTAGAATGGATCGTACGAATGAATTAGAATGTATCGTATGAACGAATGAATTAGAATGGATATATTCGTGCGAATGAATTAGAATGGATCATACGAATGAATTAGAATAGATCGTGCGAATGAATTAGAATGGATCATACGAATGAATTAGAATAGATCGTACGAATGAACTAGAATGGATACATTCGTGCGAATGAATTAGAATGGATCGTATGAATGAATTAGAATGAATCTTACGAATGAATTAGAATGGATCGTATGAATAAATTAGAATGGATCGTATGAATGGTTTAGAATGGATACATTCGTGCGAATGAATTAGAATGGATCAAATGAATGAATTAGAATGGTTACATTCATGCGAATGAATTAGAATGGATCGTACGAATGGATTAGAATGGATACATTCGTGCGAATGAATTAGAATGGATCATACGAATGAGTAAGAATGGATCGTATGAATGAAATAGAATGGATTGTACGAATGAATTAGAATGGATCGTGCGAATGAATTTGAATGGATCGTACGAATGAATTAGAATGGATCGCGCTAATGAATTAGAATTGATCGTACGAATGAAATAGAATGGATTGTACGAATGATTTAGAATGGATCGTACGAATGAATTAGAATGGATTGTACGAAGCATTTAGAATGGATACATTCGTGCGAATGAATTAGAATGGATCATACGAATGAGTAAGAATGGATCGTACGAATAAAATAGAATGGATTGTACGAATGAATTAGAATGGATTCGTACGAATGAATTAGAATGGATACATTCATGCGAATGAATTAGAATGGATCGTACCAATGAGTAAGAATGGATCGTACGAATGAAATAGAATGGATTGTGCGAATAAATTAGAATGGATCGTACGAATGAATTAGAATGGATCGTACGAATGAATTAGAATGGATCGTACGAATGAATTAGAATGGATCATACGAATGAATTAGAATGGATCGTACGAATGAATTAGAATGGATCGTACGAATGAATTAGAATGGATCATACGAATGAATTAGAATGGATCGTACGAATGAATTAGAATGGATCGTACGAATGAATTAGAATGGATCGTACGAATGAATTAGAATGGATACATTTGTGCGAATGAATTAGAATGGATCGTACGAATGGATTAGAATAGATCGTACGAATGGATTAGAATGGATACATTCGTGCGAATGAATTAGAATGGATTGTATGAATGAATTAGAATGGATCGTACGATCCATTCGAATTCATTCGCACGATCCATTCTAATTCATTCGTACGATCCATTCTAATTCATTCATACGATCCATTCTAATTCATTCGTACGATCCATTCTAATTCATTCGTATATTCTATTCTAATTCATTCGTACGATCTATTCTATTTCATTCGTACGATCCATTTTTACTCATTCGTATGATCCATTCTAATTCATTCGGACGAATGTATCCATTCTAATTTATTCGTACGATCCATTCTAATTCATTTGTATGATCCATTCTAATTCATTCGTACGATCCATTCTTACTCATTCGTATGATCCATTCTAATTCATTCGTACAATCCATTCTAATTCATTCGTACGATCCATTCTAATTCATTCGCACAATCTATTCTAATTCATTCGTACGATCCATTCTAATTCATTCATACGATCGTACGAATGAGTTAGAATGGATCGTACGGAATGAATTAGAATGGATTGTATGAATGAATTAGAATGGATATATTCGTGCGAATGAATTAGAATGGATCATACGAATGAGTAAGAATGGATCGTACGAATGAAATAGAATGGATTGTATGAATGAATTAGAATGGATCGTACAAATGGATTAGAATGGATCGTACGAATGAATTAGAATGGATCATACGAATGAGTAAGAATGGATCGTACAAATGAAATAGAATGGATTATACGAATGAATTAGAATGGATCGTACGAATGAATTAGAATGGATCGTGTGAAAGACGTACGATCCATTCTAATTCATTAATATGATCCATTCTAATTCATTCATACGATCTATTCTAATTCATTCATATAATCCATTCTAATTCTTTCACACGATCCATTCTAATTCATTCGTACGATCCATTCTAATTCATTCGCACAATCCATTCTATTTCATTCGTACGATCCATTCTTACTTATTGGTACGATCCATTCTAATTCATTCGCACGAATGTATCCATTCTAATTCATTCGTACGAATCCATTCTAATTCATTCGTACAATCTATTCTATTTCATTCATACGATCCATTCTAATCCATTCTAATCCATTCTAATTCATTCGTACGATCCATTCTTACTCATTCGTATGATCCATTCTAATTCATTCGTACGATCCATTCTAATTCATTTGTATAATCCATTCTATTTCATTCGTACGATCCATTCTTACTCATTCGTATGATCCATTCTAATTCATTCGCACGAATGTATCCATTCTAATTCATTCGTACGATCCATTCTAATTCATTCGCACTATCCATTCTAATTCATTCGTACGATCCATTCTAATTCATTCGTATGATCCATTCTAATTTATTTGTTCAAATATATCCATTCTAATTCATTCGTACGATCCATTCTAATTCATTCGCACGATCCATTCTAATTCATTCGCACGAATGTATCCATTCTAATTCATTTGCACGATCCATTCTAATTCATTCCTATGATCTATTCTAATTCATTCGTACGATCCATTCTAATTCATTCGCTCGAATGTAACCATTCTAATTCATTCGTACGATCCATTCTAATTCGTTCATATGATCCATTCTAATTCGTTCATACGATCCATTCTAATTCGTTCGTACGATCCATTCTAATTCATTCGTATAATCCATTCTAATTCATTCCTACGATCTATTCTAATTCATTCGCTCGAATATATCCATTCTAATTCATTCGTTTGATCCATTCTAATTCATTCGCACGATCCATTCTAATTCATTCGTATGATCCATTCTAATCCATTTGTACGATCCATTCTAATTCATTCGTACGATCCATTCTAATTCATTTGTACGTTCCATTCTAATTCATTCGCACGAATGTATCCATTCTAGTTCATTCGTACGATCCATTCTAATTCATTCGTACGATCCATTCTAATTCATTCGCACGATCCATTTTAATTTATTCGTACGATCCATTCAAATTCATTCATACGATCCATTCTAATTCATTCGTACGATCCATTCTAATTCATTCATACAATCCATTCTAATTCATTCGTACGATCCATTCTAATTCACTCATACGATCCATTCTAATACATTCATACGATCCATTCTAATTCATTTGCACGAATATATCCATTCTAATTCATTTGTACGATCTATTCTAATTCCTTCGTACGATCCATTCTAATTCATTCGTACGATCTATTCTAATTCATTCGTATGATCCATTCTAATTCATTCGTACGATCCATTCTAATTCCTTCGTACGATCCATTCTAATTCATTCGTACGATCCATTCTAATTCATTCGTACAATCTATTCTAATTCTTTCGTACGAATGGATACATTCGTGTGAATGAATTAGAATGGATCGTACGAATGAGTAAGAATGGATCGTACGAATGAAATAGAATGGATTGCACGAATGAATTAGAATGGATCATACGAATGAATTAGAATGGATCGTGTGAAAGAATTAGAATGGATTGTATGAATGAATTAGAATGGATCGTATGAAGGAATTAGAATGTATCATACGAATGAATTAGAATGGATCGTGCGAATGAATTAGAATGGATCGTATGAATGAATTAGAATGGATCGTGCTAATGAATTAGAATTGATCGAACGAATGAATTAGCATGGATCGTGCTAATGAATTCGAATGGAATGTACGAATGAATTAGAATGGATCGTGTGAAAGAATTAGAATGGATTGTATGAATGAATTAGAATGAATTCGTACGATCCATTCGAATTCATTCGCACGATCCATTCTAATTCATTCATACGATCCATTATAATTCATTCATACAATCCATTCTAATTCTTTCACACGATCCATTCTAATTCATTCGTAGGATCCATTCTAATTCATTCGTACAATCTATTCTATTTCATTCGTACGATCCATTCTTACTCATTCGTATGATCCATTCTAATTCATTCGTACGATCCATTCTAATTGATTTGTACAATCCATTCTAATTCATTCGTACAATCCATTCTATTTCATTCGTACGATCCATTCTTACTCATTCGGATGATCCATTCTAATTCATTCGCATGAATGTATCCATTCTAATTAATTCATACAATCCATTCTAATTCATTCCGTACGATCCATTCTAATTCATTCGTACGATCGTACGAATGAATTAGAATGGATCGTACGAATGAATTAGAATAGATTGTGCGAATGAATTAATATGGATCGTACGAATGAATTAGAATCGATCGTACGAATGAATTAGAATGGATCATACGAATGAGTAAGAATGGATCGTACGAATGAATTAGAATGGATCGTACGAATGAATTAGAATGGATCGTACAAATAAATTAGAATGGATACATTCATCCGAATGAATTAGAATGGATCATACGAATGAGTAAGAATGGATCGTACGAATGAAATAGAATAGATTGTACGAATGAATAGAATGGATCCTACGAATGAATTAGAATGGATCGTGTGAAAGAATTAGAATGGATTGTATGAATGAATTAGAATGGATCGTATGAATGAATTAGAATGGATCGTGCGAATGATTTCGAATAGATCGTACGAAATCATTCTAATTCATTCATACAATCCATTCTAATTCTTTCACACGATCCATTCTAATTCATTCGTACGTTCCATTCTAATTCATTAGCACGATCCATGCTAATTCATTCGTTCGATCAATTCTAATTCATTAGCATGATCCATTCTAATTCATTCGTATGATCAATTCTAATTCATTCGCACAATCCATTCTAATTCATTCATTGGATCCATTCTAATTCATTCATACGATCTATTCTAATTCTTTCGCACGAATGTATCCATTCTAATTCATTCGCACGAATGTATCCATTCTAATTCATTCGTACGATCCATTCTAATTCATTCGTACGATCCACTCGAATTCATTCACACGATCCATTCTAATTCATTCATATGATCCATTCTAATTCATTCATACAATCAATTCTAACTCTTTCACACGATCCATTCTAATTCATTCGTACGATCCATTCTAATTCATTCGTACAATCCATTCTATTTCATTCATCCGATCCATTCTTACTCATTCGTATGATACATTCAAATTCATTCGTACGATCCATTCTAATTCATTCGTACGATCCATTCTAATTCCTTCATACGATCCATTCTAATTCATTCGCACGATCTATTCTAATTCATTCGTACGATCCATTCTAATTCATTCGTACGATCCATTCTAATTCATTCGTACGATCCATTCTAATTCATTCGTACGATCCATTCTAATTCATCCATACGATCCATTCTAATTCATTCGCACGAATGTATCCATTCTAGTTCATTCGTACGATCCATTCTAATTCATTCGTACGATCCATTCTAATCCATTCGTACGATCCATTCTAATTCATTCATACGATCCATTCTAATTCATTCATACAATCCATTCTAATTCTTTCACACGATCCATTCTAATTCATTCGTAGGATCCATTCTAATTCATTCGTACAATCTATTCTATTTCATTCGTACGATCCATTCTTACTCATTCGTATGATCCATTCTAATTCATTCGGACGAATGTATCCATTCTAATTTATTCGTATCCATTCTAATTTATTCGTACGATCCATTCTAATTCATTCGTACGATCCATTCTTACTCATTCGTATGATCCATTCTAATTCATTCGTACGATCCATTCTAATTCATTCGTACGATCGATTCTAATTCATTCGTACTATCCATTCTAATTCATTCGTACGATCCATTCTAATTCATTCGTATGATCCATTCTAATTTATTCGTTCAAAAATATCCATTCTAATTCATTCCGTACGATCCATTCTAATTCATTCGTACGATCCATTCTAATTCATTCGTACGAATGTATCCATTCTAATTCATTCGTACGATCCATTCTAATTCATTCGTACGATCTATTCTAATTCATTCGTGGGATCCATTCTAATTCATTTGTACGATCCATTCTAATTCATTCGTACGATCCATTCTAATTCTTTCGCACGAATGTATCCATTCTAGTTCATTCGTACGATCCATTCTAATTCATTCGTACGATCCATTCTAATTCATGCGCACGATCCATTCTAATTCATTCGTACGATCAATTCTAATTCATTCGCACGAATGTATCCATTCTAATTCATTCGTACGATCCATTCTAATTCATTCATACAATCCATTCTAATTCATTCGCACGAATGTATCTATTCTAATTCATTCATACAATCCATTCTAATTCATTCGCACGAATGTATCCATTCTAATTCATTCGTACGATCAGTTCTAATTCATTCACAAAATCTATTCTAATTCATTCATACGATCCATTTTAATTTATTCACATGAATGTATCCACTCTAATTCATTCATACGATCCATTCTAATTCATTCGTACGATCCATTCTAATTCACTTATATGATCCATTCTAAGACATTCATACGATCCATTCTAATTCATTTGCACGAATATATCCATTCTAATTCATTCGTATGATCCATTCTAATTCCTTCGTACGATCCATTCTAATTCATTCGTACGATCTATTCTAATTCATTCGTACGATCCATTCTAATTCATTCGTACGATCCATTCTAATTCCTTCGTACGATCCATTCTAATTCATTCGTACGATCCATTCTAATTCATTCGTACAATCTATTCTAATTCATTCATACAAGTGGATACATTCGTGTGAATGAATTAGAATGGATCGTACGAATGAGTAAGAATGGATCGTACGAATGAAATAGAATGGATTGCACGAATGAATTAGAATGGATCGTACGACTGAATTAGAATGGATCGTGTGAAAGAATTGGAATGGATTGTATGAATGAATTAGAATGGATCGTACGAATGAATTAGAGTGGATCGTACGAAGGAATTAGAATGGATCGTACGAATGAATTAGAATGGATCGTACGAATGAATTAGAATAAATCGTACGAATGAATTAGAATGGATCGTACGAAGGAATTAGAATGGATCGTACGAATGAATTAGAATGGATCGTATGAATGAATTAGAATGGATACATTCGTGTGAATGAATTGGAATGGATCGTATGAATGAATTAGAATAGATTTTGTGAATGAATTAGAACTGATCGTACGAATGAATTAGAATGGATACATTCATGCGAATGAAATAGAATGGATTGTATGAATGAATTAGAATGGATCCTATGAATGAATTAGAATGGATCGTACGAATGAATTAGAATGGATACATTCGTGCGAATGAATTAGAATTGATCGTATGAATGAATTAGAATAGATAGTGCGAATGAATTAGAATGGATCGTACAAATGAATTAGAATGGATACATTCGTGCGAATGAATTAGAATGGATACATTCGTGCGAAAGAATTAGAATAGATCGTATGAATGAATTAGAATGGATCCTATGAATGAATTAGAATGGATCGTGCGAATGAATTAGAATGGATCGTACGAATGAATTATAATGGATCGTGCTAATGAATTAGAATTGATCGAACAAATGAATTAGCATGGATCGTGCTAATGAATTAGAATGGATCGTACGAATGAATTAGAATGGATCAAATGAATGAATTAGAATGGTTACATTCATGCGAATGAATTAGAATGGATCGTACGAATGGATTAGAATGGATCGTACGAATGGATTAGAATGGATACATTCGTGCGAATGAATTAGAATGGATCGTACGAATGAATTAGAATGGATCGTACGAATGAATTTGAATGGATCTTACAAATAAATTAGAATGGATCGTACGAATGAATTAGAATGGATCGTACGAATGAATTAGAATGGTTACATTCGTACGAATGAATTAGAATGGATCAAATGAATGAATTAGAATGGTTACATTCGTACGATCTATTCTATTCTAATTCATTTGATCGTAGAATGGATCAAATAAATGAATTAGAATGGTTACATTCATGCGAATGAATTAGAATGGATCAAATGAATGAATTAGAATGGTTACATTCATGCGAATGAATTAGAATGGATCGTACGAATGGATTAGAATGGATCGTACGAATGGATTAGAATGGATACATTCGTGCGAATGAATTAGAATGGATCGTACGAATGAGTTAGAATGAATCGTACGAATGAATTAGAATGGATCTTACAAATAAATTAGAATGGATCGTACGAATGAATTAGAATGGATCGTACGAATGAATTAGGATCCACATTCGTGCGAATGAATTAGAATGGACCGGACGAATGAATTAGAATGGATCGTACGAATGAATTAGAATGGATCATACGAATGAATTAGAATGGATCGTACGAATAAATTAGAATGGATACATTCGTCCGAATGAATTAGAATGGATCATACGAATGAGTAAGAATGGATCGTACGAATGAAATAGAATAGATTGTACGAATGAATTAGAATGGATCCTACAAATGAATTAGAATGGATCGTGTGAAAGAATTAGAATGGATTGTATGAATGAATTAGAATGGATCGTATGAATGAATTAGAATGGATCGTGCGAATGAATTCGAATGGATCGTATGAATTCATTCTAATTCATTCATACAATCCATTCTAATTCTTTCACACGATCCATTCTAATTCATTCGTACGTTCCATTCTAATTCATTAGCACGATCCATGCTAATTCATTCGTTCGATCAATTCTAATTCATTAGCATGATCCATTCTAATTCATTCGTACGATCCATTCTAATTCATTCGCACGATCCATTCTAATTCATTCATAGGATCCATTCTAATTGATTCATACGATCTATTCTAATTCTTTCGCACGAATTTATCCATTCTAATTCATTCGCACGAATGTATCCATTCTAA
The DNA here is from genome assembly GCA_947650365.1 of Chamaelirium japonicum. Classification (NCBI taxonomy): domain Eukaryota; kingdom Viridiplantae; phylum Streptophyta; class Magnoliopsida; order Liliales; family Melanthiaceae; genus Chamaelirium; species Chamaelirium japonicum. The sequence goes on along the minus strand of OX393550.1, from coordinate 76,165,090 downwards.
TCCATTCGTACGATCCATTCTAATCCATTTGTACGATCCATTCTAATTCATTCGCATGAATGTAACCATTCTAATTCATTCAATTGATCCATTCTAATTCATTCGTACGATCGATTCTAATTCATTCGTCCGATCCATTCTAATTCATTCGCACGAATGTATCCATTCTAAACCATTCATACGATCCATTCTAATTTATTCGTACGATCCATTCTAATTCATTCGTAAGATCCATTCTAATTCATTCGTACGATCCATTCTAATTCATTCGTACGATCCATTCTAATTCATTCGTAAGATCCATTTTAATTCATTCGTACGATCCATTCTAATTCATTTGTACGATCCATTCTAATTCATTCGCACAAATGTATCCATTCTAGTTCATTCGTACGATCCATTCTAATTCATTCGTACGATCCATTCTAATTCAATCGCACGATCCATTCTAATTCATTCGTACGATCCATTCTAATTCATTCATACGATCCATTCTAATTCATTCATACGATCATTCTAATTCATTCGCACAAATATATCCATTCTAATTCATTCGTACGATCCATTCTAATTCATTCGCACGATCCATTCTAATTCATTCGTATGATCCATTCTAATTCTTTCACACGATCCATTCTAATTCATTTGTACGATCCATTCTAATTCATTCGCACGATCCATTCTAATTCATTCGTACGATCCATTCTAATTCATTCATACGATCCATTCTAATTCATTCGTACGATCCATTCTAATTCATTCGCACAAATGTATCCACTCTAATTCATTCGTACGATCCATTCTAATTCATTCGCAAGATCCATTCTAATTCATTCGTACGATCCATTCTAATTCATTCGCATGATCTGTTCTTATTCATTCGCACAATCCATTCTAATTCATTCGCACGAATGTATCCATTCTAATTCATTCGTACGATCCATTCTAATTCATTCGTACGATCCATTCTAATTCATTCGTATGATCCATTCTAATTAATTCGTATAATCCATTCTAATTTATTCGTACGATCCATTCTAATTCATTCATACAATCCATTCTAATTCATTCGTACGATCCATTCTAATTCACTCATACGATCCATTCTAATACATTCATACGATCCATTCTAATTCATTTGCATGAATATATCCATTCTAATTCATTCGTACGATCCATTCTAATTCCTTCGTACGATCCATTCTAATTCATTCGTACGATCTATTCTAATTCATTCGTACGATCCATTCTAATTCATTCGTACGATCCATTCTAATTCCTTTGTACGATCCATTCTAATTCATTCGTACAATCTATTCTAATTCATTCGTACGAATGGATACATTCGTGTGAATGAATTAGAATGGATCGTACGAATGAGTAAGAATGGATCGTACGAATGAAATAGAATGGATTGCACGAATGAATTAGAATGGATCGTACGAATGAATTAGAATGGATCGTGTGAAAGAATTAGAATGGATCGTACGAATGAATTAGAATGGATCGTGCGAATTAATTAGAATAGATCGTACGAATGAATTAGAATGGATCGTAAAAGGAGTTAGAATGGATCGTACGAATGAATTAGAATGGATATATTCGTGCAAATGAATTAGAATGGATCATACGAATGAGTAAGAATGGATCGTACGAATGAAATAGAATAGATTGTACGAATGAATTAGAATGGATCCTACGAATGAATTAGAATAGATCGTGTGAAAGAATTAGAATGGATTGTATGAATGAATTAGAATGGATCGTAAGAATGAATTAGAATGGATCGTACAAAGGAATTAGAATGGATCGTGCGAATGAATTAGAATGGATCGTACGAATGAATTAGAATAGATCGTACGAATGAATTAGAATGGATCGTACGAAGGAATTAGAATGGATCGTACGAATGAATTAGAATGGATATATTCGTGCAAAGGAATTGGAATGGATCGTATGAATGTATTAGAATGGATCGTACGAATGAATTAGAATATATCGTGTGAAAGAATTAGAATGGATCGTACGAATGAATTAGAATGGATCGTGCGAATGAATTAGAATGGATCGTACGAATGAATTAGAATGGATACATTTGTGCGAATGAATTAGAATGGATCGTACGAATGAATTAGAATGGATCGTATGAATGAATTAGAATGGATACATTCGTGCGAATGAATTAGAATGGATCGGACGAATGAATTAGAATGGATCGTACGAATGAATTTGAATGGATCAGATGAATGAATTAGAATGGTTACATTCATGCGAATGAATTAGAATGGATCGTACGAATGGATTAGAATGGATCGTACGAATGGATTAGAATGGATACATTCGAGCGAATGAATTATAATGGATCGTACGAATGAATTAGAATGGATCGTACGAATGGATTAGAATGGATCCTACGAATGGATTAGAATGGATACCTTTGTGCATATGAATTAGAATGGATCGTACGAATGAATTAGAATGGATCATATTAATGAATTAGAATGGATCGTACGAATGAATTAGAATGGATACATTCGTGCACGATCCATTCTAATTCATTCGCACGAATGTATCCATTCTAATTCATTCGTACGATCCATTCTAATTCATTCGTACGATCCATTCTAATTCATTCGTAAGATCCATTCTAATTCATTCGTATGATCCATTCTAATTCATTCGTACGATCCATTCTATTCTAGTTCATTCGTACGATCCATTCTAATTCATTCGTACGATCCATTCTAATTCATTCGCACGATCCATTCTAATTCATTCGTACGATCAATTCTAATTCATTTGCACGAATGTATCCATTCTAATTCATTCGTACGATCCATTCTAATTCATTCGTATGATCCATTCTACATCACTCATACAATCCATTCTAATTCTTTCACACGATCCATTCTAATTCATTCGTAAGATCCATTCTAATTCATTCGTACAATCTATTCTATTTCATTCGTACGATCCATTTTACTCATTCGTATGATCCATTCTAATTCATTCGCACGAATGTATCCATTCTAATTCATTCGTATGAATCCATTCTAATTCATTCGTACAATCCATTCTATTTCATTCGTACGATCCATTCTTACTCATTCGTACGATCCATTCTAATTCATTCGTAAGATCTATTCTAATTCATTCGTATGATCCATTCTAATTCATTCGCACGATCCATTCTAATTCATTCATACAATCCATTCTAATTCATTCCGTACGATCTATTCTAATTCATTCGCTCGAATGTATCGTTTATAATCCATTCGTACGATCCATTCTAATCCATTCGTACGATCCATTCTAATTCATTCGCATGAATATAACCATTCTAATTCATTCATTTGATCCATTCTAATTCATTCGTACGATCCATTCTAATTCATTAGCACGATCCATGCTAATTCATTCGTTCGATCAATTCTAATTCATTAGCACGATCTATTCTAATTCATTCGTACGATCCATTCTAATTCATTCGCATGATCCATTCTAATTCATTCATAGGATCCATTCTAATTCATTCATACGATCTATTCTAATTCTTTCGCTTCGTATGATCCATTCTAATTCATTCGTACGATCCATTCTAATTTATTCGTACGATCTATTCTAATTTATTCGTACGATCCATTCTAATTCATTCGCACGATCCATTCTAATTCATTCGTACGATCCATTCTAATTCATTCGCACGATCCATTCTAATTCATTCGTACGATCCATTCTAATTCATTCGCACGAATGTATCCATTCTAGTTCATTCGTACGATCCATTCTAATTCATTCGTACGATCCATTCTAATTCATTCGTACGATCCATTCTAATTCATTCATACAATCCATTCTAATTCATTCGCATGATCCATTCTAATTCACTCATACGATCCATTCTAATACATTCATACGATCCATTCTAATTCATTTGCACGAATATATCCATTCTAATTCATTCGTATTTCACACGATCTATTCTAATTCATTCGTAGGATCCATTCTAATTCATTCGTACAATCTATTCTATTTCATTCGTACGATCCATTCTTACTCATTCGTATGATCCATTCTAATTCATTCGGACGAATGTATCCATTCTAATTTATTCGTACGATCCATTCTAATTCATTCGTACGATCCATTCTAATTCATTCGTACGATCCATTCTTACTCATTCGTATGATCCATTCTAATTCATTTGTACGATCCATTCTAATTCATTCGTACGATCCATTCTAATTCATTCGCACAATCTATTCTAATTCATTCGTACGATCCATTCTAATTCATTCGTCCGATCCATTCTAATTCATTCGCACAAATGTATCCATTCTAATTCATTCGTACGATCCATTCTAATCCATTCTAATTCTTTCACAAAATCTATTCTAATTCATTCATACGATCCATCCTAATTCATTCACACGAATGTATCCATTCTAATTCATTCATATGATCCATTCTATTCATTCGTACGATCCATTCTTACTCATTGGTACGATCCATTCTAATTCATTTGAACGATCCATTCTAATTCATTCGTACGATCCATTCTAATTCATTCGTACGATCCATTCTGATACATTTGTACGCTCCATTCTAATTCATTTGTACAATCCATTCTATTTCATTCATATGATCCATTCTTACTCATTCGTATGATCCATTCTAATTGATTTGCACGAATGTATCCATTCTAATTCATTCATACAATCCATTCTAATTCATTCCGTACGATCCATTCTAATTCATTCGCATGAATGTAACCATTCTAATTCATTCATTTGATCCATTCTAATTCATTCGTACGATCCATTCTAATTCATTCGTCCGATCCATTCTAATTCATTCGCACGAATGTATCCATTCTAATTCATTCGTACGATCCATTCTAATTCATTCGTAAGATCCATTCTAATTCATTCGTACGATCCATTCTAATTCATTCGTACGATCCATTCTAATTCATTCGCACGAATGTATCCATTCTAATCCATTCGTACGATCCATTCTAATCCATTCGTACGATCCATTCTAATTCATTCGCATGAATGTAACCATTCTAATTCATTCATTTGATCCATTCTAATTCATTCGTACAATCTATTCTAATTCATTCGTACGATCCATTCTAATTCATTCGTACGATCCATTCTAATTCATTCGTCCGATCCATTCTAATTCATTCGCACGAATGTATCCATTCTAATTCATTCGTACGATCCATTCTAATCCATTCTATTCATTCGTACGATCCATTCTTACTCATTGGTACGATCCATTCTAATTCATTCGCACGATCCATTCTAATTCATTCGTACGATCCATTCTAATTCATTCGTACGATCCATTCTAATTCATTCGTACGAGCCATTCTAATTCATACGATTCATTCTAATTCATTCTAATTCGTATGATCCATTCTAATTCATTCGTATGATCCATTCTTATTCATTCGCACGATCCAGTCTAATGGATTCGCACGATCCATTCTAATTCATTCGCATGAATGTATCCATTCTAATTCATTCGTACGATCCATTCTAATTCATAAATATGATCCATTCTAATTCATTCGTACGATCCATTCTAATTCATATGCACAAAGGTATCCATTCTAATCCATTCGTAGGATCCATTCTAATCCATTCGTACGATCCATTCTAATTCATTCGTACGATCCATTCTAATTCATTCGCTCGAATGTATCCATTCTAATCCATTCGTACGATCCATTCTAATCCATTCGTACGATCCATTCTAATTCATTCGCATGAATGTAACCATTCTAATTCATTCATTTGATCCATCCTAATTCATTCGTACGATCCATTCTAATTTATTCGTCCGATCCATTCTAATTCATTCGCACGAATGTATCCATTCTAATTCATTCGTACGATCTATTCTAATTCATTCGTACGATCCATTCTAATTCATTCGTAAGATCCATTCTAATTCATTCGTACGATCCATTCTAATTCATTCGTACGATCCATTCTAATTCATTCGCACGAATGTATCCATTCTAGTTCATTCATACGATACATTCTAATTCAATTGTCCGATCCATTCTAATTCATTCGCACGAATGTATCCATTCTAATTCATTCGTACGATCCATTCTAATTCACTCGTACGATCTATTCTAATTCATTCGTACGACCCATTCTTACTCATTCGTACGATCCATTCTTACTCATTCGTATGATCTATTCTAATTCATTCGCATGAATGTATCCATTCTAATTCATTCATACAATCCATTCTAATTCATTCCGTACGATCCATTCTAATTCATTCGTACGATCGTATGAATGAATTAGAATGGATCGTACGAATGAATTAGAATGGATCATACGAATGAGTAAGAATGGATCGTACGAATGAAATAGAATGGATTATACGAATGAATTAGAATGGATCGTGCGAATGAATTTGAATGGATCGTACGAATGAATTAGAATGGATCGTGCTAATGAATTAGAATTGATCGTACGAATGAAATAGAATGGATTGTACGAATGATTTAGAATGGATCGTACTAATGAATTAGAATGGATCGTACGAATGATATGGAATGGATACATTCGTGCGAATGAATTAGAATGGATCATACGAATGAGTAAGAATGGATCGTACGAATGAAATAGAATGGATTGCACGAATGAATTAGAATGGATCGTACGACTGAATTAGAATGGATCGTGTGAAAGAATTAGAATAGATTGTATGAATGAATTAGAATAGATCGTACGAATGAATTAGAATGGATCGTACGAAGGAATTAGAATGGATCGTACGAATGAATTAGAATGGATCGTACGAATGAATTAGAATAGATCGTACGAATGAATTAGAATGGATCGTACGAAGGAATTAGAATGGATCGTACGAATGAATTAGAATGGATCGTATGAATGAATTAGAATGGATACATTCGTGTGAATGAATTACAATGGATCGTATGAATGAATTAGAACAGATTTTGTGAATGAATTAGAACTGATCGTACGAAAGAATTAGAATGGATACATTCATGCGAATGAATTAGAATGGATTGTATGAATGAATTAGAATGGATCCTATGATTGAATTAGAATGGATCGTATGAATGAATTAGAATGGATACATTCGTGCGAATGAATTAGAATTGATCGTATGAATGAATTAGAATGGATAGTGCGAATGAATTAGAATGGATCGTACGAATGAATTAGAATGGATACATTCGTGCGAATGAATTAGAATGGATACATTCGTGCAAAAGAATTAGAATAGATCGTATGAATGAATTAGAATGGATCCTATGAATGAATTAGAATGGATCGTGCGAATGAATTAGAATGGATCGTACGAATGAATTATAATGGATCGTGCTAATGAATTAGAATTGATCGAACGAATGAATTAGCATGGATCGTGCTAATGAATTAGAATGGATCGTACGAATGAATTAGAATGGATCAAATGAATGAATTAGAATGGTTACATTCATGCGAATGTATTAGAATGGATCGTACGAATGGATTAGAATGGATCGTACGAATGGATTAGAATGGATACATTCGTGCGAATGAATTAGAATGGATCGTACGAATGAATTAGAATGGATCGTACGAATGAATTAGAATGGATCTTACAAATAAATTAGAATGGATCATACGAATGAATTAGAATGGATCGTATGAATGAATTAGGATCCACATTCGTGCGAATGAATTTGAATGGACCGGACGAATGAATTAGAATGGATCGTACGAATGAATTAGAATGGATCGTACGAATGAATTAGAATGGATCGTACGAATAAATTAGAATGGATACATTCGTCCGAATGAATTAGAATGGATCATACTAATGAGTAAGAATGGATCGTACGAATAAAATAGAATAGATTGCACGAATGAATTAGAATGGATCCTACGAATAAATTAGAATGGATCGTGTGAAAGAATTAGAATGGATTGTATGAATGAATTAGAATGGATCGTATGAATGAATTAGAATGGATCGTATGAATGAATTAGAATGGATCGTGCGAATGAATTCGAATGGATCGTATGAATTCATTCTAATTCATTCATACAATCCATTCTAATTCTTTCACACGATCCATTCTAATTCATTCGTACGTTCCATTCTAATTCATTAGCACGATCCATGCTAATTCATTCGTTCGATCAATTCTAATTCAATAGCATGATCCATTCTAATTCATTCGTACAATCCATTCTAATTCATTCGCACGATCCATTCTAATTCATTCATAGGATCCATTCTAATTGATTCATACGATCTATTCTAATTCTTTCGCACGAATGTATCCATTCTAATTCATCCGCACGAATGGATCCATTCTAATCCATTCGTATGATCCATTCTAATCCATTTGTACGATCCATTCTAATTCATTCGCATGAATGTAACCATTCTAATTCATTCAATTGATCCATTCTAATTCATTCGTACGATCGATTCTAATTCGTTCGTCCGATCCATTCTAATTCATTCGCATGAATGTATCCATTCTAAACCATTCATACGATCCATTCTAATTTATTCGTACGATCCATTCTAATTCATTCGTAAAATCCATTCTAATTCATTCGTACGATCCATTCTAATTCATTCGTACGATCCATTCTAATTCATTCGTAAGATCCATTTTAATTCATTCGTACGATCCATTCTAATTCATTCGTACGATCCATTCTAATTCATTCGCACAAATGTATCCATTCTAGTTCATTCGTACGATCCATTCTAATTCATTCGTGCGATCCATTCTAATTCATTCGCACGATCTATTCTAATTCATTCGTACGATCCATTCTAATTCATTCATACGATCCATTCTAATTCATTCATACAATCATTCTAATTCATTCGCACAAATATATCCATTCTAATTCATCCGTACGATCCATTCTAATTCATTCGCACGATCCATTCTAATTCATTCGTATGATCCATTCTAATTCTTTCACACGATCCATTCTAATTCATTCGTACGATCCATTCTAATTCATTCGCACGATCCATTCTAATTCATTCGTATGATCCATTCTAATTCATTCATACGATCCATTCTAATTCATTCGTACGATCCATTCTAATTCATTCGCACAAATGTATCCATTCTAATTCATTCGTATGATCCATTCTAATTCATTCGCACGATCCATTCTAATTCATTCGTACGATCCATTCTAATTCATTCGCACGATCTGTTCTTATTCATTCGCACAATCCATTCTAATTCATTCGCACGAATGTATCCATTCTAATTCATTCGTACGATCCATTCTAATTCATTCGTACGATCCATTCTAATTCATTCGTATGATCCATTCTAATTAATTCGTATGATCCATTCTAATTTATTCGTACGATCCATTCTAATTCATTCATACAATCCATTCTAATTCATTCGTACGATCCATTCTAATTCACTCATACGATCCATTGTAATACATTCATACGATCCATTCTAATTCATTTGCACGAATATATCCATTCTAATTCATTCGTATGATCCATTTTAATTCCTTCGTACGATCCATTCTAATTCATTCATACGATCTATTCTAATTCATTCGTACGATCCATTCTAATTCATTCGTACGATCCATTCTAATTCTTTTGTACGATCCATTCTAATTCATTCGTACGATCCATTCTAATTCATTCGTACAATCTATTCTAATTCATTCGTACGAATGGATACATTCGTGTGAATGAATTAGAATGGATCGTACGAATGAGTAAGAATGGATTGCACGAATGAATTAGAATGGATCGTACGAATGAATTAGAATGGATCGTGTGAAAGAATTAGAATGGATCGTACGAATGAATTAGAATGGATCGTGCGAATTAATTAGAATAGATCGTACGAATGAATTAGAATGGATCGTACGAAGGAATTAGAATAGATCATACGAATGAATTAGAATGGATATATTCGTACAAATGAATTAGAATGGATCATACGAATGAGTAAGAATGGATCATACGAATGAAATAGAATAGATTGTACGAATGAATTAGAATGGATCCTACGAATGAATTAGAATAGATCGTGTGAAAGAATTAGAATGGATTGTATGAATGAATTAGAATGGATCGTATGAATGAATTAGAATGGATCGTACGAAGGAATTAGAATGGATCGTGCGAATGAATTAGAATGGATCGTACGAATGAATTAGAATAGATCGTACGAATGAATTAGAATGGATCGTACGAAGGAATTAGAATGGATCGTACGAATGAATTAGAATGGATATATTCGTGCAAAGGAATTGGAATGGATCGTATGAATGAATTAGAATGGATACATTCGTGCGAATGAATTAGAATGGATCGGACGAATGAATTAGAATGGATCGTACGAATGAATTTGAATGGATCAGATGAATGAATTAGAATGGTTACATTCATGCGAATGAATTAGAATGGATCGTACGAATGGATTAGAATGGATCTTACGAATGGATTAGAATGGATACATTCGAGCGAATGAATTATAATGGATCGTACGAATGAATTAGAATGGATCGTACGAATGGATTAGAATGGATCCTACGAATGGATTAGAATGGATACCTTTGTGCATATGAATTAGAATTGATCGTACGAATGAATTAGAATGGATCATATTAATGAATTAGAATGGATCGTACGAATGAATTAGAATGGATACATTCATGCACGATCCATTCTAATTCATTCGCACGAATGTATCCATTCTAATTCATTCGTACGATCCATTCTAATTCATTCGTACGATCCATTCTAATTCATTCGTAAGAACCATTCTAATTCATTCGTACGATCCATTCTAATTCATTCGTACGATCCATTCTATTCTAGTTCATTCGTACGATCCATTCTAATTCATTCATACGATCCATTCTAATTCATTCGCACGATCCATTCTAATTCATTCGTACGATCAATTCTAATTCATTTGCACGAATGTATCCATTCTAATTCATTCATACGATCCATTCTAATTCATTCGTACGATCCATTCTAATTCATTCATATAATCCATTCTAATTCTTTCACACGATCCATTCTAATTCATTCGTAGGATCCATTCTAATTCATTCGTACAATCTATTCTATTTCATTCGTACGATCCATTCTTACTCATTCGTATGATCCATTCTAATTCATTCGCACGAATGTATCCATTCTAATTCATTCGTACGAATCCATTCTAATTCATTCGTACAATCCATTCTATTTCATTCGTACGATCTATTCTTACTTATTCGTACGATCCATTCTAATTCATTCATAAGATCTATTCTAATTCATTCGTACGATCCATTCTAATTCATTCGTACGATCCATTCTATTCTAGTTCATTCGTACGATCCATTCTAATTCATTCATACGATCCATTCTAATTCATTCGCACGATCCATTCTAATTCATTCGTACGATCAATTCTAATTCATTTGCACGAATGTATCCATTCTAATTCATTCATACGATCCATTCTAATTCATTCGTACGATCCATTCTAATTCATTCATATAATCCATTCTAATTCTTTCACACGATCCATTCTAATTCATTCGTAGGATCCATTCTAATTCATTCGTACAATCTATTCTATTTAATTCGTACGATCCATTCTTACTCATTCGTATGATCCATTCTAATTCATTCGCACGAATGTATCCTTTCTAATTCATTCGTACGAATCCATTCTAATTCATTCGTACAATCCATTCTATTTCATTCGTACGATCTATTCTTACTCATTCGTACGATCCATTCTAATTCATTCATAAGATCTATTCTAATTCATTCGTACGATCCATTCTAATTCATTCGCACGATCCATTCTAATTCATTCATACAATCCATTCTAATTCATTCCGTACGATCTATTCTAATGCATTCGCTCGAATGTATCGTTTCTAATCCATTCGTACGATCCATTCTAATCCATTCGTACGATCCATTCTAATTCATTCGCATGAATGTAACCATTCTAATTCATTCGCATGAATGTAACTATTCTAATTCATTCGTACGATCCATTCTAATTCATTAGCACGATCCATGCTAATTCATTCGTTCGATCAATTCTAATTCATTAGCACGATCCATTCTAATTCATTCGTACGATCCATTCTAATTCATTCATAGGATCCATTCTAATTCATTCATACGATCTATTCTAATTCTTTCGCTTCGTATGATCCATTCTAATTCATTCATACGATCCATTCTAATTCATTCGTACGATCTATTCTAATTCATTCGTACGATCCATTCTAATTCATTCATACGATCTATTCTAATTCATTAATACGATCCATTCTAATTCATTCGCACGATCCATTCTAATTCATTCGTACGATCCATTCTAATTCATTTGCACGAATGTATCCATTCTAGTTCATTCGTACGATCCATTCTAATTCATTCGTACGATCCATTCTAATTCATTTATGCGATCCATTCTAATTCATTCATACAATCCATTCTAATTCATTCGCATGATCCATTCTAATTCACTCATACGATCCATTCTAATACATTCATACGATCCATTCTAATTCATTTGCACGAATATATCCATTCTAATTTATTCGTATTTCACATGATCTATTCTAATTCATTCGTAGCATCCATTCTAATTCATTCGTACAATCTATTCTATTTCATTCGTACGATCCATTCTTACTCATTCGTATGATCCATTCTAATTCATTCGGACGAATGTATCCATTCTAATTTATTCGTATGATCCATTCTAATTCATTCGTACGATCCATTCTGATTCATTCGTACGATCCATTCTTACTCATTCGTATGATCCATTCTAATTCATTTGTACGATCCATTCTAATTCATTCATATGATCCATTCTAATTCATTCGCACAATCTATTCTAATTCATTCGTACGATCCATTCTAATTCATTCGTCCGATCCATTCTAATTCATTCGCACGAATGTATCCATTCTAATTTATTCGTACGATCCATTCTAATCCATTCTAATTCTTTCACAAAATCTATTCTAATTCATTCATACGATCCATTCTAATTCATTCACATGAATGTATCCATTCTAATTCATTCATATGATCCATTCTATTCATTCGTACGATCCATTCTTACTCATTGGTACGATCCATTCTAATTCATTTGAACGATCCATTCTAATTCATTCGTACGATCCATTCTAATTCATTCGTACAATCCATTCTGATACATTTGTACGCTCCATTCTAATTCATTCGTACAATCCATTCTATTTCATTCGTAGGATCCATTCTTACTCATTCGTATGATCCATTCTAATTGATTCGCACGAATGTATCCATTCTAATTCATTTATACAATCCATTCTAATTCATTCCGTACGATCCATTCTAATTCATTCGCATGAATGTAACCATTCTAATTCATTCATTTGATCCATTCTAATTCATTCGTACGATCCATTCTAATTCATTCGTCTGATCCATTCTAATTCATTCGCACGAATGTATCCATTCTAATTCATTCGTACGATCCATTCTAATTCATTCGTAAGATCCATTCTAATTCATTCATACGATCCATTCTAATTCATTCATACGATCCATTCTAATTCATTCGCACGAATGTATCCATTCTAATCCATTCGTACGATCCATTCTAATCCATTCGTACGATCCATTCTAATTCATTCGCATGAATATAACCATTCTAATTCATTCATTTGATCCATTCTAATTCATTCGTACGATCCATTCTAATTCATTCGTACGATCCATTCTAATTCATTCGTCCGATCCATTCTAATTCATTCGCACGAATGTATCCATTCTAATTCATTCGTACGATCCATTCTAATTCTTTCACAAAATCTATTCTAATTCATTCATACGATCCATTCTAATTCATTCACACGAATGTATCCATTATAATTCATTCATACGATCCATTCTATTCATTCGTACGATCCATTCTTACTCATTGGTACGATCCATTCTAATTCATTTGCACGATCCATTCTAATTCATTCGTACGATCCATTCTAATTCATTCGTACGATCCATTCTAATTCATACGATTCATTCTAATTCATTCTAATTCATTCTAATTCGTATGATCCATTCTAATTCATTCGTATGATCCATTCTTATTCATTCGCACGATCCAGTCTAATGGGTTCGCACGATCCATTCTAATTCATTCGCATGAATATATCCATTCTAATTCATTCGTACGATCCATTCTAATTCATTAATATGATCCATTCTAATTCATTCGTACGATCCATTCTAATTCATATGCACAAAGGTATCAATTCTAATCCATTCGTAGGATCCATTCTAATCCATTCGTACGATCCATTCTAATTCATTCGTACGATCCATTCTAATTCATTCGCTCGAATGTATCCATTCTAATCCATTCGTACGATCCATTCTAATCCATTCGTACGATCCATTCTAATTCATTCGCATGAATGTAACCATTCTAATTCATTCATTTGATCCATTCTAATTCATTCGTACGATCCATTCTAATTTATTCGTCCGATCCATTCTAATTCATTCGCACGAATGTATCCATTCTAATTCATTCGTACGATCTATTCTAATTCATTCGTACGATCCATTCTAATTCATTCGTAATATCCATTCTAATTCATTCGTACGATCCATTCTAATTCATTCGTACGATCCATTCTAATTCATTCGCACGAATGTATCCATTCTAGTTCATTCGTACGAATGAATTAGAATGGATCGGGTGAATGAATTAGAATGGATCGTATGAATGAATTAGAATGGATCGGGCGAATGAATTAGAATGGATTGTAGGAATGAATTAGAATGGATCGTATGAATGAATTAGAATGGATCGTATGAATGAATTAGAATGGATCGTGCGAATGAATTAGAATGGGTCGTACGTATGAATTAGAATGGATCGTACGAATGAATTAGAATGGATCATACGAATGAATTAGAATGGATCATACGAATGAGTAAGAATGGATCGTACGAATGAAATAGAATAGATTGTACGAATGAATTAGAATGGATACATTCGTGCGAATGAATTATAATGGATCGTACGAATGAATTAGAATGGATCGTACGAATGAATTAGAATGGATCCTACGAATAAATTAGAATGGATCTTACGAATGAATTAGAATGGATCGTACGAATGGATTAGAATGGATACATTCGTGCGAATGAATTAGAATGGATTGTATGAATGAATTAGAATGGATCGTACGAATGAATTAGAATGGATCATACGAATGAATTAGAATGGATCGTACGAATGGATTAGAATAGATTGTACGAATGAATTAGAATGGATCGTACGAATGAATTAGAATGGATCGTGTGAAAGAATTAGAATGGATTGTATAAATGATTTAGAATGGATCGTATGAATGAATTAGAATGGATCGTGCGAATGAATTCGAATGGATCGTACGAATTCATTCTAATTCATTCATACAATCCATTATAATTCTTTCACACGATCCATTCTAATTCATTCGTACGTTCCATTCTAATTCATTAGCACGATGCATGCCAATTCATTCGTTCGATCAATTCTAATTCATTCGCACGATCCATTCTAATTCATTCATACGATCCATTCTAATTCATTCATACAATCCATTCTAATTCTTTCACACGATCCATTCTAATTCATTCGTAGGATCCATTCTAATTCATTCATACAATCCATTCTAATCCATTTGTACGATCTATTCTAATTCATTCGTATGATCCATTCTAATTCATTCGTACGATCCATTCTAATTCATTCATACAATCCATTCTAATTCATTCGCACGAATGTATCCATTCTAATCCATTCGTACGATCCATTCTAATTCATTCGTACGATCTATTCTAATTCATTCGTCCGATCCATTCTAATCCATTCGCACGAATGTATCCATTCTAATTCATTCGTACGATCCATTCTAATTCATTCGTACGATCCAATCTAATTAATTCGTATGATCCATTCTAATTCATTCGTACGATCCATTCTAATTCATTCGTACGAATCCATTCTAATTCATTCGTACAATCTATTCTATTTCATTCATACGATCCATTCTTACTCATTCGTATGATCCATTCTAATTCATTCGGACGAATGTATCCATTCTAATTTATTCGTACGATCCATTCTAATTCATTCGTACGATCCATTCTAATTCATTCGCTCGAATGTATCGATTCTAATCCATTCGTACGATCCATTCTAATCCATTCGTATGATCCATTCTAATTCATTCGCATGAATGTAACCATTCTAATTCATTCATTTGATCCATTCTAAATCATTCGTACGATCCATTCTAATTCATTAGCATGATCCATGCTAATTGATTCGTTCGATCAATTCTAATTCATTAGCACGATCCATTCTAATTCTTTCGTACGATCCATTCTAAGTCATTCGCACGATCCATTCTAATTCATTCATAGGATCCATTCTAATTCATTCATACGATCTATTCTAATTCTTTTGCACGAATGTATCCATTTTAATTCATTCGCACGAATGTATCCATTCTAATTCATTCGTACGAATGAATTAGAATGGATCGTACGAATGAATTAGAATAGATCGTACGAATGAATTAGAATGGATCGTACGAAGGAATTAGAATGGATCGTATGAATGAATTAGAATGAATATATTCGTGCAAATGAATTAGAATGGATCGTATGAATGTATTAGAATGGATCGTATGAGTGAATTAGAATGGATCGTACGAATGAAATAGAATGGATTGTATGAATGAATTAGAATGGATCGTACGAATGAATTAGAATGGATCATACGAATTAATTAGAATGGATCGTACGAATGTATTAGAATGGATCGTACGAATGAATTAGAATGGATACATTCGTGCGATCCATTCTAATTCATTCGCACAATCCATTCTATTTCATTCGTACGATCCATTCTTACTCATTGGTACGATCCATTCTAATTCATTCGCACGAATGTATCCCTTCAAATTCATTCGTACGAATCCATTCTAATTCATTCGCACGATCTATTCTAATTCATTCGCATGAATGTAACCATTCTAATTCATTCGTACGATCCATTCTAATTCATTCGTACGATCCATTCTAATTCTTTCACACGATCCATTCTAATTCATTCACACGAATGTATCCATTCGTATGAATGAATTAGAATAGATTGCGAATGAATTAGAATGGATCGTACGAATGAATTAGAATGGATCGTATGAATGAATTAGAATGGATCGTACGAATGAATTAGAATGGATCGTGCGAATGAATTCGAATGGATCGTACGATCCATTCTAATTCATTCGCACGATCCATTCTAATTCATTCGTACGATCCATTCTAATTCATTCATACGATCCATTCTAATTCATTCGTACGATCCATTCTAATTCTTTCGCACAAATGTATCCATACTAATTCATTCGTACTATCCATTGTAATTCATTCGCACGATCCATTCTAATTCATTCGTACGATCCATTCTAATTCATTCGCACGATCTGTTCTTATTCATTCGCATAATCCATTCTAATTGATTCGCACAAATGTATCCATTCTAATTCATTCATACGATCCATTCTAATTCATTCGTACGATCCATTCTAATTCATTCGTATGATCCATTCTAATTAATTCGTATGATCCATTCTAATTCATTCGTATGATCCATTCTAATTCATTCGTACGATCCATTCTAATCCATTCTAGTTCATTCGTACGATCCATTCTAATTCCTTCGTACGATCCATTCTAATTCATTCGTACGATCTATTCTAATTCATTGTATCCATTCTAATTCATTCGTACGATCCATTCTAATTCATTCGTACGATCCATTCTAATTCATTCGTAAGATCCATTCTAATTCATTCGTATGATCCATTCTAATTCATTCGTACGATCCATTCTAATTCATTCGCACGAATGTATCCATTCTAGTTCATTCGTACGATCCATTCTAATTCATTCGTACGATCCATTCTAATTCATTCGCACGATCCATTCTAATTCATTCATACGATCCATTCTAATTCATTCGTACGATCCATTCTAATTCATTCGCACAAATGTATCCATTCTAATTCATTCGTACGATCCATTCTAATTCATTCGCACGATCCATTCTAATTCATTCGTACGATCCATTCTAATTCATTCGCACGATCTATTCTTATTCATTCGCACAATCCATTCTAATTCATTAGCATGAATGTATCCATTCTAATTCATTCGTACGATCCATTCTAATTCATTCGTACGATCCATTCTAATTAATTCGTATGATCCATTCTAATTAATTTGTATGATCCATTCTAATTCATTCGTACGATCCATTCTAATTCATTCGTACGATCCATTCTAATTCATTCGTATGATCCATTCTAATTAATTCGTATGATCCATTCTAATTCATTCGTACGAATGTATCCATTCTAGTTCATTTGTACGAATGAAATAGAATAGATTGTACGAATGAATTAGAATGGATTAGAATGAATTAGAATGGATCGTGTGAAAGAATTAGAATGGATCGTACAAATGAATTAGAATAGATTAGAATGGATCGTGCGAATAAATTAGAATGGATCGTACGAATGAATTAGAATGGATCGTACGAATGAATTAGAATGGATCATATGAATGAATAAGAATGGATCGTACGAATGAATTAGATTGGATCGTACGAATGTATTAGAATGGATCGTACGAATGAATTAAAAAATGAATCATACGATCCATTCTAATTCATTCGTACGATCCGTTCTAATTCATTCACACGAATGTATCCATTCTAGTTCATTTGTATGATCCATTCTAGTTCATTCGTACGATCCATTCTAATACATTCGTACGATCCATTCTAATTCATTCGTATGATCCATTCTAATTAATTCGTATGATCCATTCTAATTCATTCGTACGATCCATTCTAATTCATTCATACAATCCATTCTAATTCATTCGCACGAATGTATCCATTCTAATTAATTCATACGATCCATTCTAATTCATTCGTATGATCCATTCTTATTCATTCGCACGATCCAGTCTAATGGATTCGCACGATCCATTCTAATTCATTCGCACGAATGTATCCATTCAAATTCATTCATATGATCCATTCTAATTCATTCGTATGATCCATTCTAATTCATTCGCACAAATGTATCCATTCTAATTCATTCCTACGATCCATTCTAATTCATTCGTACGATCAGTTCTAATTCATTCATACGATCCATTCTAATTCATTCGTACAATCCATTCTAATTCACTCATACGATCCATTCTAATACATTCATACGATCCATTCTAATTCATTTGCACGAATATATCCATTCTAATTCATTCGTATGATCCATTCTAATTCCTTCGTACGATCCATTCTAATTCATTCGTACGATCTATTCTAATTCATTCGTCGATCCATTCTAATTCATTCGTACGATCCATTCTAATTCATTCGCACGAATGTATACATTCTAATTCATTCGTACGATCCATTCTAATTCATTCGCACGATCCATTCTAATTCATTTGTACGATCCATTCTAATTCTTTCACACGATCCATTCTAATTCATTCGTACGATCCATTCTAATTCATTCGCACGATCCATTCTAATTCATTCGTACGATCCATTCTAATTCATTCGCACGATATGTTCTTATTCATTCGCACAATCCATTCTAATTCATTCGCACGAATGTATCTATTCTAATTCATTCGCACGAAAGTATCCATTCTAATTCATTCGTACGATCCATTCTAATTCATTCGTACGATCCATTCTAATTCATTCGTATGATCCATTCTAATTAATCCGTATGATCCATTCTAATTCACTCATACGATCCATTCTAATCATTCTAATTCATTCGTACGATCCATTCTTATTCATTCATACGATCCATTCTAATTCATTCGCACAATCCATTCTAATTCATTCGTACAATCCATTCTAATTCATTCGTATGATCCATTCTAACTCATTCGGTGGATCCATTCTAATTCATTCGTACGATCCATTCTAATTCATTCCCACGATCCATTCTAATTTATTCGTAGGATCCATTCTAATTCATTAGTACGATCTATTCTAATTCATTCGCACGAATGTAACCATTCTAATTCATTCATACGATTCATTCTAATTCATTCGTATGAGCTATTCTAATTCATTCGTACGATCCATTCTAATTCATTCGTACGATCCATTGTAATTCATTCATACAATCCATTTAGATTCATTCGCACAAATGTATCCATTAGAATGGATCGTACGAATGAATGGATCTTACGAATGAATTAGAATGGATCGTACGAATGAATTAGAATGGATCGTACGAATGAATTAGAATGGATACATTCGTGCGAATGAATTAGAATGGATCGGACGAATGAATTAGAATGGATCGTACGAATGAATTAGAATGGATCGTACGAATGAATTAGAATGGATCATACGAATAAATTAGAATGGATACATTCGTCCGAATGAATTAGAATGGACCATACGAATGAGTAAGATGGATCGTACGAATGAAATGGAATAGATTGTACGAATGAATTAGAATGGATCCTACGAATGAATTAGAATGGATCGTATGAAAGAATTAGAATGGATCGTATGAATGAATTAGAATGGATCGTGCGAATGAATTCGAATGGATCGTACGAATTCATTCTAATTCATTCATACAATCCTTTCTAATTCTTTCACACGATCTATTCTAATTCATTCGTAGGATCCATTCTAATTCATTCGCACAATCCATTCTATTTCATTCGTACGATCCATTCTTACTCATTCGTATGATCCATTATGGATACATTCGTGCGAATGAATTAGAATGGATCATACGAATGAGTAAGAATGGATCGTACGAATGAAATAGAATGGATTGTGCGAATGAATTAGAATGGATCGTACGAATGAATTAGAATGGATCGTGTGAAAGAATTAGAATCGATTATATGAATGAATTAGAATAGATCGTATGAATGAATTAGAATGGATCGTACGAATGAATTAGAATGGATCGTACAAATGAACTAGAATGGATACATTCCTGCGAATGAATTAGAATGGATCGTACGAATGAATTAGAATGGATCGTACGAATGAATTAGAATGGATCTTACGAATGAATTAGAATGGATCGTACGAATGCACGATCCATGCGAATGAATTAGAATAGATCGTACGAATGAACTAGAATGGATATATTCGTGCGAATGAATTAGAATGGATCGTACAAATGAATTAGAATGGATCGTATGAATGAATTAGAATGGATCGTACGAATGAATTAGAATGGATTGTACGAATGAATTAGAATGGATACATTCGTGCGAATGAATTAGAATAGATCGTATGAATGAATTAGAATGGATCCTATGAATGAATTAGAATGGATCGTACGAATGAATTAGAATGGATCGTGCTAATGAATTAGAATTGATCGAACGAATGATTTAGAATGCATACATTCGTGCGAATGAATTAGAATGGATCGGACGAATGAATTAGAATGGATCGTACGGATGAGTAAGAATGGATCGTACGAATGAAATAGAATAGATCGTACGAATGAATTAGAATGGATCGTACGAAGGAATTAGAATGGATCGTACGAATGAATTAGAATGGATATATTCGTGCAAATGAATTAGAATGGATCGTATGAATATATTAGAATGGATCGTATGAGTGAATTAGAATGGAACGTACGAATGAATTAGAATGGATCGTATGAATGAATTAGAATGGATACATTCGTGTGAATGAATTAGAATGGATCGTATGAATGAATTAGAATAGATTTTGTGAATGAATTAGAACTGATCGTACGAATGAATTAGAATGGATACATTCGTGCGAATGAATTAGAATGGATTGTATGAATGAATTAGAATAGATCGTACGAATTAATTAGAATGGATCGTACGAATGAATTAGAATGGATCTTGCGAATAAATTAGAATGGATCGTACGAATGAATTAGAATGGATACATTTGTGCTAATGAATTAGAATGGATCGTACGAATGAATTAGAATGGATCGTACGAATGAATTAGAATGGATCATGCGAATGAATTAGAATGGATCGTACGAATGAACTAGAATGGATACATTCGTGCGAATGAATTAGAATGGATCGTACGAATGAATTAGAATGGATCGTACGAATGAATTAGAATGGATCTTACGAATGAA
The DNA here is from genome assembly GCA_947650365.1 of Chamaelirium japonicum. Lineage (NCBI taxonomy): Eukaryota > Viridiplantae > Streptophyta > Magnoliopsida > Liliales > Melanthiaceae > Chamaelirium > Chamaelirium japonicum. The sequence continues at coordinate 76,142,798 of OX393550.1, read as the reverse complement.
TTAGAATGGATCGTACGAATGAATTAGAATGGATCGTACGAATGAATTAGAATGGATACATTCGTGCAAATGAATTAGAATGGATCGGACGAATGAATTAGAATGGATCGTATGAATGAATTAGAATGGATCGTACGAATGAATTAGAATGGATCATACGAATAAATTAGAATGGATACATTCGTCCGAATGAATTAGAATGGATCATACGAATGAGTAAGAATGGATCGTATGAATGAAATAGAATAGATTGTACGAATGAATTAGAATGGATCCTACGAATGAATTAGAATGGATCGTGTGAAAGAATTAGAATGGATTGTATGAATGAATTAGAATGGATCGTATGAATGAATTAGAATGGATCGTGCGAATGAATTCGAATGGATCGTACGAATTCATTCTAATTCTTTCATACAATCCATTCTAATTCTTTCACACGATATATTCTAATTCATTCGAAGGATCCATTCTAATTCATTCGTACAATCTATTCTATTTCATTCGTACGATCCATTCTTACTCATTCGTATGATCCATTCTAATTCATTCGGACGAATGTATCCATTCTAATTTATTCGTACGATCCATTCTAATTCATTCGTACGATCCATTCTAATTCATTCGTCCGATCCATTCTAATTCATTCACACAAATGTATCCATTCTAATTCATTCGTACGGTCCATTCTAATTCATTCGCACAATCTATTCTATTTCATTCGTACGATCTATTCTTACTCATTCGTATGATCCATTATGGATACATTCGTGCAAATGAATTAGAATGGATCATACGAATGAGTAAGAATGGATCGTACGAATGAAATAGAATGGATTGTGCGAATGAATTAGAATGGATCGTACGAATGAATTAGAATGGATCGTGTGAAAGAATTAGAATGGATTGTATGAATGAATTAGAATAGATCGGATGAATGAATAAGAATGGATCGTACGAATGAATTAGAATGGATCGTACGAATGAACTAGAACGGATACATTCGTGCGAATCAATTAGAATGGATCGTACGAATGAATTAGAATGGATCGTACGAATAAATTAGAATGGATCTTACGAATGAATTAGAATGGATCGTACGAATGCACGATCCATGCTAATGAATTAGAATAGATCGTACGAATGAACTAGAATGGATACATTCGTGCGAATGAATTAGAATGGATCGTACGAATGAATTAGAATGGATACATTCGTGCGAATGAATTAGAATGGATCGAACGAATGAATTTGAATGGATCGTACGAATGAATTAGAATGGATCGTACGAATGAATTAGAATGGATCGTACGAATAAATTAGAATGGATACATTCGTCCGAATGAATTAGAATGGATCATACGAATGAGTAAGAATGGACCGTACGAATGAAATAGAATAGATTGTACGAATGAATTAGAATGGATTCGTACGAATGAATTAGAATGGATACATTCGTGCGAATGAATTAGAATGGATCGTACCTATGAGTAAGAATGGATCGTACGAATGAAATAGAATGGATTGTGCGAATAAATTAGAATGGATCATACGAATGAATTAGAATGGATCGTACGAATTAATTAGAATGGATACATTCGTGTGAATGAATTAGAATGGATCATACGAATTAATTAGAATAGATCATACGAATGAATTAGAATGGATCGTACGAATGAATTAGAATGGATCGTACGAATGAATTAGAATGGATACATTCGTGCGAATGAATTAGAATGGATTTTGCGAATAAATAAGAACAGATCGTGCGAATGATTTAGAATGGATCGTACGAATGAATTAGAATGGATCGTGCGAATGAATTAGAATGGATCGTACGAATGAATTATAATGGATACATTTGTGCGAATGAATTAGAATGGATCGTATGAATGTATTAGAATGGATCGTATGAGTGAATTAGAATGGATCGTACGAATGAATTAGAATGGATCGTATGAATGAATTAGAATGGATCGTACGAATGAATTAGAATGGATCGTACGAATGAATTAGAATGGATCATACGAATGATATAGAATAGATTGTACGAATGAATTAGAATGGATCCTACGAATGAATTAGAATAGATCGTGTGAACGAATTAGAATGGATTGTATGAATGAATTAGAATGAATTCGTATGATCCATTCGAATTCATTCGCACGATCCATTCTAATTCATTCATACGATCCATTCTAATTCATTCATACAATCCATTCTAATTCTTTCACACGATCCATTCTAATTCATTCGTAGGATCCATTCTAATTCATTCGTACAATCTATTCTATTTCATTCGTACGATCCATTCTTACTCATTCGTATGATCCATTCTAATTCATTCGGACAAATGTATCCATTCTAATTTATTCGTACGATCCATTCTAATTCATTCGTACGATCCATTCTAATTCATTCGTCCGATCCATTCTAATTCATTCGTACGAATGTATCCATTCTAATTTATTCGTACGATCTATTCTAATTCATTCGTACGATCCATTCTAATTCATTCGTAAGATCCATTCTAAATCATTCGTACGATCCATTCTAATTCATTCGTAAGATCCATTCTAATTCATTCGTACGATCCATTCTAATTCATTCGTACGATCCATTCTAATTCATTCGTACGATCCATTCTAATTCATTCGTACGATCCATTCTAATTCATTCACACGAATGTATCCATTCTAGTTCATTCGTACGATCCATTCTAATTCGTTCGTACGATCCATTCTAATTCATTCGCACGATCCATTCTAATTCATTCATACGATCCATTCTAATTCATTCGCACAAATGTATCCATTCTAATTCATTCGTACGATCCATTCTAATTCATTCGCACGATCCATTCTAATTCATTCGTACGATCCATTCTAATTCTTTCACATGATCCATTCTAATTTATTCGTACGATCCAATCTAATTCATTCGCACGATCCATTCTAATTCATTCATACAATGCACTCTAATTATTTCACACGATCCATTCTAATTGATTCGTACGATCCATTATAATTCATTCGTACAATCCATTCTATTTCATTTGTACGATCCATTCTTACTCATTCGTATGTTCCATTCAAATTCATTCGTACGATCCATTCTAATTCATTTGTACGATCCATTCTAATTCATTCGTGCAATCCATTCTATTTCATTCGTACGATCCATTCTTACTCATTCGTATGATCCATTCTAATTCATTCGCACGAATGTATCCATTCTAATTCATTCATACAATCCATTATAATTCATTCCGTACGATCCATTCTAATTCATTCGTACGATCGTACTAATGAATTAGAATGGATCGTACGAATGAATTAGAATAGATTGTGCGAATGAATTAGAATGGATCGTACGAATGAATTAGAATGGATCATACGAATGAGTAAGAATGGATCGTACGAATCAATTAGAATGGATCATACGAATGAATTAGAATGGATACATTCGTTCGAATGAATTAGAATGGATCATACGAATGAGTAAGAATGGAAGGTACGAATGAAATAGATTAGATTGTACGAATGAATTAGAATAGATCCTACGAATGAATTAGAATGGATCGTGTGAAAGAATTAGAATGGATCGTACAAATGAATTAGAATGGATCGTACGAATGAATTAGAATGGATCATACGAATGAGTAAGAATAGATCGTACAAATAAAATAGAATGGATTGTACGAATGAATTAGAATGGATCGTACGAATGAATTAGAATGGATCGTGTGAAAGAATTAGAATGCATTGTATGAATGAATTAGAATGGATCGTATGAATGAATTAGAATGGATCGTGCGAATGAATTCGAATGGATCACATGATCGATTCGAATAGAATGGATCGTATGAATGAATTAGAATGGATCGGGCGAATGAATTAGAATGGATTGTACGAATGAATTAGAATGGATCGTATGAATGAATTAGAATGGATCGTATGAATGAATTAGAATGGATCGTGCGAACGAATTAGAATGGATCGTACGAATGAATTAGAATGGATCGTATGAATGAATTAGAATGGATCAAACGAATGAATTAGAATGGATCATACGAATGAGTAAGAATGGATCGTACGAATGAAATAGGATGGATTGTGCGAATGAATTAGAATAGATACATTCGTGCGAATGAATTAGAATGGATCGAACGAATGAATTAGAATGGATCGTACGAATGAATTAGAATGGATCGTACGAATGAATTAGAATGGATCTTATGAATGAATTAGAATGGATCGTATGAATGGATTAGAATGGATACATGCGTGCGAATGAATTAGAATGGATCGTACGAATGAATTAGAATGGATCATACGAATGAATTAGAATGGATCGTAAGAATGGATTAGAATGGATTGTACGAATGAATTAGAATGGATCCTACGAATGAATTAGAATGGATCATGTGAAAGAATTAGAATGGATTGTATGAATGAATTAGAATGGATCGTATGAATGAATTAGAATGGATCGTGCGAATGAATTCGAATGGATCGTACGAATTCATTCTAATTCATTCATACAATCCATTCTAATTCTTTCACACGATCCATTCTAATTCATTCGTACGTTCCATTCTAATTCATTAGCACGATCCATGCTAATTCATTCGTTCGATCAATTCTAATTCATTAGCACGATCCATTCTAATTCATTCGTACGATCCATTCTAATTGATTCGCACGATCCATTCTAATTCATTCATACAATCCATCCTAATTCTTTCACACGATCCATTCTAATTCATTCGTAGGATCCATTCTAATTCATTCGTACAATCTATTCTATTTCATTCGTACGATCCATTCTTACTCATTCGTATGATCCATTCTAATTCATTCGGACGAATGTATCCATTCTAATTTATTCGTACGATCCATTCTAATTCATTCGTACGATCCATTCTAATTCATTCGTAAGATCCATTCTAATTCATTCATATGATCCATTCTAATTCATTCGTACGATCCATTCTTATTCATTCGTACGATCCATTCTAATTCATTCGTACGATCCATTCTAATTTATTCATACGATCTATTCTAATTCATTCATACAATCCATTCTAATTCTTTCACACGATCCATTCTAATTCATTCGTACGATCCATTCTAATTCATTCGCACAATCCATTCTATTTCATTCGTACGATCCGTTCTTACTCATTCGTATGATCCATTCTAATTCATTCGCACGAATGTATCTATAATGGATCATACGAGTGAGTAAGAATGGATCGTACGAATGAATTAGAATGGACCGTACGAATGAATTAGAATCGATACATTCGTGCGAATGAATTAGAATGGATCGGACGAATGAATTAGAATGGATCGTACGAATGAATTATAATGGATCGTACGAATGAATTAGAATGGATCGTACGAATAAATTAGAATGGATACATTCGTCCGAATGAATTAGAATGGATCATACGAATGAGTAAGAATGGATCGTACGAATGAAATAGAATAGATTGTACGAATGAATTAGAATAGATCCTACGAATGAATTAGAATGGATCGTGTGAAAGAATTAGAATGGATTGTATGAATGAATTAGAATGGATCGTGCGAATGAATTAGAATGGATCGTATGAACGAATTAGAATGGATCGTGCTAATAAATTAGAATGGATCGTATGAATTCATTCTAATTCATTCATAAAATCCATTCTAATTCTTTCACACGATCCATTCTAATTCATTCGTACGTTCTATTTATGAATTAGAATGGATCGTACGAATGAATTAGAATGGATCCACCGAATGAGTTAGAATGGATCATACGAATGAATTAGAATGGATTGTACGAATGAATTAAAATGGATTGTGCGAATGAATTAGAATGGATCGTATGAATGAATAAGAATGGATCATACGAATGAATTAGAATGGATCGTGCGAATGAATTAGCATGAATCGTACGAATACATTAGAATGGATCGTATGAATGAATTAGAATGAATCGTACGATCCATTCTAATTCATTCGTACAATCCATTCTAATTCATTCGCACGAATGTATCAATTCTAGTTCATTCGTACGATCCATTCTAGTTCATTCGTACGATCTATTCGAATTCATTCGTACGATCCATTCTAATTCATTCGTATGATCCATTCTAATTAATTCGTATGATCCATTCTAATTCATTCGTACGATCCATTCTAATTCATTCATACAATCCATTCTAATTCATTCGCACGAATGTATCCATTCTAATTAATTCGTACGATCCATTCTAATTCATTCGTATGATCCATTCTTATTCATTCGCACGATCCAGTCTAATGGATTCGCACGATCCATTCTAATTCATTCGCACGAATGTATCCATTCTAATTCATTCATACGATCCATTCTAATTCATTCGTACGATCCATTCTAATTCATTCGCACAAATGTATCCATTCTAATTCATTCGAACGATCCATTCTAATTCATTCGTACGATCAGTTCTAATTCATTCATACGATCCATTCTAATTCATTCGTACGATCCATTCTAATTCACTCATACAATCCATTTTAATACATTCATACGATCCATTCTAATTCATTTGCACGAATATATCCATTCTAATTCATTCTACGATCCATTCTAATTCCTTCGTACGATCCATTCTAATTCATTCGTACGATCTATTCTAATTCATTCGTACGATCCATTCTAATTCATTCGTACGATCCATTCTAATTCATTCGCACGAATGTATCCATTCTAATTCATTCGTACGATCCATTCTAATTCATTCGCACGATCCATTCTAATTCATTCGTACGATCCATTCTAATTCTTTCACACGATCCATTCTAATTCATTCGTACGATCCATTCTAATTCATTCGCACGATCCATTCTAATTCATTCGTACGATCCATTCTAATTCATTCGCACGATCTGTTCTTATTCATTCGCACAATCCATTCTAGCTCATTCGCACGAATGTATCCATTCTAATTCATTCATACGATCCATTCTAATTCATTCGTATGATCCATTCTAATTCATTCATAGGATACATTCTAATTAATTCGTATGATCCATTCTAATTCACTCATACGATCCATTCTAATCATTCTAATTCATTCGTATGATCCATTCTTATTCATTCATACGATCCATTCTAATTCATTCGCACAATCCATTCTAATTCATTCGTACAATCCATTCTAATTCATTCGTATGATCCATTCTAACTCATTCGGTGGATCCATTCTAATTCATTCGTACGATCCATTCTAATTCATTCCCACGATCCATTCTAATTTATTCGTACGATCCATTCTAATTCATTCGTTTGATCTATTCTAATTCATTCGCACGAATATAACCATTCTAATTCATTCATACGATTCATTCTAATTCATTCGTATGAGCTATTCTAATTCATTCGTACGATCCATTCTAATTCATTCGTACGATCCATTGTAATTCATTCATACGATCCATTTAGATTCATTCGTACAAATGTATCCATTAGAATGGATCGTACGAATGAATTTGAATGGATCGTACGAATGAATAAGAATGGATCGTACGAATGGATTAGAATGGATTGTACGAATGAATTAGAATGGATCCTACGAATGAATTAGAATGGATCGTGTGAAAGAATTAGAATGGATTGTATGAATGAATTAGAATGGATCGTATGAATGAATTAGAATGGATCGTGCGAATGAATTAGAATTGATCGAACGACTGAATTAGCATGGATCGTGCTAATGAATTAGAATGGAACGTACGAATGAATTAGAATGGATCGTGTGAAAGAATTAGAATGGATAGTATGAATGAATTAGAATGAATTCGTACGATCTATTCGAATTCATTCGCACGATCCATTCTAATTCATTCATGCGATCCATTCTAATTTATTCATACAATTCATTCTAATTCTTTCACACGATCCATTCTAATTCATTCGTAGGATCCATTCTAATTCATTCGTACGATCCATTCTAATTCATTCGCACGAATGCATCCATTCTTGTTCATTCGTACGATCCATTCTAATTCATTCGTACGATCCATTCTAATTCATTCGCACGATCCATTCTAATTCATTCGTACGATCCATTCTAATTCATTCGCACGATATGTTCTTATTCATTCGCACAATCTATTCTAATTCATTCGCACGAATGTATCCATTCTAATTCATTCGCATGAAAGTATCCATTCTAATTCATTCGTACGATCCATTCTAATTCATTCGTATGATCCATTCTAATTAATTCGTATGATCCATTCTAATTCACTCATACGATCCATTCTAATCATTCTAATTCATTCGTACGATCCATTCTTATTCATTCATACGATCCATTCTAATTCATTCGCACAATCCATTCTAATTCATTCGTACAATCCATTCTAATTCATTCGTATGATCCATTCTAACTCATTCGGTGGATTCATTCATACAATCCATTTAGATTCATTCGCACAAATGTATCCATTAGAATAGATCGTACGAATGAATGGATCTTACGAATGAATTAGAATGGATCGTACGAATGAATTAGAATGGATCGTACGAATGAATTAGAATGGATACATTCGTGCGAATGAATTAGAATGGATCGGACGAATGAATTAGAATGGATCGTACGAATGAATTAGAATAGATCGTACGAATGAATTAGAATGGATCGTACGAATAAATTAGAATGGATACATTCGTCCGAATGAAGTAGAATGGACCATACGAATGAGTAAGATGGATAGTACGAATGAAATGGAATAGATTGTACGAATGAATTAGAATGGATCCTACGAATGAATTAGAATGGATCGTATGAAAGAATTAGAATGGATCGTATGAATGAATTAGAATGGATCGTGCGAATGAATTCGAATGGATCGTACGAATTCATTCTAATTCATTCATACAATCCTTTCTAATTCTTTCACACGATCTATTCTAATTCATTCGTAGGATCCATTCTAATTCATTCGCACAATCCATTCTATTTCATTCGTACGATCCATTCTTACTCATTCGTATGATCCATTATGGATACATTCGTGCGAATGAATTAGAATGGATCATACGAATGAGTAAGAATGGATCGTACGAATGAAATAGAATGGATTGTGCGAATGAATTAGAATGGATCGTACGAATGAATTAGAATGGATCGTGTGAAAGAATTAGAATGGATTATATGAATGAATTAGAATAGATCGTATGAATGAATTAGAATGGATCGTACGAATGAATTAGAATGGATCGTACAAATGAACTAGAATCGATACATTCCTGCGAATGAATTAGAATAGATCGTACGAATGAATTAGAATGGATCGTACGAATGAATTAGAATGGATCTTACGAATGAATTAGAATGGATCGTACGAATGCACGATCCATGCGAATGAATTAGAATAGATCGTACGAATGAACTAGAATGGATACATTCGTCCGAATGAATTAGAATGGATCGTACAAATGAATTAGAATGGATCGTATGAATGAATTAGAATGGATCGTACGAATGAATTAGAATGGATTGTACGAATGAATTAGAATGGATACATTCGTGTGAATGAATTAGAATAGATCGTATGAATGAATTAGAATGGATCCTATGAATGAATTAGAATGGATCGTACGAATGAATTAGAATGGATCGTGCTAATGAATTAGAATTGATCGAACGAATGATTTAGAATGCATACATTCGTGCGAATGAATTAAAATGGATCGGACGAATGAATTAGAATGGATCGTACGGATGAGTAAGAATGGATCGTACGAATGAAATAGAATAGATCGTACGAATGAATTAGAATGGATCGAACGAAGGAATTAGAATGGATCGTACGAATGAATTAGAATGGATATATTCGTGCAAATGAATTAGAATGGATCGTATGAATGTATTAGAATGGATCGTATGAGTGAATTAGAATGGATCGTACGAATGAATTAGAATGGATCGTATGAATGAATTAGAATGGATACATTCGTGTGAATGAATTAGAATGGATCGTATGAATGAATTAGAATAGATTTTGTGAATGAATTAGAACTGATCGTACGAATGAATTAGAATGGATACATTCGTGCGAATGAATTAGAATGGATTGTATGAATGAATTAGAATAGATCGTACGAATTAATTAGAATGGATCGTACGAATGAATTAGAATGGATCTTGCGAATAATTTAGAATGGATCGTACGAATGAATTAGAATGGATACATTTGTGCTAATGAATTAGAATGGATCGTACGAATGAATTAGAATGGATCGTATGAATGAATTAGAATGGATCGTACGAATGAATTAGAATGGATCATGCGAATGAATTAGAATGGATCGTACGAATGAACTAGAATGGATACATTCGTGCGAATGAATTAGAATGGATCGTACGAATGAATTAGAATGGATCGTACGAATGAATTAGAATGGATCTTACGAATGAATTAGAATGGATCGTACGAATGAATTAGAATGGATCGTACGAATGAATTAGAATGGATACATTTGTGCGAATGAATTAGAATGGATCGGACGAATGAATTAGAATGGATCGTATGAATGAATTAGAATGGATCGTACGAATGAATTAGAATGGATCGTACGAATAAATTAGAATGGATACATTCGTCCGAATGAATTAGAATGGATCATACGAATGAGTAAGAATGGATCGTACGAATGAAATAGAATAGATTGTACGAATGAATTAGAATGGATCCTACGAATGAATTAGAATGGATCGTGTGAAAGAATTAGAATGGATTGTATGAATGAATTAGAATGGATCGTATGAATGAATTAGAATGGATCGTGCGAATGAATTCGAATGGATCGTACGAATTCATTCTAATTCTTTCATACAATCCATTCTAATTCTTTCACACGATATATTCTAATTCATTCGTAGGATCCATTCTAATTCATTCGTACAATCTATTCTATTTCATTCGTACGATCCATTCTTACTCATTCGTATGATCCATTCTAATTCATTCGGACGAATGTATCCATTCTAATTTATTCGTACGATCCATTCTAATTCATTCGTACGATCCATTCTAATTCATTCGTCCGATCCATTCTAATTCATTCGCACAAATGTATCCATTCTAATTCATTCGTACGGTCCATTCTAATTCATTCGCACAATCTATTCTATTTCATTCGTACAATCTATTCTTACTCATTCGTATGATCCATTATGGATACATTCGTGCAAATGAATTAGAATGGATCATACGAATGAGTAAGAATGGATCGTACGAATGAAATAGAATGGATTGTGCGAATGAATTAGAATGGATCGTACGAATGAATTAGAATGGATCGTGTGAAAGAATTAGAATGGATTGTATGAATAATTAGAATAGATCGGATGAATGAATTAGAATGGATCGTACGAATGAATTAGAATGGATCGTACGAATGAACTAGAACGGATACATTCGTGCGAATCAATTAGAATGGATCGTACGAATGAATTAGAATGGATCGTACGAATAAATTAGAATGGATCTTACGAATGAATTAGAATGGATCGTACGAATGCACGATCCATGCGAATGAATTAGAATAGATCGTACGAATGAACTAGAATGGATACATTCGTGCGAATGAATTAGAATGGATCGTACGAATGAATTAGAATGGATACATTCGTGCGAATGAATTAGAATGGATCGGACGAATGAATTTGAATGGATCGTACGAATGAATTTGAATGGATCGTACGAATGAATTAGAATGGATCGTACGAATAAATTAGAATGGATACATTCGTCCGAATGAATTAGAATGGATCATACGAATGAGTAAGAATGGATCGTACGAATGAAATAGAATAGATTGTACGAATGAATTAGAATGGATTCGTATGAATGAATTAGAATGGATACATTCGTGCGAATGAATTAGAATGGATCGTACCAATGAGTAAGAATGGATCGTACGAATGAAATAGAATGGATTGTGCGAATAAATTAGAATGGATCATACGAATGAATTAGAATGGATCGTACGAATTAATTAGAATGGATACATTCGTGTGAATGAATTAGAATGGATCGTACGAATGAATTAGAATGGATCATACGAATTAATTAGAATAGATCATACTAATGAATTAGAATGGATCGTACGAATGAATTAGAATGGATCGTACGAATGAATTAGAATGGATACATTCATGCGAATGAATTAGAATGGATTGTTCGAATGAATAAGAACAGATCGTGCGAATGATTTAGAATGGATCGTACGAATGAATTAGAATGGATCGTGCGAATGAATTAGAATGGATCGTACGAATGAATTATAATGGATACATTTGTGCGAATGAATTAGAATGGATCGTATGAATGTATTAGAATGGATCGTATGAGTGAATTAGAATGGATCGTACGAATGAATTAGAATGGATCGTATGAATGAATTAGAATGGATCGTACGAATGAATTAGAATGGATCGTACGAATGAATTAGAATGGATCATACGAATGATATAGAATAGATTGTACGAATGAATTAGAATGGATCCTACGAATGAATTAGAATAGATCGTGTGAACGAATTAGAATGGATTGTATGAATGAATTAGATTGAATTCGTATGATCCATTCGAATTCATTCGCACGATCCATTCTAATTCATTCATACGATCCATTCTAATTCATTCATACAATCCATTCTAATTCTTTCACACGATCCATTCTAATTCATTAGTAGGATCCATTCTAATTCATTCGTACAATCTATTCTATTTCATTCGTACGATCCATTCTTACTCATTCGTATGATCCATTCTAATTCATTCGGACAAATGTATCCATTCTAATTTATTCGTACGATCCATTCTAATTCATTCGTACGATCCATTCTAATTCATTCGTCCGATCCATTCTAATTCATTCGTACGAATGTATCCATTCTAATTTATTTGTACGAACTATTCTAATTCATTCGTACGATCCATTCTAATTCATTCGTAAGATCCATTCTAAATCATTCGTACGATCCATTCTAATTCATTCGTAAGATCCATTCTAATTCATTCGTACGATCCATTCTAATTCATTCATACGATCCATTCTAATTCATTCGTAAGATCCATTCTAATTCATTCGTACGATCCATTCTAATTCATTCGTACGATCCATTCTAATTCATTCACACGAATGTATCCATTCTAGTTCATTCGTACGATCCATTCTAATTCGTTCGTACGACCCATTCTAATTCATTCGCACGATCCATTCTAATTCATTCATACGATCCATTCTAATTCATTCGCACAAATGTATCCATTCTAATTCATTCGTACGATCCATTCTAATTCATTCGCACGATCCATTCTAATTCATTCGTACGATCCATTCTAATTCTTTCACATGATCCATTCTAATTTATTCGTACGATCCAATCTAATTCATTCGCACGATCCATTCTAATTCATTCATACAATGCACTCTAATTATTTCACACGATCCATTCTAATTCATTCGTACGATCCATTCTAATTCATTCGTACAATCCATTCTATTTCATTTGTACGATCCATTCTTACTCATTCGTATGATCCATTCTAATTTATTCGTACGATCCATTCTAATTCATTTGTACGATCCATTCTAATTCATTCGTGCAATCCATTCTATTTCATTCGTACGATCCATTCTTACTCATTCGTATGATCCATTCTAATTCATTCGCACGAATGTATCCATTCTAATTCATTCATACAATCCATTATAATTCATTCCGTACGATCCATTCTAATTCATTCGTACGATCGTACTAATGAATTAGAATGGATCGTACGAATGAATTAGAATAGATTGTGCGAATGAATTAGAATGGATCGTACGAATGAATTAGAATGGATCGTACGAATGAATTAGAATGGGTCATACGAATGAGTAAGAATGGATTGTACGAATCAATTAGAATGGATCGTACGAATGAATTAGAATGGATCGTATGAATAAATTAGAATGGATACATTCGTCCGAATGAATTAGAATGGATCATACGAATGAGTAAGAATGGAAGGTACGAATGAAATAGATTAGATTGTACGAATGAATTAGAATGGATCCTACGAATGAATTAGAATGGATCGTGTGAAAGAATTAGAATGGATCGTACAAATGAATTAGAATGGATCGTACGAATGAATTAGAATGGATCATACGAATGAGTAAGAATGGATCGTACAAATGAAATAGAATGGATTGTACGAATGAATTAGAATGGATCGTACGAATGAATTAGAATGGATCGTGTGAAAGAATTAGAATGCATTGTATGAATGAATTAGAATGGATCGTATGAATGAATTAGAATGGATCGTGCGAATGAATTCGAATGGATCACATGATCCATTCGAATAGAATGGATCGTATGAATGAATTAGAATGGATCGGGCGAATGAATTAGAATGGATTGTACGAATGAATTAGAATGGATCGTATGAATGAATTAGAATGGATCGTATGAATGAATTAGAATGGATCGTGCGAATGAATTAGAATGGATTGTACGAATGAATTAGAATGGATCGTATGAATGAATTAGAATGGATCAAACGAATGAATTAGAATGGATCATACGAATGAGTAAGAATGGATCGTACGAATGAAATAGAATGGATTGTGCGAATGAATTAGAATAGATACATTCGTGCGAATGAATTAGAATGGATCGAACGAATGAATTAGAATGGATCATACGAATGAATTAGAATGGATCGTACGAATGAATTAGAATGGATCTTATGAATGAATTAGAATGGATCGTATGAATGGATTAGAATGGATACATTCGTGCGAATGAATTAGAATGGATCGTACGAATGAATTAGAATGGATCATACGAATGAATTAGAATGGATCGTACGAATGGATTAGAATGGATTGTACGAATGAATTAGAATGGATCCTACGAATGAATTAGAATGGATCATGTGAAAGAATTAGAATGGATTGTATGAATTAATTAGAATAGATCGTATGAATGAATTAGAATGGATCGTGCGAATGAATTCGAATGGATCGTACGAATTCATTCTAATTCATTCATACAATCCATTCTAATTGTTTCACACGATCCATTCTAATTCATTCGTACGTTCCATTCTAATTCATTAGCACGATCCATGCTAATTCATTCGTTCGATCAATTCTAATTCATTAGCACGATCCATTCTAATTCATTCATACGATCCATTCTAATTGATTCGCACGATCCATTCTAATTCATTCATACAATCCATTCTAATTCTTTCACACGATCCATTCTAATTCATTCGTAGGATCCATTCTAATTCATTCGTACAATCTATTCTATTTCAGTCGTACGATCCATTCTTACTCATTCGTATGATCCATTCTAATTCATTCGGACGAATGTATCCATTCTAATTTATTCGTACGATCCATTCTAATTCATTCGTACGATCCATTCTAATTCATTCGTAAGATCCATTCTAATTCATTCATACGATCCATTCTAATTCATTCGTACGATCCATTCTTATTCATTCCTACGATCCATTCTAATTCATTCGTACGATCCATTCTAATTTATTCATACGATCTATTCTAATTCATTCATACAATCCATTCTAATTCTTTCACACGATCCATTCTAATTCATTCGTACGATCCATTCTAATTCATTCGCACAATCCATTCTATTTCATTCGTACGATCCGTTCTTACTCATTCGTATGATCCATTCTAATTCATTCGCACGAATGTATCTATAATGGATCATACGAGTGAGTAAGAATGGATCGTACGAATGAATTAGAATGGACCGTACGAATGAATTAGAATCGATACATTCGTGCGAATGAATTAGAATGGATCGGACGAATGAATTAGAATGGATCGTACGAATGAATTATAATGGATCGTACGAATGAATTAGAATGGATCGTACGAATAAATTAGAATGGATACATTCGTCCGAATGAATTAGAATGGATCATACGAATGAGTAAGAATGGATCGTACGAATGAAATAGAATAGATTGTACGAATGAATTAGAATAGATCCTACGAATGAATTAGAATGGATCGTGTGAAAGAATTAGAATGGATTGTTTGAATGAATTAGAATGGATCGTGCGAATGAATTAGAATGGATCGTATGAACGAATTAGAATGGATCGTGCTAATAAATTAGAATGGATCGTACGAATTCATTCTAATTCATTCATAAAATCCATTCTAATTCTTTCACACGATCCATTCTAATTCATTCGTACGTTCTATTTATGAATTAGAATGGATCGTACGAATGAATTAGAATGGATCCACCGACTGAGTTAGAATGGATCATACGAATGAATTAGAATGGATTGTACGAATGAATTAAAATGGATTGTGCGAATGAATTAGAATGGATTGTATGAATGAATAAGAATGGATCATACGAATGAATTAGAATGGATCGTGCGAATGAATTAGCATGAATCGTACGAATACATTAGAATGGATCGTATGAATGAATTAGAATGAATCGTACGATCCATTCTAATTCATTCGTACGATCCATTCTAATTCATTCGCACGAATGTATCAATTCTAGTTCATTCGTATGATCCATTCTTGTTCATTCGTACGATCTATTCTAATTCATTCGTACGATCCGTTCTAATTCATTCGTATGATCCATTCTAATTAATTCGTATGATCCATTCTAATTCATTCGTACGATCCATTCTAATTCATTCATACAATCCATTCTAATTCATTCGCACGAATGTATCCATTCTAATTAATTCGTACGATCCATTCTAATTCATTCGTATGATCCATCTTATTCATTCGCACGATCCAGTCTAATGGATTCGCACGATCCATTCTAATTCATTCGCACGAATGTATCCATTCTAATTCATTCATACAATCCATTCTAATTCATTCGTACGATCCATTCTAATTCATTCGCACAAATGTATCCATTCTAATTCATTCGTACGATCCATTCTAATTCATTCGTACGATCAGTTCTAATTCATTCCTACGATCCATTCTAATTCATTCGTACGATCCATTCTAATTCACTCATACAATCCATTTTAATACATTCATACGATCCATTCTAATTCATTTGCACGAATATATCCATTCTAATTCATTCGTACGATCCATTCTAATTCCTTCGTACGATCCATTCTAATTCATTCGTACGATCTATTCTAATTCATTCGTACGATCCATTCTAATTCATTCGTACGATCCATTCTAATTCATTCGCACGAATGTATCCATTCTAATTCATTCGTACGATCCATTCTAATTCATTCGCACGATCCATTCTAATTCATTCGTACGATCCATTCTAATTCTTTCACACGATCCATTCTAATTCATTCGTACGATCCATTCTAATTCATTCGCACGATCCATTCTAATTCATTCGTACGATCCATTCTAATTCATTCGCACGATCTGTTCTTATTCATTCGCACAATCCATTCTAGCTCATTCGCACGAATGTATCCATTCTAATTCATTCATACGATCCATTCTAATTCATTCGTATGATCCATTCTAATTCATTCATAGGATACATTCTAATTAATTCGTATGATCCATTCTAATTCACTCATACGATCCATTCTAATCATTCTAATTCATTCGTATGATCCATTCTTATTCATTCATACGATCCATTCTAATTCATTCGCACAATCCATTCTAATTCATTCGTACAATCCATTCTAATTCATTCGTATGATCCATTCTAACTCATTCGGTGGATCCATTCTAATTCATTCGTACGAACCATTCTAATTCATTCCCACGATCCATTCTAATTTATTCGTACGATCCATTCTAATTCATTCGTACGATCTATTCTAATTCATTCGCACGAATATAACCATTCTAATTCATTCATACGATTCATTCTAATATATTCGTATGAGCTATTCTAATTCATTCGTACGATCCATTCTAATTCATTCGTACGATCCATTGTAATTCATTCATACGATCCATTTAGATTCATTCGCACAAATGTATCCATTAGAATGGATCATACGAATGAATTTGAATGGATCGTACGAATGAATAAGAATGGATCGTACGAATGGATTAGAATGGATTGTACGAATGAAATAGAATGGATCTTACGAATGAATTAGAATGGATCGTGTAAAAGAATTAGAATGGATTGTATGAATGAATTAGAATGGATCGTATGAATGAATTAGAATGGATCGTGCGAATGAATTAGAATTGATCGAACGACTGAATTAGCATGGATCGTGCTAATGAATTAGAATGGAACGTACGAATGAATTAGAATGGATCGTGTGAAAGAATTAGAATGGATAGTGTGAATGAATTAGAATGAATTCGTACGATCTATTCGAATTCATTCGCACGATCCATTCTAATTCATTCATACGATCCATTCTAATTTATTCATACAATTCATTCTAATTCTTTCACACGATCCATTCTAATTCATTCGTAGGATCCATTCTAATTCATTCGTACGATCCATTCTAATTCATTCGCACGAATGTATCCATTCTTGTTCATTCGTACGATCCATTCTAATTCATTCGTACGATCCATTCTAATTCATTCGCACGATCCATTCTAATTCATTCGTACGATCCATTCTAATTCATTCATACGATCCATTCTAATTCATTCGTACGATACATTCTAATTCATTCGTACAATATATTCTAATTCATTCGTACGAATGGATACATTCGTGTGAATGAATTAGAATGGATCGTACGAATGAGTAAGAATGGATCGTACGAATGAAATAGAATGGATCGTGTGAAAGAATTAGAATGGATTGTATGAATGAATTAGAATAGATCGTATGAATGAATTAGAATGGATCGTACGAATGAGTAAGAATGGATCGTACGAATGAAATAGAATGGATTGTACAAATAAATTAGAATGGATACATTCGTGTGAATAAATTAGAATGGATCGTACGAATGAATTAGAATGGATCGTACGAATGAATTAGAACGCATCGTACGAAAGAATTAGAATGGATATATTCGTGCGAATGAATTAGAATGGATCGTACGAATGAATTAGAATGGATCGTACGAATGAATTAGAATGCATCATACGAAAGAATTAGAATGGATATATTCGTGCGAATGAATTACAATGGATCGTATGAATGAATTAGAATGGATCATACGAATGAGTAAGAATGGATCGTACGAATGAAATAGAATGGATTGTACGAATGAATTAGAATTGATACATTCGTGCGAATGAATTAGAATGGATCGTACGAATGAATTAGAAAGGATCGTACGAATGAATTAGAATGGATCGTACGAATGAATTAGAATGCATCGTACGAAAGAATTAGAATCGATATATTCGTGCGAATGAATTAGAATGGATCGTACGAATGAATCAGACTGGATCGTACGAATGAATTTGAATGGATATTTTTGTGCGAAAGAATCTAAATAGATTGTATGAATTAATTACAATGGATCGTACGAATGAATTAGAATGGATCGTAGGAATGAATTAGAATCGATCATACGAATAAATTAGAATGGATCGTGGGAATGAATTAAAATGGATCGTACGAATGAATTAGAATGGATCCACCGAATGAGTTAGAATGGAGCATACGAATGAATTAGAATGGATTATACGAATGAATTAGAATGGATTGTGCGAATGAATTAGAATGGATCGTATGAATGAATAAGAATGGATCGTACGAATGAATTAGAATGGATCGTGCGAATGAATTAGCATGAATCATACGAATGTATTAGAATGGATCGTACGAATGAATTAGAATGAATCATACGATTCATTCTAATTCATTCGTACGATCCATTCTAATTCATTCGCACGAATGTATCCATTCTAGTTCATTCGTACGATCCATTCTAGTTCATTCGTACGATCCATTCTAATTCATTCGTACGATCCATTCTAATTCATTCGTATGATCCATTCTAATAAATTCGTATAATCCATTCTAATTCATTCGTACAATCCATTCTAATTCATTCATACAATCCATTCTAATTCATTCGCACGAATGTATCCATTCTAATTAATTCGTACGATCCATTCTAATTCATTCGTATGATCCATTCTTATTCATTCGCACGATCCAGTGTAATGGATTCGCACGATCCATTCTATTTCATTCGCACGAATGTATCCATTCTAAT
This sequence comes from Chamaelirium japonicum, assembly GCA_947650365.1. Taxonomy (NCBI): domain Eukaryota; kingdom Viridiplantae; phylum Streptophyta; class Magnoliopsida; order Liliales; family Melanthiaceae; genus Chamaelirium; species Chamaelirium japonicum. The sequence goes on along the minus strand of OX393550.1, from coordinate 76,122,574 downwards.
TCATTCGTACGATCCATTCTAATTCATTAATATGATCCATTCTAATTCATTCGCACGATCCATTCTAATTCATTCGTACGATCCATTCTAATTCATTCGCACGATCCATTCTAATTCATTCGCACGATATATTCTATTTCATTCGTACGATCCATTCTTACTCATTCGTATTATCCATTCTAATTCATTCGGACGAATATATCCATTCTAATTTATTCGTACGATCCATTCTAATTCATTCGTACGATCCATTCTAATTCATTCGTACGATCCATTCTAATTCATTCGCACGAATGTATCCATTCTAATTCATTCGTACGGTCCATTCTAATTCATTCGCACAATCCATTCTATTTCATTCGTACGATCCATTCTTACTCATTCGTATGACTAATTATGGATACATTCGTGCGAATGAATTAGAATGGATCATACGAATGAGTAAGAATGGATCATACGAATGAAATAGAATGGATTGTGCGAATGAATTAGAATGGATCGTACGAATGAATTAGAATGGATCATGTGAAAGAATTAGAATGGATTGTATGAATGAATTAGAATAGATCGTATGAATGAATTAGAACGGATCGTACGAATGAATTAGAATAGATCGTACGAATGAATTAGAATGGATCGTACGAATAAATTAGAATGGATACATTCGTCCGAATGAATTAGAATGGATCATACGAATGAGTAAGAATGGATCGTACGAATGAAATAGAATAGATTGTACGAATGAATTAGAATGGATCCTACAAATGAATTAGAATAGATCATGTGAAAGAATTAGAATGGATTGTATGAATGAATTAGAATGAATTCGTACGATCCATTCTAATTCATTCATACGATCCATTCTAAATCATTCATACAATCCATTCTAATTCTTTCACACGATCTATTCTAATTCATTCGTAGGATCCATTCTAATTCATTCGTACAATCTATTCAATTTCATTCGTACGATCCATTCTTACTCATTCGTATGATCCATTCTAATTCATTCGGACGAATGTATCCATTCTAATTTATTCGTACGATCCATTCTAATTCATTCGTACGATCTATTCTTATTCAATCGTACGATCCATTCTAATTCATTCATACGATCTATTCTAATTCATTCATACGATCCATTCTAATTCATTCGCACGATCCATTCTAATTCATTCGTACGATCCATTCTAATTCATTCGCACGAGTGTATCCATTCTAGTTCATTCGTACGATCCATTCTAATTCATTCGTACGATCCATTCTAATTCATTCGTACGATCCATTCTAATTCATTCATACAATCCATTCTAATTCATTCGCACGATCCATTCTAATTCACTCATACGATCCATTCTAATACATTCATACGATCCATTCTAATTCATTTGCACGAATATATCCATTCTAATTCATTCGTATTTCACACGATCCATTCTAATTCATTCGTAGGATCCATTCTAATTCATTTGTACAATTTATTCTATTTCATTCGTACGATCCATTCTTACTCATTCGTATGATCCATTCTAATTCATTCGGACGAATGTATCCATTCAAATTTATTCGTATGATCCATTCTAATTCATTCGTACGATCAATTCTAATTCATTCGTACGATCCATTCTTACTCATTCGTATGATCCATTCTAATTCATTCGTACGATCCATTCTAATTCATTCGCACAATCTATTCTAATTCATTCGTACGATCCATTCTAATTCATTCGTACGATCATACGAATGAATTAGAATGGATCGTACGGAATGAATTAGAATGGATTGTATGAATGAATTAAAATGGATACATTCGTGCGAATGAATTAGAATGGATCATACGAATGAGTAAGAATGGATCGTACGAATGAAATAGAATGGATTGTACGAATGAATTAGAATGGATCGTACAAATGAATTAGAATGGATCGTATGAATGAATTAGAATGGTTCATATGAATGAGTAAGAATGGATCGTACAAATGAAATAGAATGGATTGTACGAATGAATTAGAATGGATCGTACGAATGAATTAGAATGGATCGTGTGAATGAATTAGAATGCATTGTATGAATGAATTAGAATGGATCGTATGATTGAATTAGAATGGATCGTGCGAATGAATTCGAATAGATCGCATGATCCATTCGAATAGAATGGATCGTATGAATGAATTAGAATGGATCGGGCGAATGAATTAGAATGGATTGTAGGAATGAATTAGAATGGATCGTATGAATGAATTAGAATGGATTGTATGAATGAATTAGAATGGATCGTACGAATGAATTAGAATGGATCGTACGAATGAATTAGAATGGATCATACGAATGAATTAGAATGGATCATACGAATGAGTAAGAATGGATCGTACGAATGAAATAGAATGGATTGTATGAATGAATTAGAATGGATACATTCGTGCGAATGAATTAGAATGGATCGTACGAATGAATTAGAATGGATCGTACGAATGAATTAGAATGCATCGTACGAAAGAATTAGAATGGATATATTCGTGCGAATGAATTAGAATGGATCGTACGAATGAATTAGACTGGATCGTACGAATGAATTTGAATGGATACATTTGTGCGAATGAATCTAAATGGATTGCATGAATGAATTACAATAGATCGTACGAATGAATTAGAATGGATCGTACGAATGAATTAGAATAGCTCATACGAATGAATTAGAATGAATCGTATGAATGAATTAGAATGGTTACATTCGTGCGAATGAATTAGAATAGATCGTACGAATGAATTAGAATGGATCGTACGAATAAATCAGAATGGATCGTGGGAATGAATTAGAATGGATCGTACGAATGAATTAGAATGGATCCACCGAATGAGTTAGAATGGATCATACGAATGAATTAGAATGGATTGTACGAATGAATTAGAATGGATTGTGTGAATGAATTAGAATGGATCGTATGAATGAATAAGAATGGATCGTACGAATGAATTAGAATGGATCGTGCGAATGAATTAACATGAATCGTACGAATGTATTAGAATGGATCGTACGAATGAATTAGAATGAATCGTACGATCCATTCTAATTCATTCGTATGATCCATTCTAATTCATTCGCACGAATGTATCCATTCTAATTCATTCGTACGATCCATTCTATTTCATTCATACGATCCATTCTAATTCATTCGTACGATCTATTCTAATTCATTCGTATGATCCATACTAATTAATTCGTATGATCCATTCTAATTCATTCGTACGATCCATTCTAATTCATTCATACGATCCATTCTAATTCATTCGCACGAATGTCTCCATTCTAATTAGTTCGTATGATCCATTCTAATTCATTCGTATGATCCATTCTTATTCATTCGCACGATCTAGTCTAATGGATTCGCACGATCCATTCTAATTCATTCGCACGAATGTATCCATTCTAATTCATTCGTACGATCCATTCTAATTCATTAATATGATCCATTCTAATTCATTCGCACGATCCATTCTAATTCATTCGTACGATCCATTCTAATTCATTCGTACGATCCATTCTAATTCATTCGCACGATCCATTCTAATTCATTCGTACAATCTATTCTATTTCATTCGTACGATCCATTCTTGCTCATTCTTATGATCCATTCTAATTCATTCGGACGAATGTATCCATTCTAATTTATTCGTACGATCCATTATAATTCATTCGTACGATCCATTCTAATTCATTCGTACGATCCATTCTAATTCATTCCTCCGATCCATTTTAATTCATTCGCACGAATGTATCCATTCTAATTCATTCGTACGGTCCATTCTAATTCATTCGCACAATCCATTCTATTCCATTCGTACGATCCATTCTTACTCATTCGTATGATCCATTATGGCTAATTCTTTCACACGATCCATTCTAATTCATTCGTACAATCCATTCTAATTCATTCGTACGATCTATTCTAATTCATTCGTACGATTCATTCTAATTTCATTCGTACGATCCATTCTAATTCATTCGCTCGAATGTATCCATTCTAATCCATTCGTACGATCCATTCTAATCCATTCGTACGATCCATTCTAATTCATTCGCATGAATGTAACCATTCTAATTCATTCATTTGATCCATTCTAATTCATTCGTACGGTCCATTCTAATTCATTCGTCCGATCCATTCTAATTCATTCGCACGAGTGTATCCATTCTAATCCATTCGTAAGATCCATTCTAATTCATTCGTACGATCCATTCCAATTCATTCGTACGATCCATTCTAATTCATTAATATGATCCATTCTAATTCATTCGTACGATCCATTCTAATTCATATGCACAAAGGTATCCATTCTAATTCATTCGTACAATCCATTCTAATTCAGGATCGTACTAATGAATTAGAATGGATACATTCGTGCGAATGAATTAGAATTGATCGTACGAATGAATTAGAATGGATCGTGCGAATAAATTAGAATGGATCGTACGAATGATTTAAAATGGATCGTACGAATGAACTAGAATGGATACATTCGTGCGAATGAATTAGAATGGATCGTACGAATGAATTAGAATGGATCGTACGAATGAATTAGAATGGATCTTACGAATGAATTAGAATGGATCGTACGAATGAATTAGAATGGATACATTCGTGCGAATGAATTAGAATGAATCGGACGAATGAATTAGAATGGATCAAATAAATGAATTAGAATGGTTACATTCATGCGAATGAATTAGAATGTATCGTACGAATGGATTAGAATGGATCGTACGAATGGATTAGAATGGATATATTCGAGCGAATGAATTAGAATGGATCATACGAATGAAATTAGAATGGATCGTACGAATGAATTAGAATAGATCGTACGAATGAATTAGAATGGATCATACGAATGAATTAGAATAGATCGTACGAATAAATTAGAATAGATACATTCGTCCGAATGAATTAGAATGGATCATACGAATGAGTAAGAATGGATCGTACGAATGAAATAGAATAGATTGTACGAATGAATTAGAATGGATCCTACGAATAAATTAGAATAGATCGTGTGAAAGAATTAGAATGGATTGTATGAATGAATTAGAATGGATCGTATGAATGAATTAGAATGGATCGTGCGAATGAATTCGAATGGATCGTACGAATTCATTCTAATTCATTCATACAATCCATTCTAATTCTTTCACACGATCCATTCTAATTCATTCGTACGTTCCATTCTAATTCATTAGCACAATCCATGCTAATTCATTTGTTCGATCAATTCTAATTCATTAGCACGATCCATTCTAATTCATTCGTACGATCCATTCTAATTCCTTCGTACGATCCATTCTAATTCATTCGTACGATCTATTCTAATTCATTCGTACGATCCATTCTAATTCATTCGTACGATCCATTCTAATTCCTTCGTACGATCCATTCTAATTCAGTCGTACGATCCATTCTAATTCATTCGTGCAATCCATTCTATTTCATTCGTACGATCCATTCTTACTCATTCGTACGATCCATTCTAATTCATTCACACGAATGTATCCATTCGTACGAATGAATAAGAATAGAATGTACGAATGAATTAGAATGGATCGTACGAATGAATTAGAATGGATCGTACGAAAGAATTAGAATGGATCGTACGAATGAATTAGAATGGATCGTACGAATGAATTAGAATGGATCGTACGAAGGAATTAGAATGGATCGTACGAATGAATTAGAATGGATATATTCGTGCAAATGAATTAGAATGGATTGTATGAGTGAATTAGAATGGATCGTGCGATTGAATTAGAATGGATTGTATGAATGAATTAGAATGGATCGTACGAATGAATTAGAATGGATCATACGAATTAATTAGAATGGATCGTACGAATGAATTAGAATGGATCGTACGAATGAATTAGAATGGATACATTCGTGCAATCCATTCTAATTCATTCGCACAATCCATTCTATTTCATTCGTACGATCCATTCTTACTCATTGGTACGATCCATTCTAATTCATTCGTACGAATGCATCCATTCTAATTCATTCGTACGAATCCATTCTAATTCATTCTTACAATCTATTCTATTTCATTCGTAAGATCCATTCTAATTCATTCGTACGATCCATTTTAATTCATTCGTACGATCCATTCTAATTCATTCGTACGATCCATTCTAATTCATTCGCACAATCCATTCTATTTCATTCTTACGATCCATTCTTACTCATTCGTATGATCCATTATGGATACATTCGTGCGAATGAATTAGAATGGATCATACGAATGAGTAAGAATGGATCGTACGAATGAAATAGAATGGGTTGTGCGAATGAATAAGAATGGATTGTACGAATGAATTAGAATGGATCGTGTGAAAGAATTAGAATGGATTGTATGATTGAATTAGAATAGATCGTATGAATGAATTAGAATGGATCGTACGAATGAATTAGAATGGATCGTACGAATGAATTAGAATGGATCATACGAATGAATTAGAATGGATACATTCGTGCGAATGAATTAGAATGGATACATTCGTGCGAAAGAATTAGAATAGATCGTATGAATGAATTAGAATGGATCCTATGAATGAATTAGAATGGATCGTGTGAATGAATTAGAATGGATCGTACGAATGAATTAGAATGGATCGTGCTAATGAATTAGAATTGATCGAATGAATGAATTAGCATGGATCGTGCTAATGAAGTAGAATGGAACGTACGAATGAATTAGAATGGATCGTGTGAAAGAATTAGAATGGATTGTATGAATGAATTAGAATGAATTCGTACGATCCATTCGAATTCATTCGCACGATCCATTCTAATTCATTCATACGATCCATTCTAATTCATTCATACAATCCATTCTAATTCTTTCACACGATCCATTCTAATTCATTCGTAGTATCCATTCTAATTCATTCGTACAATCTATTCTATTTCATTCGTACGATCCATTCTTACTCATTTGTATGATCCATTCTAATTCATTCGGACGAATATATCCATTCTAATTTATTCGTACGATCCATTCTAATTCATTCGTACGATCCATTCTAATTCATTCGTCCAATCCATTCTAATTCATTCGCACGAATGTATCCATTCTAATTCATTCGTATGATCCATTCTAATTCATTCGTATGATCCATTCTAATTCATTTGTAAGATCCATTCTAATTCATTCGTACGATTCATTCTAATTCATTCGTACGATCCATTCTAATTCATTCGCACGAATGTATCAATTCTAGTTCATTCGTATGATCCATTCTAATTCATTCGTACGATCCATTCTAATTCATTCGCACGATCCATTCTAATTCATTCGTACGATCCATTCTAATTCTTTCACACGATCCATTCTAATTCATTCGTACGTTCCATTCTAATTCATTAGCACGATCCATGCTAATTCATTCGTTCGATCAATTCTAATTCATTAGCACGATCCATTCTAATTCATTCGTACGATCCATTCTAATTCATTCGCACGATCCATTCTAATTCATTCACAGGATCCAGTCTAATTCATTCATACGATCTATTCTAATTCTTTCGCATGAATGTATCCATTCTAATTCATTCGCACGAATGTATCCATTCTAATTCATTCGTACGATCCATTCTAATTCATTCATACGATCCATTCTAATTCATTCGTACGATCCATTCTAATTCATTCATACGATCTATTCTAATTCATTCATACAATCCATTCTAATTCTTTCACATGATCCATTCTAATTCATTCATATGATCCATTCTAATTCATTCGTACGATCCATTCTAATTCATATGCACAAATGTATCCATTCTAATCCATTCGTAGGATCCATTCTAATCCATTCGTACAATCCATTCTAATTCATTCGTACGATCCATTCTAATTCTTTCGCTCGAATGTATCCATTCTAATCCATTCGTACGATCCATTCTAATCCATTCGTACGATCCATTCTAATTCATTCGCATGAATGTAACCATTCTAATTCATTCGTACGATCCATTCTAATTCATTCGTACGATCCATTCTAATTCATTCGCACGAATGTATCCATTCTATATCATTCATATGATCCATTGTAATTCATTCATACAATCCATTCTAATTCTTTCACACGATCCATTCTAATTCATTCGTACGATCCATTCTAATTCATTCGTACGATCCATTCTAATTCATTCTTAAGATCCATTCTAATTCATTCGTACGATCCATTCTAATTCATTTGTATGATCCATTCTAATTCATTCGCACGAATGTATCCATTCTAGTTCATTCGTACGATCCATTCTAATTCATTCGTACGATCCATTCTAATCCATTCGTACGATCCATTCTAATTCATTCGTACAATCTATTCTATTTCATTCGTACGATCCATTTTTACTCATTCGTATGATCCATTCTAATTCATTCGGACGAATGTATCCATTCTAATTTATTCGTACGATCCATTCTAATTCATTCGTACGATCCATTCTAATTCATTCGTACGATCCATTCTTACTCATTCGTATGATCCATTCTAATTCATTCGTACGATCCATTCTAATTCATTCGTTCGATCCATTCTAATTCATTCGCACTATCCATTCTAATTCATTCGTACGATCCATTCTAATTCATTCGTATGATCCATTCTAATTTATTCGTTCAAATATATCCATTCTATTTCATTCCGTACGATCCATTCTAATTCATTTGTACGATCCATTCTAATTCATTCGTACGAATGTATCCATTCTAATTCATTCGTACGATCCATTCTAATTCATTCGTACGATCCATTCTAATTCATTCAGACGAATGTAACCATTCTAATTCATTCATTTGATCCATTCTAATTCATTCGTACGACCCATTCTAATTCATTCGTACGATCCATTCTAATTCATTCGCACGAATGTATCCATTATAATTCATTCGTACGATCCATTCTAATTCATTCGTACGATCCATTCTAATTCATTCGCACGATCCATTCTAATTCATTCGTACGATCCATTCTAATTCATTCATACGATCGTATGAATGAATTAGAATGGATCGTATGAGTGAATTAGAACGGATAGTACGAATGAAGTAGAATGGATCGTATGAATGAATTAGAATGGATACATTCGTGCGAATGAATTAGAATGGATCGTATGAATGAATTAGAATAGATTGTGCGAATGAATTAGAATGGATCGTACGAATGAATTAGAATGGATACATTCGTGCGAATAAATTAGAATGGATCGTACAAATGAATTAGAATGGATCGTACGAATGAATTAGAATGGATCATACGAATGAGTAAGAATGGATCGTACAAATGAAATAGAATGGATTGTACGAATGAATTAGAATGGATCCTACGAATGAATTAGAATAGATCGTGTGAAAGAATTAGAATGGATTGTATGAATGAATTAGAATGAATTCGTATGATCCATTCGAATTCATTCGCATGATCCATTCTAATTCATTCATACGATCCATTCTAATTCATTCATACAATCCATTCTAATTCACTCATACGATCTATTCTATTTCATTCGTACGATCCATTCTTACTCATTCGTATGATCCATTCTAATTCATTCGGACGAATGTATCCATTCTAATTTATTCGTACGATCCATTCTATTTCATTCGTATGATCCATTCTAATTCCTTCGTACGATCCATTCTAATTCATTTGTACAATCCATTCTAATTCCTTCGTACGATCCATTCTAATTCATTCGTACGATCCATTCTAATTCATTCATACGATCCATTCTAATTCATTCGTACGATCCATTCTAATTCATTCGTACGATCCATTCTAATTCATTCATACAATCCATTCTAATTCTTTCACACGATCCATTCTAATTCTTTCGTACGATCCATTCTAATTCATTCGTGCAATCCATTCTATTTCATTCGTACGATCTATTCTTACTCATTCGTACGATCCATTCTAATTCATTCACACGAATGTATCCATTCGTACGAATGAATTAGAATAGATTGTACGAATGAATTAGAATGGATCGTATGAATGAATTAAAATGGATCGTACGAAGGAATTAGAATGGATCGTACAAATGAATTAGAATGGATCGTACGAATGACTTAGAATAGATCGTACGAATGAATAAGAATGGATCGTACAAAGGAATTAGAATGGATCGTACGAATTAATTAGACTGGATCGTACGAATGAATTTGAATGGATACATTTGTGCGAATGAATCTAAATGGATTGTATGAATGAATTACAATGGATCATACAAATGAATTAGAATGGATCGTACGAATGAATTAGAATAGCTCATACGAATGAATTAGAATGAATCGTATGAATGAATTAGAATGGTTACATTCGTGCGAATGAATTAGAATAGATCGTACGAATGAATTAGAATGGATCGTACGAATAAATTAGAATGGATCGTGGGAATGAATTAGAATGGATCGTACGAATGAATTAGAATGGATCCACCGAATGAGTTAGAATGGATCATACGAATGAATTAGAATGGATTGTACGAATGAATTAGAATTGATTGTGCGAATGAATTAGAATGGATCGTATGAATGAATAAGAATGGATCGTACGAATGAATTAGAATGGATCGTGCGAATGAATTAGCATGAATTGTACGAATGTATTAGAATGGATCGTACGAATGAATTAGAATGAATCGTACGATCCATTCTAATTCAATCATCCGATCCATTCTAATTCATTCGCATGAATGTATCCATTCTAATTCATTCGTACAATCCATTCTATTTCATTCGTACGATCCATTCTTACTCATTCGTATGATCCATTCTAATTCATTCGTACGATCCATTCTAATTCATTCGTACAATCCATTCTAATTCATTTGTATGATCCATTCTAATTCATTCGCACGATCCATTCTAATTCATTCATACGATCCATTATAATTCATTCCTACAATCCATTCTAATTCATTCGCCTGATCCATTCTAATTCATTCATACGATCCATTCTAATTCATTCATACAATGCATTCTAATTCTTTCACATGATCCATTCTAATTCATTCGTACGATCCATTCTAATTCATTCGTACAATCCATTCTATTTCATTTGTACGATCCATTCTTACTCATTCGTATGATCCATTTTAATTCATTCGTACGATCCATTCTAATTCATTTGTACGATCCATTCTAATTCATTCGTACAATCCATTCTATTTCATTCGTACAATACATTCTAATTCTTTCACACGATCCATTCTAATTCATTCGTACGATCCATTCTAATCCATTCGTGCAATCCATTCTATTTCATTTGTACGATCCATTCTTACTCATTCGTATGATCCATTTTAATTCATTCGTACGATCCATTCTAATTCATTTGTACGATCCATTCTAATTCCTTCGTACAATCCATTCTATTTCATTCGTACGATCCATTCTTACTCATTCGTATAATCCATTCTAATTCATTCGCACGAATGTATCCATTCTAATTCATTCATACAATCCATTCTAATTTATTCCGTACGATCCATTCTAATTCATTCGTACGATCGTACGAATGAATTAGAATGGATTGTACGAATGAATTAGAATAGATTGTGCGAATGAATTAGAATGGATCGTACGAGGGAATTAGAATGGATCGTACGAATGAATTAGAATGGATCATACGAATGAGAAGAATGGATCGTACGAATGAATTAGAATGGATCGTATGAATGAATTAGAATGGATCGTACGAATAAATTAGAATGGATACATTCGTCCAAATGAATTAGAATGGATCATACGAATGAGTTAGAATGGATCGTACGAATGAAATAGAATAGATTGTACGAATGAATTAGAATGGATCCTACGAATGAATTAGAATGGATCGTGTGAAAGAATTAGAATGGAATGTATGAAGGAATTAGAATGGATCGTATGAGTGAATTAGAATGGATCGTGCGAATGAATTCGAATGGATCGTACGAATTCATTCTAATTCATTCATACAATCCATTCTAATTCTTTCACACGATCCATTCTAATTCATTCATACGTTCCATTCTAATTCATTAGCACGATCCAGGCTAATTCATTCGTTCGATCAATTCTAATTCATTAGCACGATCCATTCTAATTCATTCGTACGATCCATTCTAATTCATTCGCACGATCCATTCTAATTCATTCATAGGATCCATTCTAATACATTCATACGATCTATTCTTATTCTTTCGCACGAATGTATCCATTCTAATTCATTCGCACGAATGATTCCTTTCTAATTCATTCGTACGATCCATTCTAATTCATTCGCACGATCCATTCTAATTCATTCGTACGATCAATTCTAATTCATTCGCACGAATGTATCCATTCTAATTCATTCGTACGATCCATTCTAATTAATTCATAGGATCCATTCTAATTCATTCATACAATCCATTCTAATTCATTCGCACGAATGTATCCATTCTAATTCATTCGTACGATCAGTTCTAATTCATTCACAAAATCTATTCTAATTCATTCATACGATCCATTCTAATTCATTCACACGAATGTATCCATTCTAATTCATTCATACGATCCATTCTAATTCATTCGTACGATCCATTCTAATTCACTCATACGATCCATTCTAATACATTCATAAGATCCATTCTAATTCATTTGCACGAATATATCCATTCTAATTCATTCGTACGATCCATTCTAATTCCTTCGTACGATCCATTCTAATTCATTCGTACGATCTATTCTATTTCATTCGTACGATCCATTCTTACTCATTCGTACGATCCATTCTAATTCATTCGTACGATCCATTCTAATTCATTCGTCCGATCCATTCTAATTCATTCGCACGAATGTATCCATTCTAATTCATTCGTACGATCCATTCTAATTCATTCGCACGATCCATTCTAATTCATTCGCACGATCCATTCTAATTCATTCATACGATCTATTCTAATTCATTCATACAATCCATTCTAATTCTTTCTCACGATCCATTCTAATTCATTCGTACGATCCATTCTAATTCATTCGCACAATCCATTCTATTTCATTCGTACGATCCATTCTTACTCATTGGTACGATCCATTCTAATTCATTCGCACGATTGTATCCATTCTAATTCATTCGTACGAATCCATTCTAATTCATTCGTACAATCTATTCTATTTCATTCGTACGATCCATTCTAATCCATTCTAATCCATTCTAATTCATTCGTACGATCCAATGTTTCTCATTCGTATGATCCATTCTAATTCATTCGTACGATCTATTCTAATTCATTCGTAAGATCTATTCTAATTCATTCGTACGATCCATTCTAATACATTCGTACGATCCATTCTAATTCATTAATATGATCCATTCTAATTCATTCGTATGATCCATTCTAATGAATTAGAATTGATCGTATGAATGAAATAGAATGGATTGCACGAATGAATTAGAATGGATCGTACGAAGGAATTAGAATGGATCGTACGAATGAATTAGAATGGATCGTACGATTGAATTAGAATGGATCATACGAATGAGTAAAAATGGATCGTATGAATGAATTAGATTGGATCGTACGATCCATTCTAATTCATTAGCATGGATCGTGCTAATGAATTAGAATGGAATATACGAATGAATTAGAATGGATTGTAAAATGGATCGTACGAATGAATTAGAATGAATTAGAATGGATCGTACGAATGAATTAGAATAGATCGTAGGAATGAATTAGAATGGATCGTGCAAATGAATTAGAATGGATACATTCGTGCGAATAAATTAGAATGGATTGTATGAATGAATTAGAATGGATACGAAGGAATTAGAATGGATCATACGAAGGAATTAGAATGGATCATACGAATGAAATAGAATGGATCGTACGAAGGAATTAGAATGGATCGTACAAAGGAATTAGAATGGATCGTACGAAGGAATTAGAATGGATCGTACGAATGAATTAAAATGGATAGATTCGTGCAAATGAATTAGAATGGATCGTATGAATGAATTAGAATGGATCGTATGAGTGAATTGGAACGGATAGTACGAATGAAGTAGAATGGATCGTATGAATGAATTAGAATGGATACATTTGTGCGAATGAATTATAATGGATCGTATGAATGAATTAGAATAGATTTTGTGAATGAATTAGAATGGATCGTACGAATGAATTCGAATGGATACATTCGTGCGAATGAATTAGAATGGATTGTATGAATGAATTAGAATGGATCGTATGAATGAACTAGAATGGATACATTAGTGCGAATGAATTAGAATGGATCGTACGAATGAATTAGAATGGATCGTACGAATGAATTAGAATAGATTGCGCGAATGTATTAGAATGGATAGTGCGAATGAAATAGAATGGATACAAATGAATTAGAATGGATCATACGAATGAATTAGAATGACGATCCATTCTTACTCATTCGTATGATCCATTCTAATTTATTCGCACGAATGTATCCATTCTAATTAGAATGAATTAGAATGGATCGTATGACTGGATCATACGAATGGATAAGAATGGATCAAACCATGAGTAAGAATGGATCGTGCGAATGAATTAGAATGGATCGGACGAATGAATTAGAATGGATCGTACGAATGAATTAGAATGGATCGTATGAATGAATTAGAATGGATCGTACAAATGAATTAGAATGGATCGTGCGAATGAATTAGAATGGATCGTACGAATGAATTAGAATGGATCGTACGAATGAACTAGAATGGATACATTCGTGCGAATGAATTAGAATGGATCGTACGAATGAATTCGAATGGATTGTGCGAATGAATAAGAACAGATCGTGCGAATGAATTAGAATGGATCGTACGAATGAATTAGAATGGATCGTGTGAATGAATTAGAATGGATCGTACGAATGAATTAGAATGGATACATTTTTGCGAATGAATTAGAATGGATCGTACGAATGAATTAGAATGGATCGTATGAATGAATTAGAATGGATCGTACGAATGAATTAGAATGGATTGTGCGAATGAATTAGAATGGATCGTACGAATGAATTAGAATGGATCGTACGAATGAACTAGAATGGATACATTCGTGCGAATGAATTAGAATGGATCGTACGAATGAATTAGAATGGATGTTATGAATGAATTAGAATGGATCGTACGAATGAATTAGAATGGATCATACGAATGAATTAGAATGGATACATTCGTGAGAATGAATTAGAATGGATCGGACGAATGAATTAGAATGGATCGTATGAATGAATTAGAATGGATCGTACGAATGAATTAGAATGGATCGTACGAATAAATCATTCGTACAATCCATTCTAATTCATTCGTACGATCCATTCTAAATCATTCGTACAATCCATTCTATTTCATTCGTACGATCAATTCTAATTCATTAGCACGATCCATTCTAATTCATTCGTACGATCCATTCTAATTCATTCGTACGATCCATTCTAATTCATTCGCACGAATGTATCCATTCTAGTTCATTCGTACGATCCATTCTAATTCATTCGTACGATCCATTCTAATTCATTCGCACGATCCATTCTAATTCATTTGTACGATCAATTCTAATTCATTCGCACGAATGTATCCATTCTAATTCATTCATACGATCCATTCTAATTCATTCGTACGATCCATTCTAATTCACTCATACGATCCATTCTAATACATTCATACGATCCATTCTAATTCATTTGCAAGAATATATCCATTCTAATTCTTTCGTCCGATCCATTCTAATTCATTCGCACGAATGTATCCATTCTAATTCATTCGTACGATCCATTCTAATTCATTCGTAAGATCCATTCTAATTCATTCGTACGATCCATTCTAATTCGTTCGTACGATCCATTCTAATTCATTCGCATAAATGTATCCATTCTAGTTCATTCGTACGATCCATTCTAATTCATTCGTACAATCCATTCTAATTCATTCGCACGATCCATTCTAATTCATTCGTACGATCCATTCTAATTCATTCATACGATCCATTCTAATTCATTCGTACGATCCATTCTAATTCATTCGCACGATCCATTCTAATTCATTCGTACGATCCATTCTAATTCTTTCACACGATCCATTCTAATTCATTCGTACGATCCATTCTAATTCATTCGCACGATCCATTCTAATTCATTCGTACGATCCATTCTAATTCATTGATACGATCCATTCTAATTCATTCGTACGATCCATTCTAATTCATTCGCACAAATGTATCCATTCTAATTCATTCGTACGATCCATTCTGATTCATTCGCACGATCCATTCTAATTCATTCGTACGATCCATTCTGATTCATTCGTATGATCCATTCTAACTCATTCGGTGGATCCATTCTAATTCATTCATACGATCCATTCTAATTCATTCGTACGATCCATTCTAATTCATTCGTATGATCCATTCTAATTAATTCGTATGATCCATTCTAATTCATTCGTACGATCCATTCTAATTCATTCATACAATCCATTCTAATTCTAATTCATTCGTCCGATCCATTCTAATTCATTCGCACAAATGTATCCAATCTAATTCATTCATACGATCCATTCTTACTCATTCGTATGATCCATTCTAATTCATTCATACGATCCATTCTAATTCATTCGTATGATCCATTCTAACTCATTCGGTGGATCCATTCTAATTCATTCGTACGATCCATTCTAATTCATTCCCACGATCCATTCTAATTTATTCGTATGATCCATTCTAATTCATTCGTACGATCCATTCTAATTAATTCGTAAGATCCATTCTAATTCATTCGTACGATCCATTCTAATTCATTCGTGCGATCCATTCTAATTCATTCGCACGAATGTATCCATTCTAGTTCATTCGTACGATCCATTCTAATTCATTCGTACGATCCATTCTAATTCATTCGCACGATCCATTCTAATTCATTCGTACAATCCATTCTATTTCATTTATCCATTCTAATTCATTCGTACAATCCATTCTAATTCATTCGTATGATCCATTCTAACTCATTCGGTGGATCCATTCTAATTCATTCGTACGATCCATTCTAATTCATTCCCACGATCCATTCTAATTTATTCGTACGATCCATTCTAATTCATTCGTACGATCTATTCTAATTCATTCGCACGAATGTAACCATTCTAATTCATTCATACGATTCATTCTAATTCATTCGTATGAGCTATTCTAATTCATTCGTACGATCCATTCTAATTCATTCGTACGATCCATTGTAATTCATTCATACAATCCATTTAGATTCATTCGCACAAATGTATCCATTCAAATTCATTCGTACGATCCAGTCTAATTCATTCGTACGATCCATTCTAATTCCTTCGTACGATCCATTCTAATTCATTCATACGATCTATTCTAATTCATTCGTACGATCCATTCTAATTCATTCGTACGATCCATTCTAATTCCTTCGTACGATCCATTCTAATTCATTCGTACGATCCATTCTAATTCATTCGTACAATATATTCTAATTCATTCGTACGAATGGATACATTCGTGTGAATGAATTAGAATGAATCGTACGAATGAGTAAGAATGGATCGTACGAATGAAATAGAATGGATTGCACGAATGAATTAGAATGGATCGTACGAATGAATTAGAATGGATCGTGTGAAAGAATTAGAATGGATTGTATGAATAAATTTGAATGGATCGTACGAATGAATTAGAATGGATCGTACGAAGGAATTAGAATGGATCGTACGAATGAATTAGAATGGATCGTACGAATGAATTAGAATTGATCGTACGAACGAAATAGAATGGATCATACGAATGAGTAAGAATGGATCGTATGAATGAATTAGATTGGATACATTTGTGCGAATGAATTAGAATGGATCGTATGAATGAATTAGAATGGATCGTACGAATGAATTAGAATGGATCGTGCGAATGAATTAGAATGGATTGTACGAATGAATTAGAATGGATCGTGTGAAAGAATTAGAATGGATCGTACGAATGAATTAGAATGGATCGGGCGAATGAATTAGAATGGATTGTATGAATGAATTAGAATAGATTTTGTGAATGAATTAGAACTGATCGTACGAATGAACTAGAATGGATCGTATGAATGAATTAGAATGGATACATTCGTGCGAATGAATTAGAATGGATCATGCGAATCCATTAGACTAGATTATGCGAATGAACAAGAATGGATCATACGAATGAATTAGAATGGATCGTACGAATTAATTAGAATGAATACATTCGTGCGAATGAATTAGAATGGATCGTATGAATGAATTAGAATGGATCGTACGAATGAATTAGAATGGATCATACGAATTAATTAGAATGGATCATACGAATGAATTAGAATGGATCGTACGAATGAACTAGAATGGATCGTACGAATAAAATAGATCGTACGAATGTATCCATTCTAATTCCTTCCTACGATCCATTCTAATTCATTCGTACGATCCATTCTAATTCATTCATACAATCCATTCTAATTCTTTCACACGATCCATTCTAATTCATTCGTACGATCCATTCTAAATCATTCGTGCAATCCATTCTATTTCATTCGTACGATCAATTCTAATTCATTCATAGGATCTATTCTAATTCATTCATACGATCTATTCTAATTCTTTCGCACGAATGTATCCATTCTAATTCATTCGCACGAATGTATCCATTCTAATTCATTTGTACGATCCATTCTAATTCTTTCACACGATCCATTCTAATTCATTCGTAGGATCCATTCTAATTCATTCGTACAATGAGTAAGAATGGATCGTACGAATGAAATAGAATGGATTGTACGAATGATTTAGAATGGATACATTCGTGCGAATGAATTACAATGGATTATGCGAATGAATTAGAATGGATCGTACGAATGACTTAGAATTGATCGTGTGAAAGAATTAGAATGGATTGTATGAATGAATTAGAATAGATCGTATGAATGAATTAGAATGGATAGTATGAGTGAATTAGAATGGATACGAAGGAATTAGAATGGATCGTACGAAGGAATTAGAATGGATCATACGAATGAATTAGAATGGATCGTGCTAATGAATTAGAATGGATACATTCGTGCAAATGAATTAGAATGGATCGTATGAATGAATTAGAATGGATCATACGAATGAATTAGAATGGATCGTGCGAATGAATTAGAATGGATATATTCGTGCTAATGAATTAGAATGGATCGTGCCAATGAATTAGAATGGATCGTATAAATGAATTAGAATGGATACATTCGTGCGAATGAATTAGAATGGATCGTATGAATGAATTAGAATAGATCGTGCTAATGAATTAGAATTAGAATGGATATATTCGTGCAAATGAATTAGAATGGATCGTACGAATGAATTAGAATGGATCATACGAATTAATTAGAATGGATCATACGAATGAATTAGAATGGATCGTACGAATGAATTAGAATGGATCGTACGAATGAATTAGAATGGATCGTGCGAATGATTTAGAATGGATTATACAAAAGAATTAGAATGGATACATTCATACGAATGAATTAGAATGGATCGTACGAATGAATTAGAATGGATCGTACGAATGAACTAGAATGGATACATTCGTGCGAATGAATTAGAATGGATCGTACGAATGAACTAGAATGGATACATTCGTGCGAATGAATTAGAATGGATCGTACGAATGAATTCGAATGGATCGTACGAATGAATTAGAATGGATCTTACGAATGAATTAGAATGGATCGTCCGAATGAATTAGAATGGATCGTACGAATGAATTAGAATAGATCGTACGAATGAATTAGAATGGATCGCACGAAGGAATTAGAATGGATCGTACGAATGAATTAGAATGGATCGTATGAATTAGAATGGATATATTCGTGCAAATGAATTAGAATGGATCGTATTAATGTATTAGAATGGATCGTATGAGTGAATTAGAATGGATCGTACGAATGAATTAGAATGGATCGTATGAATGAAATAGAATGGATACATTCGTGCGAATGAATTAGAATGGATCGTACGAATGAATTAGAATGGATCGTACGAATGAATTAGAATGGATATATTTGTGCAAATGAATTAGAATGGATCGTATGAGTGAATTAGAATGGATCGTACGAATGAATTAGAATGGATCGTATGAAAGAATTAGAATGGATTGTACGAATGAATTAGAATGGATCCTATGAATGAATTAGAATGGATCGTGCGAATGAATTAGAATGGATCGTACGAATGAATTAGAATGGATCGTACGAATGAATGAATTAGAATAGATCGTATGAATGAATTAGAATGGATCGTACGAATGAATTAGAATGGATCGTACGAATGAATTAGAATGGATCGTACGAATGAATTAGAATGGATACATTCGTCCGAATGAATTAGAATGGATCATACGAATGAGTAAGAATGAATAAGAATGGATCGTACGAATGAATTAGAATGGATCGTACGAATGAACTAGAATAGAATGGATCGTACGAATGAATTAGAATGGATCGTACGAATGAGTAAGAATGGATCGTATGAATGAATTAGAATGGAATAGAATAGATTGTACGAATGAATTAGAATGGATTCATACGAATGAATTAGAATGGATACATTCGTGCGAATGAATTAGAATGGATCGTACCAATGAGTAAGAATGGATCGTACGAATGAATTAGAATGGATCGTGTGAAAGAATTAGAATGGATTGTATGAATGAATTAGAATGAATTCGTTCGATCAATTCTAATTCATTAGCATGATCTATTCTTATTCATTCGCACGATCCAATCTAATTGATTCGCACGATCCATTCTAATTCATTCGCACGAATGTATCCATTCTAATTCATTCGTACGATCCATTCTAATTCATTAATATGATCCATTCTAATTCATTCGTACGATCCATTCTTATTCATATGCACAAAGGTATCCATTCTAATTCATTCGCACGAAAGAATTAGAATGGATTGTATGAAAGAATAGATCGTATGAATGAATTAGAATGGATCGTACGGAATGAATTAGAATGGATTGTATGAATGAATTAGAATGGATCGTACGAATAAGTAAGAATGGATCATACGAATGAATTAGAATGGATCATACAAATGAATTAGAATGGATCGTACGAAGGAATTAGAATGGATCATACGAATGAAATAGAATGGATCGTACGAAGGAATTAGAATGGATCGTACGAAGGAATTAGAATGGATCGTACGAATGAATTAAAATGGATATATTCGTGCAAATGAATTAGAATGGATCGTATGAATGAATTAGAATGGATCGTATGAGTGAATTGGAACGGATAGTACGAATGAAGTAGAATGGATCGTATGAATGAATTAGAATGGATACATTTGTTCGAATGAATTAGAATGGATCGTATGAATGAATTAGAATAGATTTTGTGAATGAATTAGAATGGATCGTACGAATGAATTAGAATGGATACATTCGTGCGAATGAATTAGAATGGATTGTATGAATGAATTAGAATGGATCGTACGAATGAACTAGAATGGATACATTTGTGCGAATGAATTAGAATGGATCGTACGAATGAATTAGAATGGATCGTACGAATGAATTAGAATAGATTGCGCGAATGTATTAGAATGGATAGTGCGAATGAAATAGAATGGATACAAATGAATTAGAATGG